>OX123183.2:54285490-54993375 GCA_944739405.2 Euclidia mi | reverse complement strand
TAAGGAGCTTTGCGTTTGTTCATTTTCAGAAGATCCCAGTTAATATGTCAGTTACGTATTCAATGAAGTTGTGTATTAAGTTTATTGGCAAGGCACTGAATTTCTGAATACGCCGCAAGCGTTGCATTAGTTATGAAACTTATGAAAGCAGTTCACTAAGTCTGGCTATGGATGGGTCTATATTAGAAATTGGATCCTACATATTATATCAAATGTTAAAAAGATGAATTTATCTACACGAATAGGTAAATAGCCAAGGTGGCCACACCGTAGTTACGTTAGACCGTATGGTTTGGGTCCGAGGAATTTTGCGATTCCAATTAGGCAGATAGTTATATTCGTTGATCCACAAATAGCATTGTTTCCTGTTTGGATGTGCTTTGTTTATGTGTTAGTATTGTTTCCTGCTAAAAATAGACATGTTTCGCAAATAAATTTAATTTAATACACGTTTTTCTAGTGAAGCTACGAATTGGCTGTTTCAATGGATAGATCATATATTTTAATTACGAGTGTATCTATAATTATATAACTAAATTGTATACACGAATTATAAGTGTAGTAAAGCTGATAAATTATCACTACAATTTACTAAATTCCACGAATTTTCGTATCATTTGGTCCTGTGATTTTGTCATTTAAATTATATATTTTGTATCGCACAAACTAATTAGGTATGTATCAGCGAACAATAGACTGAACACGAATTATTATTTTAAACAAAAATAATATTAATAAGCACTTGCCGCAGAAAAATACAAGCAATACAATTTATATCGTCAGTGTTTTGGTGAAGTCGCCAGTTTGGTTCAAGTATTTATGTATACAGCTGGAACTGACACCTCATTATTCAAAAATTGGACCAACCGTTATACTTGACTAAATTTCGCCATTCGAAACAGTCGCAGAAAAAGAAAAACGAGAACCAATATTTCATTTGCTCAGTCGTCGCGTTGTCGTTTCGTGATATTTTTTGGAAAATACTAAATTTTGTTTGGATTAAAATATACATTTTAATAAAAATGTAATAGAAAATTAACACACTTTATCATATAACTCCAACATAATATCTTAACTTCTTAAACCAGACGACAACTCACTCACCATCGCTCATATAAAACAATATCTTTCTTGAGTTGTAATTATACTAACACGCGTAAAAAACTTGTAGCATTACGTACCTTACAAACTTGATGGAGCTATTAATATGAAATGAAACACTTGCTCCACAAAATGTTACGAGCAACCACGAAAAGTAAAGTAATCCGAAGAATCTCTTTACATTAATCAACTAGTCAAAGTAGTGTCTATCGTTCAAAGTAAACACAGAATAAGAACAAAATCCATTCAAGACGTCACGACAGTTTACGACATTAATGTAAGCAATAGACAAACAATGGCTTAACTGGATACACGTTATCTTAATAAAAATCTTAATGAGCATTGCAGTGCTAATACAACGTATGGTTGCATATAATATCTTGTGAATTAATGGTTTTATTAAGGCAAAATTTCATGGGTTATACAAAGCCATGTTCGTAGATTCATTGGGGTACGCCATAAAGCTATATACTCGTAGGCACATATAATAACGGGTATTATAAAATAAGATAAGAAAATACCCACATTGTAATGAGCTCATCTTTTGGCAACTGTGAGTGCAAGAGGTAATCTTTATTGTATATACATTAAAATGTAAATGTATTTAAATAATTACTAGACTTAGATCTCATAATTAAAGTAAGAGTAATCTAAATAAAAATCAACTTATTCACAATGAATTGTTAATTACATCGCTTGCTAAGCCGTGAAGTAAAATATCCTGAAGAAACCTGCATGACCAACGCCCGTTTCCAATATTATTCTATTTTGTATTTGTCTACTAGAGGAGATAGATATTTTGTCATGAGTTCCATCAAAATCCGCAAGTCAAATAATATTAATAATAGTACCCTTCTGGGACTGTCTTAACCCCTATGGGGCAGTCGTTATGAGATAACGACTGCCCTAGAGGGGTGCATGGTGCATCTCATGGTGAGCCATGAGACTACCGCAATCTCAGAGGGCAGAGTAACAGCTTTCAAACATCACCTTCATCCTGTGATATAAACAAAATAATGTATTACAAGATGAAAAGAGAGCTGAATGTGTGTGGCGTCACTATGATCCCGAATGCTTCAGAGAGTCGGTGACGGCCTCGTCTCCGGCTTGCCTTTATTGGCTGGTTGGAGTGGATTTCCAAGAGCGCCCGCAGGACCCTCGACTCTGGCTTGCCTTAGTTGGCCGGTCAGAGGGAAGCCGCAAGAGCTATTAGCTTGGGGGTGGAAGTGTCATTGTCAACGGCGTAATTGCGGGGAAACCCGCTTCGGGTCACGAGACCCACGATGGCGAAAGCGGTGCCGCACCGCTCGACACCCCTAGCCGCTCACACTGGTGTTGCTCTCTTGTTGCCTTTATGGTAGATTTTGTTTGCCTTGGCAGCTATTTAGAGAGGGCCCATCTAGTGAGTTGGCGAGTCACCGACTGCCCCTATTCGACGTACTATAAGAGTACTTAGGGCAGGCGCCGGCATTAATCTACAGTTTTCATCTAAACCAATCCATTAAACACCCATCCCAATAGCCCAGAGTAATTAGTTTCTATCTTCTATGTCTCCGTGTACGCCTTCCAAAGGGCCGCGTATTGTTCTAACAAATTGGAATACTCTAATACCCGTGAAATAGAAACAACTAATAATAATATAATATTTTAGAGAAACATACGATATTCTACCACATTCACACAACACCATCTAGTCCCAAACTAAGCAGAAGCTTCTACTATGGATATGGATAATGGATAAACATACATATACCCCTTTTTTGTTAATACATACATATTATAATAATAATAATAACGTTTATTTCCAGAATTTTTTTACAATATTCACTTTTATATATCCTCCGCCAAACTGCATGGCAGTTTGTTGGCAGAAAGATCACTCCCTTTTGACACATTACATGATAGTATAATTCATAAGTAGACTAAGGTATAGGTGCAATGTTATTATTACAAGATTAGCTATTCAACTATTGTTCTAATAAATCTGTTCATATAAAATTCTCTGCACTTTCGTTTAAATACATTTTTAGATAATCTTTCATTTACTATGTTGGTTGACAATTCATTATAAATAGATGGTACCATATACTTTCTAGCCCTTTGGCCATAGTAATTGTTACATCGACGGATCATATATTGCACACCGCGTCTATTCGAGCGCGGTTGACTTTTTACATTCTTAAAAAGCTCGCTATCATACTGTTCCACGGCAATGGACAGCAACACTTTTTCGTGGATTGGCAACAGTTTACATTCTGCGAATAATTTATCATAGTTTGGTCGACATGCGTTCTTTGTATTTTTATCTACTAAGGTTTTCATAAATCTGATTTGCAACATTTTAATTTTATCTAAATAAGACTTAAACGTTCGTCCATAATAGCTTAGTCCATAAGACACGATTGAGTCCACCAATGCATGATAGACAGTATACAAAATGGCCCTATTTGTAAAGAACTTAAGGTGGTGGAATTTTACAAGCACTGATCTCAGTTTTTCGCATACGACTTCTACGTGCTTTCGCCATGTGAAGAAAATGTCTACAGTCAAGCCTAAGTACCTGTATTCTCTCACCACCTCAAGCTCCCCACATGTACACATGCTGTTCTTTTTGTGTATACAATCGTAGTCATGTCCCAGTATGTGGGGTACACGCGTCACTGTTTTGTTATATGGTGAATATATATGCATACATTTAGTCTTTTTAATGTTTATAATTATGCCATTATCGTGAGCCCACCTTATGATGTTATTAAAATCATCTTGTATATTTTTTTCTATGACACTTAACTCCCGGTCAGAGTATATCAAACAGGTGTCATCTGCATACATATATATCTGACAGTTTTTGACTACATTACACATACTATTTACATGCATAATATAGCCCACCGGACCAAAGACAGAGCCGGTCGGGACGCCACATGTGATATTTGCAGCATCACCCATCACGCCTCCAACTGCAGTCCGCATGGTGCGCCCCGTCAGATAGGCTTTTAGCCTCCGGTTGACTGGGCCTCGAATGCCGCACTCATCCATGGCCTGAAGCAGCTGGTGGTGGCCCAGGGTATCAAAAGCTTTTTTGAAATCAATGTAGACCACCACCATCCTATCACCCAGACTGCAGTTGATTGCGTCCGCAAATTGCGCAAGCACCGTAGTGGTACTGCGGTCCCGCCTGAAGCCGTACTGCGCGCTATTTAAAATATTATATTTTTCAACAAAGCTACTTATTTGCCCTATTACATACTTTTCAACAATTTTGTTTATGACAGATAATATGGCAATAGGCCTATAATTAGTATAATCTTTATGCGAGCCCTGTTTGTAAATAGGCCTTATTAATGCGGTTTTCAATATATGGGGATAAATTCCTTTTTCTACACAAAGATTTACAAATAAGGCAATAATAGGGCTTATTTTATTTTTTATTAGTTTAATATCTCGTACCCGAATTTTATCAATGCCAGGTGATTTTGAGCAGTTTAGCTTAACTATAATGTTTGCAATACATTGCGGGCTAGCTTTCTTATATCTCATTGACAAATCGCTTTCTTTGACATAATCAGATCTATTTAAAAACTTTTCATCACAATTATGTTTAATATTAGTGATTTCCTTAGTAAAGGTAGTAGAAAAATTGTTACAAATATTTATTAATGAGTCAGTTTTTCCTAAGTATTTTTTTATAATATCGTCTACGCCTAGTTTTCTTTGCCCTGTCCACCCATTTATTTTTTCCCATATTTTTTTAATATCTTTCCCACATTTGACAATTTCATTTCGTCTATAGGAATTTTTTGCGGAAAATATGCATTTGTTTACTTTATTTCTATATTTTGTATACTTTAGACGTCTATTCATATCATCCGGTTTATTTTTCCACAAGCGAAATAATTTATCACGACATTCAATCATGGCCTTTAAGTTATTATTTATCCATGGTTTAGTTGTTCTTTTTTTACGATAATTACATGTTATTGTACAACTATCATAGATTCTGTCAAAAACTCCACACATTTTCTCATATAATATCAAGGGACACTTACAGTTCATAAGCTCCTGCCAGGGGTAATCATCCAGTTTTTGTTGTACCAACCTGTCACTGATAATCCTACGACTATTATTATTACACGGGGCACTACTCTTATCGCATTCCATTTGCACACCTATTAGATAATGATCCGAAACACAACACGTCAACACATACGACGAAGTGGCCACCTGGGTTCGAACCCACACATGATCGAGGCACGACCGCACAACATCGCCACTGAACACTACTTCGCGAGTGATATCGGTTATCGCGCACTGCATTCCTAACTCACTCATGACATCTTTATACCGTGTAGCTGCCCTTCCGAGACTGTCGCCTAGAAGGTGAATGTTCGTATCGCCAATTAATACAATATCACACGCTGAAGGTATGTCCCGCAGCAGCCGCTGCAAGTCGTCGACGAAGCCTTGCTTGTTCGTTCGAGGCGGTCTATACACAGCTATTATATGTATTGGATTATAGCCGTCTCTCATCAGCTGTCCGTGTACAGTCTCACAGGTGTTCGTGTTGACATTGATCGACTCAAACTTATATATTTTTCTAATATATATGAGTATTCTTCCTCCTCTCCGTGTTTCTCTCGTATTGATGTATGTATCGTACTCATCCAGTAGGTACAACGGTAGCTCACTCTTTTGTATATTTATCTCGGTCAATATAATCACATCAATGCTATATAAGCAGCTATTTATCAACACTGTAAACTCATCAAAATGTTTACGCAATGAACAGATATTTAAATGAACAATATTTAGATTATGTTGTTTATTTTGAATGTCAACACTCCATGACTCAACATTTAAATATCTTTTATAGTTTATATTAGATTTAATAGTTGATATCTGATCGTCGAATGTTAGTGCTGAGAACGTTATGTATCTATCATCTCATAAGTAAGAAAAAAGTACAGCACCTGGGTTGGTGGGGGGCTGAGTTCTTCACTCCATTCGTAGAACATTCAGCCTTGATTCGCGATATGTCATCATTCGTTCTAACAACTTGGATTTTCTTATTCTTAGGATCTTCTCGGCGAATTCGTATTTTACCATCCTGCACCCAAATGAACTTAAAATGTGATTTCAATTCATTTTTGGCAGCCCATAATAATTGTTTCATTGGTTTCGGCATGTCCTCATTAATAAAAATGTAGTTCTTATCACCGTTGCCATAAATGTCATTATTGGTGAGTCGCGTTTTCCTCTTCGCTAGCCACTTATCGCGGGCGTCGCGGGTAGCAAGCGAGACGATGACCGAGCGCGGCCGGACCGCGCGCTTCTCGTTAGCGTTGAACTTTTCTCCGCCTACCCGCTTTATTTCCGTTATAGTGGTTGATTCCAATTCCAGAATATTCGCGATTTTCTTCACCGTTCCCAATACGTCCTCTCCTTCCTGCCAGGCAAGCCCACCGAGTTCGATGTTTTTTTCCTTTTCCTTATGTTCCAGGATCACTATTCTTCTAACGATTTACAGTACTTTTCCAAATAAACGTTTTTGTGTTCCATAGCTGTAATTTTTCGTTCTGCGCTTTGTTTAAATTCAAACATTTGTTGATATTGCTCGGCATAAAAATCTACGGTCTCCGTGAGTTCCTCAATTTTCTTCTTCATGGTGTATAATATTTCTAGTTTGGCATTTACTTCTGCTAGGACGCTCTCCGCGGAAGAATTGTTAATATCGAGGCTAATCTTTGGTTCAGTAAGCATTGGACTTGATTCCTGCCTCTGGCAATCCTCACACGTTTCCTTTTTCGACCATGTTTTACCGACACATTTCTTATGGAACATCTTTTCACAAGAACCTTTGCACTTTACAACATCACCCTGCTTCGATATAAACTGTTTGCATTTATTACATTGCACCATATTTAAATATATAGATATATAACTACACGCGACAATCACTAAGTTTTCGTTACACATCCGATCGCGGGGAGCGCACGCGCCGACTGTAATATAGAAGCACCCAGACCAAGACAAACATCCATGTTCATGGACACAAATGTTTGACTTGAGCGGGAATCGAACCCGCGGCCTTCGGCGTAGCAGTCACTTACACTCCCGCGGCGCCAACCGGTCGTCATCAATCGATAGATAGAATATTGAAAACGGGCGTAAGAGACTGGACTTCACTATGATGCCCTCTCGACAGACGTGTGAAGCCTCTCAACAAGCATGTGAGCACCAGTGAGGCAGATTATGACCAACTGAACATCTCATATTGAGAACAGGCCCTTGCCCAACAGTGGGACGGGACAATGCAAAATTTACCTACTCGCTCTCATGATTTTGTAAAATACTTTTAGCTTATCAAAATTGAATTAACATCAGTCTCATCTACGACTACTAAAATATAACTAAATGAAATAATAAATAATATTAATTATATATTAACGAGCAGTTTCACTCTAATTATCTTTTACCTACAATAGTAATAAGCTTAATTAAGAAACAAAAGGTCAGGTTTTAGAAAGATATCAGATCTTTCTAAAACCAGCAATGATTTTATAAATACCTATATATTTCTTTAAATTCAATTTATATTGCGATTTTGCTTATTTCCTGCAATGCTAACAAGTTTTATGATGAATTCCTTCTTCAAAAAGCGATAATGCCGCAAGTAGATCTAGATAAGTCCAGACGGTGCCACCAAAAATTAGATCGACTTCATCATGCCGACTAAAAGGCAAATATTCAATGATGTCTCTGTGATCAATTAGTGATAATTGATCAGCGAATTGTTAGAGGCACATTGAATATTAGTACAAGCCTGGAACCGTTAAAATTGATGAAATCCACGCTCCGACCAGTACCAGTTCATTTCCAAAATTCATAATTACGCTGTGCTTCTGGTTTTTAAGTAACTTTATTATACTGAGGAAGTCTTTACCCAGTTGATGTCATAATTTATGAGTTTATGCCTTAGAATTCTTTATTACATGCCACACACGTTTAACGTTTACGTTTCGCCACGAGCAAAATGACAATAAGCCTTTAGACATTAAATTATTTTCTTCATAAAATTAAACAGAGCGTATTGCATACACTCCTTTGTACATAGCTCAAGCTAGACATGGTTGTAAACTCAGTATTTTTATCTACTTTATAATATTAGTGTCAGCATTTACCAAGGTATTTAATATGTATTAGTATGTAATATTTTTCGAGCAATAAAACTTGACTTTTGAACTGTACGGACGTGTTGCGCTATTATTGAAACTCTCCCTAACCGGCCTCGGCACCTGGACACACCACACCACACCACATGGCGACCCTGCCAGACCCTGCCAAACCCGTCATACTCGCTTCATCTTGGTTGACTCTATCGTTGTATCTGGACTTCTCGCTGATAATACCATCCAAAAAAAAAGGAGACAAACAAGGCTCTGGGGACGTCGCAAAGTAAAGAAGAGGTGATCATTGCGCAAGCTGCAGGTGGAGACAATCACGCTCGGGCTACCGCTGAACACTTGCAAACCAATAACGTGCTCATTGTCCATAATATGCGCGTGTATGCTGCTGGCTGTACTGCTCGGATTCTGCTACCTGTACAAGAGATGTCACACTGGCTGGATGCAGAGGGAACTGAGGAATTATGCACTGGAGCGCGTGCTGTCTCGCGTGAGCTACCGCCGTCGCAGGGAACATCGAGATCGTGAAGATTCGGAACCGAAGGTGTGAAACAGGCGTGAGTTATATGTGCGTATTAGTTAAAAAACTTTAATAAATATATAAAATTAAAATAAACATAAATAATTAATATTATGAATTTAGAATTAGAACTTGCTAAAATTTACGAAGAATTAAATCAATATAGAAGTAGTATTTCTGAGTTGGGTCCTCGCAGAAGGATAGGTTCTAATTTTGAGAATAAAATTTCTGAATGTAAGAATTTATATGTATCTTTTAAGAGTATTTTGCATAACTTGCCTAAAGAGATTTCTGGAGAAATAGTAATATTGTGCTCTCGTATAGATAAATGTTATGAGAAAACTTTAGCTTATCAAGAAGAATCGAAAGTTTTTAGTATAAGTAGTTGTAGTGAATTAAAAACCATGGCTAGTGAAAAGTTTAGCTTCAAAACGGCTGTCAGTCTTTTGCCGAAGATGAATGGTGACGAGGAGACAACTCAGGATTTAATTGATGCAATTGAATTATATGAGTCATGTCGTGATGATGGTGATAAGCAGATGTTGATAAAATTTGTTTTAAAAAACCGTTTAACAAGTGGAGCCAAAATGCGATTAGCTGCTTCTTATAGTTCGGTTGATTTGCTATTAGGAGTCATGCGCACTTGCGCAGGCATTTACTGACTCACAAATCAGACACTGCTTTACAGGCGAAGTTACAAAAGGCTAGACAGGGAGACAAATCTATTAAAGAGTTCAGTGAGGTCATAGAAAAGTTGTTTGTCGATTTAACCATCTCTCAAGCTAATGGTGATGAACAAGCTTATAAGATATTTCGCCCCGCTAACGAAAGAAACGCTATAAAATGTTTTTCAGAATGATTAAGGAACCAGAGGTTAGGTACAATTATCTCGGCTAGGAATTTGACTTCGTTGAAGGATGCTATCAGAGTCGCTGAGGACGAGGTATCCAGTTCCACTTCGGAGCGTCAGGTCATGTCATACGGTCGCCGGCCACCGCGACGAGGTTTTGGTAATTATTTTCGCAATAGAGGATATGGATTTCATAATCGTAATTCATATAATTGTTATAATAGTAATAGGCAAGTGTCGCAACCGCATCATATTTCGAGCACGTCATCGAACACGTTTCAAAACGGCCGCGGGCGCAGCGGCGCACGGGCACAGGCACGAGGCGTATCAAGTTCGAGGTATGTACGTGGAAATTATAATCGTGGCTATTATACAAATAGGAATTTAAATCACTTTACGTCTAATCCAAATACGTCGGTAAACAGTAACAAGAAAGGTGACCATAATTTAGACGAGTTTGTTCGTTCCTAATCAAATTTTAGTTAGTGATAGTATTAAATTATTGAAATTGGGTGTACTGTGGAAAACCGCCCGCCGAGCGTATTACACCGCAGACTTTTACTGTGTGATAACATCTGTACCTACATATAAAATTCTTGTGTTAGTTTTCCTTGGGGGCCGCATGGGTGCAGTAAGATACCTTAGTGCACCAATCTTCCCACCGGATGCGGAAGAAAGGGGTAAATTAAAAAAAAAACCGAATGTGTCTGCGGGTATCTCTAGTGCGAGTATACCTATATACAATACAACGTTTGCGGGTGCAGTCAGTTATATTATACTGTATTTGTTACAGAAAATAAGGTCCATGTAGCAAAAATAAAGCCAAAGAGAAAGACTACGACATTTCAGCAGGCGCTCAGATCGACAGTTATCATAGGACAAGTATTCTCGCTGCTACCTGTCGTTGGAGTATTTAGTAATGATGCTCGTAATGTGAGGTAAGGGAAGAGAGAGATGTTGTACGCTACAAGATCTTTAAGTATATATATTTAATTATGGGTAACTTTAAGTTTAGATAATGTAGAATTAGAACTTTTACTAGATACGGGGGCCTCCTTATCAGCGATTAAGTATGAAGTTTTAGGTTTAGCTAAGTTAGAGTTACATAAGTGTGATTTAAATATATATGGAATTGGTGGAAGTTTGAAATCAGTAGGTTTTGTGTATTTAACGTTGCAATGTGGAAACATTTCTTTTAAACATAAGTTTTACGTATTTAAAAGTTTACCATGTAAAGCAATTGGTATACTGGGTCAAGATTTTATAAAACGGTACTGTGGAGTAGTAGATTATGGAACCGATACTTTGTCCCTCAAGTGCAAGGAAAGTATTGTCACACTACCTTTACATTATTATAGCTATTCTTTAAAAGTCGCACCGCGATGTGAAATTATTGAATACATACCTACACGTATCAAAAATAAACCAGATATAAATGTAGAGAGGATTCGTAAATTATTTTCTTTGCTTGATTTGGGGTTATACCTGAATAAAGAAGAGCAATTGGCTATTGAACAGATTTGTGCTAAAGTTTCAGATATTTTTTACCGGGTGACAAGTTAAGCGTAACTAATGTTTACGAGCAATCTATTAATTTAAAGGAGCATGCTACCCCCGTGTATAGGAAACAATACCGAATTCCATTTACGCAGAAAAAGGAACTTAATGAACAGATATACAATATGTTGCGAGAGGGAATTATAGAAAAAACTAGTAGCGAATGGTCGAGTTCTTTGTTACTAGTGCCTAAAAAATTTGATAGAACTGGTAAACGTCAGTGGAGAGTAGTCATTGACTATAGGCAATTAAAAGAGAGAGTACAGGATGACAAATTTCCTCTACCAAATATCACCGATATATTAGAATCGTTATCTGGTGCCATTTATTTTAGCCATTATGATTTGAGTCGTAGTTACTACCAATGCAATTTATCGCAGGATTCCAGGAAGTACACTGCGTTCACTACTGACAGCGGGCAATATCAAATGTGTCGGTTACCGATGGGGTTAAAAATTAGCCCATCTGCTTTTAGTAGATTAATGACAGTTGCTATGTCAGGACTTAATTACGATAAATGTATCATTTATTTAGACGATTTAGTCATTTTTGGCAGAAATTTGATCGAACACAATACTAATTTAATGACAGTATTTACACGTTTGCGTAAAGTAAATCTAAAACTCAATCCTTCAAAGTGTGAATTTTTAAAACGACAATTTCTATATTTAGGTCACGTAATATCAGCCGAAGGAATTTTACCCGACCCTGACCAAATTCGCGTCATTGCAAGTTATCCGACACCGACATGCGTCGATGCCGTGAAACGTTTTGTTGCCTTTAGTAATTATTATAGGAAATTTATTCGTAATTTTGCAGGAATTGTCTTGCCACTAAACAAGTTATGTAGAAAGAAAGTTAACTTTGAGTGGACTACTGAATGTCAAAATGCATTCGACACGCTAAAAGGGTTGCTTTGTAACCCTCCTGTTTTAGACTATCCAAATTTTTTACAGCAAAATGAATTTATATTACAAACAGATAGTTCTGGTGTTTTATCAAATTCTAATGGAAAACCTGTCGCATACGCTAGTCGTAGTTTGAACAAAGCTGAATTAAATTATGCTTTAATAGAGAAGGCACTTTTAGCAATAGTTTGCTCAATCAAATATTTTAGACCGTATTTATATGGTAAGAATTTTATTATTAGAACAGATCATAGACCATTGCTGTATCTTTTTAATATGACTAATCCATCGAGTCGCTTAACAAAATTTCGATTTTTATTAGAAGAATATGATTTTAAAGTAGAGTATGTCAGAGGAAAGGAGAATGAAGTAGCGGATGCACTATCTAGAATCATTTTGACTTCAGATGAATTAAAAGAGATGAGTAACAAACAATTATGTGTTATGACTAGGGCGCAGAAGCGAAAGATTATAAGTGAATAAAAACATCGAATTCGATAGATTCGGAGACTTCGAACGAAGATAGGCCTGATCAACCTAAAGTTGTAGTGGTTCTCAAAAAATGTGACACTGATGTAGAATTTATTATATTACCGGTAAAAACTATACGTAGAATATTAAAAAACGAGAATAGAGAGGATTTATATTTTTCACAGAAAGGAAACTATGTTTATTGTGATAGAAAAAAACATTTAGTAGCCAAGTCATGTTCTTTATCAGTCTATTCGCGAGACGATTTACTGAAAGAAATGGCGTTATTGTGCAAACAATGTAATATTGAAGAGGTTACGGTTATTAAAACTAAGAAAAATAAGGCGTTTATAGAAAGTTTTGCTAAATATATTGCAAAAAATAATATTAAAAGTTTCCCACGTTTATGTATTGTAAAAGACGTTCAAAGAATTCATACGAACGACGAGAAAAAAGTAATAATGAACGATTTTCATTTATTACCAAGTAGTGGACACGTGGGAATTAGGCGAATGGTAAATAATATTAAAAAATATTATTTTTGGCCATCGATAGAAAATACGTTAAGTGCTATGTCGAAAAATGCCAGAAATGTCAGAAACAAAAGTACACAAAAATTCACAAAGAGCCATTGACTATAACAACTACGGCATCTTCATCTTTTGAGAAAATTTTCCTTGATATAGTTGGTCCACTGGACATAGACGATTTAGGCTATAACTACATATTAACTTTACAGTGTGAGCTTAGTAAATATGTCGAAGCATATCCTTTAATAACTAAAACAACACACGAAGTTGCTAAAGCATTCGCGGAAAACTTTATTTTACGTTATGGTATTCCGAAAGAAATTGCAAGTGATAGGGGTGCTTGAATTTGTTTCCAACGTAATGTCAGATATGTGTAAAATTTTAAATATAACTCAAACTATAGCTACATCATACCATCATCAAAGCATTGGGTCATTGGAGAATAGCCATAAAACACTAGGAGCTTATTTACGAATACAGACTGACAATAATCCATCCCGTTGGAGTTCATGGTTAACGTACTGGTGTTTTTCGTATAACTCTACTGTGCATACTGAGACAAAGTACACACCTTATGAGTTAGTGTTCGGTAAGCTTTGTAGATTACCTAATAATCTGTGTAAGGACGTAGAGCCATTATACAACTTTGAAAATTATGCTTTAGAATTAAAATACAGACTCCAAAAATCTCAAAATGATGCAAAACGTAATTTAATTATAAGTAAACAATGTAGGAAACTTAAGTATGATATGTCTATTAATCCAATTACATGTAAGCCAGGCGATAAATTGTTATTGAAGAATGAAACAGGAAATAAACTTGATACTTTGTATTCGGGTCCGTTTATTGTAATTTTAGATCTTGCACCTAATGTTATGATTAATATAAATGGTAAACATGTCTTAGTACATAAGAATAGAACAAAATTATATAAGGATTCTTATATAATTTTGTGATTTTTTTTGGTAAAGGTCATAAAAAAAATGTAATTTGTGTTTTTTTTTTGTTTTTTAGGGGGACGATGTAGTGTGTATGTTACCTTATATATATTAAACTAGTAAGTAACTACCTTTATAATATTAGTGTCAGCATTCACCAAGGTATTTAATATGTATTAGTATGTAATATTTTTCGAGCAATAAAACTTGACTTTTGAACTGTACGGACGTGTTGCGTTATTGTTGAAACTCTCCCTAACCGTGCCGAGGCACGTGGACACACCACACCACACCTCAACGGCTGTACTTGTGTAATTACATGTTTAATTACAAACATGAAGATTATACGTGTTATTTATATATAGTGATAAATGAGAAAGACAGTCTAATTTCGTTGTAATCTTAGATATGAAAATAATGTGTGAAAATAGTATGTCAATCCGAATACGCAAAAAATATTAGTAGAAATCATTTACTTCTACCGCTTATATTTCCTCATTGTTAAATTTCTATGGGTACCGGTCACCATTACTTTTTTAGTTAGGATCTCTTAGCAATCGGGTTTAAGTAGGCAAGTGCAATTGTACACGCTGCTCGACTAAGAAAGGTTTAACAAACGATGCCATAATTTGTGATATTCAAGATCATTAAAATTATTAAGACCATCCTCATAAATTGTACAGTATTAAGTTAGATCTGATTACCTACATTTTGCTGCAAGCATGCTTCGCTTCACATTGCGGCTACATTTTCAAGAAAAAAAGAGACCGGGTCCTCTCTATATCTATCAGGCACCAGGAAATTCAACAGGTTTCCGCGTCATTGACTGACTGAAATGGCTTGTTAATGCGCGTGTTCGTGGTTCTTATCTATTTGAAAAACCATAAGTCTTTTCTCCATTTAGTTTGGCTTCAGCAAGAAATTTATTTTCCAACTGTTGTGGCATCACCTGATCACACCTACCTTAAATATGTATTGCAGCAGTAGCAACGCTAAAGAAAAATAATACAAATGAAAGCTTGATAATAACATTGAAATAATTGTGCAGTTTTCTTCCATTTTTTTTGCGACGGAAACTGGCAGCTAATTGCTGCCTAAAAGATTGTCCAACAACTTATATTTCGTAACTTTTGTCGTCGTACAAAACAGCGAATATAATATAATAAAACGTAAAATGTAGACACTGCAACAACAACAAAAACTGGAAGTCTTTAAAATAAAAATTACCGTAGAGGGTCTTTGTTAATTCGACGTGACAAAGTGCCACTGATGCAAATTGTATTTAACACTAGTACCTTCTAAAAATGCAAGAAGAATAATAATATAGTAGTGTAATTTCTTATTAATAATACTTGTTTGCTCCTATTATATTATTTATATTTTATAAGCGAATAATAAAATGAGCATTTCTCCTTCTGATTTCGGGAGGTTGGCGAGCTATTTTTATTTTGAGTATCTAGCCCCGTGGTCGTCAAATTGCGGCCCGCGGGCCGCATGCGGCCCGTGGCCGTTATTTGTGCGGCCCGCGACAAAGTAAAATATTTAATGGTCAACTATATACCTACATGTCAAACAAAAATCAGATTTTGCGTTCGCAACCGATAGTCCGACGTAACCGAAACCGACGATAGTCTGCCGCTGCCGCACGAGTTGTCGCTACTACACTACCTCGCTCGCTACGTATTCGTGGGCGGACCTGCGCCCGCGCTCCCCGCTCGCAGCCCCGCCGCGCTGGAGTCGAACGAGAGAGCCGACTGAGCCAAGCGCAAGCGCGACGCGAGCCATTTCATTTGTTTTTACGAACGACACTGAACGTTTCTTGTTTCATCGATTGCGCGTGCGGTATTTTATGCATAATGGCGGGAGTATCATCTAAATGTGCTACTAAAAGGAAGATAAGTGACGAAAATAGAAGTTTTCTAGAAAAATGGGAGGAAGAATTTTGTTTTATAAGCGGATATAAGGAAGGTACTGCTATTTGTTTAATATGCCGGGAAACTGTCGTTGGAATTAAGCGATACAATTTATTTCTTGAAGCTTACCCTTTGGAAACGATTGAAAGAAAGAATAAAATAACTCATTTAAAATCGTCAATTCATCGTCAACAAAATATAATGACGACATCAAAATGAGGCTATTACAAAAGCGTCGTACCAAGTGTGTAACATACTTGCAAAACGCATGAAACCCTTTACCGATGCTGAATTGATGAAAGAGTGTATGATAAGTGATAACTGTTTCTCAAACGTTATTTCAAAATTTTTCAAATTGTAAACAAATAATGGCAGAAGTATAAAAGCTTACACTTTCTGAATCCACCTGTCGTCGCCGCATTGAAGATATTTCGAAAAAAATTGTTTGAGGCAGTAATTGATAAACTGAAAAACTGTAAGTACTTCAGTCTTGCTTGCGATTCCAGTACAGATATAACTTCTATGTCTCACTGTTCATTATGTGTTCGATACTGCACAATGGACGGCATCATAGAAGAAGACTTCATAGCAGTGATTACCATGAAGGGTCATACGAGAGGTTGTGATTTTATGGAAGTTCTAAAAGGATTTATAGAAAAACACAGAATACCTGTAAATAAGTTGATATCAGTGTGTACTGATGGTTGTCCGTCAATGGTAGGTGCAAATAATGGTTTGATTGCTTTAATGAAGAAAGAATGGAGTTTACCTAATTTGTTGCCCATTCATTGCTTGTTGCATCAAGAAACTTTGGCATGTAAAATTTCGAATAACATATTAAAAGAGGTGATGAATACGATTGTAAGTAAACATTATAAATTTTATTCGCGCGCGCGAACTTAATCATCGAAAATTCAAAGATCTTCTTGAAGAAATTACATGCTAATTATGGCGATGTTATCTTACATACAGCTGTCAGATGGCTAAGCAAAGGAAAGGTATTAGAACGGTTCTTTCATTTAAAACACGAAATAATACTTTTTTTGCAAGAAAGTGGCTAAGCATTCCCCCAACTACAGCAAAATAACTGGTGGATACTTGCGGCGTTTTTGACCGATATCACTATGAAATTCAATAGTCTTAATTTGGAGATGCAAGGACCTAACAAAATAATTGGGCAATTGACAAATAAAGTGTTTGCATTTCAAGACAAACTGCAATTATACATAAACGAACTCGAATCAGGAGATTTTTCGAATTTTCCAACTGTTTCTGCTCTGCAATCCGAAGTTTCTATTCCCGACAGTACTGTCTATCAAGACTTGATATCCTATTTGAAAGAATATCTGAGAGAAATACAAAATAGGTTTGAAGATGTGCGCAAAATTAAAAACTGTTTTATACTTGAGGAAAACCCTTGGCATGTCGAAAATGAAGATGTAAAATTATTCTGCCAGTTTGGATTTCCTAAAACACAATTAATTAATGAAATCATTGAACTAAAACACGACACACAGCTAAAAGCTAGTTTTATTGAGCACCGTGAAAAACAGGAGTAGGTACATAGAATTTTGGAAAAATGCACCTAGCAAGTATAAATCGTTACAAGACTGCGCACAATTTATTTTAACCATATTTTCTTCAACATATCTCTGTGAAGCTTCATTTTCGAAAATTACCTTTTTAAAAAATAAATACCGTAATCGTCTTTCCTCTCATTTAGAAGACACAATGAAGATTGCGTGTAGTCCAAAAGATGCCGATATACAAGAAATAATAAAAAAAGTTCAACACCATAATTCCTAATTACAAAACAGGTATTTTTTATTACGGCATTGAACTTCATTACTAAGAATTTCTTATCTACCTATCTTTATAAATTATCTTTTTCCAATAAATATTCTAATGAACAATATGTATGATTACTTTTTTCGATATCAACTCCCAAGCGAACGATGTCGCGGGCATATTTAGTTTGAAGTAAGGCCTATTGTCCACGTAAACCGCACGTCATGCGCACGCTTTCGTCAATTGACGATTGCAAGACGAATGCTTGCATCTTGCGTATAAAAAATCAAAACTGTGTCCACGGTGCGGCATGCTGCCGCGCGCATCGCATGACGACCGCATGACGAGACGTGGACACAGTTTTGATTTTTTATACGCAAGATGCAAGCATTCATCTTGCAATCATCAATTGACGAAAGCGTGCGCATGACGTGCGGTCTGCGTGGACAATATGCCTTACTAACGAAATGAGCTGAATACATACTCGTAATATGTCTCAGGCTAAGTTGCACCAGCTAACAATAACCATGATTTGCTTGTCAAAGTTCTCAAATCACATACATTTTCAAGCGTTAAAGTCATTGTTATCGTTAAAATTTTAAGGTGTTGCATCCTAAGTGTGGAAACGCTCTGAGTGGAGCGCCTTCACATAGGTACCTACTCTGCGGCCCGGCGCTGGCACTCACATTTTCACGTGTGGCCCTTGGCCAGGAAAGTGTGACGACCGCTGAACTAGCCGATATATATTATGTATAAATGGGTATGTCAAATGCAATGCTGTTGAGTGGAGATGGAGTAAACTTAAGAGTAATATGTGAATTTGCGTATACTCACCAAGCTAGAGCTTTAATATAATCAAATAATTTAATCAAATATTACTCTGTCAGTCTTGTGATTAATCAGTTAAATTAATAACCAAGGGTGTTCGTAACTTGTATTACTAAAAACTTAGGTACAAAATAAGTTTCGACTAAAGGTAGGTGTGGATATAAACTTTAGATTAAACGGCTCTATTTCAGATTGATTTTTGAAAACCTAACCCAACATTAGCAGCGGCATGGGAATAGGCATAGACATTTGACTCAATAACTTAAAAAAAAACTATAATTTTCAAATGCACTTCTATAATATACAGAGTTCATAGATAGGTACATTTATCGAATCAACATCATTTTTGATAATTGAGTGGCTAAAGACTTTGAAAATAAAACACAATTTATTTTACGCTGAAGTTTAACTTTTATATAGCATGAGTAATCTTTCGTTGACGCATCACCGACAAGTGAAGCACTACTGCCCTGGTCTTATGACTGTATTCAGCACAGTGATGGATTAAAGGGTCCGGTAGTAAGTAGATTTATATTTACGTGCTCAAGCAGCGTATTCGTAGTCCAGTTTGTGCGCTAATCCAGCTTGAACCTAATTTGTTATTAATATAAAATCAGGGTGGCAAATTGAACAAAAATGTGTATGAATAAGTAGTTTTGTGTATTTTCAGTACCGTAGCTACACTTGCTTAACAAAGCTCTGTCCCAATTTTCCCGCCATACGGGGTCCGTTCAACTTAGAAACTATTACAATGCATTATCACTATTATCAGTAAGTACTTTTTATTTAACAAAACAAAGTCAACTAAAATATGTTGGAATATTCATTTAAATATTGTTCTTAGAATTGTAAGTCATTGTAACAATAAAGTTATTTAATATACCTATTTAGATTAACTTTTAATTGTAGTCAAATTAGATACTTTTACATGTCTCCTTTCGTCTAGGACCATAGATTATACAGATATACGAGTACTGGTATCTAGGACCAAGCCTTTCGTTATAGCGTTACAACTCTAATTATTGTAGTAGTATAGTAGTATGTGTAGTAGAAAATAGGAGTGTACAAATATATGATTATGCCTAATTCTAACATTCGGCCTTTCGTGACAATAAGTTCGTCCTCAAACTTAACCACAGTTGTGTCTCTATAAATGTATTCATTCTTCTTCTTAGGCGGTCGTAGTCGTCACATCTACAGTTGTGGCCTGCTTCACAATTCAACGCCACTCGTCGCGGGTTTTCCGCTCCTCCTCTTGGCATTGTTTCGGTTGAAAACACCCAAGGATCATACCATCCAAATTCATCGACTATCAAAAACACCCCTGGATCCATCAACAGGACACTAGTGTTTTTGCGGTTGAAAATACCCATGGATCTATCAACATGGTCACTCGATATTTTCAACCTACATTACTAACCAAATTCATCGAATACTAAAAACACCCTTGGATTCATCAACAGGACACTAGTGTTTTTGCGGTTGAAAATACCCATGAATCTATCAACATGGTCACTCAAAATTTTCAACCTACCTTACTAACCAAATTCATCGAATACCAAAAATACCCCTGGATTCATCAACAGGACACTAGTGTTTTTGCGGTTGAAAATACCCATGGATCTATCAACATGGTCACTCAATATTTCCAACCTACATTACTAACCAAATTCATCGAATACCAAAAACACCCCTGGATCCATCAACAGGACACTAGTGTTTTTGCGGTTGAAAATACCCATAGATCTATCAACATGGTCACTCAATATTTTCAACCTACATTACTAACCATATTCATCAAATACCAAAAACACCCCTGGATCCATCAACAGGATACTAGTGTTTTTGGGGTTGAAAATACCTCGGTCTTTGGGTCATTAGAACCTATCAATTATTATGCTATATTTAAATCAGACTTTGATACGCAAGCTATTTAGTCATTACTAATTTCCATAAGCCATCGCATTGTCAACATATAAAATAAATTTCATTGCAATCATAACATTTAAGTTACATCTTTATAATTTCTAAACAAAATAATTAACAAACAATCAATTATCGTATTAACAACATTTCTGAAAATATTTGTCAATTACATACAATGCTAGTCCCTGCTGGACATATTATATATTATATCCTTATTTATTATAAAATTATGTAAATATTATTATAAATACATTAGATAAGTACTTTTAACATATTATCATGTCATTTTTCATACATTTATAATTTCATCTACTGACTTACTGTGAGTCAGAATCACTGGTGTCACTAGAAGAACAATCTTTATCATTCATCTCGTCATTACAAATGGATATCCAAGGCTTTATGCGATCGGCCGCCTAAAACATTACAATAACTCTTTTGTGTTATATTTGTACCGGGTATGCTCGACACTTCGTACCTATCGTTTTCTAGTATCTTCGTAATTCGAAAGGGTCCCGTGAATTTTGGTAATAATTTCTTACTATTGCCGTCGTTATTAGGGGTAGGTTTTACTATTTTTACTAAGTCACCTACTTTGTATAGTCTAGCTTTAATTTTGGTTTATCGTATCTACTTTTCTGAGCTTGTTGGTTTTTCATTATATGTTCACTTATTTGTCCTCTTATTTCTTCTACATTACCTAGCTGCCGCGTTTCATTTAAAATAGAACTAAATATATTATCACCTCTGTTTACCATTGGAATAGCAAATAGTGCTTCAGCCGGTGTTTTCCCAATTCCTTTGTTGTTTGTATTATTTAAACCCCATTGTAATTTACCTATCGATCGGTCCTAATATTTTTCACCCAATTTGTCTGTATAGACTGTAAGCGCATCTAACACTGTCCTGTTGTATCTCTCCACTTATCCATTGGCACGAGGAGAGGCTACTGCATTGAGAATATGGTTTATCTTAGCCTCATCACAGAAAAATTTGAACTCGTGCGAGGTAAAGGTCGTCCTTTACCTAATATATGACCCGGTTATCCTAATAGATTAATATCGGATCAAGGCTCGTGCCTTGATCCTATATTAATATATTAGGATAACCAGATATACAAAAGATATTATCTAAAGCACGGATAGTAGGTGCGGAATTAAGATTTTTTAATGGTGTCAATATGCAAAATTTGGTGAATCCATCAACTAAAACGAGAAGATAAGCATTACCGTTAGCGCTTTTAACGAAGGGACCCAAATGATCAACATGAACAGTGTCAAAAGGCTTGTCAACCTTATGGATCGGATGCAGGAGGCCTTCCTTCGGTGTCCAGCTGCTTCTTTACTATATGCACATTCTAAACAAGAACGCACATATTTTCGTGCAAAACGTTTCATTTTTGGAAACCAAAAGTCTGTACGTAAATCTCATCGTGATTTAATCTACACAAGTGAAATCGAGCCATTTTGGGTACAACCCATTTAAGATCTTCTCCAACTTTACGAAATAATTTATTGTTTTTTAGCACATAGTTTTTCTTAATATCTGAGTACTCATTATCTTCTAAAATCTTTCTAATTCTTAGTAACTCCGTATCTTGTAATTATAATATCAGTAGCCAGTCTTCTGGCGTTATTCTAAATATACCTGGCACAGTTTGTTGCCCCGCATCCAGTCCACAATGCATTGGATTCCTACTTAGGGCATCGACATGTAACATCGTATGCCCTGGTTTGTATTGTATGTCGGAGTCAAATTCCTGAACAGCTATCCACCAACGTGCTATTCGTGATATAAGATCACGTTTACTGAACGTGGCTCTTAAGGCGGAACAGTCAGTTATCAAAGTAAATTTAATACCTAGCAAATAAACTCTAAATCGCTGGAGTGCGGCTACAAAGGCCAGAGTTTCGAGCTCATACGCGTGATAGTTCATTTCGTCTACCGAAGTCTTCCTACTGAAATATGCAATTTGTCTCATTTCGGTATCACTTTGTTTCTGTAACAAAATCCCACCTAAACCATATTTGCTAGCATCTGTGTGCAAGAAGGTCTCATTTTTAGGATCATATATACCTAACACAGGCCTTTGTATCAACGGTTCCTTTAGTTTTGTGAACGAACTCTGCTGTTCAACGTCCCAACACCACATCGCGCCTTTTCTGGTCAAGTCAGTTAGTGGTCTAGCGATATTCGCAAAATTCTGTATGAACTTTCTAAAATAACTAGCTAGCCCAATGAACTGCCTGACCTCATGCACATTACCCGGTACCGGAAATTGTTCCACGGCGCTAATTTCTCTTAAACAGGTCTAATTCCGTGTTTGCCTATTTCGTAACCGAGATATTCGAATTCTTCTTGAAAAAAATGACATTTCTGTATGTTCAAGGTTAATTTCGATTCTTGTCATAGTTTGAATGTATGTACTAGTCTCACAAATTCCTCATTAAAATCTTTTCCGGGTATAAGTATATCATCCAAATAAGCTAAAGCGGCATTGAATCTTGAATTACCTAGCACTTGATTAATCGTTCTCTGGAATACCGCGGCAGAATTGACTAATCCAAAAGGCATTTTCTTGAACTGATAAAGTCCATCTGGCGTTATGAAAGCCGTGAGGTGCTTACAGCCTTCGCTTAACCGTATTTGATAATACCCGCTTGCTAAGTCTAAAGAAGAAAAGTATTGGTTACCATCAAGCATATCTAACTGATCGTCTATTCTTGGCATTGGAAAATGATCTTTTTTGGTCTTTCGATTTTACGCTCTGAAATCGACACATAAACGGTACCCTCCTGTTTTCTTTTTGACAAGTATTATCGGACTTGAATAAGGTGAATTTGATTCCTCTACAATATCATTATCAATGAGTTCTTGTACCATTTCTCGTACTTTTTCTCGTTCCAAGTGACTTAGACGATACGGTCTGTAAACAACAGGAGAGGTATTATCCAGTTCAATACTCATTTCAGCTACATCGGTGCATCTTAACTCGGACAAGGTTTGCGCAAAACATTCCCTATATCTATTTATTAAGTTTAAGACACTTTGTTTCTGCTCTGACGTTAAATTAGGATTGATTTTTATATTTTCCATAGTAAACGGTGTCAGAGCGCCACTGTGGACTTGGCGGCAAGTTAGACTTACGTCATGAGTGTCGGCAATCTGAGTTAACAATCCGTTCTTCTCGCGATAACACAGATTTGTTCCGAAAGAAAATAGGTTCTCTTGGTAGTTTACAGACAGCAACCTGACATTCTCCCTTATTAACTTTATATAAACCGCCCATAATGCAATAGTCTGCACAGTCCACCCTTCTTACACTATTTTCTAGGTAAATATCACAACTGGATCCGTTATCATCAATACATTTGATATATTCGACTTGTGAACCGTTTCCGTGTGGTGACGGATTAAGAATACGGAATGTCACCACCCCATATCATCCCATTGGGTGTCGTAAGAGCCGACAGAGGGAGCATATTATGCAGAGAACAACACTGTAAGAGAAGGAAAACTTGATACAAACCCTATACCAACCCGTTTGGCCAGCGTGGTATAGTAGGCCAAATTCCTCCTTTCAAAGGAGAGGCCTAGTCCAGCAGTGGACTGTTTAAGGCTGATGATGATGACTCGACTTGGTCTACAGCAACAGTGTCTGCCTGTATTCTTAAAACTACTTTATGATCATTATGTTTGTCTGAGTTTACATTTGATAGTTCTGATGTAAACGGTATTTTCAGAATATCTAGCCTATCGTGCGTTTTTAGAAACCATCACATCTGCTCGCTCTGTAAAATCCTGACCTACCAACATGGGTTCACTCAGCAACGAGGGTTCAATAACGTATGCGTCACTATCTGCTACAACTTCGCCGATATGCAAATTTAACTTCGTTTTGCCCAACGGAATGGTGTTCCCATTGCCGAACCCACGAATACTTAGTGTATCATTTTGTTCTACAGGTAATGAGTATTTATTCACAATATCCTGCCGAATAAGAGTGCAGTCACTCCCAAAGTCCACATAACACTTTAAACTAATAGTATTATTTATGAGTGCAGTTTTATAATATTTTGAGTCGGATTGAAATTTTTGTGTAAATAAAGTTTTCTTATCAAATTTAGAGCCGTTATTGAATTGCCTGCTATTGTCTTTAGGCCTGTAACAGTCGTTTGTATTATGCCCAATCCTTTGGCAATTATTTAATTTTTGGTTTTAGACATGTATTAGTCGAGTGACCAGGTTCTTTGCAATTAAAACAGGTAACATCATTTGTAGTTTTACCTATGATTTTACTGCGACATTGAGCTACTCGATGACCAGTTTTATGACATTTAAAACATTTATCATTTAATGCATAATTTGATGCAGATTTTTTGACAAAGCGAGAAGCATTCGACTCTCTACACAAATCTTGAAGAAATTTTAGTAAATCTTCTGGATCTTGACATCTAACCGATGATGCACTAGCTCTAATCGTCCTATCTACTATCCCGTGCACGAGACAGTCGACAGCCCGTTTTCCTGCTATACCACAAGCGTTTAGCAACAGCGTCTTATCATAGTAGTATTCATCTACTGAATCGCCGAATTTCAATCGCCTATCTAACATTTCAATTAATAAAGCTGCGTAATTACTTTCAGAAGGAAATGCTTTGATCAACCTGTCCTGCCATTCAGTCCATGTCAGAAGTATGGATTGCAGTCCTTCATACCATTTCCTAGCATGACCCTCTAATTTAGGTATAGCGTAATGAGCAGTCTGTTCGTCAGTCCAGCTGTATATCTTTGAGCATTCATAAACCTTGGCTATCCATCCCTCAATGCGTTGATTCTTTTGCGATGGGTTAAATGTACGTATAATATTTTTATCATATGTAATCTTAGTTTGATGAGTGACACTTTGAATAATTTGTGATATATCGCTAACGCCTAACAATAAACTAGGTTTACTTGTAGAGTCTAACTCCTTCTCTGCTCGTGGCTCCCGGGGCACCGCTCGGAGCACCTCTGCACTGCCAGATCCTTGTTGGGGCACCACTCAAAGCACCTCTGCACAGCCAGATTCAAGTTGGGGCTCCACTCGGAGCACCTCTGCACTGCTAGATCCTTGCTGCACAGGCAAATTCATCTCTCCAGCCCGCGATAGTGTCGTCTCCTGCAATATTTCATCGGTGCGATACATATATGTAAAATAAATTAATATTGAACAGAAAAGGGGCTAAGGTAGTCATTAAATAATAATACTCTAAAAAGTAACAGGACCTGTGACGTATGTATGTTTCTAGCCAATTAGGTACTCTCTTAATGTGTGTACCTACAATTATATATACATATGGCAAGTCATATGAATTGACTTGTAGTTAATATTATGGAGTTCATCAAAAGCGGCTCGTTCAAAGGAGAGCTGGAGCAGTGAACTCCCAAAATTATAGAATATATGTAAGTATGTACTTATACAACTCATATAAACTTTTTCTATAAACATACTTAATATTTTAATAAACGCCTATGTGATAAAACGCTTTTATTATGTGGTTGCGAAGGAAGGAAGAAGCTGTTTTGTTTTCCGTGTAGGTAGGTATATTGTTTAGTGATGCCGGAGTTGATATTTTTTTTTTCTTCTTTTTTTACACCCTCTGTAACCTTTCACGAGCCGCGCTCTGGAGTTCTTAACGGCAATAAACTTGATGTTAAACGCCGGATAGATATTACTGAATTACTGATACAAATGAATATAAACAAACGAGTCCAAAAGCTTCTTTATTGTACCTATTGCATTAATCGGAATCATCTGGGGAGAACCAATAGGAATTATAAAAAGAAAATGCTAATGCGAGTTGAACTCGCATGTACAAGCTTTTATACCTCATTAGGGAAAAACAACCCGACCTTGACTAGCCAAATATAAAATATTTACCAACAATTGAAGACCCTTCCTCTTACTAATTTAACTAAACATTACCTATGTTTCAAGCGTGGGATAAATAAATTTAATCATAACAGCAGTCGTTATGTGCCAATGTAACTTATCATAATTATGTAACTATAAGTATAACACTTTCCTTGTATGTAATATTTGATACAGTTATTTGCCGTTCTAGTACTATTACAAATTATTATCATTAATTTACTTTAGCAGCTAATATACCATACAGAAATAAAATATAGTGTATAAGTACCTATATACTTAAGTTTGTCGAGTTTTACAGCAACATAACAATATATTATATTACATAGTCATGACAAAAAGAAAATAAAACTTATCAAACAAACTGTTGATAGTTTTACTTGCCTGCGATAGTCGTCGACCCGCCAAATTAGAATCTTCACTGCCGCGCTCGAGAGGTTCCTTACCCCTGGACTTAGGAACACCGCTCCTCATCCTCGAGCTGCGTCGATGGTGCCTTCCATGGCGACGTTTCTTCTTCGCATGGCTGGTCGTCCCACGACTACGATCTCCTTCTGATCGTAACGTCGAGGTTGTACTTTCCGGCGTCGTACTGCGCCGATAACGACGCTTATGATGGTGAGAGCGTTTTGCAACGCTTCGCGAATGTCGATCATGTCGTACATTGTCGTCGTTACCCATCTTAGTTCAAAACCCACTTCTGATATAAAATCAGGGTGGCAAATTAAACGAAAATGTGTATGAATAAGTAGTTCTGTATATTGTCAGTACCGTAGCTACACTTGCTTAACAAAGCTCTGTCCCAATTTTCCCGCCATACGGGGTCTGTTCAACTTAGAAACTATTACAATGCATTATCACTATTATCAGTAAGTTCTTTTTATTTAATAAAACAAAGTCAACTAAAATACGTTGGAATATTCATTTAAATATTCTTCTTAGAATTGTAAGTTATTGTAACAATAAAGTTATTTAATATACCTATTTAGATTCACTTTTAATTGTAGTCAAATTAGATACTTTTACATGTCTCTTTTCGTCTAGGACCATAGATTATACAAATATACGAGTACTGGTATCTAGGACCAAGTCTTTCGTCATAGCGTTACAACTCTAATTATTGTAGTAGTATAGTAGTTAGGTTAGTTAGGAGCTAATTTGAAGCTGAGTCCGAAGAAATGCGCGTTATTCAGACGGCAAGTGAACTTTCTAGGACCCGGATAAAATCATTGCCGTGAAGGAATGGCCAGTTCCAGAGAACAAAACGCAGGTCAGAGCATTCCTCAGATTATGCTCCTACGACGGTTTGTGAAGAACTTTGCTGACATTGCTCGACCTCTTCATAAGCTCACCGAAGACAGAGTACAGTTCTGTTGGAATGAGAGCTGTGACGTTGCATTCCAAAAGCTCAAGGAACATCTGTGTACTGCACCTATTCTAGGCTACCCTAACAATGAGCATGAATTCATAGTTGACACAGATGCCAGTAACACCGGAATTGGCGGCGTGCTATCACAAAAGAAAGGTGATCAAGAAGTTGTTATAGCATACTTCAGCAAGGCCTTATCCAAACCCGAAAGAAACTACTGCGTCACCCGGCGGGAACTCTTGGCTGTAGTAAAGACATTGCAGCATTTCAACAAATATTTGTTGGGACGTAAATTCCACCTGCAAACCGACCACGCTGCGCTGAAATGGCTACTTCAATTTAAGGACCCAGAAGGACAAGTAGCCAGATGGATTGAACTACTGCAAGAGTTTGATTTTGTAATACAATATCGCAGCGGCAAGTCTCACGGTAACGCAGATGCCCTATCGCGTAGGCCGTGTCCCGACCAGTGCAAGCACTGTAGCCGACAGGAAGCAAAGCAGGCAGCGCTAGTGAGGATGTTGAAGACGGATCTGAGCGACGAATGGAAAGAAGCTTTGCAGAGTGCTCAGCAAGACGACAAGGACATACAGGCGATTCTCGAATGGAAGAAATCAGACGCTCCTAGGCCCAAATGGAGTGATATCGCAGCAATGAGCCCTATCACCAAGAGTTATTGGGCACAGTGGGAAAGCTTGGTCGTCCAAAATGGAGTTCTGTGCCGCAAATGGGAAAACGCTCGCGGTAACCAGTGCCATTTGCAAATGGTAGTGCCTAAAACTAAGGTGCCGGAAGTCTTGCAGCTCTATCACAATGGTGCTTCGGGAGGTCACATGGGAGTTAAGAAGACGCTTACTAAGATTCGAGAGTGGTTTTATTGGCTCCACTGTCGGGATAACGTCGAGGATTGGTGCCGCAAATGCACAAGTTGTGCGGCTGTGAAGGGGCCACACACTCGCAGCAGAGGTGCATTAAAGGTGTACAATGTAGGAGCTCCATGGGAGCGCATAGCGTTGGATGTCGCTGGGCCGTTTCCTGAGAGCCAGGACGGAAACAAATACTTCTTGGTTGTTATGGATTACTTCACGAAGTGGCCTGAAGTGTTTGCAATCCCAAATGAAGAAGCTACCACAGTGGCCGATAAGCTGGTGCATGAAGTCTTTTGTCGGTTCGGGGTGCCCTTGGAAATCCACAGCGATCAAGGCCGGAACTTCGAATCTGAGGTGTTCAAGGAGACTTGTCGCGTAATGGGTGCATATAAAACCAGGACCACGGCTTATCATCCGCAATCAGATGGCATGGTTGAACGGTATAACCAATCACTGGAAAGTTACCTGGCGAAGGTCGTGCAGAGCAAACAAAGAGATTGGGACAAGCACATCCAACCATTTCTCCTGTCATATCGCAGTGCGGTCCACGAAACTACAGGAGTAACACCAGCTTTTGCCAATTTCGGAAGAGAACTCCGTTTACCTGCAGACCTTATCACCGGTATTCCACCAGAATCTCCACGCAATATAACGGATTACGCAACCGAGCTACGCAACAGGATGAACGACGTATACGAGCACATCAGGGAATCTGGACAACAAATGTCTGAGAAGATGAAGACTCGCTACGACCGGAAGGCAAACAACAAAGGCTTCGATGAGGGATCATTGGTGTGGCTTCATAACCCAGTACGAAGCAAAGGTAAATCGCCTAAGTTACAAGCCAGATGGGACGGGCCATATCGCATAATTACCAGGATGAACGACGTCACCTATCGAATCCAGAAGGGACCGCTAGGTGCACCGAAGATAGTTCATGTGGACCGGTTGGCTCGTTACTATGGGTCCAACAATGTTCAAGACGAAGACGTTTAAGAGGGAGGCCAAAAAAACAACGCCATCTATCCGAGAAGAATAGAACTAGAAGAGATTTGACGTATCGGTGGTTTAAGGGTAATTCATCTACTCTGTAATAGATGGCGTTGCCGTTGATTACTAGAATAATGCCAGAACTGTAGAATGTTTCGATTGTTGCCAGAACATTCTTGGGAAGTCTGGAAACGACTCGTTATGTGTGCCGGCTGGTATAAATACCGCGTAAGCGCGCGAGACAAATATAGTTTCAATTGAATATCGGAGCGATAAACAAGAAGCGAAGGAAGTAAGTCGGAAGTGTTTAGTGGAGTGGAAAAGTGTTTGAAATAAGTGTGTTTTTATTAGTGTTAAAAAATTAAGTGTGTTTATCTAGTGTTATTGTGTTAGTAAATAAAGTTCAGTTTAAGTGGCATAGTGAGTTATAATTTATCACCGAACCCCAGCTCGTAACAGTAGTATGTATAGTAGAAAATAGGAGTGTACAAATATATGATTATGCCTAATTCTAACATTAATAACACTGATAGAAAAAAAGGAAAATACGGTATCACTCTTATTATGTTATTTATCATCCTCATCATGGATATATATTTATTATAAAAATGTAGGCCACAGCTAGTTTATTTGATTTCTTGCTCAAAGAAGTATGTACATTGTACTATGATGAATTTACCTAATGCTAGTGATATTCTCTATAGTCGGTACACCATTCACTACACGAGCTGCACCTCGCGTCGTATAAATCCATATGAGCACGGATTTGTACGACACGTCGCGTCGCACGAAAGAGCCCTGAACCGTACTTTAGGCTCGTTTGTTACAAAAGCGGCAATGAGATGAGTTGAGATGTTTTGTAAGTAGATATTGTTATTTTTAATCGAGTTCAAAAAGGTTATATGTTCTACTGTATTATATAATCTTCTTTTTGCGATTGACCACTAATTTCTCTGCCAGTCGTAGAGGTATCTTCTTTTTTCTGCCTGGCGATTATTTATTAATCCCGGTCTATACCAGTCTCCTACTAAATTTTCCGGGTATTAACGAATAATATTTTTATTCGATGTGTCAGTCAAATTGTCACCAAGTCAGACTCAGATAATGGAATCCCAGGGTAATCGAGGGCAACCCTCAATTTGCACTTACATACCTTAAGCAATTCAGATGTTGATGTCTGATAGTCATCGTCTCATAACGTTTCTCCGTCTACATTTGGTGGACGCTGCAAAGACGAGATGAAAAATGATATTGTGCCGAGGCCGAGCAGTGACGTGTGTGCGGTGAATTGGCTGGGAGCACAAACAAAGATGTTATGTGCGATTGGCACTTTGCAGAATTGCGAGCGTATGGCGCAGATACAGGTGGTACATATTTCCTCTTGGAATTGGAGAAAACATACAATTCAGTACACTACTATTTTCCTGAAGCTTCTCTCCTCTCCGCTTTAATGGAAACCGTGCCTTATACAGAAGATTTGTCTGCGGACTTGACGCCAGTGACAAATCCGGTGGATTGTACGCGTTTGAATGGACCTGCGCTCGGATCAGTAATAACAGGGCAATACAAAGATAAACAGTTATAATGTTTATATCAGCTGTCATTTGACAATTAATAAAATACGTATTCTTTTGTATCCCCGTTAATCTTTTGTATTTTAAGTACTGTATCTAGTGCGAAAACTACTTGTTCTTTTGTTCGAAAATAATTAGATCAATTGGTATCATCAGCATAGTCCTCCTAGAGCTATACCGTCGCAACCCGGGCTCCAAGACTTTCGCTTTGGAGCCCGGGTTTTTTTTCAAGATTTAGGGTTGGTACATATCTGGTGGAAAATGCGTCGAGCGTATCATTGGTCGCGTCTATTCCGTCAAATGGGTCGGTACATATCTGACGGAAAATGCGTCATGAGTATCTGCATCGGTCGCGTCTATTCCGTCAAATTAGACCTGCCACATAACGCGTCTAGTCAGTTTCTGCGTTCAGCATCTATAGTGCGGTTGCGTTGTGTGATATTGAATTTTAAAACGCCCAACACGTCAGTCGAAAATACACGTGGTACGTGGCGCGCGCGACATCCGAAGTGCGTCCGGAAGCGGAACAGACGCTGTACGCTCGACGCACTAACGCATCATCGGTTTGGTGTGAAAGGTTGAATGGTTTATTAACACGCTTTTATTAGATCGACATGTATGTAACTATGTAATGGAATCTAAGCTAACTAATTTAACCATCTTCCAAGGGTCGTTGCGTAATGAAAATTGACAGCTGTATGTAGTTCTGATGATAATACAATAATATGGTACTGTCGAACTGATCTGATGATAGAGCCGGAAGATTTGAACTGGAACTCGATATGAATGTAACTAACTATGTAATGAAATCTAAGGTAACTAATTTAACCATCTTCCAAGGGTCGTACCGTAATGAAAATTGGCAGCTGTATGTAGCTCTGATGACAATACAATAATATGGTACTTTCGAACTGATCTGACGATGAAGCCGGAAGATTGGCACTGGCATTCCATGATGGAATATCGTATCATAGTCGTGTTTGCACTTATGAGAAGGGCCACGTAATGGACATTGAACACGATCAGGTTTTAAGGTTATAACAAATCAATTATATATTGTAGACCACGCAGTGGTGTACTTAGGGTCCCGTACTTTTGCGGCTGGACAGATTGATTGAGATGCGGATTGTTCTAAGTTGACAGGTAAAACACCGTTCAATACAGACGCACTGGCGGAGATGGAGAGGATGCGGGCTTATTCGCCTACTTAAAATAAATGTACCTATAAATGTTAAAAATATTTCGTGTGTTTTATAAATAACCCTATATTTGTCTGTTTTGTCGTTACGCGACCGATAATACGCGACGCATTTTCCATCAGATATGTACCGACCCTTAACGATTTGACATAATATATTAAGCTTTTTTACAGAGCGACTGCGAATACGATATGTGGTATACTTATTTAATTCTATTTTGGATAAGTACCCCGTACATACCTGTTTCAGGTATCCGATAGTTCCGGTTCCATCCGCGATTATCGAGAAAAACAGTGTCGAAATATCCGACACTCCGCACAAATGTCCTCGTATATTATGTGCATATCCCGAAAAGCAATATAAAATTCATGTTAATGACCACAAAGTAAAAGAGAAGCTTTTGTAATCCCGTGACCACACCTTAACGTATTTTTCAAATCTTAATATATAAAATCGTTGCGTTACTTACTGACTGACAGACACGCTACAGCCGAAACTACTGGGCGCAGGAAGCTGAAATTTAGGGCCGTAGCCGTAGGGGTGCACTAAGAAGGGATTTACCGCAATTCCCACGGGATCGGAAAAACGGGTAAATTTTAAAAATTGCAGACGTAGCCGCTGGCGTCCTCTAGTATTAACATAAATGTACAAATCGCACAAGTTTTAATGTGTATTTATCTGTTACTTAATTACTATATTACTTATATAGCGATTTTTTTCTCTTCATAACAATTCAGCCGCATTATTTTGTGGTATTAATTGGTGACATTCTCACCTCCAATAAAATAAATTTGATTATGGGTGTGGACAAAGATGTCACTGGCCTGTCGATTCTACAACTGTATCGAATAGTTGACAATAGGCTTGATTCCAATGTCGATTGACATGTACGGAGTGTGGGTGTTAGAGTACACCGAGAATACATACTAACACAATGTGAGAATATACGCATGATGTTCTGAAATAATTAAAACTTTGAAAGTACTGTTTATGTTAGCATAGTGGTTTATTTGGTTACTCCGCAGATAACTGTGCTGAGGACTGTGGCTTCAATTCCCACGCGAGACAATACTTTGTATGATCCACAAATTGTTCTTTCGAGTTTAGCCTGTGTACTTTGTATTCGTTGATTTAAAGTCTGTAGAGTAGTTGGTGATGGAGCATTTATTCATAGAGCAGGAGTAAAGATAAGAACGAATGTAAAATACCGATGAACGTATTAGACTTTTCAAAATTTCATTTTTTTATGACTGGAGATATTATATTAAAATAACCAATATTTTTTTATATTTCGCACTGGTCATTCATCTATGTTGAAGAAAGAAGGATTTATATATATTTTATCTTTCAACTTTTATTTCTTTCTGGTATTAATTTATCTGAAATATAGTATTTACGTATATAAAATGTAGCGAGTCACTGTTGTATCCAACAAAGTTTTCACAACAGAATTAAGTGCTCTTTTGATAAAGAATTAGTTAATTATTGTAGTATTTACAACTTCTTACAGATTTTTTTTTGGCTTCTGGCAACACTGGCGGCATAACGTAAAACTGTATTTCTCCCAATAATTTATTAGTTTTAAATCGATTTAATTAATAATAATGTGCCTAATTTGCTAATTCCTTATGTAATAAGCTGTGATCATTATAATTGTTGTATAATAACTGTGATAAGTGGTGTTTATCAAGTTGTAAAAGTTTTGCAAAGTCAAGTAAGTCAACTGTCAAACTAACGTAAAATTGTATTTAAAAGAATTTGCATATATTTACAATAATAGCTAAATTTGAGGTGAGTTTACTTCTTATTTGACTTTCGTACACCATACACGAGCAATAATATCAAGTGAGCATATCACAATTTACTCAAACAACTTTGTTGGTGTCTTACACAAACCTGTGATCTTTACTTGCTTTGTTTATACACTTTTAACAAGATGATGACCAGAAGGGCACGCCAAGACGATGAGAAATTACAGGTGACCCTTGTAGAACTAAAGAAATATAAGGATTTGTGTCAGTCACTACGAAGTGAACATGAGGACAATGAGAAGGAAATGCTACAGATTTTAGGGAAAAACTCTCAGCTTAGGAGTGAGATGGCAGAAATGCACTCTAATTTAGTCACTACTTTAGATGAAAGGGATAGATTACAAAACATTGTAATGCAATTTGACAGGTGCAGTGATGAATTTGAGAACGCTCTCAAGCGCATCACTGAATTGGAGGGTCTCCTAAGTGAGGCCAATAATCAATTAAACTTATTACAAAGTGCAAACCAGTCAATGAAATCAGTCACAACACAATCACTATTTGATGAGCTGGTTGGTAGCGCTCCATGCATGGTTTCTGCCATCTCCGATGATAGCAGTAGAAATATAGTGACTATTGATTTAACAGAATCTAATTCAACTATTCAGTCATTTAGAAACATGAAGGCCTGTAATAAATTAAAGAAGTATGTTAAAATTAACAAATTTATCAGGAAAAAGGAAAAAATATTAAGAATGTACAAGAAATCAAACATAAATGTACATTATTGCAAAAAATATATAAATGTAAAGGAACAGATGTCAGTATGTCTAGCTAAATTAGATTCCAATCTATTAAAGTATGATGCTGATATGCATTGTTTGCAGACGGAGATTGACAGTTTACAAGAATCTTTACTAAACATGACAAAAAAATATAATTTATCACAAAAACAAATAAATGAGCATATCTTGGCAATGGATGACTTAGTGGACTTGTGCAAGTATAATGAGCAGAGGCTCCAATCTCTTACCAATAATAATCATGGCAATGAACATAGCCAGTCGCCACAGAGTCATTCACAGCCAACTACATTGAATTGTTGCTCTGATTTGTTATCACCGTCTGATGCAGTGGGTAACACCACCATTAATTCTAATTCTAATTTTCGCACTTCCTTCTCACCCCACATTACAAACACTGACAAACTTTTAATGTTTAGTGATGAGATAGGGAAAAACATGAGCCAATTGTTGCGGCAAAGGACAGGTTTAGCTATCACTAACTTATGTATGCCTGGAGCAAGTTATTCTCAAATAATGCAATCTATTTTGTCTAAATCATACTGTCCTGAAACAACAATCATTATATTTATTGGGAGAAGAGGAAATGCAAATATAAATGTTATACAGAGATATTTTGACCAATTACTCAATTTAAAAGTTAGAAAAATTCTGTTTCTTGCTTTTCCTTACAGTAAGCTGTTGCCACAAGCTGAAAATGATTATAGATTTAAGATTAATTCAAAATTGCATACTATGACATTTTACAATAATTTGATTGACATTATTGACTCTAATGCGTTAATTAGAAATTTTTATTTGACATATGATAATTATTATATATCACAATTTTATAAAAGACAAATAGCATCATCGCTAGCTTATTGTATTAATAACTCAGCCAAGGTTTTGGCTAACCACACTGCTTTTATTGAGCAGTCAAATTTGACATGCAATATAAGCTTGGAATCCGTTCCAAATTCTTTAAATTGAATTCTGAGACAATAGAGTCAATCTCTGGCAATATATTTAATAAGACATCAAATTCTTTACCCAGTTTAAGTGACAAATATATAGTTCCATCAACCACACTGACAAAAAATAATTCTAAAAATTGTATCAACCTGGTGCATCAAAATATACAAGGGCTGATGGGTAAGGAGTTAGAATTGGAATTGTTTATGAACTGTAACAATATTGATATTTTATGCATTACAGAACATTGGCTCAGAAGCCACCAGTTCATATTCAATTTTAATAACCACCAGGTTGCAAGCTCGTTCAGTAGAGAAAATTCTATCCATGGTGGCTCGTTAATCATAGTAAGTAAATTTCTAAAATTTAAAGAAAGGACTGACATTGTGAGCCTCTCTGTTGAGCGAGTAGTAGAGATTACATGTGTTGAGTTTGAGCAGTTCATTGTTATGAGCGTATACAAACCTCCATGTGCACCATTTGAAAGTTTTTTAGTTATTATGGAGGATGCTCTAAGCAAAGTTTGTAATTGTCGTAAAACGGTTGCTATTTGTGGAGACTTTAACATTAACATATTAGAAAAATGCTCTTCAACTACCAATTTTTTAAATTTATTTAAGTCATACAATTTATGTCATAATTTCTATGAACCAACTAGAGTGACTGCCACAAGTGGTACTTGTATTGATAATTTATTTACTAGTATAAAACCATTATACAAATCTTTGATTAATATGCTTCAGTCAGATCACAGTGGGCAGTTAATCTGTTGTCCAAGAGAATGTCCGAAAATTGTTAAATATATACCAATAAACCAGAATCGTCTTAAAACTTTTAAAAACAATTTATCTCGAAAAATGCATTGGTTGCCTCATCATGACCATCCGGATCAGTTATATAACTCTTTATTCAACTTAATTCATGACGAATTTCAGACTGTATTTACATCCAAAAAATTAAATGTAGCTGACCGTCTGATGTTTAGTGACTGGGCAACTGAAGGTATTCATAAAAGCCGGATTAGGTTATATGAACTGTATAATGAAAAGTCTTATAATAATAGTCAGAACTTTATTAATTACGTAAGAAAATATTCTAAAACATTTAGACAAGCTTGTAATACAGCAAAATCTATTTATTTGAGAAATAAAATAAAATTATCAGAAAACACTATAAAGGCAACCTGGAATGTCATCAACAATGAAACTGGCAGAGCCAAAGCACGCAGCCGCGACTTCCTTTTAAAAATCAATAATGTGAGTATTGCAGAGGACCTGGAAGTTGCGACTGAATTTGAGAATTTCTTTGCTAATATACCTATAGTGACAACAGAGTCGCTCAACTCATCTTCCATGTCTGCTGAAATGCTTCTTAGGGACTGCGTGCCAGAATGTGATGCAGCCTTTGAATTTACTGTTGTTACTACTGACGATATTCTTAAACAATTTAAAACTATAAATATGAAAAAGACAATGGATTTGTGGGGATTGTCAATGAAGACTACTTCATCTATTATTACCATAATTGCTCCACATCTTGCAAAGGTATTCAATGGTTGCGTTGCTTCTGGAATATTTCCTGACTTAATGAAATATAGTAAAGTTATACCTTTATTTAAATCTGGTGACACAACCGACCCTTCTAATTTTCGACCTATTTCTGTATTACCGACACTTAGTAAAATTTTTGAAAAATTGATTCTTCGTCAGTTACTTAGTTATTTTAATAGTCATAATCTACTCCACGAGAAACAGTTCGGATTTACGAGGGGTCGTTCGACTGCTGACGCAGGAGTTGAGTTACTCAAAAGTATATTTGCTGCTTGGGAGAAGTCGCAAGATGCATTAGGTATTTTTTGCGACTTGTCAAAAGCATTTGATTGTGTACATCATGACACTCTGGTCAGGAAATTGTATCATTACGGCGTTAGGAACAAAGCTCTCGATCTCCTGGTTTCTTACTTGGGCAACCGAATCCAGAAGGTCCAGATCAATGACAAGACATCTCCAGGTTCTGCCTTAAAAATGGGAGTCCCGCAGGGTTCAATCCTCGGACCATTTCTTTTTTTGATTTATATTAATGATCTACCCTATTACGTAAAGAAGAATCATGAGATTGTGTTGTTCGCGGATGATACCTCCTTAATTTTTAATATTAGACGACAGCAGAGAAATGTTGACAAAGTAAACAATGCACTCTCTAAAGTTGTTAATTGGTTTAATGTAAATAATTTATTACTTAATGACAAGAAAACCAAACTATTAAAATTCTCAATGCCCAATGTTAAACAGGTGGAAACCAATGTACAACTTAAGGAATCCAGAATTGAGCCCGTCGGGACAACTATGTTTCTAGGTATTATGCTTGATACCAAGCTTCAATGGGGTCCGCATATAGAAAGACTTTCGGGCAAACTTAGTTCTGCAGCTTATGCAGTTAAGACAATTAGACGCCTTACAGATAAAGATACAGCTAGAATGGTTTATTTCAGTTACTTTCATAGTATTATGTCTTATGGGATTCTTCTCTGGGGGAATGCTGCAGACCTTAACACAATATTCGTTCTGCAGAAAAGAGCAATAAGGGGAATTTACAGCCTCGGTCCTCGTGTTTCTCTAAGAGAAAAGTTCAGTGAGATAGGCATTCTAACTGTTGTATCGCAATATATATACGATAATCTGTTATATGTCCACAAGAATATTGACAAATTTAGTAAAAAAAGTGATCTTCACACTGTAAATACTAGACATATGTATAATCTTGTAGTTCATAGCACCCGCCTCCACAAAATAAGTAACTGTTTTATGGGGCAGTGTATACGCTTTTATAACAAGCTCCCTCTTAATATAAGAAATTTAACATTAAATAAATTTAAGATTATTGTTAAAACTAAATTGTGTTTAAAAGCATATTATAAAATTTCCGATTATATAGACGACAAAAATGCTTGGGATTGAGCTGCTCTAATTCAACATAAAAATACATACTTGTAAAAACTGATAAATTTAAAATTGACGTTTCGTAAGCACTTAAAACAAAGTTTACACGAAATAAAGACTAATTTCATTTCATTTCATTATAGCACAATTTATCAACTGACTATTAATATATATATAAATTAGGCTCATTTATTAGGTAAGAAGATTTGAGTTTTTTTCATAAAGAGTCTTTCAGTCGCCTCGACTCTGATCGGTTTTATGCCTGATTTCAATTCATATCGTACGTTAGTATTATAACTTTCTGTACCTAGAATTAGTTCTAACAATTATTAGTTTTACCCTCATATCCAATTTTATGGAGATCAATTATAAGTAAGTACCCACTGGAATAGTATTATATTTGCCAAGTATTGAAACGAATGTTTTAATTTTTAGAATTTTATTGCTATTCACTTGTAGGATTTTACACTGTATTGTTATAATAGACTGATAAAATATTTTGAATCTTTTTTGCTTAGTTATTTATTAACACTAGAGAGCTCGCGTGGGTGACATATGTCACCCAGGGTGTAAAACTGTTAAATAACTTTTGAACGAAACGCGACTCAGTGTAGTACTCTCAGGTATTCCTCAAGTACGAATCATCCCACGCGTCAGTAGTGCGCCATCACTGTAGGTGCATTGACGTGTACGCACTGCGTTTATAAAGTACGTGGGTGACGCATGTCACCCGCGCGAGCATTCGAGGAAGTTTTAGAAAAAGTGTATTTGCGATTGTAAAACAATTATACCCTCAAGTAAGTTATTTGTTACATTTTTATTTTACATGTTTTATGATCAATAAATTGTAATTGACGAATCGGTCGTGTATCTACGTAAAAAATATCTTAATATATAAAATCCTTGCGTTACTGACTGACTGACAGACAAGCTACAGCCGAAACTATTAGACGCAGGAAGCTGAAATTTGACATGTATGTTCCTTGGGGACCGTAGGGGTGCACTAAGAAGGGATTTCCCGAAATTCCCACGGAATCGGTCAAAACGGGTAAAATAAAATAATATGCGGGCGTAGCTGCGGGCGTCCTCTAGTTGTTTTATAACAACCAAGTGATAAAATACACATATTGTCTTAGGTTATAATGGCGTCAACGTCGAGAGATTTGACTACAAGTAGATGGTTGGAGGAAGATGAAGGAGAGGATAGTGGTTCCGAAGAACGAACAACTCCAATTGGTTCGTCTCAAGTTTCTGACACGGAACAAGACAGTGATAATGTATCTGACGACGACGAAAATGTGTCTTTGTCACAGTTATGTGTTTATGAATCTCGCAATGGGACCAAATGGAGTAAGTTTCCACCAGCTACAACTAAAAACAGGGTCCTTAACATTATGACGGGTCCTTCACATCCAAAAGGTATTGCTAGAGATGTTTCAACTGCTATCCAGTCTTATTTGCAAGAGGTCAGGTACGAATTGTCAGGTGAGACCGCACATTATAAAACCTATTTCCCAAGAAAGAATACCAAGGGCTGTAAAATTGAAAGCCAGGTTACTTTTGGGGCTGCCCGAGAACCCACAAGTACAAAACTCGCCAATACGAAGTGGAAAAAGACGGTCTGACTTCTGCAGTAGATGAAGAGATCGGACCACATGGAAAACCTGTAGTAAATGTAATAGGCGTGTTTGTCCGAATCACCAAATCATAGTGTGCCCAAACTGTGATGAAATCTCTACTGAATTGTTATAACCCATTTCTAAACTTTAATATAAGATGATTTATTTACCAAATTAAGGTTTTGAAAATAATTAAAGACTGATTAATCACGATAAGTCAAAATTATATTAATTTTTATAGAAGTTTAATTTTTGTTCATAATTCAATTTAACTTAAGCAATGGTTAAGTTTTGTTTAAGTATTTAGTAAGAAATAAAGTTGATAAGTAACATTTTAACCTATTTATTTTCATTAAATTAGAATAGTAAGAAAAATTCCCATATTTTAATGGGTGACATATGTCCCCCGCGCGAGCTTTCTAGGAAAATTTTTGACGCGAGCCCTCTAGTGTTAATCTTTCGCGATTTATGTACCATATATGTTTATTTTACGGGTGTTAATCGGATTAACTAATATAAGTATTTTTAGCTGTAAATATCTCTTTATGCCCACCGTTTCGACACGCTTTCGTCCGTTGAGTTCTAGTGTTTATAATTTTTTATGATATATTTTTTATTAGGTTGACACATTTCATGGCGATTTGCGCACTTCGAAAAGCCCAGTCTATAATTTAATTATTAGCAGAAACCTGTAGAAACATGTTGTATTTAATTTTGTTTGTTGCCAGCCATCATCATCTCAGCTCAAGGCTCTCTACGAAGACCGATGTTGAATCTTCTTTCCTTTATTCAAATAAAAAGGTTTATATATTTATTATTATTACCTTTTGGTTAGATAGTGCTTTCTCTAAAGAAGGACGTTGTAGTCTGTAGCAGACTAGGTGCAACGTCCTTCTTTAGACGGATACAGATACTTCTAATTCTTAGTACTGATGTAAAGTCAAAGTAAAGCTTACAAGCAATTCAGTGAATTCATGTTGTGTATGTAAGTGGAGCGCACACGTCCCGCTACGGAGGACATCAGTGCACTGAATAAGACAACCCAAGATTAACCATAATTGTCACTTGCATGTGCTCACTTTAACGGGGAAATTAGAATAAAATCATGTGAAATGTTATTATAATATTCTTAATAATTTTATCTATTAGGGAATTGTTTCAAAATTATTTTCGTGATTTTGTTGCTCTATAAGCGCATGTAAGTTACGAACATTGCAATAACGGATAAAAGTGCACCCATGAGTATGGCATTATTTTTTTGAAAAATAATGCCATACGCATTATTTTTTCCAAAGTGATTGATTGTTTCCTTAAAGCAATCAGCATTAACGGTTTTAGACCTCTCTGCACTTTTCAGCAGAATTCAATTCTTCCAGTTCTCTTTCTCTCGTATTTTCACAGATTTTATGGAAAGTTGTCTCACACTTCCGAGTTCAATCCGCCATTTCTAGCGGATCTGCCATTGTTTCGCATACAATTTAAGTGACAGTTGACAATTCTATTAATAAAACCACGATTGGATTGGCTCACGTAAGATTCCTTAACTGAATAGCGATAATGTGTATATTTAGTAGTGGAATGTATCCCTCGAATCTGTGCCACGTTTCGCGCCGAAGGTGCGCGAGAGATTTATTATGCCGTTTGGTACATTAGCATCTCAATTTGTATCCTTTAACTTTTCAATCAGCTATAACATAAATAGAGATCGGAAGTACTGCAATAGCTATAAAGTAAAGTTACAAGTGAATTTGTAAAAGGGGTGCTATAAAGGCAAATCGATTTGGTAAATAGTAGGAAGTGAACCATTATAAAGAATATTTATGGTACAGTGTGGTCGCGCGTCAGTGTCGAATGGTACCCAAGTGCTCCAACTTACGTCTAATTTATAGGGGGCGCCGGGAGCCTTCTGCCTGTTTTCCTTACTTATTATGTATAGGAGTTACCCATTACTCTGACCTCTTAGATGATACGTGATAAACATACGAACTTACCTAACATTTGCATAAACTCCGTGTCAACAAAATGTACCAAGGACGAGTATTAAGTTATTAACATAATCCATCTTAATTTTGACTTTAATCTGTGTAGCAGCTTAAGTAAGCGTGTTAATATTCTATATGATTCTAGAATAAGTACATTTTGACCTCTTTACGGGAAGGGTAAAAACGTTTTTATTATTATTATAAAATAATAATACGCGGTTTTAATATAATAGCCGGTCACGCTATTTATGATAGATCACTTGGTTCATGTCTCGCCTTTTAAGTTAAACATATAAGCTACAAGCCTATTTTGCACATCATTGACTATGCATATGTTCAGCCATGTGCTACTTAGATTTTCACGTAACCGAACACCTGAATAGCAATTACGTTACCCACCTCATTGACCTTTAGCTTTAGGCATAAAGAAAGAGAACACAATTTTCAATATCTTTCGTAATTGGAGGCAAACGAGCAGACGGATCGTCTGATGGTAATAATAATAATAATCTTTATTGTACACCAAATGAATTTAAGACAGAAATTATAGCAGATTAATACATGTTGCACAAACGGCGGCCTTATCGCTAAAAAGCAATCTCTTACAGGCAACCCTTATGGAAAAGAGAAGTAAGGAGCCAGACATAAGGCAGTTTTGGCGTAGTAAGATACTAATGAAACAAAATACGAATACACACTATACTATACAAATAAACTGATAAATATACTATAATATAAATACACACATACAATAATATAATGGATTAAGTAATGGGAGTAGACAATAGTTAAAAAGGGGAGAAAAAGCAAGTGTGAGTTTGACAATGTTATGGAAAGTTAAAGAGATAAGTAGTGGTTTTTCACTAAATTTTTAAAAGATGTGATATTTTGAGCCAGTTTGATGGATACAGGCAATGCATTCCACAACCGTGCCGCTTGAACAGTAAAGGATTTATCGTAAAAAGTAGTGGAATGCATTGGAATTTCCAATCTCAAATTTACCGATGACCTAAGACCCGATCTTGAATGAGAGTCACTTAGGAACTTGAAGCGTTCTTTCAAATAAGATGGAGAAGAAGGATTGAAGAGAATATTATAGAGTAAGGAAAGAATGTGAGTATTCCGCCGAAGGTGAATTGGCAGCCACTTGAGCTTATTGCGGAAATTAGAAACGTGATCATATTTACGTAATCCAAATATGAACCTAATACCGAAGTTCTGAAGACGCTCAAGCTTATCAAGTTGCTCCTCAGTGAGATCTAGATAGCTGACATCGGCATAGTCAAGGATAGGTAATAGAAGAGAGTTTGCAAGTGCAATCTTAGTGGCAATTGGCAGAAAGTTCCGCAGTTTTCGCAAAGTCCTCGCCGCAGCAAACAATTTGCGACTAACTTCGGTGATTTGAGGTCCCCAAGATAGAGTTTTGTCAATATAAACACCTAAGTCCTTCACGCAATCACTTATAGGTATTGGGATACCACCAAAAGTAATTTGGGGTAGCAGATTCCAGTCAATGCGAGAAATTATCCTGGGACTACCAACAACGATAATCTGTGTTTTCAAAGGATTGATCTGCAAACCAAATCTCAGGCTCCAAGCAGATATCCGTTCTAAATCGGAGTTCATGATGCAAAATGCTTCAAACAGCTCATGAGAGAAGATCATCTGCATAAAGGTGGTAAGATGACTGAAGTTGGTAGGAGATGGAATTTATGAAAATTGAGAAGAGTAATGGAGAGAGAACGCCACCCTGTGGAACGCCGGCTGTCGTATTACACCACGAAGAGAAAGAGTCTTCGACCCGTATACGCTGCCGACGACCAAACAGGTAACTGTGAAACTAATCAATCACTGGTGGAGATCTGTTAATAGAGCGTAATATACCGAGTAAAGTGTGGAAATCAACGGTATTAAAGGCGTTACTAAAGTCCAGTAAACAAAGTACCGTTAAATTGCCTTTCTCCATACCGAACCTAATGTCGTCGGTAATGTTGGTCAGTGCCGTAACAGTGCTATGACCAGGACGGAAACCGGATTGTAAAGGATTGAATAGGAGGTTCTTGTTAAGAAAAGTAGTGAGTTGGACATGGACTAGGCGCTCGAGCACTTTAGAAAGGAAAGGTAACACGGAAATAGGATGATAGTCAGAATAGGATGTAGGTTTAGATTTTTTGGGCAAAGGAATAATTTGGGCATCTTTCCAAGCAGTTGGAAATACGCCCCAGGATAAGGAATAATTAAGTATATGACAAAGGATGGGAAGGATTTCGTCTAGGATAGGAAGAATCATCTTACGACTGACGCAATCATTACCGACAGCATTGGACGAAATCGATAATACGCACCTTTTAACATCACACGCAGAAACTTGATTAAAGACGAAATGTGGATAATTTGGTGTTGGAAGCGTGGAAAGATCGAGAAAAGTCTTAGCTTTAGTAGTCGCATCAAATTGCGATGAAGAAGTGAAATGCTGATTTAGTAAATTGATGTCAATATTATTGGAACTGTGATCATGTGTTGACTTTCCAACTCCCAGTGTTTTTAGAAATTTCCAGACTTTAGCTGGATCTTCGCTCTCAACAGATTTATGGATGTGTTGGCGTTGTGCGTTCCTACTCACCTTGCTGCAGTGATTCCTAATCGCAATATAGCTTTCCTAATTGCTAGGAGTTGGTCGACATTTATATTTGGTTTTAGCCATTGCTTTCTTTGATAACAGATTTTTTATTTCTATAGTTAGCCACGGCAAAGGCAAGTGCTTGACTCTTATTGCACGGACTGGAGCATGAATATCGTATAGACGAATAATTGCACTATTCAGATTTTCAACTTTTTCGTCGATGGATTGAGCGCTTTCCACAGATTCCCAGTTAATGTTGCGAGCATCACTACGGAGACTCCCTACATTCATGCCACCAAAATTACGTTGCAGAAGAATTTTAGTCTTAGGCTTAGGAGGACGAAGTTTATACGAGAGAAAAATTAAGTCGTGGTAGGAGAATGCATCAGCTGAAAATTGACCATGCTTGACGACAAGAGAAGGTGAAGAAACAAAGATAAGATCAAGAAGAGAAGGAGTTGAATTCGGAAAGTTATGTGTAGCATTTAGAGGAAGAATAGACAGATTACAGGATTCCACTATTCTACATAAGGAAGAAGAGCGAGAATCATGCGTTAACAGACAAGTGTTAAAATCACCCATGATTATTGAATGCGTGTAAGAAGTTGTAAGAGTTTCTAAAATACGCTCGAAAGATGAAAAATAATTTATATGGCAGTTAGGCGAATAATAGACACCAAGCAGAACCTTCGTATGAGCGAGACTTAATTCTAAAAAGAGATGTTCACCTGCACTAAGCGGAGGTGGCTGTGCTGACATATCAATAACATTGTAAGGAATATGATTACGGAGATAAATGGCAACACCGCCACCACCGCCAACAGTACGGTCGTTTCTTACTAAACGGAAATCAGGTAAAGTGTAAGAAACAGAAGAGAGACATGGTTTCAGCCATGATTCGGAAATAAGAATAGCTTGGATATTTTTAGAGTCGAAAGTAGTCAGCATATCCTGGAAGTGGGCAGGAATACTCTGGGCGTTGATATGAACGACATTCAAGTTATGGGGTACATCGGCAAACTCTGATTGAAGTATTTCAGGTAGAGAAGGAAGGCTCACAAAACTATCATTATGACTACTAACAGAGTGGAAACTGTCACTATCACTACTAAAATTGTCATCTAACATATTAAAATAAAATATAACACAAATAAATAATTAATATAGGTATAAATTTAAAAATAAATAAGTTAATATAAAATTAAAATAATAAATATCTTATATTGAAGAAGAATATATATAAATATTTAAGTATAGTCGTAACTCCACCCGCCAGTTACGTGTTACGTAAATAAACAATTATTAAATATCTCCCGAGTAACAAAAACAGAACAAACAGATATCTGAACACACCAAGATGCAAATAAGTGAAAAAATTTTAATAAATAAATAAAAGACAGTTGGAAGAACTAGACCAAGTGAATTAAAATTTCGGTACTCCGTAAAAAAGAGCAAGGATTAAAAGCCCGAGTTTCAAATGGGTAGAACTCTATGGGTAGAATGGTAAGACAGCTGTCAGATGAGATCATGAGAAGTGTTATAGGTAATATGTCAACAGTGAAAAAGTGAGATTTATAGAATAAATGTAAAGTATAGCTTCGAAAATAGAATAAGAAAGAAGGTAGAAAATAAGCAGGACGAAAAGTAATTCACCTGGTCATGTAAACAAACACGAATGAATATAAAAATCCTATTTTTTCGGTGCTGGAGCTCGTTTTGTTTTCATTGCGGTCGCCTTCGTCGCAGGTTTCTCCGGGTCCAAGCCCTTGATCTTGTCAAGATCTCCCGTGGATAAAATCTGATGTCGATGACTATTGCCGTCTATTACGAACACGTAGCCCTCCCTGGTCCAGCACTTCGCGACACCAAACTTCTCTCGCGCTGCCATGAAAACTTTATGCCGCGATCGAGTCAGAAATTCAGACAGCGTAAGACCCGCTCCTTTTAATTTGGTTTTGGAAAACCAAATGGTACCGTCAGCTATTCGGTAATGGATACCGGATAGCTGACGCCCCATTCTATGGCATCGTTTGATGTCTGACGCTGTGAAAGAATCCAATTTGAGATCCTGTTTTATGACCTGTGTGACCACTTGAGCTATCTCTTCGTTCTTCCTCTCCACAACACCGTGCAGCAGGATCATTTTACGGCGGCTGCGCATCTCCATACTGTCCACTTGGCGGGCGACGGACTCTAACTGCTGGGAAAAGGACTTCAGTGTTTGCAGAATGAAGTCTTTGAATGCCGCAAATTCCTCTGCCAAGCTGCCGGAACTAGAAGGCTTCTTATTGAGATCCGCTTCAAATTTGGCCATCCGCTCCTCAAAGTACTGCTGCATGTTAATTATTGAGGTCTCCATCATAAAGGTGCAGTGCTAGTGAATGTGTTGTGCTACTCTTGTTGTTATAAAGTGGAGATAACACTTGACTGGCAGGTATTTGATGTTAGCTATACTTATTAAACATTAAAATTATATTTTATATACTCAAAGTATTTTATTTAAATAAATTTATAACAGCTGATTCTAAAACAGGTGTTTTCCAACTACCCTCATTCCAAATGGTAAGTGATTACCAACAACTATGGATAATGGCAACGCCACAGGAGTCGACCCTTAGGGAGGAGTAGGAGAAAGGAATGGAGCCTCCGGCAATTTCACACACCGCACGAAACGTAAAGATACTGTTACTTTACATGAACATTAAGTGCGAGGGTATCTCCCATGTCGAGCTTGATTCGCTGTATGTAAGGTATGAAATTTTGTAAATCGTGTTCACTATAGTTGACGATGATATTTAAGTTTATGACTTCGACATAAATATAAATAATATCACATAAAACTGAATACAAGCATTATAATAATAAAGCATAAATCATTTATTCTTGAAAAATTTCAATACCTGGCTTCCAATCTTTTGTTCTGACAATACAGATCCTGCCGAAGTAGTGTCAGTCATTACGCTTCGACTGGATGGGACGGTTTTTCATCTTACTTCATAAAGAGATATTCTGCATGCCTAGCACCCATCTTAAGGCATATTTTTAATACCTGTTTCGACACTGCAGTCTTTCCCAATGCTTTCAAAAAGGCGATAATCCATTCTATCTTCAAGGGGGGCGATGGGAACCAGCCAAATAATTATCAACCGATTGCTATTCTCAGTTCACTATCAAAAATTATTGAACGCTTAATTAACAAAAGGCTTGTCAACTATTAAAACCACAGTAACGTGATTTCCTCTCTACAGTTCGGTTTCCGTCAAGGGAAATCAACTTGTGATGATGTACAAGAACTTACACACTTTATAGTCCAAAACATAAATGAAAGCAAAAAGGTGTTAACAATATTTATAGATCTTACAAAAGCGTTCGCCACGCCACGCTCTTACTCAAGCTTGAACAGATGGGTGTCAGAGGAGTTCAACTAGATCTGTTCCAGAATTATCTCACAAACCGTTCGCAAGTAATTAAAATTGACAATTATACTAGCGATGAACTCACTATCCAATATGGCGTACCACAAGGTAGCATTCTAGGCCCAACTTTATTTCTGATATTTATAAACGATCTTTGTAATCTCAAAATTCGAAACAATAAAACTATTTGTTATGGTGATGATACAGCACTGACATTTGTCGGTGACATATGGACAGAAGTGGAACTAAGGGCGCAGCATGGCTTTGACCTGGTTTCAAGGTGGCTACTTTCACATTAACTAACCCTTAACACAGAAAAAACTAAATTTATTACATTTTCTAGTAGCTCAATGTCACAACCACGATCACAACTAACCTTACAAGCTCACTCATGTAATACTTTAATACTCCCATCATGCAATTGCCCATCCTTGTCTTCAGTTGATAATATTAAATATCTTGGCGTTATCTTAGACAAGTGCCTAAATTACAAAATGCATATAAACACCCTTGTAGGAAGAGTTCGCAAATTGATTTATGTTTTTAAAACCTTACGACACGTTGCAGACCAGACTATTATACGTAACGTGTATCACGCCTTATGTTTATCCATCATAACCTACTGTATCTCTTGTTGGGGTGGTGCACCGAAATCTGTTTTAATGCCACTAGAAGTAGCACACAGAGCTATATTAAAAGTAGCTACATTTCGGCCTCTCATGTACCATACGAATTTACTGTACCAAAACTGCAATGTTCTTAATATACGCCAACTTTTTATATTACACACAATTCTTTTACTACACAAAATTACTCCGTACAAAAAATAACAAAACGACGAAAAGATAAAATTTGCCTTATTCCTAAACCACGTATGTCCTTTACTAAGCGATTCTCTTATTACTTGGGCCCGCACCTATACAATAAAATTAACCTAGCATATCCAATAAATGGCTCGTCTTACTTTAAAAGTAAAAACTTAATTCGATCTTTCTTGCAAAACAAATCCTATAATGAAACTGAAGAGTTTCTAGCATAAAATGTGTTATAAAAGATTTATGAACTACAAGTAGTGTTGTTACTGCACAAACTTATAATGTAACTACCCTCCAATATTTATTTATTATCTACGATACTATTATTTTATCATTCCTTCCGATACTTATTAATATTTATTCGTCACCATAAACACACACACACACCTACACACATATAAGTACACACGCATAATACACACACACAAAATTACTTACGTATGATACACAGTTAATACATGATAAATGTGTAAACATTGAATTTTTATTTATTTTTTATTTTCATTTGGTTATTTTTTATATAACTTTTATAAAATTGTAAAAATATTATCTTCTTGGGTTTACGCGAATGTTACACATTGAAATTAAACTACAGTTTACGGATTTTATCGCGTTGTATTGGTTTCACTAAGTTATTACATTTGAAACTAAAGATCTAGAAATTATATTTTTAATTTATAACCAGCCGACGTTTCGAATTCTTTACAGAATTCATGTTCACGGCAGACTGAGGTGATATTTGTCTTTTTCTTGAATGTATAAGTTATCTCAAAGTACCCGAACATTTTTCAACTACTGGTGTTACTGTTTACGCAGAATGAGCTCACAGTGTCCTTAGGTCTTCTGGTGACTTTGTCCTTCTTGGGTTTCATTAGCCTTATGACAGGGTCCCAAGCTGGAGGAACATTCCAACCATCTTCCCTATTGAAATTAGGGTGTTTTTTAATTTCAATAGCCTCTCGTATCATCCTTGGAAGAAAACGATGTTCTTTTGCGAGTATCTGTGGTTCATCAAATCGCAGGTAGTGGTTGGGTCCTTGTTCCACATGTTCACACACAGCAGACTTTGTTGAGCGTTTATGTTTTATGTCAGCTATATGTTCTTTGAGTCGAATGCCTATGCTTCTCTTGGTTTGTCCAATTTATGAGAGCCTACATTCACAGTCAATTTTGTAGACACCGGCCTCTTGCAAGGGTAACTGACACTTGACAGATGGTAATAATTGACTGATCTTCGTTGGCGGCTTGTAGTAAGTTTTGATAGAAGCTCGCTTCAAGATGTAGCCAATTTTGTCGGTAACGCCCTTGATGTATGGGAGGACAGCAGGTTGTCTTTCTACTGTGGCTGGTTTTTCTTTCTTCTGGGATCTGTGACAGTGGCGCGGCGGTCGGAGCTTGTTGTCTTGCAGAACTTGCCTGACATGTTGAAGCTCAGCGTCCAGGTGTTTCTTGTCACAGATCCCGCGGGCTCTCTGAAACAGAGACATTCCTACAGTAGCTAACTGTTTAGGATGGTGGTGAGATTCACCGTTTAAGTACCTATTTGTATGGGTCTTTTTCCTATACACAGTATGGCTTAAGGAGTTGTTTTTATTCCTGATGACAAGTACATCTAAGAAAGCTAAAGACTTGTTTGCCTCTAATTCCATTGTGAATTGTATTTGGTTATTAATAGAATTAAGATGGTTTAGGAAAACATTAACACTATCTGTTGGTAAAATTGTGAAAGTGTCATCTACATACCGCTTGTAGAACCTCGGTGTGATGGTGGCAGTCTGTAGGGCTCGCGCCTCGAAGTCCTCCATGAAGATGTCAGCGACAACAGGCGATACTGGAGAGCCCATTGCTACACCGTCTACTTGTATGTAGTATTTCTTGTCCCATAACAGATAGCCCGTTGTCAGGCAGTGTTTGAGTATTTCTGCATATTCCTCAGGCATGTTGTGTTCTGTCAGCTTTCTTCTAGTAATTTCTACACAGTCATGTACTGGTATGCATGTGAATAATGACTGTATATCAAAACTAACCATAGTTTCCTTGTCAGAGAGATGTAGGTGTTTGATTTCACTGACAAAATGGTAGGAATCTTTCACATGTGCTCTCGTATTGCCTCTGAGCGGTGAGAGAATCTTTGCCATGTGTTGAGCCAGTCTGTAAGTTGGTGCACCTATCTGACTAACTATTGGGCGCAGAGGAGCGTTTTCCTTGTGTATTTTTGGTAGCCCATACATTTGAGGAGTTTTTACACACGATGGTATTAAATATTTCACGTCCAAATTAAGTTTTTCGGAGTATTTCTTAACAATATCACAAGTTTGCTTGAGTATTTTGTTCGTAGGGTCTGACTTAACCAACTTGTAGGTACTTTCATCCGACAAAAGATGTTCCATTTTTTGTTTATACTCGGACGTGTCCATCACTACCGTTGCATTTCCTTTATCTGCTCGGAGTACTGTAAGTTCAGGCCTAGCTTGTGTAGGATGATACGAGAGGCTATTGAAATTAAAAAACACCCTAATTTCAATAGGGAAGATGGTTGGAATGTTCCTCCAGCTTGGGACCCTGTCATAACGCTAATGAAACCCAAGAAGGACAAAGTCACCAGAAGACCTAAGGACACTGTGAGCTCATTCTGCGTAAATAGTAACACCAGTAGTTGAAAAATGTTCGGGTACTTTGAGATAACTTATACATTCAAGAAAAAGACAAATATCACCTCAGTCTGCCGTGAACATGAATTCTGTAAAGAATTCGAAACGTCGGCTAGTTATAAATTAAAAATATAGTTTCTAGATCTTTAGTTTCAAATGTAATAACTTAGTGAAACCAATACAACGCGATAAAATCCGTAAACTGTAGTTTAATTTCAATTTGTAAAAATATGTTTCATTCAGTAACTATTTCAGAAATTGTTAGATAGCATTACATCTGTAGGGAAGAGGACTGTTATTCCTTACCACAGGTTAACTACTAACCTATCAAGGATAACAGAACATCATCCACTGGATTGTAATTTCGTAATTTTATTGTAAATCTACTCTGTATTCTTAAGTTTGTAACTGCAATCAATTTATACAAATAAATATATAATTATATTATTATAATATCAATCAAGTTGAAAAAAGTTCTCTTCGTTTCCTTGGGTCCCCAATTGTAGACGACGTGACGGATTGATTCCTTTATATAGGAAAAATCAAAATTTTAGTGAATTTTAGACAGGCTTCTCAAAATTAATATACATTCGAGTTTTACTATTATTCGATACCAATTTTATTTTTGTCCATACATTTACACACGCATTACGATCAAAAATCCGACTCCACTCATTCAAATTGACAAAATTATACAGAATACCCTGAGTAAAATGTTGAATATGGCCATAAACAACCGGGTGGGGAATCGGGCCTCTGGCTTCAGGCACTGCCATCGTGCAATTGACTATAGGTACCATGTTGGACGATACGACCTTTCACTTCGCTACTTGCCTCCGTTTAGGCGCGTCATGTGTCTTTCCGCATCGCTGTCACTGTGAAGAGACTGTCGATAGCCTTGGTCACCATGGACTGTCATGCAGCAGGAGCGCGGGTCGTATTTCAACCCAAGTATTTCCAACCTCAATGACATACTGCGCCGTGCTCTTGTCACCGCTGGCGTTTCAGCCCAACTTGAACCTCAGGGCTTGGCATGTGACGATGGCAAAAGGCCGGACGGGATGTCATTGCTGTCATGGAATGCGTGCGTGCATGTTTGGTATGGGACGCGACGTGTGTCAATACCCTTGTGCCATCTCAGCTTCCCAGCACAGCAGGCTGTGTGAGCGGTGCTGCTGCAAACGGCGCAAATACGTAAATCTAGTAGGAGATTATGTATTTGAGCCGTTTGGGGTTAAATCCCTGGGGCCATGGAGTCCAAGTGCGAGATTCTATTTTAGAGATCTCGCAAAGAGACTGAACGACGCTTCGGGTGCCCAGAGAGCTGACACGTATTTGGCACAAAAGATAAGCATTTTAGCAAAAGATTAGCTATTCAACGAGGTAATGCTGCCAGTCTTCTGGGCACGCTTCCAATTGACTGCGATGCGGATGACTTTCATGACGACTTCTAAATTTAACTTTTTTTTTTAATTTATAGACCCACGCCTGTATTCCCGAAGGCGAGGCAGAGGTGTAAATATTACACCCACATTTCACCATGAATTTTTAGGTCCCACGTAATAGGGGGCGAGCCTTTTGCCGTTACCGGGCACATCACCAGACTCCATACCAGAACACGGGACCTCCGACCAACTGGCGCATACGCTATCCATTGGACCTAGGAGGCACTTTAATTTTCGATTCTAGTATAATATATCATTATGCTTATTTTAATTTTAAGTTGCTTTCCATTTAAAATTTATTATATCTTTATAGAAATAATAACAAAATACTACACTGTCCATGTCGAAAAGTAGGTACCTACAAAAAGAATCGGCGTAGTCGCAGCCATGCGCAAACGCCTTGTCCCGTTACCTTTACAAAAATTATGTCACAAAAGTGCCGTATATTCGGTGACTTGCTACACAATACCCACACTCTGGAGAAGATACAACTCCCTACCTGTTTACTGTTCATGAACGATAGCAGTCTAGTAACTATAAACAAATAAAACCAGCATGCACATAAATTCACAGTTTCTTCCTAAATCTAAATGGTTCGTACGTACGTTCTAAATGGTTTCGACACTGACAATTTCGCATAAAGTTTGGCGAAGCTTTGTGCGAAATTAATACCAATAGTTTGAGACAAGTCAAAAGCACGGTCACTTGGATTGGTGCCATAGATATATGAGAAAGTTCCAGAAATAAGCCGGGTGCTATCTTAGGTGCTAAATGCTGGCAATATTGTTATTAGAACTAGAAAAGGTGACAATAGATATCTCGTGGCTTTGCCAACAAAAATACAAAAAAGCCTTTTATAGTGGTGATTGCTTCTTTAAATGATTGACAGTGAATTATTGCATTATTATTATTTTAGGAAATGAAAGTATTTTTTTAATAGAATTATCGGTTACGTGAAACAAAGCTACTTGTTTTATATCCCGAAAGACAGTGCCCAACTGATGAAATTAACGTTTCTGATAGTGCTCAGGAAATTATTATGTCTCAAAAAGTAACCAGTACAAATCCTATCGATTTTCAATGATAGAGTTAAAGAGTTCTGTAACCATTTTGTTATTATTGATAGAGTTAAAGAGTTCTGTAACCATGTAGTTAAGGTTCAGTTTTGATTGTCGGGCTTCTGAATAAAATACACACGTCTTTACTGTATTGCGATTTTATTTGTACTGGTTAGGTGAACTTTAATTTTAATCGTTTATATGGAACGAATGGACCGAACATACCGCCCACCAAAAGGGATTTTAAATACTTTTTACATGTGTTAAAATAAATGAACAATTATACAATCCAAGAGCATGCAATTCAGAATTCAAGATAAATTCAATTAATCGTGTTGGCTTTAACTCACTGATATAATACATAATTATGTACTTTGAAATCGACTACAGCATTAGTTTTATTTGCAAAAACAAATTGAGAGCCTGATTGTAATTATAAAGCTAAGCTATAACAGCGAATATCTATATTAATATGAACTAATTAACAATTAATTTGAATGTGACGATCAATTAATTATTATGAACTAACTGTTATCAATTGGTAGAAGGCCAAGCTTTGAGATACATCTTTTAACTATGTTAGTGGCGCTCTTCACGCTATAAACCCTGGTGATGCCATCGGGTCCAGGATATTTGTCCACAATGCGTCCCAGAGGCCACTTCCCAGGTGGTAAGGCTTCAGTTTTGATAAGAACAATTTGGCCAATCTCAAATTCTTCTTGCCTCTTTAACCATTTTGGTCTTTGTTGAAGTCTGGAAAGGTACTCAGTTTGCCAGCGATGCCAAAAGTTTGAAAGCAATTTTTGACAGTATTGCCATCGTGATAAGCTTGATATAGAAGTATCATTCAGACTTGGTGATGGTATTGTAACTGGAGCCTCTCCAATAAGAAAATGCCCAGGCGTTAGGAAATTGACATTTTCTAAGTCTGAGTCATCTAATGGGTACAGAGGGCGTGAATTCAGGCACGCTTCAACTTGACAGAGCAATGTACTCATTTCTTCAAATGTCAAGTTTGTATTCATCATGATCCGTTTGAGGTGATACTTCATAGACTTCACCCCTGCTTCCCATAGACCTCCAAAATTAGGGCTGTATGCAGGAATGAAATGCCATTGCGTGCCGTCGGACACCAGTAGATTGCATACATCTGCGAACTCAAGGTGTGCTTCTTTAAAAGCTTCTGCGAGTGCTTTGTTGGCCCCGACGAAGGTTCGACCTTGGTCGCTCCACAAGTGACTACATATTCCACGACGAGCGACGAAACGACGAAAGGCTCCTATGAAAGCTTCTGCCGTCAGATCTCCCACCAGCTCAAGATGAATAGCCTTTGTCGACATGCATATGAATATGGCGATGTAGGATTTATTCGTCTTCGCACCTCTGCCTTTAGACATCAAGACATCATAAGGACCTGCAAAGTCTACGCCACTGTGAAGAAATGGTCGGGCTGGTGTTACTCGCACCTTTGGCAACTCTCCCATCAATTGTGTGCGAGATCTTGCACTTAACTTCACACAAACTAAGCATTTGTGTATATATGCTTTTATTACAGATTTAGTTTTCAGAATCCAGTATCTTGACCTCAGGTAGTTTAACATTAGTTGTACTCCTCCGTGCAGAGTTTGTTTATGAGCGTTAGCACAGATAAGACAATACCAGTACAGATGCCGCAAGTCGTCCATAAAAATTGGCCACGTTAGATCCTTGTTATTAGACCTTTATTTTTATAAGTACTTGTTAATACCGTAAATAATACAACAGATGGCGCTAGCGACGAAAAAATGGGAGTTGATGGTAGCGACATCTTACGTCTCATTTTGTAAGCAATGTTATTTTAAATTAAAAAGAATAGATGGCACTATAATAAAAAAAGCATTCTGTCTTAAATGTTAACAATATTATGATATTTCATCTTGCCACCCAAGTGTGCCTCATTTCAAGGTTATAAGTTTATAACACGATCTACCGATCTAATAGGTACCTATTTTACATATGTACCGGTGGCGTTAAAATATCCAGCGATGTTTTTATGACTTTGTGTCTTTCCGTTCAAAATTTGGAATGCACTTTGTACACTGTTCCATAAAGCTGATATTTGACATACTTACGTAAGTTTGGTGGCTATGTTACGGTAGCTTTGAAATGCTGCAGTGATGAATGACCTTGTGAATGTACCTTGGTCTGATGATGAAGCCGGGAAGGTGGTGACAGGAACTTCTAAACTACATATGATAAACTACTCGTGTTTGGGCTCGTTTAGATTGACTTGACAAAACTTAAGACCTTGTGAGGTTGCCTTGGTCTGATGATGAAGCCGGAAGATGGTCACAGGAACTCCTAAACTACACGTGATAAACTACTAGTGTTTGGGCTCGTTTGAATAGACTTGACAAAATCTATGACCTTGTGAGGTTGCCTTGGTCTGATGATGAAACCGGAAGGTGGTGACAGGAACTTCTAAACTACATATGATAAACTACTCGTGTTTGGGCTCGTTTAGATTGACTTGACAAAACTTAAGACCTTGTGAGGTTGCCTTGGTCTGATGATGAAGCCGGAAGATGGTCACAGGAACTCCTAAACTACACGTGATAAACTACTAGTGTTTGGGCTCGTTTGAATAGACTTGACAAAATCTATGACCTTGTGAGGTTGCCTTGGTCTGATGATGAAACCGGAAGGTAGTCACAGGAACTCCTAAACTACACATGATAAACTAGTAGTGTCTGGGCTCGTTTGAATAGACTTTACAAAACCTATGACCTTGTGAGGTTGCCTTGGTCTGATGATGAAGCCGGAAGGTGGTCACGGGAACTCCTAAACTACACATGATAAAGTAGTAGTGTTTGGGCTCGTTTGAATAGACTTTACAAAACCTATGACCTTGTGAGGTTGCCTTGGTCTTATGATGAAGCCGGAAGGTGGTCACAAGAACTCCTAAACTACACATGATAAACTAGTCGTGTTTGGGCTCGTTTGACAAGACTTGACAAAATCTATGACCTTGTGAGGTTGCCTTGGTCTGATGATGAAACCGGAAGGTAGTCACAGGAACTCCTAAACTACACATGATAAAGTAGTAGTGTTTGGGCTCGTTTGAATAGACTTTACAAAACCTATGACCTTGTGAGGTTGCCTTGGTCTGATGATGAAGCCGGAAGGTGGTCACAGGAACTCCTAAACTACACATGATAAACTAGTCGTGTTTGGGCTCGTTTGACAAGACTTGACAAAATCTATGACCTTGTGAGGTTGCCTTGGTCTGATGATGAAACCGGAAGGTAGTCACAGGAACTCCTAAACTACACATGATAAAGTAGTAGTGTTTGGGCTCGTTTGAATAGACTTTACAAAACCTATGACCTTGTAAGGTTGCCTTGGTCTGATGATGAAGCCGGAAGGTGGTCACAGGAACTCCTAAACTACACATGATAAACTAGTCGTGTTTGGGCTCGTTTGACAAGACTTGACAAAATCTATGACCTTGTGAGGTTGCCTTGGTCTGATGATGAAGCCGGAAGGTGGTCACAGGAACTCCTAAACTACACATGATAAACTAGTAGTGTTTGGGCTCGTTTGAATATATTTGACAAAACCTATGACCTTGTGAGGTTGCCTTGGTCTGATGATGAAGCCGGAAGGTGGTCACAGGAACTCCTTAACTACACATGATAAACTAGTCGTGTTTGGGCTCGTTTGACAAGACTTGACAAAACCTATGAGCTTGTGAGGTTGCCTTGGTCTGATGATGAAGCCGGAAGGTGGTCACAGGAACTCTTAAACTACACATGATAAACTATTAGTGTTTGGGCTCGTTTGAATAGATTTGACAAAACCTATGACCTTGTGAGGTTGCCTTGGTCTGATGATGAAGCTGGCAGGTGGTCACTAGAACTCCTAAGCTACACATGAGAAACTAGTAGTGTTTGGGCTCGTTTGAATAGACTTGACAAAACCTATGACCTTGTGAGGTTGCCTTGGTCTGATGGTCTGTGGTCCCAGGGTCTGTGGTGCATGCTATAGATAATATAATAGGTACTTACTATACTAGGTGGTGCTTTCCTTTGAGTTCTGCTTCGTGAAAATTGTTATTCTTAATTTATATTATTATATTCTTAATTAAATTTTTATTCAGGCGAAATTAATGTAACCTAAATGGCGAACCCCTGGCGAAGCGAACGTCGAGATTGCAAAAGGTGAATAGGTAACTATTAAAATGTAGCAATGAAACAACAGTTAATTTTATTTTTTTATTTATGAAACTATGATACCTCGTCAACTAACAAAAAATCTTGCAAAAACGTTGGATTTTTTTGTCTTCAACTTTCACGGGAACGAAGTCGCGCGCAAAAGCTAGTCATTATAATTGGTTTATTAATTAGGCCTTACAAGCAAGTTATGCAAACGTGCAAGTTAGTTATTTAGATAATTAACTCAAATCCAGATGTTCATCATCATCAGCCTTTAACAGTCCACTGCTGGACTAGGCCTCTCCTTTCAAAGGAGGAATTGGCCTACTATACCACGCTGGCCAAACGGGTTGGTATAGGGTTTGTATCAAGTTTTCCTTCTCTTACAGTGCTGTTCTCTGCATAATATGCTCCCTCTGTCGGTTCTTACGACACCCATGGGATGATATGGGGTAGTGACATTCCGTATTCTTAATCCGTCACCACACGGAAATAATCCAGATGTTGGCAAATTAATATTTTTAAATTGATAAATTAGGTAGTTTTTTATTCCTCCATCAAAGTGGATAAATAGAATTAGACAAAAAACTAAATTTAACTATTATAAAATCATTTGTTTTGTAGGATTCGTAATTTTGAAGCTGATTGTAACGATTTTTTTTAGGGTTCCGTACCTAAAAGGTAAAAGACGGAACCCTATTACTAAGCCTCCGCTGTCTGTCTTTCTGTCTGTCCGTCTGTCCGTCTGTCTGTCTATCACCAGGCTGTATCTCATAAACCATGATAACTAGAAAGCTGAAATTTCCACAAATTATGTATTTCAGTTGCCGCTATAACAACAAATACTAATAATCAAAAATGAAAATATTTAGGGGGGTCCCATACAAAAAACGAGTTTTTTTCGTATTTTTTGCTCAAAATTACTAACTGTAATAGGTAGACGCTTCAAATTTTCACAGAATATGTAGTTATATATTACCTTTCAAAATAAATAATTAAATTTAAAAAAAGTAAATAATAAAGGGGGGCTCCCATACAACAAACGTAATTTTTAAGGAATTTGGTACTTGATTTTAATATACAGGTAGAAACTTATAAAGTATTTAAGTAGATATACATACAACGAACGTGATTTTCTTTTATATATGATGGTACGGAACCCATCGTGCGCGAGTCCGAATCGCACTTGCTCAATTTCTTTTAAATACTTGCAACACTTTCAAAGTATTTCTTACTTCAATTGAACGTACGCGATCGCGTCTCGCGTTTTGCCGATCCCCGATCGTAACGGACTACTTTTACTTTCATGGGATATTATTCCTTACCGCCATACATTTACGGAACTTTGTCGCGCAAAACACTAAAATATTTGCAACACTTTCAAAGTATTTTTTACTTGAACGTACGCGAACATGTTTCGCGTATTACCGACTCCCGACCGTAACGTAGTAGGGTAAATACGCTAAATGTCGGCATCCTTACGGTTTTTCTGTTTTGGAACCGGTCTGGCACCATCAATTTGCAACGAAAGGATAGCTTCCGATGCGGTTTCGGATAGTTTGATAAATCTATTTCATGTTTATGGGCATGAGGTTGTCATTTCTACTACAAGGAAAAAGTACTAAGGTTTATATGCCTCGAGAACGAAAAAACCCTAAAGTCAGCCATTCACGGCCCATGGTCGGTCGCGTTTTTTCCAAATATCGGCCGGGTATAGGATGTTTTAAATTAAGACGGATAAATATTATTAATATGATTTATTTTGGCAGGAGTCTCACTAAGTATACGTTATTAATCGTATTTGTTTAATAGTAGGTAAAGTATTTTTTTTATTTGCACGTATGACGCTAGGTAAGTATTACAATTTATAACAAAGTAAACATTAAAATAATTATAATTAGTTCTGGATATCTTTTCAAAAATAAATTCATACGATTTTTGGCCCAGAGAATCATTATTGAATATATTTATATTTTTAAGCTACGTAATTAACATGGGTTAAGGTAGCAAGTTCCAAAGAGCAATTAATATCTTATATTTCCATACCATAATAAGCTAATTTAAATGTTTTCAATAAGATCAACTCCTACATTTAAACTTAACTCTTTATATTATAAATAAATCTCTTAAAATAAATGTATAATAAATATTTAATTTTGAGAAAATAAGAAAAGTAATCAGCCTGTATAGTTGGGCTCGAATTCGAGGCTGGTCGAAATTACGATCTTTAATGTTTCTAAAGCCGGCCCCTATTTTGTGTACATTATTTCTCGAGATTCAACTAATATCAACCCGGCCGGTATTTGGTAATTTTTAAGCACTTTGGTACTTGATCTTAATAAACAGGTAGAAACTTATAAAGTATTTAAGTAGATATACATACAACGAACGTGATTTTCTTTTATATATGATGGTACGGAACCCATCGTGCGCGAGTCCGACTCGCACTTGCCCAATTTTTTTTTAAATACTTGCAACACTTTCAAAGTATTTCTTACTTCAATTGAACGTACGCGATCGCGTCTCGCGTTTTGCCGATCCCCGATCGTAATGGACTACTTTTACTTTCATGGGATATTATTCCTTACCGCCATACATTTACGGAACTTTGTCGCGCAAAACACTAAAATATTTGCAACACTTTCAAAGTATTTTTTACTTGAACGTACGCGAACATGTTTCGCGTATTACCGACTCCCGACCGTAACGTAGTAGGGTAAATACGCTAAATGTCGGCATCCTTACGGTTTTTCTGTTTTGGAATCGGCCTGGCACCATCAATTTGCAACGAAAGGATAGCTTCCGATGCGGTTTCGGATAGTTTGATAAATCTATTTCATGTTTATGGGCATAAGGTTGTCATTTCTACTACAAGGAAAAAGTACTAAGGTTTATATGCCTCGAGAACGAAAAAACCCTAAAGTCGGCCATTCACGGCCCATGGTCGGTCGCGTTTTTCCCAAATATCGGCCGGGTATAGGATGTTTTAAATTAAGACGGATAAATATTATTAATATGATTTATTTTGGCAGGAGTCTCACTAAGTATACGTTATTAATCGTATTTGTTTAATAGTAGGTAAAGTATTTTTTTTATTTGCACGTATAACGCTAGGTAAGTATTACAATTTATAACAAAGTAAACATCAAAATAATTATAATTAGTTCTGGATATCTTTTCAAAAATAAATTCATACGATTTTTGGCCCAAAGAATCATTATTGAATATATTTATATTTTTAAGCTACGTTATTAACATGGGTTAAGGTAGCAAGTTCCAAAGAGCAATTAATATCTTATATTTCCATACCATAATAAGCTAATTTAAATGTTTTCAATAAGATCAACTCCCACATTTAAACTTAACTCTTTATATTATAAATAAATCTCTTAAAATAAATGTATAATAAATATTTAATTTTGAGAAAATAAGAAAAGTAATCAGCCTGTATAGTTGGGCTCGAATTCGAGGCTGGTCGAAATTACGATCTTTAATGTTTCTAAAGCCGGCCCCTATTTTGTGTCAATTGGAATTTATAAAACAGTCTGCATTTACTTTTAGGCGGCCTCGGCCGAGAATCCGGTTTTAATTCAAAATTGGTATTCTATTGGCGGCCTCCTATTTTCTCTTTAAAAAAATACGTTAAACATTGAAAAAACTATAGTAAAATATAGTAAAAATTACTAATTACTAATAATAATGCTTAAAACAATAAAAAAGGAATGTCTGACCGTTCTAATATCAATTCCCGAAGTATGGGTATTCACAGCAAGTAAGGTACTTTAAATATGAAATTGACGCTTCGACGGCGCAATCGCTACTGACGCTCAGTCTGCGAAGAGTGTGTAACGTAATCGGAAAGTAACGGTTTGTACATATAGATTATGAACTAAGATTGTAATTCGAGTGGCAAATTTGTAACTTCAATACGTTTTAAATGAACGCAAGCCGAAAATGTGCAGACGGCCGAAGTTTGGGGAGGGGCCGACGTATGGCGTATTTACCCTACAGGTACATTTATGATATAATATTCCTTACTGCCATACATTTACGGAACTTTGTCACGCAAAACACTAAAATACTTGAAAGTATTTTGAGTACTCGGGAATATAAAACTTGCAAGGTTTTGCGCGACAAAGTTCCTTAAATATATGGTAGTAAGGAATAAATTTCCATGAAAGTATTTAGAAAAGTCCATTACCTAATTTTGCGATAAACATCCTTACTCACATAAGGATAAGGTTTATTTTTCAATACAAACTTGCATTACCAGGGCGTCACACGAAGTTTTCTATACTCGAGTGCCCAAAAACTTGCAAGTATATTGATACCTGGTTTTCGACCCTGGTATTTTTATAGAGACGCACTTGGTATACTTGGTATGCGATTTTGCAATTGTGCGACTCATGACTATCGGCATAGATAAATATAATACTATACCTATCGGGAACCAAGCGAATGAGTTCTAGAATTCTAGAGAAGTCGGCCATCAAAGTTTAAAAATGCGTTTTGTTTTTTTCATTAGCTTGATTTACAACATACTCAACATCAACTGTTTATTAGTTGCTATTGTCTGTTCAAGATACGAAAAAAATAAAACGTAAACAAAGAAACCAATGATTTTCAAACTTAATAGCACGATAACTGATCAGGATAACCCGACCTAATTAAAAATGACCCCCTGTGATGCGAAATAGTTACTTTGGGTGTACCTAATGCATAAGTTGACAGGATATCAAATACATTGACATTTTAGAATCATTGGCTTTATCGTGTAAATCTTTTCTATATCTCTATCTATCGTGTAAATCTTAATCGGTTGGATGCGGGCGGCTCAAGACCGGTATGTGTGGAGATCCTTGGGGGAGGCCTATGTCCAGCAGTGGACGTCGTTTAGCTGATATGATGATGATCGTGTAAAATAGTTTATTAGCATAACTAATACATAAAAAAAATATTCGTTATTATAATTATGAACAATACAGGAAAAATAAAAAATATGCTGTATAATTTATGAATCGAAGGGACAGGCGTATTTTTGTAAAACTAACTGAATCTTTCGCTTGGAGTATTTAACTTAAATCTACTTTTATTGCGAAGGCGACATTAAAAGAACCATTTTATGGTTTGTTTACATTTTATTTTTTCGTATAAATGTAAGACGCATATTGATTAACATAATTTATGAACATTTATTATCTATACTAATATAATAAAGCGGAAGAGTTTGTTTGTTTGTTTGTTTGTTTGTTTGTTTGTTTATTTGTTTGTTTGTTTGTTTGTTTGAACGCGCTAATCTCAGGAACTACCGGTCGGATCTGAAAAATTCTTTTTGTATACGATAGCCCAGTTATTCCGGAAGGCTATAGGCTATATAACATAACGCTTTGACCCTTTGGGGCCGGGCAAAAGGCTAAAAAGGCTAAAAGATAATGTCGGCTAATCTCAGGAACTAGCAGTCTGCTTTCAAAAATTGTTATTGCCTATGATAGCCCAATTATTCCGAAAGGCTATAGGCTATAGGCTATATAAAATTACGCCACAGCTGATAGGGGCCAGACAAAAATAATAAGATGGTCAGACGAGAAGGGGGAGGGTTGGGTCAAAGGCAAAAAAAGGCTAAATGAATAGGATACAATCTATATGGGTATCGTTTTCGGCATTCTCGGGACACTGATTATTAATATGAAATTTTTTTTTTTTTTTTATTAGAAAGAACCTGTCAAATTGACTTCACGCTGCCTGATGGTAAGCTGACAGTGAAGTCCTATTGGGAAGGCCACCATCCCCAATTGCTGGTTAAGCAATGTGACATGATGGCCCTCACTTTGACGGCCTTGAGAGATGCTTTTTCACGCCCCGCTTAAAGGACCCAGGATCAAGGGAGGAAGGAAACACGTGAGGAGGAAGGAAATTTATTTAGTGATCCAAGATGGCGGACGGGAAATCAAAGATGGCGGATGGGAAAATTTTACCTTCTATATTTTAAGGGGTGGGGAATCGAAATACAACATCTATTTCGTGATCAAAGATGGCGGGTGGGCAATCAAAGATGGCGGATGGGAAAATAATAAAAAAACAATATTGGTATCGTCTGCGATGTTTAAAGGGATGGAGAATCCAAATACAACATCTATTTCGTGATCAAAGATGGCGGATGGGATTTAAAAAAATAAATCAATATGGGTATCGTCTCCGATGTTTAAAGGGATGGGGAATCCAAATACAACATCTATTTCGTGATTCAAGAGGGCGGATGGGAAATCAAAGATGGCTGATGGGAAAAATTTTAAAAATCAATATGGTTATCGTCTCTGATGATTTAAGGGATGGTGAATCCAAATACAACATCTATTTCGTGATCAAAGATGGCGGATAGGAAATCAAAGATGGCGGACGGGTTTTTTTTTTAAAGTCGATATGAGTATCGTCTCCAGTATATAAAGGGATGGGGAATCCAAATCCAACATCTATTTCATGATCAAAGATGGCGGATGGGAAATCAAAGATGGTGGATGGGAAAGTTTAAAAAAATCAATATTGGTATCGTCTGCGATGTTAAAAGGGTAGGGGAATGCAAATACAACATCTGTTTCGTGATTCAAGATGGTGGATGGGAAATCAAAGATGGCGGATGGGAAAAAATTAAAAAATCAATATGGCTATCGTCTCCGATATTTTAAGGGGTGGAGAATCCAAATACAACATCTATTTCGTGATCAAAGACGGCGGATGGGTCTTTTTTTAAATCAACATGGGTATCGTCTCCGATGTTTAAAGGGATGGGGAATCCAAATACAACATCTATTTCGTGATTCAAGATGGCGGATGGGAAAAATTTTAAAAATCAATATAGGTATCGTCTCTGATGATTTAAGGGATGGTGAATCCAAATACAACATCCATTTCGTGATCAAAGATTGCGGATAGGAAATCAAAGATGGTGGACGGGATTTTTTTGTAAATTCGATATGGGTATCTTCTCCGATGTTTTAAGGGATGGCGAATCCAAATACAACATCTATTTCGTGATCAAAGATGGCGGATGGGAAATATGATAATATAAAAAAAGTTATTATTGGTGGTGAAAAAATGGTAGTGGTATTTGATGTTCGATACAGATAATGGCTATGTTCAGTGGATACCTCTCCTACGGAACCCTTCATGGGTGAGTCAGACTTGCACTTGATTTAATTATTTAATAGCCATAGTATTTAATAGTATTAGTAATTTTATCATATCCCTAGATCAGTGATCTAACCATATCACTCATATACCACCTTCTCATCTCCTTACAATAAGTTAGTTTTTCTACCCTAGAAATAATTTATATGGCAAAACAACTTTGCCTAGCAATTAAGAGATTAAACACTGATGTTCTTGGTAACTTTGTTCTGAATAAGTTGGAAAATATTTAAAAATTAATATGAAATGTAAATACATTAAAAAGGCGATACGGAGTTCGCCGGGACAGCTAGTAATTATAATACTACTACAAACACACAGTAAGTTTTTATTATGTATAACATTTAAATTACACTACTTTTACGAACTTAAATGTAAAAACAAAACGCAATCGCTCGACTAGGTAAGTATATTTTTTAAAATAAATGCTCATGGCCGTTCCTTGGTTAACATAATATCTTACTTTTTCAAATATTTGATGTTTATTTAATAAATATTTATTTATTTTACCATCTACAGATTAATACCAAATTTAATAAAAATAAATATATACATACGTAAAAGCGCCATCTGTGAATGCCGAGTGAAAGTTAACTCATTGTAACATTTTACTAAAAGCTAGTACGTATTTTGGCCACCAGAGCAACGAAGTGCACATCATATTTTTCAAAAATATTCATATTCAATTTAATGTTTCATTTTTTTATTTAATCGTAATAACCGCTTGACCGCTAGCGCCAATTCGCCGAATTCACTCGACCGCTCACGTTCTAAACAAAATGTCGCGCCGCCGCTTGCCAGATGGGCGCGCTAACATAAACATTTATTGTTGATAAGTCGGTAACATGAGTAAGTTGAAGTGATGTTTTTCTTCAACCTTATTAATGACTTATTCAAGTCGTATGAATTCTTTGTTGATAATTCGTTTCTAATTTATTATACTTAGCAGCGAACATTGACTATCGTTGAAAAAAACACTTTGTGTATTTTAAACAGGATTATTTTAAAAAGTAAATCGATGACATACATATTTTATGAGTTTTCACTGTAGAGGGATTCTATCTACACCGAATTAAATAAAAAAGAACATGTATCATAGTATAAAAATATTTAATTACACGCATACGATTAGCACGTAATCACGGAGCGCGCGAAACAAAGAGTGGCATTTGCCATTATTTTTTCGTGAAATATAATATTTTCTGTGATCCTTATACAGGTCTGCAAGGAATCTTCCAGCTCGTCAGTGGTGATTGGCGAATCAATATCCTGGTCACATTTTTTCTTGAATCGTAGAAATCTCTTAGCATAGATAATACTTCTCAATAGTTCAGGTAAGTTATCAAAATTTTCAAATTTGTTATACAGTGACTCTGTTTTTTCTGTTTCAGTTATCAAGTAAGTATTAATGGTTTTCCTTTTCTCTAGCTCTATATTTTCATCGACTATTGTGCTCATGTGTATTTCTTTCTGTTTCAGATGTTCGGGACCGTGCCACCAAAGCATGTAATTTCTCAATTCAGGAGCCAACATTCCTCTCGAGGCGACGTCTGCTGGATTGTGTTGTGGTTCAATGTGATGCCACTTGTTGCCGATATTATCAAGTATAGTGATCACTCGATTTCTAACAAACGTTTGCCATCTGTTGGGATCTCCATTAAGCCATGATAGCACTATCGTTGAATCAGTCCAACAAAATATTTGACTCTTTGGGATGTGCATTGCTTCACTGATATGTTTCAACAATTTCGACAGTAGAACGGCTCCGCATAGTTCCAGTCGCGGAAGAGATAATGCTTTAACGGGAGCTGCCTTTGTTCTTGCAGCGATAATGGCAGTCTGATAATTACCGCTGACTCCTCGGACTCTCAGGTAAGCGACTGCTGCATAGGCCTTCGTTGATGCATCGCAATACCCATGAATGGTAGCATCTGTCAGGGTTTCTTTGGTAGCGTGTAGCCACCTACATAACTTTATGTGCTTTATGTCTTCAAAACTGTTTCTTATATTCGTCCATTCAGTTTTTGTTTCAGGTGAAATTTCTTCATCCCATCGAACCTTTTGAAGCCATAGCTTTTGGATCATGATCTTTGCCGGCAGCAGTGCAGAAGTGAGCCAACCAAGAGGATCAAAGAGTCGTTGAACTTCTGCTAATATTCTTCTTCTTGTGATAATTTCAGATGAGGGTGGTAACTTAACATTGTATTTCAGTACATCTTCTTCCATGTTCCAAGATAAGTCCAGTGTCTTTAATAAACCGTCCAACTTGATGTCAATATTTACGTGAGAGCTGAGCTCCGATGGATGAAATTCCTTAAGAAAATCGGAGCTGTTGGATGCCCATTTTTGCAGAATAAATCCCCTTTTCCCAAGAATCTCTTTTACATCTTTAGCAACCTTAATTGCTTTTGGAATCGTGTCCTGGGACGACATCAAATCGTCCATATAAAAATCGTGTCTAATAGTGTCTGTCGCTTCAGGATAGCTGTCGCCTTCATCAATTGCAACTTGGTGTAAGGTCTTGACTGCAAGGTAAGGTGCACATGCCGAGCCAAACGTGACGCGTAGAAGTCGGTATTCTTTGATGTGCTCATCTGGACTATTACGCCAAACAATTCTCTGGTAATCTGTGTCTTCCTTTGAAACCAGTATTTGTCTATACATCTTTTGTATATCGGCTACAAACGCAATCTTCTTCAGGCGCCAACGCATGACAAGTGACCTCATGTCATGTTGAAGTTGTGGTCCAACTAGTAGCTCATCATTGAGTGATAAGTTATTACTACCCTTGTGAGATTCATCGAATACTGGTCTGACTTTTGTAGTCTCACTTTCTTCTTTAACTACTGCGTGGTGTGGTGAATATACTGCTGGTTTATTCAATCCATCTTTTGGAACTTCCTCCATGTGATTCATCTCAGTGTATTCATTAATTGCTTTTGTATGTTCTTTTTTCAGATTTTCATTCTTTGTGAAACGTTTCTCTAAGTGTAGTAATCTTCTTATAGCTCCTTCCTTTGTATTACCATGCACTGATTGCGGTTCTTTGATTTTAAATGGTAGTTTGACTATGTAGCGATCGTTTTCATTTCGTGTATATGTGTTTTTGTATATTTTCTCGCATTCTTCTTCTTCTTTGGTGAGCTTGTCTTTTGTGTCGATTTCAACTTCCCACATAGATTTTAATATATTATCCAGATCTAACGTGTGATGCATTACAAGTATATGTTTCTCTGAATATTGTGCTTGTATCTTTCCAAATAAGATCCATCCCAAGCTTATATTTTGGGCACATGGAGAGCCAGGTGGACCTTTGATTATATCAGCCTTCAGGATTTGAGCACAAACTTCTACTCCTAACAGCATGTCTACTCGCCCCGGTGAATGGAAACTCGGATCTGCCAAGGTGAGTTCTTGTAAGTGTGGCCAGAAGTGCAGCGAACCAGTAATTGTTCTGGATGGTAAGTAGCATGTTAATCGTGTTGGCATTACATAAGCAGAAACATCAAGCTTGAAGTCATCATCACATCTTGAATGAAGCTTGATATGTACCATATGACGGACTTTGGTTTGTGTTGTTCCAACGCCAGTGACTGTACCCTTCACAGATGTCCTTTTGACCTTTAACAGTTGTGCAGCTCGTTCAGTCAAGAAATTTGCTTGCGAACCTTGGTCGACTAGGGCACGCAATATTGTGCTATGTCCCTGATCATCTGTCACTCGAACCAATGCTGTGGCGAGCAAAGCTGTTGACTTCTCTGACACAAAGTGCGTAGATATGGCTACCTCAGGTTCATTGGTATGTTCCGCCTTTTGTTGTTGTTGTTCTTCTTCGACTTGACTGTGGTGAGTTTTCAAATTTTCTGATTGACAGCCGCTGGATTGGTGTAACAACGTGTGATGGCGGCGGTTGCATCTTCTGCAGGACATTCGATTGCGACATTTCATGACAGAGTGTCCTGACATCAGACAATTGAAGCATAAATTGTTTTTCTTAATAAAATCACTGCGTTCGCTTGGTTGTAAATTACAGAATTGTTTGCAATAACACAAGGTGTGGTCAGCGTTACACATACTGCATGCTTTGTTTGGCGGTGGAACTGCCTTCTCTTCTATTGATGTGGTGGTGGTGGAATGTCTTCGTTTTCATAACCGTCTGCTCCCTCTTAACTGCAGGCTGCACCATCTCAAGTGTACGGTACTTAGTCTCAAGGAACGTCCTTAATTCATCCCAAGTAGGTAGCTCAGCAGCTTTTTCCTTGTAAGATTCCTCTTCCCAGGACGTGTGCGTGTCTACATCGAGCTTCTGTACAACTAAATAAATAATCAGCTGATCCCAGGACTCGGTAGGTAATTCTTGATTTTTCAGACTATTTAAACACTGAGAGGTCGTATCCAACAAGTTTTTGATTTGTTTAGCTGATGGCGTGCTAACTTTTTTCTGGGTAAATAATTTCTGCAGTACGGAGTCGACTATCATTTGTTAATTTCCATAACGTTGTGCAAGTATGTTCCAAGCCTGATCATAATTATTGTCGGTGACGTTAACGAGTTTCAACAATGCTTTAGGTTCACCGACAAGGCTCAACTTCAAGTAGTGTAACTTCTGAACATTACATAAAGACGTGTTGTTATGTACCAGCGAGGTGAACATATCTCGAAACGTAGGCCACTCGTCGTAACACCCGGTAAAAGTTGGGAGTTCAATACGCGGTAACTTGACACGTGGCTGCGACGATGTTAATTCATTGGTTTGAATGTTTGTTGTTTTTGAAGATATCGACTCTAACATGTCTTTCAAATCGCCTTGTAAACATGAATATAAATCTTCGACATGAAAATAATCTTCATTTGCGAAATAAGAAACATCATTACGTTTACATTTAGGCGTGCACTTCACTAATTCTTGATGTATTGTATTGAACAATCGCCAGTAGTCTTTCTATGTGTGCGTGACCTTTGGCGACTGGCACTGTACGGACACGCGCGTCTATGTGTGTGTAAAGTTGCCAGATTATGAATAATCTCCCAGTATTTTGCATATAGTTATGTAATATTCTTATATTCATTTGCGGTTTTGAAGAATTAACCATGGATTTAATTAATGCTTTTATAAATACATTTCTTAAATGTAGGTACCGAGTTAAGTTTTAACTACTTCGTAAATCTGTATATATAAAATCCTTGCATTACTGACTGACTGACAGACAAGCTACAGCCGAAACTACTCAGCGCATGAAGCTGAAATTTAGCATGTATGTTTCTTGGGAACCGTAGGGGTGCACTAAGACGGGATTTATCGAAATTCCCACGGGATCGGGCAAAACGAGAAATACGAAAATATGTGCGTGCGAAGCCGCTGGCGTCGATTAGTTGAGAAATAAATAGTATGTATGAACACACGGCACCAAGTCAAGCTAAACAGTTGCTGTACGATTTTGATACTTATTCCCTACGCCATAAGTATGTATGTACACACGGCACCAAGTCAAGCTAAACAGTTGCTGTACGATTTTGATACTTATTCCCTACGCCATAAGTATGTATGTACACACGGCGCCAAGTCAAGCTAAACAGTTGCTGTACGATTTTGATACTTATTCCCTACGCCATAAGTATGTATGTACACACGGCGCCAAGTCAAGCTAAACAGTTGCTGTACAATTTTGATACTTATTCCCTACGCCATAAGTATGTATGTACACACGGCGCCAAGTCAAGCTAAACATTTGCTGTACGATTTTGAAATAAGTATCAAACGCCATAAGAACGGTGCAAAGGTCAAAGTCTATAAGCTTGACGAGTAGCAGGGTGTACACGAATATTTGGATCGTTTGGGGATCGAACTCAAAACAATATTATGTAAGGTACCTATATACTAATGGAAATTGAAATTCTATTACTATATTTATGAGAAAGAAGATATATCTACAATATAATTTTATAATACGGTAATGTATTTTTCATTAACATGACAATCATTATCACATAATCAATTGACAAGTGCTTTTTCCTAATTCAGGCAGAACGGCGTCGACAAAAACTGGCGACACTTATATATTTCTTGCACAAATACGAATTTTATCGAAATTAAATTAGGAAACAGTCAAATTATCAATAGTTACCTGTGAAAAGATATTCCATTTTCCTGTTTTTGTTTTTAGGAACAACTTTTACAGTGTTTAAGAACACAAGACGGCATTTTGAGAATTTAAAAGTTGAAGTGATCGTGACGCGTGAACAGTACGATGCTTCGTAGCGCACTGAGACGAGTTTGTATTCGCTTTTCAATTTTGTATTTGCTTTAGTGGCCGCACGCAACTGTGCCGCGCGTTCCATCTGATACTTCTCTCATCTATGATTGTAACTTTGTTTCTACATAACCTTTTGTCAACCTTTGCTTCGGACATTTCTTGAGGTTACTTTGTGTTTTTTGCAATAATAAATAGGTATCTTCTAACGAATTAACTAGCTGTTGTTGTTCACCAGTTAACGGTACACTCATTGTTCACGTAAACGTCTTATAAACACTCGCAATAATCTTGAAATGCACCAAAAGTTGATGTTTAATAGGTTTGTTTACAAGTTATTATAACGCAATAAAACTATCTTCGCTAATTAGCTTTAAATGTGCACACAAAACGACACCTCGATCGCTCAGGTAGTCGGCCTATTGTGGCTCGCCGGGTCGCCCGTGTTTCCAATGCCAGATGTTATTTTCTATGCGGCTCGTTTGGACCATATGTAAATGTAGTTAAGGTTCAGTTTTGATTGTCGGGCTTCTGAATAAAATACACACGTCTTTACTGTATTGCGATTTTATTTGTACTGGTTAGGTGAACTTTAATTTTAATCGTTTATAGGGAACGAATGGACCGAACACATTTATTTATTTATTTATTTATTTATTTATTTATTTATAGTCTCACGCCTGTATCCCCGAAGGGGTAGGCAGAGGTGTAAATATTACACCCACATTTCGCCATGAATTTTTAGGTCCCACGTTATAGGGGGCGAGCCTATTGCCGTTACCGGTCACATCACCAGACTCCGGGCTGCTACTGAGTATTCGGAAAAACCCAGTAACACTTTTGCCCGACCCAGGAATCGAACCCGGGACCTCCGATCAGCAGTCGCATACACTATCCACTGGACCACGGGGGCAGTTCTGTAACTAAGCAGACCAATTCAATCACAAAATAGTACGAGTTTTGAACAAACGAACAAAATAGCATTTTAAAAAATTCCATAGCAGATAACTGTTCTGTAAAATTTAAATAGTGAATTTTCATATAACTGCCCTAGAATATGCATGCAATTTGAATTTGTAGCTAATATGGAGAACCACAAAAAAGGATGTCAATAACGTGAACGAAACTTTCAAAGTGTAAAATAAAATGTTGAGCAAAAATATTATGATGCCACCTTTGACGCGCGGCTTGTAAATTGCATGTTTTTCGCGATAAAAATTTTCCACATACAGGCTGTGTTCGGTTCAAACATAACTTACTTTTGTATGTGAAGAGCTAACGATATTTTATTTAAAGCATATCGAAGCACAGAATCATACATTTTCGTCACAATTCCAAAAAATAATAAGTTTGTCACATGGACGGCTATCGACTTGTTTACAATAGATTGAGAACTTACCCATTTATGGCTTTTCAGAGTAAGAGCTACATTCTATTATCTTTCTTATTAAAGCGTATAAGAAATATATATCGGAGATAACTCTTTTATTTAAGTGTTTTTATATCGATAATAATAGTTTTTGCGTCAGTTGAACAATGAATTTATTTTCTATAACTCTTTTGTTCTACGTCGATAACGATAACTCTTTATCAAACCTTTTCTTGAGTTACAAACATACTTTAAATTTATGAATTTTTGTTGTCATAGAACGATGATGATGATTCTGTATCGCTCCAAGTTCAATTTTGTTTCGTTTGAGCAGCAATACAGTTAAGAAGCTAATGCGATATAAATGTGATTGTGAACGTTTACACGGAAGCAGCGCCAATACGGTTAGTTTGACAAATGAAATAAAATTTAAGATAATCAGAGAATTCGTGAGATACAGCAATACGATAATGCTTTGGGCAACGAGTTAATCCATAGTAGCCATACAGAAGCGCGAATTCACATAGGTACTTGCACTAGACGTGCTGGAATAAAAGTCATTTGTAAGAACATCCGACGACCGGTTAGCGAAGCGGGAGTGTAAAGCCAGGATCAAACCAACGCGTACAGCTTGCGTCCGCGGTGGCGTGCGCGGTGGCGATCAGATGTTGTGTACGAACTTATAGCGCGGTGTTCACATCTACGCGTCCTCGGATTGCACGCGGCGTCCGGTGCAGCGTCTGCACGCGGCGGTGGCGATCAGATCGCGCTTGTTACGTTAGGACGCTGCACGCAGCTATTATTTGTTGAGGACACTGTGATTTGTAGATTTTAAGTATGGTGTAAACGCAAGAAATTATAAATGAGGTCCACAAATACCCATTGTTGTATTATAACTAATCAAACTCTTGGTTTTCTGAAAAAATAATAATAAGGCGTTATCGAAAGATGAGATATTTACTTCACTGGCACAGTATATCATACCCATCTCAAGTTCACTTCTTGTTCCTCTTCGTCTTCAATAATAGCAGACAGAAGTAAAACTTCTTCAATTTCACTATCGGTATCAGACAGCATTTTAGTGACGCGACTACAGCGCACAGTGTCGCGACTTCATAGAACATTTTATCATAAATCTAACTTTGGGTAATTTACATGTTTAACCTGAAATATATAGAAATGTGACCAAAACAAAGAAGTTTAACTTATATTTTTTTATTCTATATCCAAAAATTCAAAAATTGCCTTAAATCAGTATCTTAAATATTTATTTTATGTTTATTTCCCAATCTAATCGTGGATATTAATGGATTGGAAGTAAGTAAAAGCATGGTAATTAGGTCTTGATTAGTATCCGATCTTGAGGTTTTGCGTGTATGGTGTTCTCTAAAATTTCTGGCATCTTTATGTCGTCCTTCTTCAGAAAGCTGGCCAATTGGTAAGGGCAAAGATTGTATTAATTCGGTCGAAACTTAAATAAAATATCTCAATTTGAGCACGTTCTAGCAGTCTGAGAGTTTTCTAGCGTAAAGTATACTTATTGAGCTAGCATATATAAAAAAATGAGATGTGATATGATGTGATTTTTTTGAAAATCGATTCAAAGTATCAATATATTGAAAATTTTTAGTGTGTTTAAAAAATGCTCAGAACTTTCCAACTTCACACATCTTGAATTATTAAAACAGCAAAATAGACAGATAAGTAACTATTCAAGACTACTATAATAATATAACACTGATTAAATCTGAATATCACTTGTAACTGTAGCAAGAAAGTTATTTGTGCGCACACAAATTATTTCAATGCATCAACAATATCAATGTTTACTAACCCATATTTACTATAATATAATTCCTGGAAAACGATAACTATCTAAATTTGATGAAAAAAGTATTCCAGACAATATTACCATACCAAAAAATCACCTGCAAAAATGTTGCAAAAAAGCATTTATGATAAAGACTCGCGACACTGTGCAGCGTGGTGAACGCCTGAACGGACGCGACAGTGTGCACAACTTTTGCACGCGCAATAATCGCCACCGCGCACGCCACCGCGGACGCGAGCTGAACGCGTTGGTTTGATCCTGCCTTAAGAGACTGCTACGCTGAAGGTCGCGGGTTTGATTCCCGCTCAAGTCAAACATTTGTGTGCGTGAACATGGATGTTTGTCTTAGTCTGGGTGTTTCTATGTATCATATCTATGTATGTACAAAAAAAAGTTTATAAGTATATATGTTTATCCATTATCTAGTACCCATAGTACAAGCTCTGCTTAGTTTGGGACTATATGGTGTTGTTCACACAACATGTGGTAGAATATTATATTATTATATTATAACCCAATATAATTTTTAATCCATAAATACAGAAATCGGACTGCCTCGTTGGTCTCGCGGCATAAATGTGCGCGTGGGATTGGGAGGTCTCGGGTTCGATTCCCGGGTCGGGCAAAGTGTTATTGGGATTTTCCGTTAGGAAATTCTCAGTAGCAGCCCGGAGTCTGGTAATGTGCCCGGTACGGCAATAGGCTCGCCCCCTACTACGTAGGACCTAAAAAATTCATGGCGAAATGTAGGTGTAATATTACACCTCTGCCTACCTCTTCGGGGATACAGGCGTGAGACTATAAATAAAAATAAAAAAATACAGAAATCAAAAATTTTACTTAGCGTTTATGGGTACGAAATGGTTTAATTTATTAACAAGATAAAATAATAATCGCTTGATGGTCTAAATTTTTTTAACGTTTCATTCGTCTGTTTATTTATTAATTGAGGCACAATCGTAAACATTGCATTGTACAGGTACGGATACCAATTAAAGGTCATTTATTTACTATTTGAGTTCGCAGTTGAGAGTATTCAGCTGTAAATAATTTCTCCACCAATCAACACTCAACAATTCGTCAATACGCTTTTATGTTTGGTGCCAAGGGTTCCGAATAAAATTGGTGAAAATTGTATGTCTTAAAATCCGGAAAAAGGAATAATTCATGTCAACGTTGGCAGTGTAAAAAATATTACCAACACTTCGTACTCTATCATCATCATTAGTCCTGTATACTTCATCCTGCATATATCATATGTCCCACACCTGGGCACAGGCGTCTTTTCTCTATGAGAAAGATTAGGCCATAGTCTTCCACTTACGGGTTGGCAGACTTGTAACAAGTAGGTACATATCTTTAAATTGATGGATATCAATTTAAACTAAATTACTTAGTGTCGTGTAAGGTCTTGTCATCATAATTATACATACATACATACATAGTCTTACGCCTATAACCCCGAAGAGGTAGGCAGAGGTGTATTTCTACACCCACTTTTCGCCAGATTTACTTTAGTACCACGTAATAAGGGGCGAGCCTATGGCCGTACCGGGCATATTTCCAGACTCCGTGCTGCTACTGAGAATTTCGTGACACAAAAACCCAATAACACTGCCCGACCCAGGAATCGAACCCGGGACCTCCCGATCCCACGCGCACATTTATGCCGCGAGACCAACGAGGCAGTCGTAAAGGGTTTGATGTCGAGTTTTCCGTCTCTACGCAAAGATGGTATTTGCATCGTGTTATCCTTTAGTCGCCTCTTACGACACCCACGGGAAGATAGGGGGTGGTGACACTTGTATTCTATGCCGTCAACCACACGGCACATTATAGTAATAAAATAATAATGTCAAAATTTTAGGTTGTCTTTGTGATAAATGTCTTATCGATGCCGAAGTACCTTTAATTCTAATAGAATTGTATAAACATAATCTACGGAGCGCTTAAACTAATCTATAAGCTATTTAGTCTGCCAAAACATGATAAATGTATTTGTAACGAGTTTATGTAAACTTTGTGTTCTTGACTTAGTGCTTCGCTAGCCCGGTTGTCTCAAGGCCCAAGGGTGGCTTGAATGTTGAGTTGGAGGTTGTGTGTTCGATGATTACCATCTAGGGCATCACTTTCTGTCATGAATTTGGTATAATACAGCCATCTAACGGGAGCTTGGGGTTGTGGAATAAAACCATAAAACCATTAACTAGCACAAGTGTTAGATATACCTATTGATTGACCCATGTCCATATCCCATGTACTAACAAGGTGATGACTATTTTTATAACTTTTTGAATTATTTAAAGCTACGATAATTATTAGGCATTCTAAATGAGATGAGATAAAATTAGTCACAGCTGGCACGATTCACCACGAAACCTTATATTATTGCTGAGCTATTATAATTTCACGAATCATTATTTGCTCGACAAGATGGCGCTCTCATTATTTATTGTTCAACATTGTCAAATCGAGTAGTAAATCATCTTTCCTCTGTGAAATAATTAAGCTTTGAACTTTAAATTATGTAGTTCTTCGGTAATCCGACGTAGTGGCAACACTTCGATTTATGCCTTGAGCACACTAAAACTATATTTGAAGCTAGCGAAAGTTTTAATGGCCCCCAATGTTTGATGCTGCTTCGAAACACCACGAATAAAAACATATGAACTTTGTTCTGACATTCGGAAACTTGTGTATGCCATTGTTATTGATACAATGGCGAAATTGATACCGAAAAAACCTTACGAAGAATTTTATACGAGCGAAAGTTGCGTGCAAAAAATTTTGGAGGGTTGTGTTGTTATAAGAAATAAGTTTAGTATAATCGGAAAATTGGTGTTGATTTTTGTCACCCTGACTGCTAAATCGGATGTCATAGGTTCAATTGCCACCCAGGACAAATCTTTGTGTGATGAACACGATTATTTGTTCTCTGTCTTTGTCTAATTTATTACGTATGTATTTAAGAAAATATATATCATGTGATATATTATATAATTTAAAAAACTTAAATAAGTGAAAACTTGCAACGCCTTTGCGTAGCTAATATACCAAATTACATGCAGTATTTGTCCAGAAAATTATAGTTACAGCATATCACTAATAATTACACACTGAGAATAAAAAATGGCGAGCAATTTTTGAAGAAATTCTTGTTAATAAATTATAAAAAGGATGCCAACAATACTACAGTATAATACCTAAACCATATACCAACAATACCAATTCTGTAACCAAGGATGATGAGGGTGAAGATGTAAAGTTTAAAACTGTGCAGGACTGCGTTTTGTGTGTTTTTATAATAGACAGTTTAAAAATAAAATAGAAGAATAAATAAGAAGACGGTGCTGACGGGACCTGTCACCAAAATATAAACACGTCAAAAACTAACTATAATATAAAATTTATTGTGTCGTATTATTTTTAAGTTTTTTAATATCTTCGAAACATATATAAATATATATGCAATCAACAAGTAACGGCATTAGTGATGCGGAAGGTAGTGCCACAAGCCCACAAATCAATCTGCCACATCGCTGACTAACCAGGCACACTGTCCAGCTTGTTCCCAAGCTCGGTTTTTTAAACGTGAGCCGGGCTTGAGAGTACATTTAAGTGAACAAAAACCAAAATGTACTTCCTGGCCCTGATACTATTACACATTCTAGTTCTTTCCAAATTCCATTTTGGCAACATCTAGGTACTCTAAAAAATTGCCTTCCGGTATTAAAGCGAGTTCCACGTGGTGCGAGACCAGCAGTCGCTCAGAATTTAGCTGATTGTATTGGTCTCGTCATCCGTGAGAACTCCAAAACAGCCTGAGAGCAGTTGCTTACAACCTTCCCTTACAGGATTTTACACATACAGAGCAATCGAACAACACAAAAATCTTTGACAAGCTAAATTAAGGAGAAATGTAGTAGTTCTGTCACAAATTTTGACACAAAATTTACCACCAATAGATTTTATAAAACAATTTATCAATGTGTAGAATCAACATTAAGGGAAGGTGACATTCGGGGAGCGTCTAGGTTATTGTTTAGTAGCGTTGTGGTGGCGTCCTGCTCTGCAGACACACTCGCAGGTCTGCAGAGCAAGCACTTAGCGCCAGCTAATGACCTCCTGGAATGACGAAAGTTCTGATTGTCTAAATGTTTCAGCCAAGGACGTATTTGAAGCCGTAAATTCCTTCCAAAGTGGATCTGCTGGCGGCACTGATGGCTTGACTCCTCAACACTTGAAAGACCTCGTATGTGCAAGTGCTGGGAAGGCCGGTGAAGCACTTTTGAGGAAACTATCGGCTGTAATTAATCTTATGCTCTCCGGCAATGTGGTCACAGATGTCATCAACATATTGCATGGGGCCAACTTGTGCGCCCTACTCAAGAAAGATGGTGGCATCCGACCCATTCCCGTATGGTGTACTTACAGACGTATGGAAGCCAAATTATGCTGCGAATATTACAGCGCCGCTTTGGCCAATAAATTTCAGCCAATCCAACTGGGCTTTGGTTCAAAAGGAGGCTGTGAAGCTGCCATACATGTGCTGTCTACGTACCTTGGCTGTGGTTAAAGTGAGCTCATTTTAAAGATTGATTTGAAGAATGTCTTCAACTCAGTGAAAGGTGTCCCTACCTTGCTGTCACAAGCGAAATTAGAAACACCCAATTTTTTCAAATATCTTTGGCAATGCTATAGGCATCCAAATTCATTTATAGGGACAATTTATTAGAATCTGCAGTTGGTTGTCAGCAAGGTGATTCTCTCGGGTCAGTCATTTTTAGTTTAGCCTTTCATCCCATTATAAAACAAATAAATTCGAAATTAAACATCTGGTACTTGGACGGTGGGACTCAAGGATCTTCAAGATTTAGATTTTTTTAAAAATCAGTTTGGTACTATCGGTTTAGAACTAAATTCCAATAAATGTGAAATTTTGATGAATGGAAAACGAGAACACTTTTCGGTACTTTCAAAATTTAATTCTTCGACGCCAAATATAAAAGTTATCAATAAATCTTCCTTTCGCCTTCTCGGGTCCCTCATTTTTGACGAAGCTTTTGAAACTTTTGTAAATGAGAAAATTCAAAATTTCTGTGAATCTTCAGAACGGTTATGCAAATAAATTTACATTCGGCTTACACAATTATTTGGCGTTGCCTCTTCACTCCAAAATTTACACATTTTCTGCGGTCATCTCCCTTTTGGAAACATTCATCTCTTTTGGAAACCATAGATAATGTGATTCGGAACACTTTGAGCAAAATTTTAAATCTTAACATGAACGACCGAGTGTGGCTTAAAGCAACTTTACCAGTTCGTTTCGGTGGCCTCAGCGTTCGCAAAATTACTGATGTCAGTTTGCCGGTATTTTTGTCCTCGGTCCTGAGTCCTGGCACTGAGGAATTGACCAGGAAAATTCTAGAACCCACACTGGTTAATTCCGAGATGCCGTGTAAGACTGATGCCATAAACGCTGGGAAAATGGCTTGCCCGAGCTCTGACTTGTCCCGAAATCTTTTCTCTCAGACACAATGGGTCGGGCCGCTCTGCAGCAAGATTAGAGATAATCTATTAACTACTGCTTCTGGTGTTGCAGAGCGCGACCGTTTGTTGGCTGTGGGAGAGTGGGAATCGGGGCTATGGCTTCAAGTGCTTCCATCGTCCAATATAGGAACTATGTTGGACGATAGGGTGCTTGTACACGGTGCATGTAGCTTGAGCATGTTGAGGCACGTGCGCGGGTTATATGCACCGTAAACATATCGTTTAAAAAAATGTGCGGGTCTAGCGACTCGAGCATGTAGCAAAGCGAGCCACCCGCGCAACTAATTCGCGTGCTCTGCGGCGCGCGCGGGTTACTCGCGCATGTTTTCATTCGTCTTCCAATGCAAATTTAATAATTGCGGCAAAATTTAATTTATAACATATGATTTTAAAAGAATTTTCGTTCGTCGAGACATTTTGACGCCATCACATCTTCTAAGCACAACTTGTTCAGCTGGCGCTGCTGATGCATCGGCGGAGACTCTCAAACGGTGCGAATACTAAAATCTAGTTGGGAATTACGTGTTTGAGCCGCTTGGGGTTGAAACGCTGGGGCCATGGGGCTCGAGTGCCGGTGCTCTATACAGAGAAATAGCAAAAAGGCTGATCGATGCTTCCCATGACCTATTTTTCGCAGTGAGAATAAACATTGCCATCCAACGTAGCAATGCTTCCAGTCTTCTGGGCACGCTACCAGTTGACAGCATTGCGGAATTTTCTTAATCATAGATTAGTTTTAGGTTAAGTTTTTATCTCAAATATTTAATTATAAAAATTTATATGTTATTGTTATTAAGAAACACTTTATAAGGACATCTGTTAAGTTGGATATAAAAAAAAAATTGTGTGAAAATGTAGTTGGTTTAGTTATTTGGTTGTCATGGCTCACACTCTGCTTAGTTTGTTATCACAAGGCCGTGTGTGTACTGTCCTTGGATATTATTATTATCAATAATTACGACATAACTAATTAGATTGGTATGGTAGGCAGAATTTGAAGACGAGCAATAAAACACGCTTCGTCACATCACAGCAATTTGTGAAGCTAAGATAATGCATATATTATGTATGGGGTGGAGACCACATAATGCCAAGAGCTACCCTTCAATGTAGCTGATTCCACCCTCGGGACTGTGCCGAGGGTCCTTTGCTCAGAAGTAAAGCGTTGGGAAGTGTCATTATAGTTCCCATTTTCATATGACTGGATATCAACATCTACTTGAATTTATTTAAGAGGTAAGTAGGTAATTAGTCATTAAATTATTAGTTTTGATAATGTTTTTGACTTAATGTTATGATATTGGTCATTCGTTATTTTATGCACATTATAGACTATAGAGTCACGGGTAAATGTCCTAAAACTATTTATATTTGAAAGTTTGAATTTAACGCATAGATAGTCCAATTAGTCGATTTATCGATGAAGTCTATAGGGGTGCGGAACAGAAGCTATAAATGATAATAAAGCTGGTGTAATCGAGGGCACAGCTAGTTTACAAATGAAATGATGGAATAAGGAATAAGAGGGCTCGCCTAGTCTCTTTTACTACAAAGGGGAGACAACCGTACCAGAATTTAATCCTAACTCAAACGTAGCTAACTCTATAGCTTCTAATTCAAACGAGCAATTGACGTAATTCCGTCTGGATCTCTAAATGTCACATAGGTTTCTCTGCAGATAACATAATACTATTATCGTAATAAGCTTTGTCCTTAAGTCTGAATATAATAAAATAATTAATTTATCAAATAATAATAGATCCTTTCTACACGTGTAACGTGGTTTGTCGAAGGTAACTTCATTCATGCGGCAAACAGGGGTTTACCGAGATCCAATTTTATATATCGTTGGTCCAGATGAACAGGGTATTAACTCAAAAATGCCTATTTTTCAGGAGAGCGATTTGAAGTTTTCAAATCAATATATTTCCATTTCCGTTAATAATTGGTTAACCTCACTTATATATTTTGTAAACTTACTTTATTGATAATGTTTTTGTTCACTGCACGAGTTTGTTAATTTTGCTATTTCTGAGAAAAAATGTAAAATCTACAGGCAAGGACATAATAATACCTTTTTACACAAAAAATACTTCTGAACCAAAGTAGTAACTACAAAATTTTATTTTAATAAAAATGCAATTTTGAGGGTCTACGTTCGACTTTTCTATTATTTTTGAAGTCATTATTTAAAAATCATGCTTAGTTTGCTATGCCATCCTATTTTTTCATGATTTGTTAATTTATTTAGTTATGTTTAAGGAGCATTCATAATACTACCATGTTTCACAAATATTAGGAAAAAAAATTCAAAATAATACAAAATGAAAACAAAAATTTCACTATTAAACGTTTATTTATTTAAAAAAAAAGAAAAAAAGTAAAATTCAAAACGTTAAATTTAGATAAGTAGAAAAAGGTAGATACGTCACCGCGGGGACAAGGCATGACGGCTTGCAAATCGTAAACCGCTACAATTACGTTACCCTGTCCGTCTTTGTCTGCATCCTTTTCACGCCCTGAAAGTTCTTTTTCAACATGATGGTTGGCGAATTCACCACGTAAATTTTCTTTTGCATCCCCTATTGCGTTATTAAAAGCCACACAAGTCTGGCATAAATCTTTTTTTGGTGAGTGGAAGCCAATTTAAATTCATTGTTCAAAATACTGTAATAGGCTAAATAGTTTCCAAATTAAGGATTTTGCAATAATTTACATAGTCGCGATGATATTCAGCCAACGACCTCCCGCCGTCAATATAACTTTTTGTTGTAGTACTACGACAATAGTGACTTTCTATAGTAGGTATAGATCTAATGTGATTACGTATTTCAAATTTTATTGTTTCTGGAATTTTCAGGTGATTTCCATGCTTACCCCTCAAATCTTCTGTTATCACATTACTCATATTCTGATCTTTCTTTGTCAGTGCAGTTTTAATAACTTTATCGTTAAGCATCGAGAAAGGCATGTTAAGATGATTTGGGCACATGGAGAGGATGGATGACAAAAGACTGACAAAGAAGATATATAAGGCAAGTGTGAATGGGACAGGACGAAGGGAAATACCTAGGCGGACGTTCTCTGACCAGGGAGGCGATTCAGAATCGTTCGATATCTCATTTGACATTCGATTCCGTTAATTGTCAAACGGGCTACCTCATTTTTTGTCAAAACTATCGCATTTCCTATCAATTTTATGCATTCAATATGAAGTAAATTAATAAATAAACCGAATTCAATGAATATTTGTTCAAAATATCTCTGATAAGCGGCTAAAAGACGAGGACAATAATTTGACATATCGTACGATTACTTGTCGTGACATTCTGAATCGGCCTGCTGATTGGAGACCTCCTAAAAAAAGGACAGGTCAGAAGTACCCTAAACAGAAGAGAATGCATGAGAAACTTGATGGGAGTGAATGAAGCAAGAGAGGTATGTCTGGATCGTTGCAAATAGCGTTCCGTAGTCTCTGCCTACCCCTCCGGGAAACAGGCGTGAGTCTATGTGTGCATAATGTAGCCTTAAAAAATAATTTGCAAACTCGAATTCTGCTTTCGTCAACGTTGAAATGGTATGAATAATTATTTTGGCGAGGGTTCGCCGCGTTTGTATAGCGGTATTTTGGATGAACTACATAATACTATTAACAATAAATTGACGTTGCCGATTTACATCACATAACTTGTAATAGTTTTGGAAAATCGTTGTTCTCACCTCTTCAGATATTTTCAATGAGCATTTTTGGCGACATTTTTCTGTGCATGGTGGTCCCATTTTCTTATCTGGTTTGATTTTTTTGTTCTAGTGATGTAAGATTTCCCATAATTTCTTAATCTTTTTGCATTTATACGTAACCACTTTTGTTCGTTTCTTTGTCTTTTTCGAGTAAGGTTTCTTCTATTGTCGCTGCTTGAGCCTGTATTAGTAATATCAGTTAGTTAATTTGTACCTTGCACCTCATTAACTGACAGAGTTGAATGTAACTCTTCCGGAGCCGTTGTTGTTGGCATACTTGAAGATTCGGAGTCACTAGATGAAGACTCGGAGTCACTAGACAAAGAATCCGAATCGCTCGAAGTAGAAGATAGGTAGTTCAGATCTTTAACACTGTCATCCGATTTGACTCCGGGAACATGGTTCTGGAAGAAATATATATTTAAGCATTTAACTGTTTAGTAAACATAGTTTCTAGAATCATCAGATTTTGTGTACTTTCAAGAACTTTACCATGATTTTCGACTTGATGGACACGACAAATTATGTTGAATATAAAACTTTTTAGTTTTAATACTATTATTTTTTAAGTTTTTCTGAACAATAAAGAATCATAACCAAAACAAACCCTAAAAATCCCCGTTATTTTTAATTTACATAATATTATTCACGATAAATACTTTTTCATCGAGAAAGAATTGCACTAAATTCAAAAAACCTTTTGTGAACATGGTAGTATCTCAAATTAGTTCTGTAAACTAGAAACAACCGTTACAAACCAAATGCAACAATTTATTGTAAAGAAGGTATTAACGTGAAATTACTACTCTATTTCACAAAATAATTTGTATTCAAACAGAACTCACCTTTTAATGAACACTGCGTTTTTCAAGGTTAAAACTGTATATCACAAACGAACGACGTCCTTTTAGCACAACTCCGCGAGTAAGACTGAATACGACAGTGTTGTTCAAACCGACACGTACAGAAGTGCGAAAGAGACGAAGATACTACCCCGCACCCCCGCGAATTTGACGTCATATCGTTATGCAACCACGTTCGTTAGAAAGATCGCATGATTTGAAGTAGGACTGTATTTTTAGGTTAAAAATGGTAAATTTAGAGTTAATACCCTGTTCATCCAAACCAACGATATATATCTTAGGAAATACTTTGATATTTTCTTTCGGATTGAAACAATAGGTGAATATAATAACACTAGAGGACGCCAGCAGCTACGCCTGCATTTTTTTTAAATTTACCCGTTTTGGCCGATCCCGTGGGAATTTCGGGAAATCCCTTCTTAGTGCACCCCTACGGTCCCCAAGGAACATACATTCCAAATTTCAGCTTCCTGCGCACAATAGTTTCGGCTGTAGCGTGTCTGTCAGTCAGTCAGTAACGCAAGGATTTTATATATTAAGATTACGTACTGATGTATAGATCACTCATAGATCATATAAAAGTAGGAATATTTAATATGTTTGTTGGATGGTAATACCTAATTAAATATGTACACTTCACTTTTAGCTAAATATTACATTATTTAGGGAATTTTAAGAAAATTATGTGTAAGCTGACTATATTTTTGTTTGTCTAAGCTTGATTGTATAAAATTTGCGAAAGCTATTCTTAGTTTGTTAAGTAACATGTGAAAATTAAGTAGATATTGAAAGTTATTATAAATTTTAAGTTATTTTAAATAAAGCTTATACATTTCATAGCGATATATTCAGACGCACATTTACGTGATTTAAAACAACATTTACGTATTATTCAATACATCTTCTATTTCAAATAGATCACATTTATACGCTTAGATGATTTGTTTCCTGCAACTGCAAGAAATAAATAATAAGTTCACCTTTCTAATTTTTAGTTCAGTCTTGTTGGTTAACCTTTTTTACTGGTACAAAAAGGAATGGATATACGAATATTATATTATATTTATAAAACATATATATATATATATATATATATATATATATATATATATATATATATATAATCATTTATAAAACATGTATTTTAGGCTCTTTATAAATATTCATGGAAATGGAAAATAAATCCAGTAAAATATATTGATATTAACAGAAAAAACTGTGAATAAACGCTGCGGCACAATGCATGAAAGATGTTAGACGTCAAGCAGGATAAGCTCTGTATATGTTTTATATTTACACGAATAGTCAAAGGACAATGTTATTTAATATTAAACTTGTAAGAATAGTGCGCCACAGAAGGCCGCGCGTTTTCCTTCCAGCAGTGTGTTATATCTTCGTTGTTTTGCTCGCAAGACGTCCTACTTTACCCTCATTAATTTTTCATCTTTTTCACGCGACTCGATACAAGGAAAAAAGAAAAATGTCTCATGAAGTTTTTGCGTGCATGTAAACTGGGAAATAAGTAATTGTGTTATGAAATATTCGAGCCGGTTTCAACAATAGTGAACTAACTATAGCGTAATGAAAGGTTTGTTAGCCAGTTGATCAAAGATCGCTAGTACAAATAAAAGCCAGTTATACGGTTGCTATTGACGGAGCCGCTAATAATATAGTGGAACCGGCACCAGTGTAATTACTATGTGGCACAGACACAGAAGTGTTTATCATGAATAACCGGGCCAAGTGTTCGCCACAAACGTAATAACAACTCACTTCAGCTCTATGAACTGATTTACTGCAGCTATATGACTGCCTGCTTACACAGCGCGTTTTGTACTATTAGCAGATGAGCAGGATTAGGTCTTGTGGGTTCAATTACTACACGAGACACAAATAATGAGCTTCAAGGGAAAGTCAAAAGTTTAAGCGATATTTTGGTGTATTGTTGGATATGTGCAGGCCGCCATAGTATTCTATAAGACTTACTTATTTCAGTGCAGGATATTTTATTTTCATTTTGCAGTTTCAGCGCTCGGTGCCTACTAGTAGAAGGTACTGTTGCCACAAAGTGTTTGAGTATTGTTCAGTACAGATAATGGAACTAACTAAGTACCTACTTATTATCATGTATAGTACGAGTATCGGATAGGTATATGCTTCGTTGGCTTGAAACGCTTATAAATAGTGTAGGTATCAAAATTGACCCCTCTACCTCTCTCTAGTACTATTTATTTAGTTCCTTAGTATCCAAGTCTAGTGTGTAAAAATCTAAAATTTGGCAAGCAGCGGCACTTCAGCACTAAGCTAACACGCCGGGCAATCATTTCTCTTGGGTATATACCTATAACGTGCGGTCAGTAAATTTTAGTGGCATGTTTACAAACGATGTTCAAGTCTAACACTTTAAGAGGTACTAGTTTAAAACTTTAAATCAGGTGTTCCTTAATAAATCATGAGCATATTGCTCATGATTTATTACAGGATGTGTAAAATAGTTTAAAATGAGGAACGGAGCCAGCAGTACTCCCCCTGCCATGAGTAACGACTCATTAGAGGTGTTTAATCTATCTTTGGCCTAATGGAGCGAACTGACTTACAAAGAAAAGGGAAATTTTACTCTGTAGACTTTACAAATTTTCTCCGGTTTTTTCGGCACTGACATTATGTGATAACCCCTTTATCTGTAAGCTCGTATGTTACCAATTTAAATGTATCTGTTTCAAATTTTGTGTACAAAATATGCATTATTGTATATTTTAGTAATAGAAAAAGCGATTGTTTCTTATACATTTATTTTCTCCCCAATAAAAATTCAATTGTCTATAAAATGAAATATTAGATGGTTGATGGTTCTAATAACAATACGCTTTATGAGGATGCATAGCGAAAGGGAAAGGGAAAAAAATTAAAAACTATGTCTAAGCGTCGAAGTCGTTCGCCAAAATTACATAAACTAAGTAGTTACAGTTCAATACGTACAACAATCACAATGCTGTCGAGATGTCATCACATCTCCATGCGCCCTTTCATATTTTCTTACAATGAAGATTTCCATACACATTCACGAACTTTTTTACTATCTGGGTTCTGCGAAAAGTGTACTTTCACTGTAGTTACTTTAAGGCCCGTATTAATAAACAAGTCTCAATAGTGATCTCAAGAGCGGTATAAGTTGATACGGTCTCAAGATGCGACCAGCATCTTAATGTCGACGCTAATTAATAAACCTATATCAACACCATCTCAGATGATATCGAGCTTAAGATCACGGTCTTATGATTCGTAATTCGACACCCAATGAAATCCTGATTTCAAGACTTGCTACGTCACAATGAAGGAACTATTTCATCTTTTGTTCGGTACGTTTAGTACTTGCTTTGCAGAAGAATAATGTTCAACTTTGTATGTGTAAAAAACATTTATTTTACAGTTTATAGTAATTAAAATTTTATCATTTATATAAAGTTATATAAACTATAAAAAAGTACAATTTATGTACTTAAGAAGTTTTGAATTTTATAAGTCAACAAAACGCATACGCTTGCTAATGCGCGTCGCCGTCACTTCATTGATCATTATATTATAATCTGTGGCAATCTGTGCTTGACTACTCAGCATCAGCAAAGTGTTTGTTTACTCTTCTAGTTGAATAGAAATACAATAGTTGAATACAAACCTAAATACTAAAAATGGAAACAGGTTTTTAGCCCGACGGAGAGAAAAGTTTTTTAGAAATACTTTATTTATGCTAGCTTAAGATCAAGCTAGCATAGAGTATTTCTAAAAAAACTTTTCTCTGTGGATATTGTAATATAGGTAGTGCGTAGCAGTGCTTGCAGTCGCGATGCTTTTGTAATTATTATATTTGACACTGTAGGCTGTGATAAATTAATGAGATCTCCACAGACAAGCTGAAAGGTTTTTAACATTATTAATAAATCATTTTACCATTACTTCACTGAACACAGTATACACAACGAAGTCATATTTTCGTGTTTACAATTCAAGTAATAAAAATTTACCTGAAAGGATGCTGTAGCGCAATACCTTAAAGTTACCAATACAGCTATTTCCGGTGCAACTGGCAGACGTCTGTTATCACTTTTCACTAAATTATTTCTTATTAATGAAACAATATGTATATATAGCACTGATTCTTGGCTAAATCGAAATCGTTTTTAAAGTTTTGCGGAGGTAATTTGAATGGATTTGCCGCATCCGTTATATAAACTTTAGGTGTTGAATTTGAAAAGGCCATAGAATATCATCATAATAATCTACTTCATCGCAATAATTGATTTCGGAAATAATATTTCGAAGTCCATAGTTACCGCCGATACAAGTTCACGATCTCAAGTCCCGGATCGACTGTACTCAACTATCCTGATCTTGAGAACCACCTTGATACCGATCTTGAAACTCGAGTACTGTTTATTAATCAAAGCGATCTCAAGTGATGACAGGCTCTTAAACCGCATCTTAAGATTTGTTTATTATTATGTCGGGATCTCAAACCAGCTCTTAAGATCCTACTCTCATGCTGATATCGGTTTATTAATACGGGCCTCAGTGTAGGGCGAAGGCGCCCCGCCTTCGCCCTTGGCATTATTAGTTACTGCAGATAGTATTTGAAATTCCTCAGGGATCAGAGGGGCGTTGGTGTAATGAAAACTGGTCATGTGAAAATGCTTTCATTGCTTTTTACGCGTCGCCAGAGGCAATTTAGACGTTGCGGTGTTTTGTAGACGATCGTCGAATACTGCCATGCTCCGGGGACCGGCAGATGATTCTATTGCTTACGCTCTGTGGGACGCACCCCAATATATCTTGCTTCCTTGATAGCTCAAAAATAGCCACTTGATACCATATATATGATAGACCGATCACGCGAGGAAAATGCTATGGTTTCATTAACTAAGTAAATAGGCTTATCACAGTACTAGAATTCGGCATTGTGAAAAAGAGCCACAAAAATTATATGATTAAATACGTCGTTCATTTCTCGGATCCCAAAAAGGTAGTATATTGAAACAGACATCGGATAATATAATTGGGAATGTACTCATCTATTTGCGGTGGAGCTGTAGTGGATGCCCAACTGGGACATGTGGTACTGTCTATTCCTATTCTCAGGGCATAACCCACCTTTAGAATTTATTATTATTGCGCTGGAATATCTTTATTCCTTTTGAAAGCAACAAAATAAATATCTTGTAATCCCAAAGTACACGTAATAACACGTATGAATTTGACTTTTAGGAGCATAAAGATATAACTGAATATGATAAACAATCGACAACAAAGAAAGTACACTTTTCGAAGAACCCAGATTGTAAAAAAGTTCGTGAATGTGTATGGAAATCTTCATTGTAAGAAAATATGAAAGGGCGCATGGAGATGTGATGACATCTCGACAGCATTGTGATTGTTGTACGTATTGAACTGTAACTACTTAGTTTATGTAATTTTGGCGAACGACTTCGACGCTTAGACATAGTGTAAGTAAGATAATTCAGTTCGCGTATGTTGTGTGCGATCGTGCGAAAATAAGGCAGCAAAAGTCGATCGGCAACGCGGACCTGCCACATTTAGACGTTCAAAAGAATAATCTTTAAAAATGGTTTCTGTTCAGCTTACGGTTTCACTTAGCAATCACATCGGAATGGCACAGTTTCAGGTTTATTTTTTTAGGGGTGAGTTTTTAATTTTTTTTGCGTCCGCCCGGTCGTTTTGGAATCGGCTTGCGCCTCCAAAAACTGCTTATTAACAATATATTTTAGGGTGAAAAAACTGCAGGGGAGCCCAGGCCCGCGCGTGCACTGACAAGATGAGCAGCCAAATTTTATTTCATACCCATCCCTTTTGATAAACAATACACTTACGCAAACATTATGTATGTCGATATTGTTTCAGGCTCAACTTAGTGATAATAACAAAGTAAATAATGTTCCGCCATCTTTCTGCCGAGATGCTCAAATTTATAAGAAAGCATTGTACAATATAAGAATAATTTCACGCTTATCTGAGAATGAAAGAATAGCACAAAATAGTATATCAGCTGCGTATGTTCCCGCGTATATCACGAAGTCGACTGAGCGAAACGCCGGAGCTCCTGTTCTCAAGCGACGAATTTGGAATTCGATATTATTTAAAACATTGCTATAACCCCTTATAAAATAAAAAACAACTACATGGTTGTTTTTATAGTTGTTTTTATATACTTGTTTTTTTGTTTTTATATGTAACTTACTCTACCTACGGCATAGCTGCATTCCAAGAATCGAATAGTAATTTAGAACAGAAAGTAATTGGATATCTTTGTCTTGAACTATCAAAGCGTATTGGAGCTAACTCTTTGAGATTCACGCGTCTGATTGGCTAAAAGATTTAATTTAACTGTGTTTTGTTTCATATATACGTATTGTTGAACTATTTCCAAATATAAACCAAATGAATAGACTTTGAGTTGTTTTGTAGATATTAGTTAAAGTGCTTGTTTACTTATGTCTCTATCTATGTACCCTAATTTTATTTATTATTGCGCTACTGCTATTGCTTGCTTATTTAAATTCAGTAATAAAACCTTGGTTATGATTTGTGCAGAAAAACGATCTCGATAATGATCTTACTTTCAAAGCTGAAACCCATAGCGGCATTGTGGTGTTTACTTTTTAGTATGGCTTGATTAATTCTGATGTTGAAAGCTTTTGTCAAAAGCACATTTGATCAAAAACCAGGAAGAAATTATTATTTATTTCGGCGACAAAATAATTTTCTGTCATCAAATGTCTCCGTAATAATATCTTTTGTGAGTCAGCTGTCGGGGCTCGGGATTCATTACTCTCAGTGAATATTGTATTAGTTAAATAAAAGGGTTTCGCAAGTTTTTATTGAGATCTTTAAGTGCCCAATATGATGACAGTCATTACGGCTTCTGCGTTATGTGCATTAATACATTATTCAGACACAATCCCCTCTCAATTATGACATCTGATGTGTAGGATCGTGTAGTACAGCAGTTGCATAAATTTAGTCAATTTGACACGGATTGTTCAGAGACTAAAGTGCGGGACTGCGGGAGCGATGGGAAACACGAAGCCGCGTTCAATTCGAAAGGTATTCGACTATATGCAACAGAGAGCAATTTATTAAAAACGTTAATTGGACCCCGAGCACGAGTCGGCGCGTTCAATTGACAGTGACAGACAAGTTTGAAAATGAAACGGGAACCGTGTTGAATAAAAGTGTTGACGGGTGACATTATTATTTGTAACTTTAGGTGAATGGTGTTATATTTCCCTCTCATAATTAGTCCATAAATTATTTTTAAAAAATTAATTTATAATAATAACTGTCCGTGTGGTGACGGATTGAGAATACGGAATGTCACCACCCCATATCATCCCATGGGTGTCGTAAGAGCCGACAGAGGGAGCAAATTATGCAGAGAACAGCACTGTAAGAGAAGGAAAACTTGATACAAACCCTATGCCAACCCGTTTGGCCAGCGTGGTATAGTAGGCCAATTCCTCCTTTCAAAGGAGAGGCCTAGTCCAGCAGTGGACTGTTAAAGGCTGATGATGATGATGATGATGCATAACTGTTTTTGTGAGAGACCAAAATATGGTACAAAGACTTTAGAATGTAATAAATTAAAAACATGCGCGATACACGGGGGCTAAGGTTTCTTTATCATATATTTTCATAATTTAGCTGCCAGTAAAATAATTAAATCTGATAGTTCTTATTTATTATGCAAGAATTTATACGATTATGTATAGACTTAATTATTACCTCTGCCCCATCCTTAGTCCATTCCCATGGCCAATTCCTTGCTCCTGGTTTTTCCCATCATGATTTGATTTACGTTTCCTATAACCTCAAACCGCCAAAACCTCGTCCTAAGGTTCTGCACATGCGTTGTTTTGGACGTATGGATGTTGAAAAACTGTTAAAAGACGCCTCCGAGATTGATTGGAACCCTGTAATAGCAGTCTCCACCATTGACGAAAAGGTTCATATCTTTAACAGTGTTGTGCTTAATCTGTATGACAAATACGCGCCTGTTAAGAGGGTCAACTCAAAACGTCCAACGGTACCATGGCTTTCAAGATGTGTCCAAATGGCCATGAGGCGTCGTGATCGAGCCTTCCGGCGGTTCAAAAAGGAAGGATCTGATGAGAATCGGAGCCTGTACAAAACTGCAAGGAAAAAGTGTAATCAGATGATTCGTAACGCTAAACGCCGCCATATTTTTGACGGTATAAACTCTTCGTCCCCTGCCAATATCTGGAACTTCCTCGAGACTCTAGGTATTAGCAAACAACAGCATAGTGATCTCCGTGTGACGATTGGTCTGGAGGATTTAAACATCCATTTCTCAACTACTTCTGCACTAGATCACCAGACCAGGCGTCAGACGGTGGATTACATAGCTGCTCTTCCCCGTCCCAAGATAGATCCTTTTAATTTTTCTCCAGTTACATTGGGTGAGGTCAAGAAGATAATCTTCTCCATCAAATCTAACGCTGAGGGGTTCGATTCTCTTAGTCGTCGCGTGATTACTCCGATCCTCGATCATCTCCTTATTCCCATTAATCACATTGTAAATTTTTCCTTGTAAAGTGGTACATTTCCTTCCCTGTGGAGAAAAGCCTTCGTAATCCCTCTTCCTAAGATCTCGAATCCTACCCTACCTAACCATTTCCGTCCTATCTCCATTCTTCCTTTCCTCTCCAAAGTCCTGGAAGCGTGTGTGCATAAACAGCTGTCTCAATTTGTGTACCATAATAAGCTCCTTAGTCCATTACAGTCAGAATTCAGACCTGGGCACAACACGACTTCCGCCCTCCTAAAAGTGACTGGCGATGTTAGGGCGGGTATGTAGAACACCATGGTCACTGTGCTGACCTTGGTTGACTTTTCGAACGCCTTTAACACCGTCAGTCACGATATCTTTCTACCGATCCTTTCCCATCTCTTAACCTCACCTGTTGTACTGGAATGGTTCTCGTCCTATCTTCAGGAACGTCAGCAGTCAGTACGCGTTGATGAAAGTACATCGAGTTGGCACGACATTCACTTTGGCGTTCCTCAAGGCGGCATTCTCTCTCCTTTACTTTTCTCAATTTTTATTAATTTCTTAACACCTAATCTTCGATGTGCGTATCATCTCTATGCTGACGACTTGCATTTGTACGCCCAGGCGAGAGTGGATGATATATCAGTAGCGATCGATGGCGTAAATAGAGATCTCGAACCGATGATGGATTGGTGCAAAAGATTCGGTCTTGACGTAAATCCAGCTAAATGTCAGGCCATTATTGTGGGCAGTCGCTGTTTAATGCCCAGATTAGATTTAAATACTCTGCCGCCCATCTTGTTTAATGGTCTAATTATTCCTTATAGCTCTGAGGTCAAAGATCTGGGCCTGTACATTGACTCCACTCTCTGCTGGCAGGCACAGGTGACCAAAGTTAGTCAGAAGATTACAGGATCACTCAGAGCACTATATCGTCTTAAAAAATGCCTCCCATCCAGGACCAAAACTATGCTCGTGCAGACCTTAATATATCCTTTAATCGACTATGGTGATATGTGCTATTATGAGCTGAATGCAGAATTTCTCAATAAATACGACCGACATCTCAATGAGTGCATTCGATTCATTTATATTCTTCGTAAGTATGACCATGTCTCTACTTATCGTTCTGAACTTAATTGGCTACCAATTCGTCAACGCCGTAGTTTGCGTGCCTCTCACTACTCTCTTCACGATTCTTAAGTCCCCTTCCTCGCCCACTTATCTTACTGAACCCTTCCAGTATCTATCTTCTACTCACGAGATAAGTCTCCGTTCTTCCCATAATCATCTTCTTTCATGCCCCAGTCATTCTTCTGGGTTTGTCTACTCTTCCTTTGTTGTCCAGTCTGTCCTACTCTAGAACGTGCGCCCTCTTGAAGTCAGAATGTCCACTAACCGTTACGCATTCAAAATGAAAGTACGTGATCTCCTGTTTAAGAGATTGAAGAAATCAGCACATCCTTCTCATCCATTATTATAAGTATGTAAATACATACTTATAATAATGTGTAATAATATGTATTGTGTATGTATATATTTATACGTATGTATCATATTATTATATAATTTTATTATTATATGTTATTATTCCTTATCTATGTACTATATTACTATATTATGTATAGTATCCCATGTTTTGGTTAGGTATATTGTTATATCCAATATTATCTATTATATTTCATAATTTTTGCTAATATGCTCATCTTATCAGTTAATGTATATTATTTGAAAACGTGTAAAAAACACAAATCTCTTGTGCACCTACCACATTTATCTCTGCACCACCGCCTCAAGGCATTATGTCCACCATTGTACAGTATGTATGTGCATAAAGTTTTTAAATTAAATAAATAAAAAATATCCATTATCATACCCAATCAAATATAAATAATGTTTTAATTACCGAACGAGTAAAAATATTTTACGTCTTCGCCAATTTCGACGGATGAAACTAGAGAAAATCTGTATACCAGCTACGTCAGTAACTCTTAAAGAGAAGCTCGTAAAAGACTATAGAAGGAAACGGTTATTGCCGCTTTCTGCAGTTTATAACGATTTTATTAGGAAGCAGTTTCAACACCAAGACTTCTATAGTGTAATAGTAACTCTGTACATGTTCAGAATGTTATTGCGAAGATCACTGGCGGCAGTAGGACGTAAGACGCGAAACATTCTAGCGCCTGCCGAGGGGCGGTGTCCAGTGAATGCAGAGCGAGCTTATTGTCTGCACAAATACGACTCGTGACTGTCGCCTGACTAACCGCTTCCACAGGAAATGTACTTATGAGCAAACTACACCATTATCATTTAGTCACAGAAACCCCATTATTACATACAGCCATTCATTAATGATATTTATTATACTCTATTCGATGGTGCGTTATCCTCATTAACTTTATATAATAACATTATGTAGTCAAGCCACGCAATTGCCAGCCTTTGCAAAAGTACACCAATAAGTTAAGCGTTATCCTTGTTTGCTGCGAGAACACTTAAGACGCGTTTCGTGGAAAAGTATTAGAACTGTAGCAGTTTAAAGTCACTCATGTTCATGTGTTCACAACATGGAGTCGTATATTCTAAATATGTACAAAATTGTACACATTTTTCTATACTGTGTTTTCAGGTGCCGTTTGCGAACTCAAAACGATATAAAATTGACATTAGTATCGATTGCAGCCACTTACTGTAACGTGTACACAAGAACTGGGCGTCGCAGAAACCATAACCGAGATTTATAGATATCGTGCGGGCTTCATTTTATATTTAAACTGATATTGTAGCGACGCTCCACATAGATACGTGCAACAAGGGATAGTATAAGAATATTCATACAATTCCACCAGAATGGCAGCACAATCACTTAATCGTTTTATGTTTGGACCATTTCTAATTTTGTGCGAAAGTCCAACGCACCACAATCCTCTTTGGTTTCGCCGCAGTTGGGTAAATAACGTCCCCTGTAATCGTCGTAATTGCGCTACCAAGCAGCCGCCCTCCCTCGAAATATAACTATTACGCTTTTATTAAGCTCGCGGACCCGCCAAAGGGATACTCATAATTTAATTACGACCCTAAAAATAACTTATTTCAAGTCTAAAGGAATTGCTTTGCTGGTTATTTGGTTCGACTGCGGAGTCCAATGTCGGCTGCTTTATTTTGTTATTGTTGTAAAACTGTTTTTGAGTATAATGCTGGGTTGGTAATGTCCCGGGATTCCCGGGAACGTGTCACAATACTAGTATAAACTATGCTGAAAAGCACTTTTACTGCATAACATTGTGGTATATTTTACTTTAAATTTTAAACTACTATAACGTGGAACGGCAAATTTTCTTCAAGCATCATATCATCATAATAACTACCTACTTCTGAAAATACATGAATATTTTGGCAACAAAATTGTAAAACAGTAAAAATACAGGCAAGTTTTGTACGATACTAAAAGGTTATAAGATTTAAATAGATGCTAAGTTCAAGGTCAGTTGGGTGTCTCTTATATTTGTTAATTTGGCTACCCGACACTCTGACCCAAACGGGTTACAAAAATGTTATTTTTGGAACGTTTAGGGCCTGGTCACGAGACCGGTCTAAGCGGCGAGCGGCGCGGCAGGGGCGATGTACATGGCGCGTTTACTCTGAGGCTGCCGCGCGTCGCGTCACAGTAAACGCGCCATGTACATCGAAAACGCTCGCCGCTGCCGCCCAGGTTGTGACCGGACAGTTAGAGGTTACGCTGTTTGGTTGATGAAAATTATCCATGAGTGATGCCTATATTACAAAAACGGATGGAAATGTACTTGGTTATATTTTTTATCTAAGTATATCAGTATTAAATTTGTTACTTTTTAATATTGTGTTTAGTTTGAAAACGCAAGTAGGCAACTAGACACTACATAAATAATTGTATAAGTGCTTAGTTTATACAAAAATTACGAAAGTTTCTCGGGACATGTTTTTACCATTAAATGAGTTTCACGTTCCAATTAAGCACAGGAATTGTCTAAAACACTTTTGCCAGTCGAAAGTAAAATATCTGTGACGACTGAGTCACAAAAACGGCCATGATAGTCACCTATACCCTCTGCTACGATAAGCAACATTCCTATAACATACAATTACAATCACTTAACTAATTTTACGGTTAAAATTACTTATATCTCGGTCTTTTTTAATTTATTTCAATATTTTTGTTAACATAATGTAGATATGAAGAATAACATTAAGTTACACGAATGGCATAACAACGTTATTAGTGTATAATCTGTAGTATGTTTTATTTGCTCAAAATTGTATTAAAAGTGTATTTCTGAACAATACACGAGTATGTGTAACATCGCCTTTGTCAGCACCAGAGCAGGCATAAACCGAAATAAATCACGACTATTTCCTTCCAATGTCTTTTATTTGAGAATCTTTTTGTGTAATCATCGTCAATGCTTCATTGTCTGACAGATATGAAAATAACATCCACCTAATCGAGTTGATAAACTATCACAGTGCTTAATTGCCAGATAGACATATCAAGAAAATTAGTATCATGCCTCAACACAATAATACACAACATTAAATGTATCTCCTATAGACTAATAGATCTTTAATAGATTGTGTAGAGTATCTATTAAGATTGCCTTATATTACTTTGAATTTTGGCGATCTAAATAGCACCATTACGACGCAATTTCTCAGACAGTTTAATTTGAACATGGAAGGCGACGGCCTGGAAACTTTTTTTATATTGTATTGTGCTTTAAATGTAAAAATATGTACAACGAAGCTAATATGTTAATACGATGTTAATGTTGTCGAAAGTAAACATAGACTGGCCTGTTGGTCTAGTCGTTTCTGACCCTGAATAAGTTACTAAGCGAAGAACATGGGTTGGATAACCACCCAGGAGATTTCTTGATTCAATTTTTATGGCATAGGAAGCAAATGAACAGACCGATAGCCTGAAGCTTAGTGATTAGCACCTCCCATGGACAACCGCAAGCAAACACAGAGTCACGAGTGCTTTACCTACCTGAATGTGAGGAATAACAGGAGATGAAAGGAGGATTGTGTGATAAAAATGATGATACTGGGTGTAATTAGGTCATAATATGTATGGAATACGTATAAGAAATTTATAAATACGTTTATTAGTTATCTAGTTCCAATAGTATAACAGACTCGGCCTAATTTATGGACCTCTTGCTTTATTATTATGCTAGATCTGCTCAAAATACTCGGCGATAATGTAGGAAGGAAACCTTAAAAAATACGTAAACTTTCCAAAAAATAGGGATTGCTTACACAACTTGAATCATTTGGTTTCTATAAAGTTTACCAAAATGTTTGGCAACAATATTTAGAAGCCAAATTAAGAAGTTACTTTTCAAAAGCTATTTTAAACATTAATTGTAACTTTATTAAAATGTTCTTAGTTTTACTTTATTATATTTGCGGTAACCGTTCATAGAAGTGTAAGCTGAACTCAAGGCTTGCGGGGCGTAGGTACCTATTATACATAGGTAACTTCTTCGTTTTGCTAGCTATATTTTAGTTGTTATTTATGATCTTCCGTGAAATAAATTCACTGTTATTTTATTCGGAAGGATACGATAAATAAATCTACAATTATTATCATTCTAGAGTTGAGACCGCGCTCTAGGTGGCGTGACTATATACGCAAAGTGGCTGGCAGCGGCTGGACACGAGCCGAAACTTGTGCTCAGTAGTGTGCTATCGAAGAGGCCTAATATCAAGCAATGGATAAAACAGTAACGACTCAAAGCTATTTAATAAAATACTTAAAATATTTATTTAAAAAGCGTGCATTTCATAATGTGTAAATGAATCTTCGGTTTTTATGGGTTATTTGATAGCACTCTCTTTGATTATACCTAGATCAAGTTCTACTTGCCAGGTCCCGTGACCGCAAAGATGTAACTTTGATATTAAGAGGATATTCCTGTCGCTTTCTAAACGAACTGTGACTGGGTCATACTTGAGCATATTGCGCAAAATATGCCTAGTTTAACATCGAAGTCTCGATAGTTAGATATAGCATATTAAATAAGCGTCTCAATATATCATCCAACATTATTCATTAGTAACATCAATATTTAATAAAAGCAAATAGGTCGGTCCGAAGTCAAGTGGTCACCGGCGCGCGGTGAACGTACTCCAACCCAAGGGAACACGTTCGTTGCTGACCTCGTTAAATTGATCAGGTTTCCCACATAATGCCGGTACACGTCAACGTGTTCACACCTATTTAGTGACGAATTTCTGTTTTACGTTAATTTTAGGTTTTACGTACAATTTCATTTCATCATATGTATAGGGCTACTCGTCAAGCTAGACACTTTGACCTTTGTAGCTACTGTTCTTAGGGCGTTGGAAATAACGATTAAAATTGTACTGCAACTGTATAGTTTGACTTGTAGCCGTGTGTACTCGGTCAGACTACCCTCTGTGATGAGCTAAGTGATATAATTCATTTAACCCTATCATATTATACATTAGACATATTTGGGTATAACGGGAAAATAAAGAAATTAAAACATATCCGTAGATATTTCATGGCTCGTGCAAGTATAAAATTTAGGTCGTCGGATGGTGCTAAACCAAAGTATTCGCCTATTTCCGATATAAAATTCCGCAGGTATATCTTGTAGAATGAATTATGAATTAGAATGTTTCACCCGATATTTAGAATATCTAGCGCACAGAGTTGTTGGAACAGTAACTCACACTTAACCGGTTTTTATATTTCGCCGAGATTCCCGCCCCTTCTATTCGCCGTGGCAAGAGCCGTTCTCTTTATACACCAAGTACACAATTTATTTTATTTTTGGATTTATATTTAAGCAAAGAGTAAAGAATTATTTACGAAATCCACTCCAAGAAAATTACATTTCATTTGAATAAGTTATGGTAACAAAATCTATACATATTATAAAATGAAGCTCCCCTGCCGCCCTGTCTGTCTGTATGCATGTTATAAGCTTAAATACTTCTGAACGGATTATTGTACGGTTTTTACCAATAGATAGTGTGATTTCTGAGAAAGGTTTGGATGTATAAATATCACGCAGGCGGAGCCGCGGTCGAAGTCTAGTAATATATAAAATCTTTAGTTGTTCTAGTGAACAAATATATTAATACAATATTTTTCATTTACTGTTGATAGGAGTGTGAATTCTCTCGGAATATCCCCAGCACATAATATGAACATCGAAATTCTTATGACTGTTTTGAAATGGGTTTCATTCTATATTTAACAGAAGCCATGTCGACGCACAAACAAACAGGCTTATTTTCATATACGCAGACTAGTAGGTAAAGGGAACTGTTATTAGTAAACATCGTTATCCAGCGGGTGAAGGTCGTGGCATTCGACACTAGGGTTGTCGCGCGTACCCATATAGCATGCACATTTTTTTTTAAATAATAGTTTAATGTTATTACTTGATAAGTATCTTTATGTAATTAAGAATCTATATTTCAATTTGTCCTTGTGTATCTTATGAAAATATCAAAATTAAATTATATTTTAATAATCACTCGTAACTAAGTCAATACAAAATAATTAATGTAGGTTTTTCGTTAGAAATAATTTTGAAATGAAACACATAAATATTTTTCAATTACTTTTTATTGAATATTTTTTGTTAAAATATTCCTTGAAGATATTTAGGTCTACTTGGAATAAAAAACCAACAACTTATTTATACTGCTTTCTGTTAGTTAAAGATGTCTGCTGGAAAAAAAAACATTTTAAGTAAGAAAATGACCTTTCGACTTCATTTGACATAACAAAGACGTATTTATTTTAAACTTGTGAAATAATTTGAAAGTTTATATTGTTAATTTTTCACTTAATGTTAGTGTTGCCAATTTTTAAATTATGTTAACACTTTTTAACATTACAACAAAAATATGAAAGTTAAGAATAGATTAAAACATATTTTTAACATAGATGCTTGTAAAAAATTTATCCAATATATGACGACTGCGAAATAATAATTTAATATTTTTGAAAATAATTTCGCCTTAACTTTCAAATTACATTGAAGTAGTAAAGAGTAATAAGTGAAAAAGTTATTACAATACGAAAAAAAATACAATACTATATAGCTATACTTTTAAAAAAACATTTAAAACTATAATTCATTTTAATTAAATAAAGGTATTGTACGATATAACATAATCGAAAAAGCTTATTAAATGTATGCACCTACGTGACGCATACGTATGACAACCCTATTGTCGTGCGCTACCGCACTGCCACCATTTTTACCCGCCCGATAACGATGTTTAGTTATTAGGGATAATAGGAGTCCGGCGAGACCCTTTAGACAGGGTAGACAATAACTGTTTCCTCTTCAATATTGCTCTATCTATAGTGACGAGCGACCTGCGAGCGAGGCGCGGGCGACACCGAACGATGCGACGGTGGCGATTTATATAACAGCCGGAGCGCCCACGACGACGGCTTGTCAATACCGTTTCTACTTCATTAATGTGCGTACTGATTTCAATAAAGCTAAACCTAGCACAAAATCAGATAATCACTAGTCAGTTAATAATATACGGTTGGTAGCAAAACATAGGGCATCACATGTTTATCTTTGTTACCGAGTTGTGAGATTCGACCGAGGGAATTAGGTTATTGCGATGTTCCTCGCCGATTGCTCAAACTATTTATGCGCGAGTAAAATATTACATGTGGCCTCAACATGTGCGTTCACGTTGCCTCAAGCTTTTTATCTTCATTTTAAAGAGCAAAGCAATTTCATAAATCTAATGAAAGCACTTTTCTTTGTTGCTTTGGTTATCCCGTGAAATATGTATCCAATAATCTCTTGTGTAATAAAAATACACTTTAATCTTATAATAATATATATTATATATATTAGATAAGATCATGGCAGATGGGCCTGTAATATTGTGGTATAATTGATCGACCCGTGAGCTTTATCGGCGGTTCTTGGGTCGACATTACCATAAGTGGAGATTGATAAATTCAGTCCCCCTGTATACCTCGGGGTACGTAGGTCGGTCGAGCGTGAACATGACAACACAATGATGGGGAGTCAACTCAGCACCCTCAAATATTCTCGCATTTAATACACTGAACCATAGTAGATACAGTGTTTACCTTCTAAATTGAGGCAGAGAGATGTGACGTCTTAGAAAATATGTATACCATCAAACCCAAATCTAGCTAGCAAGGTTGGCGACCTGTACACAAATCGGGATACTTACCTAAATGTAAGGCAAGGATGAAGCCAGCGTAATGTTCTATATTAGGTACCCTGGATTATGGCTGGTACAATGTATTGATATAGAATTACTACTCTGTGTACAGAAGAAATCAAATATGAGTAACTGGCTCCTGACCGCGGCTTCGCCAGCATGGTTTGTTGATGAAAGTAGGGCTTATGCATGTCCTGGTCAGAATATCTATACACATCTTAAACGGCTCAGCAAGCTTTACTGACATTATACAGATAGACAAACGGGAGACAAACAGAACTAAGTTTCGTTTTTAGATAAGAATTAGTATTCAAATTACTGAACTAGTTGAAGTGCTTAACACGACGGTTTCAATTGTCGTAGGACCGGAGCAGAAATAAAATCTTGAATGAAGCTTAATAGCACCTCAATTAGGTCGATCTTATCATGATAACTTTAAACTATAGTTTTACGAATTACCTAGTGTAAAATACAAAGTTTGTCTACACTGAAAGCGACAAATGTAATAATTTACAAAAAAAATATAATCGCTTAAAAATGATCATGGTAAAAAGTACCCAACTTTTTACGATGCACATTGCATTTATTCCATTATGTTCACGTAGCTCCAACGATTTAGGTAGCGCACGTCTAGATAGCTCTCTCTGAGGGCAGGCATTTTTCCTGCCTCTACTCCTTGATACTTGTTATATCATTTATTGCAACTTGCTTGATACTAGTCGAACTAAATTTACGGCCAAATATACAACATTTTTATGAATCGTAGCCTATATATGTTATTAGGACGTAGGTATACAAAATCCACACACACATACATAAATCAGAATAACATAAGACTTGTAAAGTTTCATTAAATTCGTGAACGACAAACAAACAGCCGGCCATCCATCTATCCGTACAAACTTTCACACGTGAATAAGTAGTAAGTAGGTACTTATTCATGAACGATCAAAAACTGGATACATTTCTGCAACAGTATCAGTAGGTTTTATATTCAGTTCGTCGACGAGGTTTCATGTTATGGTGTCTTAAAATAGAAATAGCAGTCGCCTCCCCTCAACCTTCAACTTTTATTTTTCCTCCTGGCACATTAAAGAATCCTTCCTAAGTAGGTGCCTAAACTGCCTAAGTCATAAAAGGAACCCGCTGTCCAAATTTTATGTTTCTAGTCAGTCCGGACAAGTAATTTTATTATATACGATGATGCTATAAGGGTTAGATATGCCGCGCAGGCTTCAGAATGATCCCATCATCCCATCTATAATATTTACACACCATCTAAGCCTATATTATGGAATGTCAGCAAATGATTAAGTATTTATTGAGTTAGATTTATCGTCTTTATTCTAGGATTGCGCGCTTGCAGCCATAGACTCTGCGATTTAGATCAATTATTAAAGGGTCGTCTATTGATCTCGGAATCAGGATAGGAGGGTAAATAATGGTCGTGCAGTGTGACGTCATGCTTTTTATTGTACGTGCGTCATCGTTGCCAGGTAATAATAATTGCACTGCTTGCGCCAATCGGCTCGGTTTGCAAATCGGCAGTAGTAATCGGTAGTATCAAGAAATGTTCTACTTTGAAGATGGTTTTTAATAAGAATGAGACAGAGCGACTGCCCTTTAACCTTCCCAACCCAAAGGTTAGACCAGCTTCAGGTTAGTTGAGGGTACTGACTCCCCGTAACGCCTGTTATTGCTTACCACACTTAGGTGGTGAACCTGACTGTGTGGGTACACAGTCAGGTTCACCGCCTACGAACGGTAAACATAATGTCACCATTCATATAATGGACAATTAACCCCTTGTATGCCGGAACGCAGATCTACGCGAGACACAATAGCTTTTTAATTGTGTCTGGTATTCCGGCATACAAGAGGTTAATCAAAAAATATGCTTAAAGTTAATTGGAAATCTATTAATCTATGTATTCAATTTATTGAAAAGACAACTTCCGTACTAGGAATAAATCCTGTGTCGCGGGAGACTTTACAAATATACACTCAACGGACACAAAGAATACTCAGATTCATCATTCTCTTGCCCTGGTCCCAATTTATTTGGGGTCTGCGCAGAATTTCCTTCGCTTCCATACTTCTCTGTCACCAGTCAACCGATCGTTTATCACTTTCTCTTTCATATCCATCCTCACACAGTCCATCCATCATTTCCTTAGCCGCCAGCTCCCTTTTCCCCTCTACGTCTCATCACTTTTTTACCTACGTACATCTCATCTCATCGTATAACATGTGCATGCAGGCTAATCGACTTCCTTTTCCGACCTTTTCATCAATGGGCGCCACTTTCATACTACCTCTAATGTAATCATTCCTAATTCTGTCCATTCTTGTCACTCCACACATCCATCGTAACATTCTCATCTCAGCAACTTGCTATCGTTTCTCATCTATCTTCTTCGAGCGGAGTGTTGGGCTACACCCAACACTCAGCTCCATTCACCGTTGTTACGCAGTTGAAATAGCACGCTCGCATCGCTCGTCCGTTTGCCAGTGTTTGTCAACCGCGGGTCGCAATAATTTAAATATGTTAATCTGTGCACGTTGTGGGGAGAAGTCGTCGGATGGGGCAACATGTTTTCAATGCAAGCGTCAGTTTGACTTCGCCTGTGCAGGCATCACTGAGGGCGGGTTCCGTAAGCTCGGGGATCGCAAAAACACATGGCGGTGCACTGATTGCAAAAACGTGCAGTCTCCCGGGGCTCCCACCAATCAACAACTATCAGCGCAACTGAGTGACATGCGGGCAACACTAGACAGCATAACAAGACAGCTTGCGCCTCTGGCTACTTTAGTTGAGGATGTGAAGACCATAAAAAGGGATGTCGCCGATTTGAAAGGTTCCGTGGAGTTCGCTCAGAAAACTACAGATGAAGCAATCATGAAGGTCACCTCTCTTGGAAATACAATATCACAAGTCGAGGAACGTACCAATACAATTCATTCATTGAAAGCAGATGTTGAGAAATTCAAAGAGGAGCTTCAGATTAAGGAGCAATGGGCGCGGGCCAACAATGTCGAAATAAAGGGGATTCCGATTACAAAATCCGAAAATTTGTATGATATTGTTGGAAAAATCTCGAATATAATTAAGTGCTCAATACGTAAAGAAGACATCAACTATATTACTCGCGTTCCCACTTTGAAATCCGACTCTCACAAGTCTATTATAATGGCACTCAACAACCGCTATTGTAAGGAGGAGTTCGTCGCAGCCGCACGAAAACTAGGAGGGTTAAAAATATCGGATTTAGGGTGCACCGGAGACTGCAAAGTGTTAATCAACGATCTCCTTACCCTACACAATAAAGCACTTCTTAAGAAAGTGAAGGATTCGGCCTTTGAAAAGAAGTTCAAGTACGTGTGGGTGCGACATTGCAAGATTCTGGTGAGGAAGTCGGACACTTCGCCCATATTCCGTATTCAGTCCGATAAGGACATACTTAAGGTTTTTTCATAATGTCATATCTATTCTTTAATATTTACTATACTTCTATTTTTAATATTACTGCTATAATATGTTTTACAAAAGTGTTCATGTATTCACATTCGAGTAATTTTTGTAATTGTTGCCACCGTCTGTTGATGTGCCCTGCTCCCATTGAGTTGTTTATCGCCACTCGCTATTGTTCGATGAAACCGGTCATTAGCAAAGGTGTGTATCCGATTTATATTCTTATATTGACGATCATAAAGTATTATATATTTTGCAACTTGCTATCTCCGAAATCATATTTTAATTTAACTGCATATTATAACTTTATTTTGAGCGGATTGACTATACGAGACTACTTCGACATGTATTACTTACGTTTGTTGTTACCAAAGTTTTTAAAAGTACCCCACATGCAATTTTATATACCGTGTTCTCCATTTATTTTGTATATGGCACGTGTCGTATCATGCGGGTTTTTTGCCATTTATGATGCGTTCAATGGTTTATCTACTGTTGAGTATTACAATATAACGTATAATGGTAATAATTAACATTTATTACCAAAATGCCCGGGGACTGCGTACCAAAACAAACTTATTCAAAAGAAATGTACTTCTTAATCATTTTGATATTATATCAATAACTGAATCTTGGCTAATAGACAGTATCAGTGACCAAGAGCTTTTTGACGACCGATATATTGTGTATAGGCGCGATCGGGACTATGAGAGTACATCACAACGTTACGGCGGAGGAGTTATATTAGCAGTGAGCCGCAGGTTCGCTGCTATTGAGCAACTAACCTGGCGCTCCTCAGCGGAGGACATATGGGTCCAATTAACCCTGCGCTCCAATGGCAACCTTCTTAAAATGCATGTGTGTACAGTATACTTATGTAACCAAAGAGGGGGTTACTCGATAAATGAACAGTTAAGTAATTTCTCGGATAGACTCGGTGATCACTTTACTTGTAATCCCAATGACATATATTTGATTTTGGGGGATTTTAATATGCCTAATATTGTATGGTCTACAACGCATGCTGGGTGTACAGAGCCGATGGGTGTTTTCAATGAGTGCCAGGTACGTCTTTTGGATGTCTTAGCGGAATGCAATTTGGAACAGTATAATAGTGTGAGAAATATTAATGACAGGCTTTTGGATCTTGTATTATGCAATAGTAGCGTACATGTGTACCCCTGTGACCATCCTCTGGTGTTAGAGGATCAACATCACCCATCTATCTGTATAGAAATTTCGTTGTGTACTCAGAGTTTGTTATCGCAAAATAAAAGATGTTACTTTGTCTATAGGGATGGTAAATATGACGATGTGAATCGTTATTTATCGAATTAGATTGGCAAAATATTTTATCGGTTGGCACAATTGACGAAGCTGTTAATGTTTTTTATCAAAATTTATTCTCTCTTCGAGACAAATATATACCTCAAAAATTTAAATACAATAATAATTACCCTATCTGGTACAATTCTTGCTTGAAAAAAGTATTAAAAGAAAAATTTAAATATTATAGCAAATACAAGAAATATGGCAATAACTATGATTATATAACCTACTCAATGCTTAGAGAACGGGCGGTAAAATTGGAGAAGGAGTGTTATTTGGAGTACATAAAACATGTCGAAGATTCTATGGTTAAGAATCCTCGTGCGTTCTGGGCATATACAAAATCTATAAATAAGGCGTCGCACGCACTCCCAGCTGTCATGAATCTGGATAATATTTCTGCTGATACTGGAGAATCTATTACCAATTTGTTTGCAGAATACTTTCAGTCATCTTTTCTACCAGTCGGAGGGAGCGGTATTCCTCAAATGCCTGTACCTGACTATGGCCAGTCCCCTAACAGTTTTAGCATAGGTACTATTAATATTAATCCAGACGAGATTAAAAACCTTTTAAAATCTGTAAACCAAAATAAGGGTGCCGGGCCAGACAATATTTCACCCTTCTTTATTAAACAATGTGCAAATAATCTAGTATTACCCTTATATTTAATATTCTCGCGATCTATTAAAGACGGTACTGTCCCGTCTATCTGGAAATCCGCCTTTGTGACACCAGTCCATAAAAGCGGGGATCGATCAAATATAAAAAATTACAGGCCAATTTCGAAACTCTGCATTTTTGCAAAGATTTTCGAACGAATTGTTTATCGTCAAGTGTATGCCTCGTTACAAAACTCTTTTATATCGGAACAACACGGATTTCTGAATCGTAAGTCTACTGTATCAAACTTATTAGTATTTAACGATTTTGTAACATCACATATGGACGCTGGAGGCCAAGTGCATGCCGTGTATACTGACTTTAGCAAGGCCTTTGATCGTATAGATCATTTGCTGCTGATGGAGAAGTTAAATAAAGCTGGTATACACGGCAACTTATTACGGTGGTTTTCTTCCTACATTGCAAACAGGTCTCAGATGGTTACAGTTAATGGTTTTACTTCCTTTTCAATGCATATCCCTTCAGGAGTCCCACAGGGTTCTTTATTGGGCCCATTACTTTTTGTCATCTTCATTAACGACATTGGTTCATGTTTTAAACATGCCTACTTTTTATCGTATGCTGATGACACAAAAATATTTATGAATATCAACAGTCCCTCTGATTGCGCGCTTTTACAAAGTGATCTGAATAATTTTGAACAGTATTGTGTTAAAAATAGATTGGACTTGAATATTTCCAAATGTTTTTCAATTTACTTTACCCGTAAAACTAACTTCATACAGTTCCCATACACCATTTCTAATAAACTACTCACCAACGTAACTACTATAAAAGACCTAGGACTCGTGCAAGATTCTAAATTACTATTTGATAAACACATTGATTTTATAGTTAAAAAGGCGTATAAATCTCTCGGTTTCATTATCAGGTCAACGTCGCAATACAAAAATATTAAGTGTATAAAAATACTCTATTGTGCTTTGGTACGCAGTACCCTGGAATACGCAACGGTGGTTTGGAACCCGCATTACAATATACAACATGTAACAAGTTTAAATGCACATCCTGAAAGTACTTTATTCAGAATCGGCAACTGAATCCATTTCCGTCATTTTTAATATTGTTTATTTTTAGTCTTAAAATAATTAAAATAACGTAAATTGTAGTCACTAATTTTTTTTTAATTTAGCTATTCGAAAAGAAACCTTAAATCAAAGCAGAACGGCTTATTTTTAAATGCATTTGCTAAATGGTTCCACGTTGACTTATACAAACGCACACATTAATACAACACATTTTTAAAAAAATTGAGCTATTCGAAAATAAACCTTAAATCAAAGCAGAACGGCTTATATTTAAATGCATTTGTTAAATGGTTCCACGTTGACTTACACAAACGCACACATTAATACAACACAATAGACGGCAAAAGACAATAGCACACAATTGACCACCAAAATGTCTATCATCTATCTTTCACTAACGTAGGTAATAAACAACGGGAAAGAGGGAGACGTAATGTCTCGCTCGCGCTGGCGCATGACAAGCGCAGCGGGCGATGCGCTTAGACATGTTATGACAAGCACAACCGAGAATATCTATCTGATTCTATCAGTAAGTGCTGTGAAAACCTTTTTAAAAGTTCACTTGTTTACCAAATGTGTAATGGTGTATAATTTAATAATTATCAACAAGCCGGTGCCGGTGTGGAATGTTCAACATCATCTTGATGTTGACTTGACACCCCTGGACTTTCTCATTGTGGAGAAATATTAAATCACCAGTTTATTGTGACGAGAGAAAAAGTGCCGAGTACCTAGTTAATTAATTAAGATACTAGCTGCTTTTGAAACAGTGAAAAGATGTGATTTGTGAGTAAATAGTCAAGTGCTACGTGGACTAAAGAAATGTGATTTAAGCCTGTAAGTTATTTTATTATTCTATTATTGTAAGTATTTAGATTCACAAGACAACTTTAAACACGCCATTCTTGTTTATTTCTCTCATTGATATTCTTTTACTTTATCGATCAATAATGCTAACTAGGTATGATTAAGTTAAGATAGTCACAATAGTCACTTACGATGTTAAGAAACAATAGATCATGCATATTAATAACAAACAATAAATGATTCGACTGTCCACTCCATAGCCTAAAAGTGTGATGGAAAGAAATACTCATAATATCTTTGGTAATACCAACAGTGGCCGACAAATGTTCAAACATCTTTTTTGTAAACCCCACTAAGTATATCAGAGTGTGGTTTACAGACTTAATTTCATACATTTTGTTATATCGTATCGTGTTTCGTTCCTATCAGATCGCTGTTGTTTGTTTACCATAGCAACCGTTTCGTTTGTGTGCGTGCGCAGATTTAGAGTGACCACGATTTTTACTTTTAATTGCGTTAATACTTTCTTTAAAAAACATTATTTATGCAAATAAAAAAAATATTTCAATGCATGCATTATGATTGTAACAAGGTTTTCTAGTTGGGGTGTCTGAGGATGTGCGTTATTTCCATTACACGTTGTATATACTGATCGCATTGAAGCTATTCAAAAAAAGTTTTTAAGGTACTTACAGTATAAGAGTGGTTGTATAGATCATGGATATGGAGCGAGATGTAAGAGATATCACTTTATGACTTTAAAAGATAGACGTACTATATCTGATATCCTAACATTGGTGAAAATTGTCAGCGGGGCAATTGATTGCCCTGCCCTTCTTGAAAAAAATAATATAAGGGTACCACGTAAAGTGCCGTCTCGGCACTATCAACCGTTAGTTTTATTTATTTTATTTATTTATTTAATCTTTATGCACTAAAGTGTACATGGGTGGACTTAATGCCATTAGGCATTCTCTAACAGTCGACCTTTAGGTGGTGCAGAAATAAACGTGGTAGGTGCATTCGAAGCAGTGTAGAAAGTCGAATAATGATAAAAGAAATATATTATATAAACCAGATACCTAATTTAGATAATACATAATTATACCTATACCTATAGTAGTCAGATAAATACTGCAACATATGAGTATATATAATAAATACATATTATATATAAGTACTATACATATATAAATACATAATTATATAATATATATACACATATATATAATATACTATAACTGATGCGAATGATGTGCTGATTCCCTCAATCTACTAAATAGGAGCTCTCGGACTTTCATTTTGAATGCATAACGGTTGGTGGACATTCTGACTTCAGGAGGGAGCCTATTCCAAAGCAGTACAGCTTGAACTATGAAGGAGGAATTGACAAAACCAGAAGTGTGAGTAGGACAAGCAAGAAGTAAATTGTGAGAAGAACGAAGTTCCCTTTCATGAGTAGAAGAGAGATATTGAAAGTATGTTTTTAGGTAATCAGGAGGAGAAGGGACAGTAAGAATAGAAAAGAGAGTAGTAAGAGCACGCAAACTCCGGCGTTGACGTATGGGTAACCACTTGAGTTCAGAACGGAAAGCAGATACGTGATCATACTTGCGAAGATTATAAATGAATCGAATGCAGTTATTTAGAAGTCGGTCATATTTGTTGAGATGTTCTGCATTCAGGTCATAATAGCACATATCACCATAGTCGATTAAGGGAAAGATTAAGGTCTGCACAAGCATTGTCTTGGTTTTGGGAGGCAGAAAATTCTTAAGGCGATATAAGGCGCGGAGAGTACCGGTGACTCTCTGACTAACACTAGTAACCTGGGCTTGCCAGTCGAGAGTGGAATCAATATGCAATCCTAGGTCTTTGACGACAGGACCAAACGGAATTATTAGCCCATTAAACGTAACCGGAGGCAGGGTTGTTAAGTCTAGTCTGCGTATCATGCATTGACTGCCTAACGATTATGGCTTGACATTTGGCAGGATTGACATCAAGGCCGAAATCTTTGGACCATGCCAAAATAGTGTCCAAATCTCTGTTCACCTCTGCTATCGCCAGAGCCACGTTATCCACTCTCGCCTGGGAGTACAACTGCAAGTCGTCGGCGTAAAGATGATACGAACATTGAAGTCTAAGGGTCAAGAGGTTAATAAAAATAGAGAAAAGTAAAGGAGAGAGTATGCCACCTTGAGGGACACCAGAGCTAAGATCACGCCAACTTGATGAAATTTCATCAAGGCGGACCGCCTGCTGTCGTCCCTGAAGATACGTTGCGAACCATTCCAGTGAACCAGGCGAGATCAGAAGATGGGAAAGGATTGACAGAAGGATGTCGTGACTAACGGTATTAAAGGCGTTCGAGAAGTCAACCAAGGCCAACACAGTGACCTTCGTTTTTAGTTTTACCACAGGCTAATACCAATTATCGCCAAAACTCGTTTATGTAGAGAGCCAGTAAATCCGTCAATATCATCTCTAATAAAAATAGCGAGTGGGAGATATTTAATTCAAAGCTAGCACAAGTGAAAAAAATTTTCAGTTTAGATTTCTTCGGCCCTGAACCAGGCGGTGCAACAAATTCATAGGTTTATATAGTTATTCTTCGGTTCTAACATGCCTAATCCGCTTATTATGGCTTAGACACTTTAATTTTGTATCTATTTGCGAATACCTATTAATAGCTATGCACTTTTTTTAAATACGTTTTTAACATTTGTATTTCAAGCTGTTGGTATTCCGAAAATAATACAATAATACACGCGGCCCTTTAATGTCACAGGCATTTTGTGATCGCATATTGTGCCTGAGACCTGTCACCATTTCCCTCCTGCGTTGATTCGTTGCCTAACATCCCCATCAATTTCGCCGTCATCTTGCAGGAGTGAACCTAGGTAGCGAAAATCGGAGCATACTGGTAGAGGTGTACCGCCGGGTGTAACCGGTATAGGATTGGAGAGACCGCCAAAGTCACAGAACATATACTCTGTCTTGGTTCTGCTTATTCTGCCGGGCCGATCCCTGGTGCAAGCCTACGGCCACATCGAATCTGGCTGTGATACCGGCTGCGGATCGGACTTGCGTTCTGCATTCAGCGTACATGGCTTGAATCTACGTCAGGTATTTTCCAGGCACTTCTTTCTTCTTAAGGGCCCACCACAAGACTCGAAACAACAATTTAAGTATCACACAAAGTGTTGTCTCGAGTGGGAATCGAACCCAAAACACTCCGCGCAAAACACTTGTGCGCCTCAGTACGAAACTATAACAACAGTTTACTAATTTATGTTGAAATCTGGTGAAAACGTTATTATGCAGACAAAACAGGTCACTTTTTGTAAAGTTTCTAGTACATATTTATGTACTCCAAACTTTATGAGAACTGCTATTAAAGATGTACGAGAAACCTGAACTCTAGAAACTCAATAATTTAGGTACAGAAACATTTACAACAATTATTACTGTTTACAACAAAGCATGTACGAGTATCTATAGGTGATTTCCTTCACTGGCCAAGGCAAATGATTCTCCTTGATTCTTTCACTTGAAAATTGAGATGTCAGTAAAATAGATATTGTGTTTCCTTAGGATGGCTGTCTGATAACGGGGAGAAGAGTAATATTATTATTTTGTTGTTGAGTTATACCAAAATGATTTGGAAGCTTTGCCCGCACCGAGAATAGTACGCACAAACCACAAGGTGCTTAGGCTAAAAAACAAATGACGTGAACATATTTTTATAATAAATGGTAACTACCAGTACCCTTAGCACGAACATTTAACAATTTCGTCATAGAATAGTAGAGAGACAACTATTCGATTACCGATACGAAACTATTACTACGGGCGAACGGCAGCACGGAAGCCTAAGAGTGTGATTCTGTAAGAAATCATTCAAAACTTCGATTCTGAATCCGCTGTGAGTTTCTTGATTTGCATTCGAAAACCTCGGTTTATAATTCGAATCTACACTAGCGCTACTCTTGCGAGCGTGTTTGCGAGTTGAACTAAATTGACCTCGGAACTTTGACAGATAAAGTATGAGATGACGTAAAAAGGGGCATTCTATAGTGGTAATTCCCCCATCACTTCGACGCTCACTTCGCACTCAAACCACAAGAAACTCACAGCGGATTCAGATTCGAAGTTTAGAAATAAGTATTACAGAATCACACAGAGTGTTGTGTGATTCTGTAAGACTTCTTTCTAAACTTTGAAGCTGAATCCGCTGTGAGTTTCTTGATTGGCATTCGGAAACCTCCGTTGATAATTCGAATCTACACTAGCGCTACTCTTGCGAGCGTGATTGCGAGAAGAACTAAATTGACCTCGAAATTTTGACAGATAAAGTATGAGATGACGTAAAAGGGGCATTCTATAGTGGTAATTCCCCTTCTCTTCGACCCTCCCTTCGCACTCGAACCCGATTTAAAGAGTCAAATTAAAAGCATCTATTTTACGAGTGAAAATAGAAGAAATCATAGTTAAATAGTATTTATATAAAGTTTTTAAAGTTCTAAAGTGAATAAGTGCCTACCTACTTAAGCGATAACGAATGCACGCGTACTTTTCTAACATAATGATGTTAAAAAACGGACCTTTGGCAGGCGTACGCGGAGACATAGCTCCAACGCGCAGAGGCCCTTTGAGAATTTTAATCTAGAATGTGATGGGACACCTACTGAGGAGCCTCCATAACTGCCCTATGAAGTACAGCCGGATTAGCCGCAGCAGGTGTAGCACTATTGCTACTTGTATGGAAACTAATTACTCTGGGCTATTGTGATGGGCGTTCAATGGATAAGTGAATATGAAAACTATGGATGAACAACGGCGTCTGCCATAAGTATTCTTATAGTACGTCGAAAAGGGGCAGACGGTGACTCGCCAACTCACTAGATGCGCCCTCTCTAAATAGCCACCATGGTAAACGAAGTCTGCCATAAAGGTAGCCAGAGGGCAACACTGGTGCGAGTGGCTAGGAGTGTAGAGCGGTGCGGCACCGGTTTCGTGGGTCATGACCCGGAGCGGGTTTCCCCGTAATTACACCCTTGAAAATGACACTTTCACCCCCGAGCAAATAGCTCTTGCGACTTCCCTCTGGCCGGCCAACCAAGGCAAGCCAGAGTTAAGAGTCCGGCGGGCGCTCTTGGGCATCAACTCCAACCAGCCAATAAAGGCAAGCCGGAGACGAGGCCCTGACCGACTCTCTGAAGCATTCGGGACCGCAGTGTCGCCACACACATTCAGCTCGCCACAAACCTGCCCTGCGGTTAATTATTATCTTAATATATAAAATCCTTGCGTTACTGTACTGACTGACTGACAGACACGCTACAGCCAAAACTATTGGGCGCAGGAAGCTGAAATTTGGCATGTATGTTCCTTGGGGACCGTAGAGGTGCACTAAGAAAGGATTTCCCGAAATACCCACGGGATCGGGCAAATCGGGCAAAACGGGTAAAATGTGCAGGCGTAGCTGCGGGCGTCCACTAGTTATTATTATAAAAGCCCACTTAGAGGCATTAACAAATGCTGGTGAAGAAGTTGTTTTGCTCGGTTAGGTAATCCTTCCCTGCCCCTACTTCAAGATAAGCCTAATTATTAGGTATAAAAACTACATAGTTATATGATTTTTTCAGGTGATTCAGGATATGCTCAGCGCGTCTACATTATGACACCAATTAGTGGTGCTGAAGATGATTCCCCAGAAGCTTTTTACAATGAAAATTCAACTGATCGCAATTTAGTAGAGAAAGCAATTGGCTTCCTGAAAGGATGATTTAGGTGCTTGTTAGTACACAGAGTGTTCAACTATTATCCAAACGTAGTTGCAAAAATAGTTATTGCATGTTGTGTTTTGCATAACATGTGCAATCGCGCAGGAATGCGGCATTCACAATTTCGACTAGAAGAGCTCCAAACAATTGCTGAAGTTCAAAGAGGCAAACTAGGGATTTGCCATCTAACGCCGATTTAGCTCTAGGGCAATTACGTAGGCGAAACTTAGTAAATAGAATTTGGAGTTCACGTCATAATTAATTGATCGGGTCGTTTATTGTATGTATTCTGTGGTGTGTGAGGCGGGTCTTTCAATAAAACTGCGCTATTATTCGTAAAAGTGTTTAATTAAAATATAAATAAAAACCGACTGAAAAATCTTACTTTAAAAACTAAAACGTGACTTATATTGCTACACTCTATCTCTATTCTTGGCTTCTGCCAATGCTTGCAGCCCTTTCCCAACTGCAGCCACAGCTTCAGCAAAAACTTTATCTTTCTCTGCACTCCTCTCCAGAAAGGACTGCAAGATCTGTGTGTTAAATTTTTGTATCTCCAGCTGCTTTTCTTCCATCCTCAGGAATCTCTCGGTGGTGGTAGAGAATTCCGTTCGCCGTTGTGATGGTGGAGGAGCAGCAACTAAAGACGTGTGACGTGATGCTGAAAAGAGAATACTTATTATTACTACATGCGTTAATAAGAACTCTTAAATAAATAGCAGCTTTTCGTTGTCATTTGTATCAAAAATGAAGTTCCAAAAGTTGAGCTGGATGAGGAAGCAAACAGTTTTCTTGAAATTGAACTATCTGGTGGTCTGTAATTACGAGTGTATTCTTGACTATCCTCAATCAGGTTGGAATCCTGAAAAGTAAATTAGATAAAATGTTACTCCATATCTTCCTTTTGGGATAAAATTAGATTAAAATATTTTGACTGCCAATAGTACCCTACAGATAAATTACTTTTTAAATTATATTGGTAATGAACTTGAATATTTATAGGTACTACCTAGTATTTAGTACAATATAGCTTACATAAAATACAATAGCTGGTGATTCCTCTGTAGGTGCCTGACTCTGCTGTTGTTGTGGTAAATCTATAATAAGTAAATATTAACAGATAAATGCTAGATAAGAGTATATCATTAATTAACCCCATACAACTATGAATTAAACTTAAATATCTTACATTGTGAGTATCAGCATCTTGTATTTGTTGCACTTCATATGATGGAGACGGAGTATCATTTTTCTGAAACAGGTAGGTGAATTAAGCAATAAAAAATATTAATAAAAAATCACTTTACATTAGGGTATAATCTACCATAAAAAATGAGCGCTACAAAATACGACAGCAAACCTTGCAGAGTGCTTCCAGTACTACTTACTTACCTATTGCACTTCTAAATTTCTTACTGGAAGTGGCTGTATGCCTAAGTGTGCATCTCCTGTTAAAAAGCTTTCACCACCACGTAGAAGCTACAATTCTATCTTCAAGCTCTGATAGCTCCACTTCATCCACATTATAAGTGGTTTACTATTAGGAAAGTTAAGTGTTTCTAACACGTAAAAAAAGGACAGCTAACCTTAGTCCACTGTTTGTATGTTTTGATGGTGCCGTTTATACTATTTAGGCGCAAGGCTAGTTCCTCCCACTAGCGTCGACTTCGCTCTCTGGCATTTTGAGTACTCAAGAAACCCTTCGCCATGCCTGGGTTTCTTTCCATAAACTCTACCAGAGTTTCAACCTGAGCCGACGATAGGTGAGAGGGACGTGTCTCACTTGGACTGAAACATTATCGTTGGATTAGAAAATAAAAAAGCACTTCTTTAATTTATATTATTTTTGAACTTTACTACCAGAAATATAAACTTACCTCATGATTATTTTACAATTATTATCGGCATTGAACGCAACGCAATAGATGACATACTACATATAACCAGATTGAACGATCAAAAAACAAATAAAACGTAAACGAAACAATTTATCGCATTAAACTTGGTTTTATGACTAACATAGTTGAATAGAACCTCATCTTATTACATAAAATAAGCGCTAGATGACAGTAGACTCACTTTTTAAATAATCACTTATTGTCACGTTTAATTATTTTCAAGTTTAAGATAAGATAAGATAAAAAAATATTAATTGTACACCAGAAAAAGAGAAATACAAATAAAATTATCAAATAAAGAACTTTAAACTAGTGGTACTAGGGCGGTCTTATCGCAAAATGCGATTTCTTCCAGACAACCAGGTAAAATAAATGGTTAACTTACAGAGAGAATGGGTAGGTTATGGTGTACTTCATGGAATAGTGAATTCTTTTAAGCTTAACAGAACTAATAATATATATAATACTTATATACTTACATACCAATATTACTACATACAAAGATATAAATATTATAAAATATACATATAAATAGATACCATATATATATACAATATCAGAGCAAGTTAAAAAGAGTAGTCATGAAATATTTGCCAAGTAGTGTTGGGTGACAAGGTTTTTAAATACTGTCAAGGATTGAGTCTGTCTAATTCTCTCTGGCAACGAATTCTACAATCGTACAGCCTGTACAGTAAAAGATTTGCCGTAGAAAACCGTAGAGTGTGCAGGAACTTTCAATCTAAGATTCTCCGATGATCTTAAGCACTTCGTATGTGTATCGTGAAGGTATTCAAAGCGTGTTTTGAGATACATGGGAAAAGCAGGATTGTAAAGAATATTATAGAGAAGACAGAGAATGTGAGTATTCCGACGAAGGCGGATTGGCAGCCACTTGAGCTTCAAGCGAAATTCAGAAATATGATCATATTTGCGTAAACCGTATATGAATATTAAACAGAAATTTTGGAGTCGCTCAAGTTTATCAAGCTGATCATTATTGAGATCGAGATGGCATCGGCATAGTCAAAAATGGTAAGAAGAATAGATTGCACAAGTGCAATTTTAGTGGCAGTCGGAAGGAAATTACGGAGTCTTCTCAATGATGCTATGGCAGCAAAAAGACGTCGGCTGATGTATTGTAGCTGGACGGTCCAAGAAAGTGTTGTGTCCTATGTATATCCCCAGATTCTTAACATCTTTACTGAAAGGAATAAAAACACCTGCAAATGACACCTGGGGAAGCATTGACCAGTTAAATATTTAATTATTTTTATAATATTTATGTCTAAATCTAATAAAGGTCTTAAAATTGTAACCCATAAAAATATCTTTAAATAATAATTTTTACTTTGAAAACAAGATTTAAATGTTAAACGAATGTTAATGTTTCTTAATTTCCTAATTTTTGAACGATAAGCAGCTGTCAAATATGTGTGTCTAATTTGACATAAAAGCTTATTGAAAATTTTAAAATCTCCGGATATTTTCTTTTGTGTAGATGTCTGATGTTTTTCTTATGTCTTGTTATTTTTTATGACGACCCAGCTTGTGTTGTTGACGATCCTTCTTTCATCGACTTATTGGACTCTGAATCCCGCACTATTCGCCTACCCATCTTACTCGACCAATTTTGCATTCTACTGGAATTCAGCCACATTCACAGCAATGTCCACAAGAAAATTTTGTGTTTGAAACTTTCATAAAATTTGTAAGTTACTAAAGCCAATTTTATAAGTAATCTACTGATCTTAAGGATATCATAATATAAATCATATATACATTTTCAAAGAATACGTAGTTGTATATTACCTTTCAAAATAAATAATTAAAAAAAAGTAAATAATAAAGGGGGGCTCCCATACAACAAACGTATTTTTTAAGCAATTTGTTACTCAATCTTAATAAACAAGTAGAAACTTAAAAAGTATTTAAGTACACATACAACGAACGTGATTTTCTTTTATAGACGATGGTACGGAACCCTTCGTGCGCGAGTCCGACTCGCACTTGCCCATTTTTTTAAGACACTGAACGTTTACATCCCCTGCAATGATTTTCACCATGCTACAGTGTAAGGAAGATTGGTAAATGAAAATTGGGCAGACGGTTTAAAAAGGCAAGAAAGTGATGACTTATTCGAAACAGGGTCAAAGAGCGTATTGATGGATCAAAAAGGTTTTTGTATTACCATCACCAATAACACTTAGCCGAATGATACGAGCCTCCCTTAAACCCGGCCTGAATGACAACATATTCGATCAATTTGCGAAAATAATAAAAAGGTTTTTTAAAGTGCGCGACATGGAAACATATTTTGGTTCTGTTAAGTGGAAATCCTGTATATCAAGGACTTTGCTTAATACCAAAACTAACAGAATATCATGTGAATCCAAAGAAAATAACAAAAATGAAAGTAAAATGTGCAACACAGGTTTTAGCCGAACTATAGCTGCCAATGATTGTATCGATTGTATCGTGTAATTAACTATGATCAAAACTCTCAGATACAACCAAAATGTTATGAATATTGTAAAAACGATTGAAAAATAAAGGGTACATCATTGTTTTATATTATACTAGCTGACCCAGCGAACTCAGAGACGATACACATACCGACTTTAAAAAAAATCCCGATATATTAAACGAAATAGGTGTTGTATTTCGATTCCCCACCCCTTAAAATATCGAAAGGCGATACCCATATTGATTTTTAAAATTTTCTCATCCGCCATCTTTGATTTCCCGTCCGCCATCTTGGATCAGTAAATCAATTTCATATTATTAATCAGCGTCCCGAAAATCTCGAAAAAGATAGCCATATAGATTGTATCCTATTGGTTTAGCCTTTTTTTGCCTTTGACCCAACCCTCCCCCTTTTCGTTTGACCATTTTATTATTTTTGTCTGGCCCCTAAAAGTAATTTTATATAGCCTATAGCCTTTCGTAATAATTGGGCTATCATAGACAATAACAATTTTTAAAATCCGACTGCTAGTTCCTGAGTTTAGCCGACATTATCTTTTAGCTTTTTTAGCCTTTTGCCCGGCCCAAAGGGTTGAAGCGTTATGCTATATAGCCTATACTCTATAGCCTTTCGGTATAACTGGGCTATCGTATACAAAAATATTTTTTCAGATCCGACCGGTAGTTACTGAGATTAGCGCGTTCAAACAAAGAAACAAACTCTTCCGCTTCTAGTATAAATGTAAAAGCAAAGTATGGTTATCCTTGAAAGATAGATATATATCATCGCGGACTTTTTTGTAGTTTCTTTTTTTCCTCTATTAAAGAGGTACAATCCCATCATACATTAATCGATTTTAAACTTTCGCGATTTGTATGCATCATACAATATTATTTAGCGGGTCTTAGTCGCGATAATTGACTTATTTAAAGGCATAAATACCTCTGTTATTCTCCTACGTTTCTACCGGCTTGCAACGGTTGTGGTCGCGGAGGGAGTCCCTCCGCGGTATTAGGGGAAGGGGGGGGGGGTTATGCCTTTAAATAAGTAAATTATCGTCCATCATACATTGCTTTGTTATAATTATAACTCAAAAGGTTTTGGTAGCGTTTTCGAGGAAACTTCCCGATCGCTTTAATTTTTGCCGGCGCGTTGAACTAATATCGTCAGTTTGCACAAAACCTAAACTTATTATACACTAAAACCTTCCTCAGGGATCACTCTAGATGTTGTTGAAAACTGTATAAAAAACTGTTCAGTACTTCTCGAGTTTTGAGCGAAGAGACAGACAGACAGACGCGGCGGGGGACTTTGTTTTATAATATGTATAGAAGATAATTATACAGTACGCTGTTACACACATGGTGAAAATGAAATGGTTTAATAGCATGTACATCCATAAGCGAAGACCATGGATTTCTCTTATGGATGTTTACATTCTTGAATCCTAATAAAATAAATTTATCAAATAATCTATTTTAAATAATAAAGTACGATATTTAAAAAATGCTTGAAACGACCGCCGTGTAGCGCTTATGGCTTGAGTGACGTCTCTATACAAAGGTACTACAAAGGTACTCTGTGGCACTAGATGAAAATATTGTCCACAGATTAATAATGATTTTGTCTGTCAGTAATTTTTTTTCGTGAGGTAAGCATAGATTATATATACGGCACAAATTTGGAGTTTCCTGTTTTTTATTTTACTTATTACTTGCCTCAAGTTCCTTAAAATAAGCAATTTTAATTTAAACATCATAATAGCTAAAATTCTGTGTTAAAACTGGTAAAATAAAAAACCGATAAATCTCGACTTACATTTTGTTGAGTGTGGTAGTCACTAGTACAGTATTGGTCCCTTCGGCGCTCACTTCACTTCGCAAGTGCCTAAGTAATGCTTACAGAATGCAAAATCAAGGTCAATTTGAACCTTATGTGAAGTGAGAGCGCAAACGCTAGTGTATTACCTATATTTTCTTTGTGAGAGCGAATAGCGACGTGACATGCGAGTTGTTGATTGAATTTTACAGAATCGAAATTCAAAGTGCAAATTAAAAGCATCTATTTTACGAGTGAAAATAGAAGAAATCTTAGTTAAATTGTGTTTAAATAAAGTTTTTAAAGTTATTAACTGAATAAGTGCCTACCTACTTAAGCGATAACGATGGCAAGAATGTTTTTGTCTAAATCTTTATTAGAAGAAGCTCATGCTTTGGATAAACTAGAAAAGCGTCGACAATCTACCAAAATTCGAAGTTTATCTTTACTAACCCGAGATGACGACTATGTGAGCGTGTATAGATTGTCAAAGGAGCTAATTGACTTACTGGAGTATGAGTTACTGCCTCTGGTAAAGCCTACAAAACGTCGAGGTAAAGGACTTTCAACTCGTGTAAAAGTAAGTGCTTCATTTTACTGAATATAAAGTTATTTTGTAAGTATTTACACAGTTTATATCTGAAAGATTTGTAAGCAGAGACACCATAATAAGAAAAACATTGCATAGTAAGGAGTATTCCCTTTAGGTGGTTTCCCCGCTAGCTGTATAATATATGTTTTCAAGTTAGTCTAAGGACCCTGTATAGTTATAATATTGGTATTCTATTAAGCATGTAAATAACCAAATTGGTTCCAATTTTTGTTTGACTAGATTTAGATAATGTAGGTTTTTTAATCTTTTAGGGTTCCGTACCTAAAAGGTAAAAAACGGGACCCTATTACTAAGCCTCCGCTGTCTGTCTGTCCGTCTGTCTGTCTGTCACCAGGCTGTATCTCATAAACCGTGATAGCTAGAAAGCTGAAATTTTCACAAATTATGTATTTCGGTTGCCTCTATAACAACAAAGACTAAAAATAAAAAAAAATAAAAAAATATTAAGGAGGTGTCCCATACAAAAAACGTGTTTTTATTCGTATTTTTTGCTCAAAATTGCTTACTGTAACTGGTAGACGCTTTAAATTCTTACAGAATATGTAAGTAGTTGTCTATTACCTTTCAAAATAAATAATTAAATAAAAGAAAAGTTAATAATAAAGGGGGGCTCCCATACAACAAAAGTAATTCTTAAGCAATTTGTTACTCGATCTTAATAAACAGGTAGAAACTTAAAAAATATTAAGTATACGAGTACATACAACGAACGTGATTTTCTTTTATAGATGATGGTACGGAACCCTTCGTCCCCGACTCGCACTTGCCCAATTTTTTATTTATGGATTTATTGTTTCGCAGTTATTATGCACCTTATCATTCTTGGCTAATGGCAGTTATCAGAAAATAATTAAAGAAAATATAAGAACATATTTATCGCAATCATCAGCATCTCGTTGCATAAATGAAGTAGTGGAAGCTCTTAACAATACGGCAATAGTAAAAAAATATATAAGGTTTCCTCAAAATATACAAGAAAGACAAATGTTAAAAGAAAGGTTAGTAAGTATTTTATAATTAAAGTGACCCTTTGATTTTTATATTTTATGTGACAGTTTATCATGTGAGTGGTTATTGTAAGTTACAGGTTCTACAAAAAATTTGGATTTCCAGCAGTTCTTGGGTGTATTGAGGGCACTCTGGTGGCAATGAAAAAACCAGCAGAGAATGAAGAACGTTTTTACTGCCGCAAAGGCTACCATGCAAGAAATGTGCAATTGGTAAAATGGATTTCAATATTGTAATCGATTTTATCATTAGGTATTCAATTGGTATTTTTAATACTTTTTTTCAGATAACAGATGCAGATCTAAATATTTTACATGTGGATCCAACATATGGTGGAGCTACTCATGATAGCTTCATTTTTAACTATGGTGTTATAAAACCCCTCTTAGAGGCATTTACAAATGCTGGTGAAGAAGTTGTTTTGCTCGGTTAGTTAATCCTTTCCAGCCTCTACTTCAGAATATAAGCCTAATTACTAGGTATAAAAACTACATAGTTATGTTTTTTTTTCAGGTGATTCAGACTTCAGACTATGACTTAGTGGTGCTGACGGTAATTGATCTTTGATATTTTTTTAAGACAACTCCCGCACTAGGAAGAAATCCTGTGTCGCGGGGGACTTTACAAACATACAACCAACGGACACAATGAACACCCAGACTAGAAACAACAATTTATGGATCACACAAAGTGTTATCTCCTGTGGGAATCGAACCCACAACACTCGGCGCAGTGTCAAGCGGCGAGGCGGCCGCCAACCGTGCAGTCAATTCCCCAGAAGATTTTTACAATGACCGTCATTTAACTGCTCGCAATTCAGTAGAGAGAACAATTGCCCTCCTAAAAGGACGATTTAAGTGCTTATTAGTACACAGAGTGCTCAACTATCATCCAGACATAGTTGCAAAAATAGTTATTGCATGTTGTGTTTTGCACAACATGTGCAATCGCGCAGGAATGCCGGCATTCACAATTTCAGAAGAAGAGCAACTAGAAGAGCTCCAAACAATTGCTGAAGTTCAAAGGAGGCAAACTAGGGATTTGCCATCTAACGCCGATATAGCTCTAGGGCAATTACGTAGCCGAAACTTAGTAAATAGGCTTTGGCATTCACGTCATAATTAATTGATCGGTGGTGTCGTTTACTGTATGTATTCTGTGGTGTGTGAGGTGGGTCTTTCAATAAAATTGCGCAAGTATTCGTCAAAAGTGTTTTATTTAAATATTTAAAAAAAACAACTAAAAATGTTACTATAAAAACTTAACTGCCTCGTTGGTCTCGCGGCATAAATGTGCACGTGGGATTGGGAGGTCTTGGGTTCGATTCCCGGGTCGGGCAAAGGGTTATTGGGTTTTTCCGTCAGGAAATTCTCAGTAGCAGCACGGAGTCTGGTAATGTGCCCGGTACGGCAATAGGCTCGCCCCCTATTACGTGGGACCTAAAAAATTCATGGTGAAATTTGGGTGTAATAGTACACCTCTGCCTACCCCTTCGGGGATACAGGCGTGAGTCTATATAATATCTATATATATATATCATCATCATCAGCCTCTAACAGTCCACTGCTGGACTAGGCCTCTCCTTTGAAAGGAGGAATTGGCCTACTATACCAAGCTGGCCAAACGGGTTGGTATATGGTTTGTATCAAGTTTTCCTTCTCTTACAGTACTGTTCTCTGCATAATATGCTCGTTCTGTCGGCTCTTACGACATCCACCCATGATATGGGGTGGTGACATTCCGTATTCTTAATCCGTCACCACACGGACATATATATATATATATATATATATATATATATATATATATATATATATATATATATATATATATATATCCGTCACCACACGGACATATATATATATATATATATATATATATATATATATATATATATATATATATGTCCGTGTGGTGACGGATTAAGAATACGGAATGTCACCACCCCATATCATGGGTGGATGTCGTAAGAGCCGACAGAACGAGCATATTATGCAGAGAACAGTACTGTAAGAGAAGGAAAACTTGATACAAACCATATACCAACCCGTTTGGCCAGCTTGGTATAGTAGGCCAATTCCTCCTTTCAAAGGAGAGGCCTAGTCCAGCAGTGGACTGTTAGAGGCTGATGATGATGATATATATATATAGATATTATATAGACTCACGCCTGTATCCCCGAAGGGGTAGGCAGAGGTGTACTATTACACCCAAATTTCACCATGAATTTTTTAGGTCCCACGTAATAGGGGGCGAGCCTATTGCCGTACCGGGCACATTACCAGACTCCGTGCTGCTACTGAGAATTTCCTGACGGAAAAACCCAATAACCCTTTGCCCGACCCGGGAATCGAACCCAAGACCTCCCAATCCCACGTGCACATTTATGCCGCGAGACCAACGAGGCAGTTAAGTTTTTATAGTAACATTTTTAGTTGTTTTTTTTAAATATTTAAATAAAACACTTTTGACGAATACTTGCGCAATTTTATTGAAAGACCCACCTCACACACCGCAGAATACATACAGTAAACGACACCACCGATCAATTAATTATGACGTGAATGCCAAAGCCTATTTACTAAGTTTCGGCTACGTAATTGCCCTAGAGCTATATCGGCGTTAGATGGCAAATCCCTAGTTTGCCTCCTTTGAACTTCAGCAATTGTTTGGAGCTCTTCTAGTTGCTCTTCTTCTGAAATTGTGAATGCCGGCATTCCTGCGCGATTGCACATGTTGTGCAAAACACAACATGCAATAACTATTTTTGCAACTATGTCTGGATGATAGTTGAGCACTCTGTGTACTAATAAGCACTTAAATCGTCCTTTTAGGAGGGCAATTGTTCTCTCTACTGAATTGCGAGCAGTTAAATGACGGTCATTGTAAAAATCTTCTGGGGAATTGACTGCACGGTTGGCGGCCGCCTCGCCGCTTGACACTGCGCCGAGTGTTGTGGGTTCGATTCCCACAGGAGATAACACTTTGTGTGATCCATAAATTGTTGTTTCTAGTCTGGGTGTTCATTGTGTCCGTTGGTTGTATGTTTGTAAAGTCCCCCGCGACACAGGATTTCTTCCTAGTGCGGGAGTTGTCTTAAAAAAATATCAAAGATCAATTACCGTCAGCACCACTAAGTCATAGTCTGAAGTCTGAATCACCTGAAAAAAAAACATAACTATGTAGTTTTTATACCTAGTAATTAGGCTTATATTCTGAAGTAGAGGCTGGAAAGGATTAACTAACCGAGCAAAACAACTTCTTCACCAGCATTTGTAAATGCCTCTAAGAGGGGTTTTATAACACCATAGTTAAAAATGAAGCTATCATGAGTAGCTCCACCATATGTTGGATCCACATGTAAAATATTTAGATCTGCATCTGTTATCTGAAAAAAAGTATTAAAAATACCAATTGAATACCTAATGATAAAATCGATTACAATATTGAAATCCATTTTACCAATTGCACATTTCTTGCATGGTAGCCTTTGCGGCAGTAAAAACGTTCTTCATTCTCTGCTGGTTTTTTCATTGCCACCAGAGTGCCCTCAATACACCCAAGAACTGCTGGAAATCCAAATTTTTTGTAGAACCTGTAACTTACAATAACCACTCACATGATAAACTGTCACATAAAATATAAAAATCAAAGGGTCACTTTAATTATAAAATACTTACTAACCTTTCTTTTAACATTTGTCTTTCTTGTATATTTTGAGGAAACCTTATATATTTTTTTACTATTGCCGTATTGTTAAGAGCTTCCACTACTTCATTTATGCAACGAGATGCTGATGATTGCGATAAATATGTTCTTATATTTTCTTTAATTATTTTCTGATAACTGCCATTAGCCAAGAATGATAAGGTGCATAATAACTGCGAAACAATAAATCCATAAATAAAAAATTGGGCAAGTGCGAGTCGGGGACGAAGGGTTCCGTACCATCATCTATAAAAGAAAATCACGTTCGTTGTATGTACTCGTATACTTAATATTTTTTAAGTTTCTACCTGTTTATTAAGATCGAGTAACAAATTGCTTAAGAATTACTTTTGTTGTATGGGAGCCCCCCTTTATTATTAACTTTTCTTTTATTTAATTATTTATTTTGAAAGGTAATAGACAACTACTTACATATTCTGTAAGAATTTAAAGCGTCTACCAGTTACAGTAAGCAATTTTGAGCAAAAAATACGAATAAAAACACGTTTTTTGTATGGGACACCTCCTTAATATTTTTTTTTATTTTTAGTCTTTGTTGTTATAGAGGCAACCGAAATACATAATTTGTGAAAATTTCAGCTTTCTAGCTATCACGGTTTATGAGATACAGCCTGGTGACAGACAGACAGACGGACAGACAGACAGCGGAGGCTTAGTAATAGGGTCCCGTTTTTTACCTTTTAGGTACGGAACCCTAAAAGATTAAAAAACCTACATTATCTAAATCTAGTCAAACAAAAATTGGAACCAATTTGGTTATTTACATGCTTAATAGAATACCAATATTATAACTATACAGGGTCCTTAGACTAACTTGAAAACATATATTATACAGCTAGCGGGGAAACCACCTAAAGGGAATACTCCTTACTATGCAATGTTTTTCTTATTATGGTGTCTCTGCTTACAAATCTTTCAGATATAAACTGTGTAAATACTTACAAAATAACTTTATATTCAGTAAAATGAAGCACTTACTTTTACACGAGTTGAAAGTCCTTTACCTCGACGTTTTGTAGGCTTTACCAGAGGCAGTAACTCATACTCCAGTAAGTCAATTAGCTCCTTTGACAATCTATACACGCTCACATAGTCGTCATCTCTTTGAAAGGAGGAATTGGCCTACTATACCAAGCTGGCCAAACGGGTTGGTATATGGTTTGTATCAAGTTTTCCTTCTCTTACAGTACTGTTCTCTGCATAATATGCTCGTTCTGTCGGCTCTTACGACATCCACCCATGATATGGGGTGGTGACATTCCGTATTCTTAATCCGTCACCACACGGACATATATATATATATATATATATATATATATATATATATATATATATATATACATAAATATAAAAAATTAAACGAGAAGACAAGTCATTTTGCCACACTCTATCTCTTCAGGGCATCTGCCAATGCTGGCAGCCCTTTCCCGACTGCAGCCACAGCTTCAGCTAAAGTGTTTTCTCGTTCTGCTCTCCTCTCCAGAAAGGACTGCAAGATCTGTGTCTGCAATCTTTGTATCTCCAGCTGCTGCTCTTCCACCCTCAGGAATCTCTCGGTTGTGGTGGAGAACTCCGTTTGCCGTTGTGATGGTGGAGGAGCAGCAACAGAAGACGTGTAACGTGATGCTGAAAGAAAACACCTATCATTACATGCGTTAATAAAACCTCTTAAATAAATAGCATAACGTGTCTCCCTCCGTGGTCCAGTGGAAAGCGTATGCAACTGAAGATCGTGAACATTTTTCGTAGCAATGTTTGGTTCAGTGCGTTAAGTTCAACAAAACACAAAACGGCGAATGCACGCTGTTTTGTTATAAGGGTATGCTCAGGTGAATGAGGTGAATCAGAACCATTAGGGAGCAGCCCGGAGTCTGGTGATGTGCCCGGTAACGGCAATAGGCTCGCCCCCTATAACGTGAGACTTAAAAATTCATGGCGAAATGTGGGTGTAAAATTTACTCCTCTGCCTTCGGGGATACAAGCGTGACTAAAAATATATCATAATCATCATCATCAGCCTTTAAACAGTCCACTGCTGGACTAGGCATCTCCTTCGAAGGGAGGAATTAGCCTACTATACCACGCTGGCCAAACCGCATAATATGCTCCCTCTGTCGGCTTATAATCATTGCCGTTTAAACGAACTGTATATACTACCGAAAATATAATACTATACTAGTAGTTTATACCGATAAGAAATATAAGTGCAAGAAGTATTTACATATACAAACTACATAGTACTCTAAGACTACAGAACAAAAGGCAGACAGAGCGCGCGGAACACTTGCGTGAGGCCACTAAAGCAAATACAAAATTGAAAAGCGAATACAAACTCGGCTCAGTGCGCTGCGAAGCATCGCACAGTTCACACGCCACGATCAATCAAGCTTTTAAATTCATAAAATGCCGTCTTGCGTTTTTAAACATTGTAAAAGTTGTTTCCAAAAGCAAAAACGGGAAGATGGTAATATATTTTTACAGATAACTATGGATTATTTGACTGTTTTATAATATTATTTCGATAAAATTCGTATTCCTGCAGAAAATATGTAAGTGTTGCCAGTTTACGTCGACGCCGTTCTCCCTGAATTAGGGAAAATGCACTTGTCTATTGATTATGTAATAATGATGGTCATGTTAATGAAAAATACATTGACGTAATGTAAGATTATATTGTAGATTATCTTTCTTCTTATAAAATATAGTAATAGAATTTCCATTAGTATATACATTGTTTTGAGTTCGATCCCCAAACGATCTAAATATTCGTGTACACATGGCTCCTTTATACACTTTGACCTTTGTACCGTTCTTATGGCGTAGGGAATACTCGTAAGTATCAAAATCGTACTGCAACTGTTTAGCTTGACTTGGCGCCGTGTGTACATTAAGTACAGAAACAGAAATCATTGATTGCAGCCATTATTAATTTTTAATCGCATTTTTTTTTGTTTTGATTTATGAATCCTAATATTCATAATTTATTGTGTGCATGACAAAATGTTTATAGCTAATTAATATTTAGGACGCAAGCCTATTGCAATTAACCAAACATTTCCAGATACTATACTGAGAATATATATATATCTAAACAAAAAATAAACAACATATTCGCCTATCTAAGATCTGAACCCCATGATTGGTATTCGTAAATATATGTAGTTGGTATTATATAAGTATTTCTTCTGGATCGAGGGTATTAATCACAAAACATAATATATTTATTTCTCAATTTACGAATAAAATTAGTTAAAATGCCGTACTCAGTACCTACATTTAAGAAATGTATTTATAAAAGTATACATTAATGGTTTCTTTTATTTGAATCATTTTCATAACAGCATTACATATTAAAAGCATTAATTAAATGCATGGTAAATTCTTCAAAACCGCAAACGAATATAAAATATGTAATATTTTTATATCCGTTTGCAAAAACTATATACAAGGTAGTGGGAGATTATTCATAATCTGGCAACTTTACACACACATAGGCGCGCGTGTCCGTACAGTGCCAGTCGCCAAATGTCACGCACACATAGCCTTCAACGTGCCTCACTTAGTCGGACGAATACGCTCCATCTGAGTCTTAAATCTGTGATAGTACTAAACATGTTATTCGGTGACAGTGACGTTTTGCTAGAGTGGCCAATATGGCGACAGCAATTTGTCCATGATTTGTCTGTCAAAACCATTACAATATAACTAAATACTCGATAATCCAAATTTTGCCGATATATCTTGTCGACTCGAAATCTTTATTTATTTATTTTATTTATATTTATTTATTTTTATGTTTTATTATTCAGGTAAGGTTTCGATCGAGTCTACCATACCCCGTGACACAAACTTATTTATTTATTTTGTTTAACGTTACTACAGCAATCATTTAAGTTTTATTGCAGAGGTTATATTGATAATCACCTTTTTAAGTAGGTTATAAATACTTTTACACATGGCTAAGAGTCACAGTCTACGCATCTAAAGAAATGGCATAGATAGAAACACGACTCTGTGATTCAGATTCCGCAAGGTATCAAACAATATTGTTTACTATCACGTAGGTAACCTAAATACATAATTAAGCAGCAATTGATTGATGGTATGGAGTTGTAACTTTATCCTTGTTATGTTACGAGTCCACCAAAAGAATGGCTAACATGAATTAATCATAAGTGTAATTCGGACGGCCGATGCATCTTTCTGACGTTATCGCCAATGCTTATAAAAATAAACCATATTTTTCTTGGAACCAAGATGAAAAAGCGAACGAAAACATTGATAGACGCTAGAAATATTCATTATAGTGACACTTTTTTAAACTGATCCACGAATAACAGGGTAAAAATAATAGGCCCATTTTACTCACTAAGGATTATACGTTTTAAATTGGAGGTCTCGCTGTCAACAAAATGTTTGTTTTAAAACCTACACAAGAGCTGAAGCTTACGGCGAAAAGAGTCGGAAGTGTCATTATGTAAATATAATTTCGGGTAAAGCCGCATCAAAAGCAAAATAGAATTAGGTACCTACTTTTGTCCCGTTCTCGGCTTAAAGTCGCTAAGAAGTCCCAAGGCATTAAGTTCATCCACTCTTATTAATAAGGTAATTAGGTATGTATGGTTAGCTAATATGGGTATACTAAAATATTTAAAAAAATCGACAGTTGATTAAAATTGCGAGTAGTATAATCAGTATAGTTTTTAGTAGCATTTTTTAAATTAAAGTAAGAGAGAACGATTTGATATCTTAACGACTTTTAAATAATGTTTTCCTACTATACGATATCATTTTTCCTTGCCTTGTTATAACATAAAAAAATCTTACTGCAAATTAGGTATCAGTATAACGGTTCTCTAAAATTATTTAGGAGATTTCAACTCGGCCGACAAATAAGATCATTAATGTAATTACGGCCGGGCAATTTTGAGGCAAACTTATTTATAGAATAAAATGGTCTTTAAGTAGGAAACGATTATTTAATTTAACTACGTGTTTATGGCCCAAATAAACGTTTCATATGTAAATTTGCTTCTTTGAAAAATGTTGTAAATCAGTATTATGTCTCCTGCACTAGGAATAAATCCTGTGTCGCGGGGACTCTACAAACATACAACCAACAGACACAATGAACACCTCGACTCGAAACAACAATTTATGAATCACACGTTGTCAATCAAGTGTTGTCTCGTGTAGGAATCAAACCCATAACACTCGGCGCAGTGTCAAGCGGCGAGGCGAGCGCTTAAATCACTACGCCAACCGTGCATTCTACCCTCAAATAAACTGATATTGGTCTAAAACCATGAAAAGCCTTTTGGGATGCGGAAGTCAGACTCTGTAAAAAAATGTTTAATACCCGACTACGTAAAAAGGCCCCCCTTTTTTCTAAAACGGATGAAACAAGTTACAATAAATCTAGAATTAGTACAGAAATGCTCAAGCTGGAGCCGTAGTCGCAAGAAAGAAAAATAACTCAAAGCGTATGAACCGCGCAAAATGTAAGTACAACTGCGTTTTAAGGCGCTGTCCTAAGCGACTGTTTCGGTAAATGAGGGGGTGAAGCAGGGGAGGTGAAGGGAGCTTAGCTCCGTCTACTGCGGGGCGCCCCCCTTCATTCTCGTCGCGTGCGGCCGTATTCTGGCGACATCCGTATTCCAATATTTCAAAATCGCAAGCAAAACGTTTTAGCATATTGAATTGAGATACTGATATTAAAATTTATATTACATACATCAATCTGTTTGTACAATATAGGCATAGCGCAATTTTTGTTCTCAGTGCAGGCATGAGCAAAACTGGTTTACATTAGACGTTATAGGTATTAAATGTTGACGAAAGTAGGTAAATACCTACGTGCCGTAAGATGATAAAAATAATTAAGTCAGTTCCATGTATGGAGAGGCCATTATTATGTTTGTTTTATTTTTGTATAAAAATAGTGAAGCAGTTCATAGAATACCTACATCTAATTCCATTCCTGCCAGTTTTCAAATCTGTTTTGCAATAAATTGGCTGTGACATACGGGCGGACAGACAGACAGACATTGCGAATCTATAAGGGTTCCGTTTTTACAATTTTTGGCTACGGTACCCTAAAAAACACAATACTGCTCTACTAAGCGCAAAAACCGTATCTCAACTAAAGCGAGTTACGAGATAATTGAAGTTTAGTAAAAGTTGATTTCTTTTATTTATTTATGGATGTTTATTGTTATTATAGGTATAATTATTATGGCAAAGGTTTCGAAATACGTCGCCGTTTTTAGGGGTTGTGAGTGATTGGAGAGGAAGCAGGGGAGGTCTTGAAACCCCCCTCACCATTTTCACTTGCCGGAAATACTTGGTTTCCTCTGAAAAAAAAAATCTCCAAACATCGGTGTGTATGGCACTGCCAACTTCCACATTCATCACACTAGTTTAATAAACTAAGGTTGTCGGAGCCCTGCGAAGGGCTCCTATCTTCGGATTAATTGTCAAAAGAGAACCTAACATAACCTATTTATTTACTTATTACAGTCGCACCTAACCCAAGGCACTCGAAAGTAATGACGCACAAATTTGACATTAGCTGTCAATATGATCATTCCAAGATGGCAGTTTTGCGTTTCGTTTCACGTTTTTCACATAAAACCTAAAAATTACATTTGTAAAACTGTACTAAAGTATAAAAACTAAGTTCCGTTTTGCATAATTGCCGAAGTATTTATGAAATTTTGGAAATTGTTTCAAAATATTTAGACGCAACTCCGGCAGCCAAAATTACTTTTAGGGGATTAAAACGAACTACCTTAAGCCCCCTACACTACCAATACCCTCAAATTCAGGCGACTCGTTTCGAAACCCAACCCATTATTATTTTTCAAAATAGATGAAACATCAAAAATATATGTGGATATACCTTATTCATGAGATACTGCTATGTCGCTTAGAAAATTATAGAATTAGAATTTGAGTTACTGCTTTTTGATTAGCTCTCGTCATACATGTTTGTATGGAAAAATATTAAAAAAATCTTTCGCTTCAAATATGTGTTGTTTCAAAGAAAATAAATATTAAAAGATATTTATTTATATTCATTTATAATTTATTAACGAAATACAGAGTTTACAGCTCATCAAAAGTTAGCTGTCTGCTACAACCCGGCAGGTTTTCTTTATTCTCATCGAATGTTAAAGGCAGTGTGTGAGGTGATAAGGCTTCAATACTTATTATTTGCTGTTGTTCACGAGGAACAGTTTCATTTACTTTCCTTTTACAGCTTGGTATTGTAGAAATTTCAAGCACTGATGAAACATTTTCCTCTCCGTGATCTCGCAATGCCATCCCTTGAGCTTGACGAGAATCAACAATTTTAGGCAACTGCCAATTCATATAAAACGCCACAAGCTTCTCTCAGAAAACATCATCTCTTTCTATAATTTCTATTTTTAGTGGTATACTTTCGCCACTCCACACAGCAAATAAACACTTTTGTTTGCGTGTAACGTGGCGTTGCCCCTGAATTTGGTAATAACAATTACAATATTTGTTTAGACTAGTCAGTTCACTTTTTTATCATGTTTCCATATTTGTATTTTATTTGATCTTATACTATTCTCCATGCCATTATTATAGGCAACTTTAGAACATTAAATTTCCACAATCGTGTTTGGACTTATAAATCCATCTGGCGTGGCACCAATAATCGAATAATCCACAAGGCTCGATTGTTACATTTTCTTGCTTCGCCAGTTGTTGCAAAGCCAGTTGTTCATTTTAGATTCCATGCGCAACTGATTTTACATTGCAAATATTTTATTTGTACAAAATATTTTTTACTAAGTTGGCTTTACTGCTGTTATCTCTTCTTTTTACCACTATACAAAAATTTCAATCTGTCAACATATTCTTACGCAATTCGAACCAGTCACTGCTATCCCTCTTGTAATTTTTGCTTATCACTACGGAATTTGAGTCAAATTTGTTAAAAAATTGTTTGGCATTTCTTGGCTAGCTCTTGAACAGATCGTGTTAGGAATGACTGAAGTCAAATATGTGTAAGACGTTGCAGAACTGTTATCTTTAACTTCACTGTAATTACAATAATGATAATTAGTTACCTACTTTATTATTAAAAAAATACTATATCTTGTGTTATAGCAAACAGAGAAGTCACCTTCTTACTTATAAATGATTGATTTTAGAAATTAAAAAGATATTAGATGTACTGAGACATACCTAATAGTTTATGAATAATCAAAGTTTTACCCGATGTACCTAAAAAGGTTTATGTTCAAAACACAATAATACAACATTCGTTACCGCTTGTGTGCGGATTGCGGAGCGCCATATTAGCGCTGTCATCATTATTGTTCGCCGCGGCGGCATCTTAGCGCTCCAGGCGCTCTGACAAGCTAATGAATTTGAAATATAGGTACATAAAATGATTCGATTTTATGTTATTACTCTTTCAAAAATTGAAAACTGTGGCAGCTATGTATTGTGAGAATAATTTATATAATTATATTATGCATAATCGATAATATATAAGTAACATAGTTAGTCATAAAAGACTCTTATGAAAATAATTTGTGTAAAAATGTTACATATTTCATAATCACTTGGCCTGGATGAATTTCTATTTTATTACGACGCTTTCTTGTACAAATCCATCGTAGAACTTCATTTCTCTAATTGTCCATATTTTATTCTTCTAATGATATATTTATAAGCACAGAAACAATAACACATTAAACGCAACAAGAGTATAAACTTAGGTCCTAATTATATGTGCCCATAGTTACATGAAAAGCCTATTTGATTCAAAGTATTCAGTCTATAACATAAAACATGAAATTACGAACTCAAATCGGCGTATTATAATAACAAACAGGTTTACGTAAAATTTCGTGCAGCGGAGACGCAAGCGACATGACCTATCTCTCACAGGGCTCATAGCCGAATGATGAGGTCTGGGCGGGGCGTAAACCAGCAACTGACACTCAGTACACCGCTTATGCTAATAAGGTTTAAATTGCTGAAGCGTTTGATATTGATGGGATCTACCGAGCGTCAAAATCATAGACGTTTGGCAGATTTTATTTAATTTTACAAAATATACACGTATAATATGAAAATGAATAGGGTAATTCTTTAGTTCATTAGATTTCCTACAATATTATCAAATAAAATATGACAGCTTACGATCAAAATATTGCAAACAGTGAGACGAAAGATTATTTTCTGCCTCGATTTTGTGATTTTTTTACCGTGATTCTATTTTACGTACATGAAAAATTCTTTCAAAAGTCTTTTGTTCAGACTTTTGACTTTAAGCTCTAATTTTTGCTAGTTTGTAATATGTACCGTTATGGCTAGATGCGCGACGAAAAATTAGGTGTTTCACGGCTTCTGAGGTATAACAGCGCCTTAATCTTATATTTTATATTTTATCTTACTCGTAAACATAACTTCACGCCTTTTATCCCCGAAGAGGTAGGCAGAGGTGTATTACACGCCTACACTTCGCCAGTTATGTTTCGGTCCCAATGTAATAGGGGGCGAGCCTATTGCCATCTACCGGGCATATTGTTAAGCGAGCGATAATTAACATTTTTAATATACACATAATTTCGAAAAGTCAGTGGTGTGCGCCCGGGGTAACTGGGGATCGAACCCGAGACCATCGCCTCGGCAGTCCGTTACGTACACCACTATGCTATCGCTGCTTATTTTACTCAAAAAGTATAATAATTAAGTAATTGTAATGTTTGAAATGTTCTCACCAATACCTTTCTTTTGATACCAAACACGCAATGATTATCTCAACTTATTTTTTTTGAGGTTGGAATCTGAGGTACAGTCAGCGTCAAAAGTTGATGACCACATTTAGATTTTCAATATCGCTGTACACCATAATATACCTAAATTGCTGAACATGACAAGCGCCAGAAATGAATGATTATCTTAAAAGGGCATAAGTAGGTGACCATGACTTTTCAAAAGTCGCTAAACAAAGTTATGGTAAAAAAAGCATAACACCACGTCACCAGTCATTCGGCCAGTACGGCCAGTGACGTCCGAGAACTAAATAAAGGAGGTCGTTACATTTGATAAACTAATGTGATTAATTATATTATTATAATAAAAGTATTTTGAAGTAAATAATTTTATATAATACTATAGTCTTTTAAGCTAATACAACATTTTATAGATGATAAATAATTGCAACCGCAATGGTTTACATTCGATACAAAGTGATAATTATTCGATGTTCGTACCATCTTTACGCCGATGACTTCCAGTTATATTCCCAGGCGAGAGTGGATGATGTAACAATAGCGATAGCCGATATTAATAGAGACCTAGGTATGATTCAAGCTTGGTGTAAAGATTTCGGACTGGATGTAAATCCTGCTAAATGCCAGGCCATTGTGGTCGGCAGTCAGCGCATGGCACGGAGATTAGACCTGACTACCTTGCCGCCGGTCATGCTCAATGGTCTTATCATACCCTTTGGTCCAGTAGTTAAAGACTTGCGATTGTTAATCGATTCTACTCTCGACTGGCAGGCACAGGTTACGAATGTCAGTCAGAGAGTGACTGGTACCCTTCGAGCTCTATATCGCCTCAAAAACTTCCTGCCAATCAGAACCAAAACAATGCTTGTACAGGCCTTGATATTCCCTTTAATCGACTATGGTGATGTGTGCTATTATGACCTGAATGCAGAGTATCTCAACAAATATGACCGACTTCTCAATAACTGCATTCGGTTCATATTCAATCGTCGTAAGTATGATCATGTACCTACTTTTCGTTCCGATCTTAAATGGCTACCTATTCGTCAGCGCCGGAGTTTGCGTGCTCTTACAACTCTCTACTCGATTCTTACTTCCCCTTCTCCTCCTTCTTATCTGACTACATACTTCCAATACTTATGTTTCACACATGAGAGAAACCTTCGTTCCTCTCATAATCTACTTCTTCACTGTCCCGCTCATACTTCAGGTTTTGTAAACTCTTCTTTTGTTGTCCAAGTTGTTCTACTATGGAACAGGCTCCCTCCTGAAGTCAGAATGGCCACTACCCGTTATGCATTTAAAACGAAAGTGCGGAATCTTCTCTTTGCTAAGTTGAAGGAATCGGCTCATCACTCTCATCAGCTATAGCATAATTATGTATTTATAATTATATGTATATATTTATGTATTGTATTTATGTGTGTATCATATCTATGAATAATTATATATATTTATAGTATATTTATGGTTTATAATATGTACTTAAATTATTAATATGTATCTAATACATATCCTATTTTTCGCCACATAGCTAATGCACCTACCTCATCTATTTCTGCACCACCAAAAGGTTGACTGGCAGAAAATGCCACTAGGCATTAAGTCCACCTGTGTACTATTGTTGTGCATAAAGAATAAATAAAATAAATAGAAAAATAATTAAGTAGAAATATTATTTTACATTCAAGGGTAAACAGTTTTACAAAGAATTGAATTAAAACAGAATTTGTGTGAATTTAAAAAATGAGTCTTATATGTATATAGGGGGTCTACCAAGAGTTTGTTTTTCAAACAAACCACTACTTTTGCACGCGATCGTCACGGAAGTTTCCTGCATGTGAAATAAATTATGCAAGTATTTTATCTAGTGAAACATGTCAAAATTAATAGTAGTTTCATTCATCAATTAATGTTAAAACTTAATTTAACATTTTTTTATCGTCAAATTATTGATAATAAGTATTCTACTTGACAGCAAAACCACAGATATAGATCTACATAGATAACGCAATTATCACGATTTGTATTGAAACCAAGCGTGCCGACTTTTTAATACCTACTGTGACGTTGCCTGTATCACGAAGTCGAAGCGATGCGCGACAGTATGGCTTGTGCGATATTCATCGTCTCCTAATACTCAACGTCAGATCAAACGTCCGAAGGAAACGCGGCAACGTAATGTGAATAAAGTTTACTTAACGGTAAAACGGACGCGCGGGGACTGAAGTTAGTGGCGACCAAGCTCGACGCTTGGTCGGAGTTCAGACACGCCAAGTGCAAGCATTTGCGTTATCTATGTAGATCTATGTCTGTGAGCAAAACACTATGACGTCACTATATCATATCTTAATATATAAAATCCTTGCGTTATCCTTGCTGACTGACAGACACGCTACAGCCGAAACTATTGGGCGCAGGACGCTGAAATTTGGCATGTATGTTCCTTGGGGACCGTAGGGGTGCACTAAGAAAGGATTTCCCGAAATTCCCACGGGATTGGCCAAAACGGGTACATTAAATAAAAATGCAGGCGTAGCTGCTGGCGTCCTCTAGTTTCATACAAAACCCTTGACAAAGGTCGTTTTTGACATTTAATTAAAAGTGCTTGATTTGACTAGTTGGAAACAACCCTATTTCCATAGATTTTCTAAAAGCGGAAATGTATGAAAATTGTTCCCGTCGACTAGCCTATCATCACCGTGTAAATTTCGTACTAGACCCTCGGATTGGGTTCTAAATCAATCGTAACTTTAAAAATCATAAACTAAGTCGACGGTATGAATTTGAACGGAATCTATGTGATTTTTGAAAATAAGTCTTATTGCTTTACGAATAAGATAACAATTCAATCGAACTAAAAAAATATATACCTAATAACGTTGATGTTATAAATTCAAACTGATGATTCTAAATGTTTTCGGATATTATAACGATCAGCAATTTATGACAAAATGGTGTTCAGTGACCTTTGACAAGTAGTGATGTTCATTCAATACTGGCGCCCTTCTTGTTGAGCGATTTATGGGTGATAAAATGTTCATTGATTTTGAAAATCTGAATGTGGTCATCGACTTTTGATGCTGACTGTACCTATAAATTTCTTGATATAAAATTTTGATAAAAATTTATAGCCTATGTCACCCGGGCCATTTTGACGAATCTATTGACACCCCACTTATTAAAATCGGTTGAGTAGTTTAGGCGCTAAGACATACAAACATACATACATACTTACATACATAGGTACCTACAGAGACAGTTAAAAACATTATCCTTCCTTTTGACTTCGCCGTAGTCGGGTAAAAAACTAATATTCTGTCACATCTAGTTAGACTAGTAAGTGGAAACCGGGCTCCAATGCGTAGGAGTCGGTACATATCTGACGGAAAATGGGTTGAGCGTATCATCAGTCGCGTCTATTCCGTCAAATGCGTCGGTACATATCTGACGGAAAATGCGTCGAGCTTCTCTGCATCGGTCGCATCTAGTGTAAGGTGGTGTAAGAGTACGCGGTCGATAAGAGTACGCATCGAACTCTACGCCGACCCTGTGCGAGATTTGCGGCTACCTTTAGTTGTGTTTAGTTCCAATAGTGATAACGGTTGCGCTGGCGAAAAAAAATGGAATTTGGTTAAAACACGGAGACACCAGGCAAGTCAATAGATTTTTGCTCATTTTGATCTAATTTTCTTGCGACTTGCATGGATTTCTGCTCCTAAACTGTAATTTGAATAAGAATATTTATTAATTATCCGAGTAATGTATATACTTGGCTAACCGATTCGTACGAAAAACTTCGCACATCTTTCAATAGAAGGGGCAGGGGGTTCAATATCTTCGTGAAGGGCGAGGTGTATAAGAGTTCGCACGGTGTGTGTGTATAAGATTGCGCAGGCACTCATATACGACATTTATTCTCCTCATGTAGGTTGTGAGTAAACTAAAATGTAATTTTACAAACTAAATATTCTGCGTGTATTTACAGAATGCCAGTCATAAAATGCAGCCCCTTGTCTGTAGCTTTCACACTGTCCTAAAAAAATACTAGGTATGCCAATTAATGTGAAAGATAGTTGCGTATCCATCCTGGCAGAGCAGTCACTGTGTTCCAAATGGTCGGAATTTTTACACCAACATACTCAAAACCTGCAACACTATCATGTACAGCACAAAGTTTCAAAGTTACTGGCTTTGAGCTTTACGATCCTGATGTTTTTACCTAAGCTGATTTTTTAGCAAGTTCAGTAATAGACAGAGACCTAGAGTCGTCTGCATCTGTGGTTTCAGAGCCAGACCCATAGCCATATTCACCAACGAGTGGCTCAGTTGAATGAAACTCGCCATTCATTGATACACTTAGGATACACCTATTGATGATGCGCGCACTCACACCCGGGTGTATAAGAGTGCGCGATTTTAATTTTTTATATTTCTTCAGTGCATACTGTAGTAAATGGCGTTACGGGAATTATTTGTTTCATAATTTGCTAACAAATATAGAGATTATAAATAAATAATGTTGATTTTTCTTAATATTGTAACGTAATACTACACGTATTGCGTTATAATATCTCGCAGGCGCTTAACGCCAGCTTAGCCGTTCGCAATATTACCTAATATGGTCATGTTCACCAGCCAAAGGCAGTTGTGAGTCATAGGTTTATGCCTATATAAGATGGGTGCACGTTGTAGAATGCTCATTTTCTCTAGACATCGGAACGCTGCCGCTACACCTCGCGATTATTCTACATTCTTCTTCCTACGGGCTACGTTCTTCCTACGGGCTCACTGCACCTGACGTTCTTCCTACGGGCTACAAGCCACAAGCTGCTGGCGCCGTGCCGCTACTAGCCAGCTGCCACCCAAGCCTCCGTTCCTGCCTACGAGCTCCTACAGCCAGGCCACGGACGCCTGAGCCTGACCGCTCGACCCACATCGGCTGCACCGCCTGAGACCCGCTCAGCCTGAACATCGACCACAGAGCTGCCTGCGCAGCGCACCTTGGCCAGCTCATCGGCGACCCTTCGAGCAGCTACCCTGCGAGCGTCGGAGAGCAGCAGGAGTCTACACTCCAGCCAGCTCAGGCCAGTGCTTACCTAGTTCGGTCATACTGTATGTAAGCGGTAGTGAGACATAATAAAGAACCTGTTCAGCCTAGCAGTGTTTCTCTCGAACCCCGACATCCTACCTGAGATCCTCCGTCTCAATATGATATTTTATTTTTCATGGGGCCTCAAAGATAAAATGCGCAATCTTACACCACCTTACCCTATAGCGTCAAATTAGACATAACGCGTCTAGTCAGTTTCTGCGTTCAGCATCTACAGTACAGTTCTGTTGTGTGATATTGAATTTTAAAACACCCAACGCGTCAGTCAAAAAAAAAAACACGTGGTGCGTGGCAACCGCGACGTCGAGCGACAATGCGTTGACGGAAACGGAACAGACGCTGTACGCTCGAAGCACTAACGCATCATCGGTTAGGTGTGAACCACAGTGTGACCGGTTGAATGTTTTATTATATATTTGTCAGTTTTGGCGTAACGCGACCGATAATACCTACGCGACGCATTTTCCGCCAGATATGTACCGACCCTAGGTTTTGGATGTAACCGGCATAACGCTATGCCGGCATAACCTTCATCGGCTACTCATAATCTTCATCGGCATAACGCTATGCCGATGAAGATTATGAGTTTTGTAAGTTTTACTTCTTTACTACTGTATGTAAAATAGTGCTTGGTTAAATATCGCGTCAACCATCGCATAACGATGCCTAGTTCTCTTTTTGGAAAAGTTATTTTGACAAGAGTGCTGGTCAATCACAGCCAGCCAGTAAGTTTCAAATTACTTCTTATGAAGAGTCTTCGTGTACTTCAAACAGATATAAATGATCTAAGTTACAACTGTCATGCCGATTTTATGCACTTACTGAATGAACTAAAGTCCAGTAAACATGACACAGCTAAAGCTCATAAATTTGAACTACCACTTTTACGATTTTTATGGCGATAAGCACGGATTGAAAGCAATCAAAATCAAAACGAATTTTCCCTAGGGAAGTTAAAATTGGCACGTTTCCCGAAATATTCAGAAGATATATGTTATGATAAAAATATGTATGTTTAGCGTTGGAACATATCTGATGGAAGATGCGTCGAGCGTATCATCGGTCGCGTCTATTCCGTCAGATGGGTCTGTACATATCTGACGGCAAAAACGTCGAGCGTATCTGTATTGGTTGCGTCTATTTCGTCAAATTAGACCTGCTACATTTTGCGTCTAGTCAGTTTCTGCTTTCGGCAACTACAGTGCGGTTGCTTTGTATGGGTCGGCACATATCTGACGGAAGATTCGTCGCGTATCATCCGTTGCGAAACGCCAAAACAGGCAAATATATGTGTCTAGAATTACCGCAGGCAGGCAGGTATTTTCAAGGTGCGCAGTGGAAGCTGTAATACATCTACCTGACCACGATAGACAAGGATCCAGACACAATGCACTGCGTTGCACAGCGATGAATTATAATCCTAACTACACCTAATATTAATAAAATGTCTTACCAACTCTTACTGATGCCAGGAGTGGAACTAAGTTAGGGAAAAACAAACAAAACTAAGGTGGCCACGATAGATTGAATGAATTATCCACTTAGCTGTTCCTTCCAACTTGATGTCCTCTCCGTCTTAGAGCACGATGCACGTTCACAGGATTCACAATTACAGTTTTACAAAAGTTCAATATTTCACAAATTATCACAAACTTTGCCAGAAGTCAAAAGCGGCAATTACGTATTAAGTTAATTACAAGTTGATTCAATTCGCGTTAATTCAAAAGGCGATCAATTTATATCAATTTATATCAATTGCAATCTCGCGAGACAGACCAAGACCGGCGTGTTAATTTTTCAAGGCGGGAACGGAAGTGCAGTTCAGTGTGACCATTGTCAGAAATGTTCAATAGACTAAACAAAATGTTACTTAATCGATATAATCGATTTGACTTATAATAAAAACTAATTCTATTTCAAACATCCACCCGCCCTGGACCGGCCTACCGGTCCGCTAATCGGTTGGTAGACGTGACAATGTTGCAACCGCTCTCCTCAGAATCGAACCGTCCACCAAGACCTCAGCAAATCGGGGAGCTCCATCAGCCCCAGTTACCAAACGAAGGATGCGCCCCCTGCGCCATCTGAGTGGCGGAAGGTTAGCCTCGTTGATCAAAACGAGGTCACCAATCTTGGGTGGATCGGTCTTGTCGGTCCACTTAACGCGTTGCTGGAGTATGTGCAAATATTCCAAATTCCAGCGTTTCCAAAAGCTCTGAGTAATCTGGCGTACCAATTCAAAACGTGAGAGACGACCAGGTCTCGTATCAATGTAGGGGTACTCAGGCAAGGCGACAAGTGGGCGACCAATCAAAAAATGGCCCGGCGTAAGGGCCTCCAAATCATTCGGATCTGAGGAGATCGGGCACAATGGCCGAGAGTTCAAAACGGCCTCAATCTTACAAAACACAGTTGCGAGTTCCTCAAATGTAAGGACAGACTCACCGATTGTCCTGCGCAAGTGTGTTTTGGCCGATTTTACGGCGGCCTCAAATATACCACCCCAGTGTGGACAATTTGGTGGAGAAAACAACCAATTTATCCCACGTCGGGCAAGCCTATCACCTATATCAGCCTTGTTGGTTTCAAGAAAATTAACAACATCATTCAAATAATTAAACGTGCCCTTAAAGTTAGTGCCGCAGTCAGAACGGATCAAGGAAGGCAGCCCTCTGCGGGATACAAATCTGTCAAATGTGGCTACAAACGCCTCGGTCGTAAGCGAGGAGACCAGTTCTAAATGTACGGCCTTCGTGGAAAGACAAACAAAAACACACAAGTAGGCCTTAACATTCTTGCTGTTTCGAAGTGTCGACGTTTTCACCAAAAAGGGACCAGCGAAGTCCGTGCCAACACCGTCAAACGTCCTGCTCTCAGTTACGCGATCTGCCGGTAAACCCCCATCAAGGGCTGCATGGTAGAAGCCTTCAGCTTATAGCAAGGGATGCAGCGAAAGACTACACTCCGGATAATTCTTCGGGCAGACAAAATCCAATACTCGCGTGGCAAAATGGCCAAGAGCGCATTACAACCAGCATGCGAATTTTTAAGGTGACGGTCAGTTACCAACAAACGTACCAAATGACCGTCCTTGGGTAACAAAAGGGGGTGACGCGCCCCGTAAGGGAGGTTGGCGTTCTTGAGACGCCCTCCAACGCGCAAAAGACCCATTTCATCCAAAAGGGGTTCAATTTAGATACAGCTCCCGATAGTTTTGATCTCTCTGATTTAAGGATAGCAATCTCCTTCTCAAAATGCGCCAATTGCACAGAACGAACCCAAAAGGTGAGGGATTCCTGTCGTTCCTGTGATGAGATAAACGGTGTCAGTCGTTTCTGTTGTGGGTGCCTAAAGTTGAAAACAAAACACTTTATCCAAGCAGTAACACCTAACAACTTGTCGAGAGAGCTGTAACGATTCAACAGGAAATCGGGGTCGAAGGCGCATTCTACCTTCTCAAGAGCGAGTGTTCGTAGACCAGGCAAATTAGAAGTATTCAAAACTGGCGTTCGAGGCCAATCAATTTCTGGTCGATTCAACCATTCCGGACCCCACCACAGCGAATGACCTATCAAACTAGGCGTCATGCAACCGCGCGAGGCACAATCAGCGGGGTTGAGCTCACCCGGCACGTGTCTCCAAACAAGTTTGACTTTGGATTTCTGGATTTGGGAAACGCGATTAGCGACAAATACCTCCAAGGTGTGGACAGAAGCCTTCAACCAACAAAGAACAATTTGGCTGTCTGTCCAGGCATAGGTCCCATTAATACAAATGCTTTTGCCCAAAGTGTTAAGACACGTGGTTCAATTAGCGTACAAGTAGTGCTGCTCCCGAGAGCTCCAATTTTGGGATGGTCAGTGATGTCCGAAGGGGTGCAACCTTGCTCTTCGCCATGATCAGGGAAACCCTCACCTGACCTGAGGCACTGACTGTGCGCAAGTACACCACGGCCGCGTGACCACGTTCCGAGGCATCACAAAACCCGTGAACGGTGGCCTTGTATTTCCCGGGAGGAAGGATGGGACGAGGCAAGGAGATCTCGTTGACGGCAGGAAGTGAGGATACAAAAGAGGTCCATTCCTCAACAAGAGTGCCGTGTAGAGGTTCGTCTCAAGTCAATCCTGCTGTCCAAAGCTTCTGCAAGAAGCATTTTGCCCAAAATATGATAGGACAAATCCAACCGTTCGGATCAAAGGTTCTGGCGACAGTAGACAACACGAGACGTTTAGTCCAAGAACAAAGCAATCTCAAGTCTACGTTGTACGTAAAGATGTCTTGGACTGATCTGTACTGGACGCCGAGAACAGCCATCATGGCGGGGTTGTCAACAATCTCTAACAAATGTGGATCCTGCTGATGATCCTCTGGCAAGCCTTCCAAAAGCGCTGGTGAGTTGGAAATCCATTTGCGCAACTCATAACCAGCAGAGGCCAAAATACCTATAAATTCGTCCCGCAGGAGGATCGCCTCGTCCGCTGTGGAGGCACCTGAACAAATGTCATCGACGTAAATATCGTCTTTCAAGATGGCGGAGGCTCGTGGTAAACGTAAGCCTTCGCGGTCTGCGAGCTCCCAAAGAGAACGTATTGCCAAATAGGGGCTCGACCTTAACCCGTACGTATTGGTATTGTTACGGACGGGGTAACGGGATTGGAAGGAAACACCGAGTAGCACTGATGACACTTTATTCGACTTCACACACGACACGCCGTTTAATTTCGACGCAGACAGCACCAACACTAGCGTCTTTTGCACTGCACTTTTCACTGCACTTCACTGCACTTTACTGCACTATACTTTCACTTCACTTTTTTACTACTTCTTCTTTCTTCCTTTTACTTCTTCCTTCTTCTTCTTCACTTTACCACTTTTCAACTTAAACTGGCGCTTAGCACGTCTACACCGCCTTATATACCCCTAGGAATGTTCTAGATCTACTAATTTCGATTGTCTTTTCATTATTCAATTGTTTTTTCTATCTCCTGTCTCTTTTTAACCTTTCCATTCCTTCCTGAACTTTCTAGAATTTTCTAATTTTTATTCGAAATATTTAAATAATCTTTTTTTAAATATTTGCCAAATATTTATAAACATTTTCCAAATTTGATTTGGGGAATTGAACCCACGCCATCAGAACGTGAACGGGATGCGTTATCCGCACGGCCATCGCCTTGTTGTCAAGGGATGCTGAATTTGGCAAACACTTGACAAAATGTATACGTCATCGAATTAAAAACTCATTTCCAAATAATACGGCTGCGTCTTAGCCGGCGTGTCACCACCGGAGTTGTCCAAGACCCGGCACTCATCCTCCAGGAACCTCTCCAGGTCAGCAAAGGGGGGCAGATGGGTTGCGCTATCCCCACCAAAGCGCTGCTCAAAACGCGACCTCAGGTCGGCAGGCAGCTTTTTCAGCACAATGTGCACCAATAGATAGGACCATTGGTCCACGGGCAGGTCAAGGCACTTGCGTTGCGTTGATGGCCACCAAAAGCGGGTTCAAAAGTTGGGTGCGCAACCCAAAGACCCGGGTGAGTGTCGGCAAACCCAAAATCTGCTCGATGTGCGTGTCGGCGAGGCCACGCTTATTATGGTACCTACGGGTGATTAGGTCCCGAGCCGTCTGGTACGCCTCGTCAGACACGGGCAGATGCTGGATGAGGCCCTTGGCCTCCCCATCCAGAACCGACATCAAATAGGCCAACTTTTGTGCCGGCCGAAGGTCAGCCCAATCATTGACCAGGCTGTCAAACAAATTAACGAAGCCCAGGTAGCTTCCTAGGCAGCCATCAAAATGGGGGAGGTCTAAGGTAGGTAGCCTACTCACCAGCCCCGGTGCTGACCTAGGAAGCTCCTGCTTCAGGCCGGGTTGCCCTTCCCTATCGGCAACTAGTTGTCTCGCACTATTGGAGACAGCATCATACAGGTCTAAGACCTGGGCATAGTCTTCGCTGACCTTATAGCTGAAGTCTGAGCTACGAGAGATCCGGTTGGAGGTAGCTGATCTACGGCAGTCTGTTGCGTCACACAAGAAGAAGGTAGAGAACCTGGAGACTCGACTGATAAAGCTGGAAGAGCAGCAGAATGCAGCTTCTCCTAACACTATGGACGACACTATGGTCCAAAAGTTAGAAGATACAGTGGAGCACCTCAAGTCCGAACTGAATGACAGAGAACAAGACCTTCTCCTCTCGGATATTGAAATCGCAAATCTCCCCGAAGATGCAGGCGAAAATGTGGTACATACTGTTGAACTTATCGCGAAAAAACTGGGGGTGGAGCTGGACTCGCGTGACATAGTTTTCGCTGAACGAGTGGGTCCAAAAGCAGTTGCGGCAGGATCGGCAGAGTTAAGGCGTACAGACTCAGCAGCAGTGGGAAGTCGCGGTCGCCGCATAGTAGTGCGATTAGCGCGTCGAGCCGTGCGAGATGATTTGCTACGGGCGGCAAGGGTGAGGCGAGGCGCTACATCGGCTGATCTGGGCTTTGCGGCGCCGCCTTGACGATTTTATGTCAATGAGAGGCTCACTAAAACAAATAGAATATTATTTTACCGTGCCAGGCAGGCCGCTGCTAAGCTCGAGTGGAAGTACACATGGACAAAACGAGGACGAGTTCTGGCCAGACAGGGCGATGGGAAGCCGACACACACCATTCGTACCGATCATGATCTAGAGAGGGTTTTTGGGCGAGAAGCGTTGGAGGAAAAGAAGTGTTAAGGACATTTTGCCATGCATTCTCATAGATAAGATCACTTTTCATTGCTATATCTTAGGCCGTAGTAAAGATCAAATAATAAGTTTAACAGCAACACAATTTGTACCAATTTTCAAAAACATACCTATTTGTACCAATGTGATATTTTGTAAGTATGAATATATGGCAACATCATATATGAATGTCAGTAAGTGTCACTTTCACCCGTATGTCAACAATGTCAAAATACACCTAACCTATAATTTATGTACAAGAATGACAAATCAATTTACGTATATCACATTAATTTACAGCAAGTCACTAGTTACATATTTAAATAATTCAGTAAGAGATTTCTTGATACATACTCTATATAGGTATGGCTGCAGTGTTAAAGGGCTAGGATGTCTGCGTAAGGTATATGTATGTTTTTGCAATAGGGACTTCACATACATGACAAAATTTTATAAATCAGTGAGTAAATACTTGCTAAATACTTTGTATTGGTGTAACTGCAAAGTTAAATGTTTAGATTATCTACGGGACACCTCCCGTGTTTCTTTTTATAATAATAATAATTTTAAATGCACAACTAAATGGACACATTCACAACTAATACATGGTACATATCTTGCTCTGTTCAAAATAGAAATATCCCATAACTATACTTTTAAATTGAATATGCAGGTTTTGGTTTTACTCATTGACAGTATATTTTTACATTACCATTATGGTTAATGGAAAACGTCTGAAGGTTGGACTATTTAACGCAGGGTCGTTAGGGACTAGGCATGACGAGTTTCTAGTGGCCATGGACACGCACTCAGTGGACATAATGGCCATAAACGAGACATGGCTGAGGGCAGGTGAGGAGGGAAAGGCTCCCATACTTCCAGGCTATAAATTGAAACATAGCCCAAGACCCAAAAATATTCGAGGCGGTAGAGGAGGTGGAGTGGGATTTTATATAAAATCAAATATTAGTTTTAAGACTCGATCCCACCCGGTACATCAAGAGGTAGAGGAATATTGGTTGTTATTAACAATCATGAATAAAAGGATCTTAGTTGGGACTGCTTATAGACCGCCTTGGTTATGCGTTGAAACATTTCTTGAAGGCTTAACTGATAGTATTTGTGCATTGGGGCCTTATGATCACATAATATTATTGGGAGATTGGAATGTGAATATGCTAAATCTAGAAAATTCTAACACCAAAAAAGTACAACAGTTTCTAGATTACACAAATATGTCTCAAAAAGTCAGTACGCCCACTCATTTTGCTGGTCAAAGTAGTACCTTGATAGACTTAATATGCACGGACTTGAATTTACAGACTGTCTTGGTAGATCATGTGCCTGAACTCGGCCAACACTCATTTGTGACTTGCGAGACTCAATTTCAAAAGCAAAAACCTAAGCCAAGATGGGTTACATACAGACCTTATAAGGATATTTTACTTGATATTTTTAATTCAGACTTAGAAACTTTACCATGGAATCTTATAAGTTCACAAAGTGATGTTAACAATATGGTGGAAATGTTCACAGCTTATATAATGGCACTATTTGATATCCATGCACCCTTAAAGCAAAAGCTTTTCAAAACTAAATATACACCATGGATAACAGATAATGTAAAGTTGATCTTTAGGTTGAGAAACAAAGCTAGGACTAAATATAAAGAGAATAAATCAGAAATAAAAAAGCAATACTATCTGGAACTAAAACACCAAGCAGTTGTTGCATTACATAATGAAAAATCAGCATACTTTGCACAACATATTAACAACAATATAAATAACCCAAAAACCTTGTGGCGTCACTTAAAGAATCAAGTCCTGCCATCTCCCAAAAACACCTGCTTACCAGATTACTTTGATAACCCAGACATCATCAATAGAGATTTTTTGAAGTTGCCGGGAGGGGGCGGTGTGAGCATATCTAGTTTAACCTACTATGAATATCATAGGTATGATGATGATACAAATTTCAAGCTTCAGCCAGTCGACCAAGGTACTATTTTGAAAATCTTGAGAACCATTAGTACTAATGCACAAGGTATAGATCTAATCAACCTAGAGATGCTTAAACTTACTCTGCCTAACTCGTTAGATACTATTACAGAGATAGTTAACAAATCTATCACAACCCATACATTCCCGGAGCTGTGGAAACATGCAATTGTCAAACCCATACCCAAAACGAGCCAACCAAGTTCTACAAAAGACCTACGGCCTATTAGTTTACTGCCCTGTTTGTCAAAGGTACTGGAAAAAGTTGTTTATTTACAAGTAATAGAATATTTAGAAAAAAATAACATTTTACCAGACAAACAATCTGGGTTCAGAAAAGGACGAGGAACTGCAACTGCTTTATGTGATGTTGTGGGTAACATACTGGAAGCTAGGGATCGTGGAGAGGGCACTGCCCTCATTCTTCTAGACTATTCCAGAGCATTTGACTCTATAAATACATCTCTATTATTGGCAAAATTAGCTTACTATGGATTTTCACCTAACACCATAAAGTGGTTTAGTAGTTACCTCACAAATAGGTCCCAACATGTAGAAATGCAAAGGGAAGATGGTATGGTCATGTCTTCATCTGCTCTCACAGTGAACAGAGGCGTCCCACAAGGCTCAGTACTCTCAACACTTCTCTTCATCATATACACAGCTGACATGACCCCTTCTTTAAAAAAATGCAGTTTTCATATGTATGCAGATGACACTCAGCTTTATCTCTCTTTTAAGCCTGAGGACACCTTGTCAGCTGTTACAAAGATAAATCAGGACCTTGACAGAGTGATTGAATGGTCAAAAAAACACTCATTAATATTAAATCCACATAAATCAAAATTTATCATTCTGGGCAGTAAAATACAGGTAGAGTCTATATTGCAAGTTAACCCAGCTATCTTTTTGGGCGGTCAGAAATTAGAAGGGATAAAAGAGGCCTCTAACTTAGGTTTATTAATTGACTCTGAGCTAAGGTTTGAAGGACATGTAAATAAAATAGTAAGAAATTGTTTTTACAGGTTAAAAATTCTTTACAACATTCAAAACTATCTTAGTATTAACCTTAGAAAACAGCTTGTAGACAGTCTCATTTTATCCCGTTTCAATTATTGTGATGTAGTTTATGGCCCATGTTTGCTGGCAAGAACTAAGAATTTAATACAAAGGGTGCAAAATGCATGTGCCCGATTCTGTTTCAAGATTCCAAGACGGCATCATGTCACACCATATATTAATGATAATAACATCCTTAAAATGGAATCTAGAAGAAAATTACATCTTGCCACATTACTTTTTGGGGTAGTGACTAGTAAAAAGCCTACCTACTTATATGAAAAGTTAGAGTGGAGACAAAACCACTTTTCATACTCTACCAGACCCTCAGCCAGAACTCTTTCCCAAACTAAACACCGTACAATGGCTTTCCGTGGCTCTTTTAGATACTTAGGTACGAAATGCTGGAACAATTTGCCTCCTCCGATAAGGGACCTGAAAACAAAAGCATCATTTAAAAAGAACCTCAAGAGCTATTTACTCTCTCAACAGAAATTATAGCTACAGGATACTGCTTACCTGTGAGGATATAGCCCTAGTAACATTAGTCTGGATTCCTGACAGCATATTAGTACCTCTGCTTCAAGGTCTGGTTGGGTACTTGCAGGAACTCCTGAAATATTAAACATTTTACGAAAATAATGTCATATTATCCTCTATGAGCCAATAAGTAAATTAAATTTAGAAACTTAGTTAACAGGCATACCTGCTATTTGTGTATTCCCTTGTTACTTGTAAAACATTTGTTTTGAAGGTGTAGGTACTTAAGTAATCATAAATAGTTGTACATGTTCCATATGTAATGGTACGTAGATTCTAGGAAGATGACCATCACGTTTCAGTGGCCTTTTGACATAATACGTGGCGGCACTGAAAATCAGTACTGTGATTGGAACTATGGCGTCCATCGCAGTGTTTGCTGAGTGTCAGCCCGAATTGCGGCACGCGGTGAATAGTGCTCATGCGGTTATTATTGTTTAATTATTGTATTTACAAAAGTAATCATTTTATGTTTAAATTGCTCAATCTCTGTTGTAGTAACACGTGGCGAGTCACGTGGTGACACGTATCACTTAAATGTCAGAAGTGTCAGGACATTGTCAGCTAACTCAACTCCGTTTATGACAGTTGACAAGACATGCCAAGTGTCATTATGGCAAAAAGCTGCCAATTAGCGTCTTAGTCTTTTGAGTTATAGTAGATAGTGTATATTGACTTCGCCACAATTTTCTTTTTTTGTGTGGTTTTTATTTTTGTTATTTAGAATAAGTAAAATTTAGGAGTACTGTACAGCGTGCTTGCAATAAAGATATATTTTCTTTCTTTCTTCTTTCTTTCTTATTTCGCTGGTCAGCGGTGAATTCATTTACTGACACTTCAAGACAGCAAGTGCTGAAAGTGCGGAATTGCTGTTCCACACTTGCCAGGCGATCGTCAATCCGGTCGTACCTTTGTAGTAAGGCCTGCTGGCGATCAGGCCGGTTCACTAAGGCACTGGCCGAGGCAAACCAGCGCAAATCTGATGCAATAGCACCAGCAGCCGCACGCAAGTCCTTGATAGCTGACATAATCAAATTTCAAAAGAGCCCGGACAAGCGTTAAATAATATTAACAATCAAAACTTAATTTTTCTTAATTCTTTGAAACCAACAAAGTATTAGCCTGTTTACTGCTGGTACAAGCAAGTGACAGGTATTTACTGCCCAACAAAGTCAATAGTTTCAATATATTGAAACAAACACAAAAGTTATCAAAGTTGTAACTTATAACAAATTAAAAGTTGAAACTTCAAATTAATTTATGAATTATTTGCAACAGACAGACTGGCTGTGTTATTTGAGATATACAATAGTAAGTAAGCACAGAATATGTGTTACCTAGCAATATTATCTATATATTATAACAAACAAAGGTTTATCAAAAGTTTGGTTGTTATAAGTAATGATTCAAACTTAATATAATTATGAGATAAACTAAATTTACTTAATTTATACATACAGCTGTTATGTATCCAAACAAACTGACTTATTAATGCAACAACAAATTTAAGTTAGATTTCAACAATACAAATCAACAATTACTGATTGAGGTTATGTATGACAATGTGCTTCAATTTATGTAGGTCAACTTATTCAAATAAATAATATGTATTTTAGGCAAAAACTGACCTGACAAACACTACAGTACTGTCTACAAGGTGATAAGATACAAGCTTATACCAATCTGAGGTATGTACTCAGTAATGCAACAGCGGCTAAATTTCAACTACAGCTCTGCACCAAAAATTATGTCTAGAATTACCGCAGGCAGGCAGGTATTTTCAAGGTGCGCAGTGGAAGCTGTAATACATCTACCTGACCACGATAGACAAGGATCCAGACACAATGCACTGCGTTGCACAGCGATGAATTATAATCCTAACTACACCTAATATTAATAAAATGTCTTACCAACTCTTACTGATGCCAGGAGTGGAACTAAGTTAGGTACCACCAATGACGTGAAGAATTTATCAAATCAATCATATAAATATTGATAGTACCTATTTCCTGATCAACAAAAGAGCCCATAAATCGCCAAGTCCCCTTGACATTCAGAGAAACCTACCCTTAAAGTACACTCACAAAAAAAGAACCACGCCGTTACATGTTATGGGGTTCCATAACCGTAACCAAAACTACCGGATATCCGAAATAAAAATAAAAAAACAATGTTGTAACGAAGACCGAATAAAGGCTGTAAATAAATTGGGTTTCCATTTCAAATAGTAATTTGAGTCGAAGCCCTCGGGGAAAATAAATCTCTTCGATAAATTCTTTTTGATATTAAATTAATTATTTATGGCATATTTAGTAAGATTCGGTGTCAAAAACAAACAAGACTACTTTCCAAGTTATAATGTTAGACTGAATTGTGAAACTTCAGCGATTTGATAATAATGTTTGTATTTTAGATTTTAATCGCGGCAATTATCTTCCTCTTGTCGTCACTTTCTTGGTTATGGGGTAGAAAACAAAATGATAGAACCACTTAAATAACGACGATTGTATTTAAAGCTGTTGAGTATATTCAGTAATATTGAAGTAAATGAAATCACAGGATGGTTAATAAACGCTTCGGAATTGAACGAAAGAAAAATGTTTCCTCGCTGAATCCCCTGTATGCATGTTTTTGCTGCTACCTACTTATTTGTAGCACGTAAAGCGTGACTTTACTTGTATATAGACATATTAAATCAGCAAATAAAGTTTATTTTACTGAGGTCACCACCACTTTGATGCGTGAGCATTTGAGTGGCATTTATATTCGAATACTACCGTGAGAATTTCGGTTCCTATCTCCGCTCTGGTATTTTTGGCCATGTTGGATTTCTTCTAGTTGCTTACAGGCACCAGGATTTGGACACCAGGGTACACCACACATACTCGTACAAAGACCACCGGTTTATCGAAATAGAATTTCCTTTGGTATATTTTTTATTAATTGCGTGTGTACGTAATGGGATCCAGGTATTGATTCGTCTACTTACCCATTTAGGTACTTGTATAGGGACACAAATTTCAGGACCAGCTAGCATAAATGTTACTAGTCGTGTTGTAAGCGTTCCAGTAGGTACTATGATATACTTAAAGTATTTTATGATCAAGCTACTTTTGGCACAATATTTAGCACCAAGCACAACCTTTTTCCATAATCTCGCTGTTACAACAAACATACAATTACAATATTGTTTGTACCCGACACACATTTCAACCGTTTCTATAATAAAGAAGGAACCCAACCAAGAGTTTGCTTTTATCTTGGCGAATTTGGCATGATAATGTTATATGATATCGCCTTCAAAACTGTAAAATTATTTTTATGTATTACATTTTTAGGGCTAGTTGCCATATTGACGTAATAAATTGTGTGGTTTTTACTAATCTGTTTTATGGCAGCACGAATCATGATTTTTTATCGAAAACTGTCTCACACTTATGAGCGATGTTCTATAATACCCCAGCACTATTTGTGTACAACCTTTCCAAGTATAAAGCTTTATGGTATCCTAATTGGTCCCAAATGGCTTGTTAATTGCCGTGCATCTTTGTTTCTTAATGGGAACGTTTCCCCGGACATCATTAAATTAATTATCTACGACAATTTTGAACGATAATTTTATTGATCAAAAGTGTGACATATTTAATTAATATTAAGTGTGATTATAAAAATATACTGAAATAATTTATGTAGTAAAAATAGTTCAAAAGAATTATTATATAAATTCTGTAAATTTTATAGGCTGATGAATTTACACCAACGTATTATTTTCACAATTTTTATTAAAATTGAATCCAAACCTTAAGTAGTTTTAATCACCCATGGAGGCCATTCAGAGAAATTATAAGTACGTAATTACAAGAAAAAATGGTAAGTTTTAAAAATAAAACAATTAAAAATAGTCAAAGACCCCTTTAAAGTTCTTAAGTAAATAGGTTTTACAATTTTTGTTTCATGTTTATTAATGATCGTCTGCTAAGTACTTTTAGCTTCTCGTTATATTAAATTATTATATTTTATTTAAGCATTGAAAATAATTATGAGAACGAGCTGTATTTTTCCTCCAAAGAGAGACTCAGTCCACCATATAAACGAATCAAATAAAATATGAAAGTTGGACGACACCTCCTATAGCCAGTGCACACCAAGGTAGGTTACATATATTAGTTATATATAAATATATATATACATACAGTGTGTAAAAAGACCCCTAAAGAAAAATGAAATCCCATGTTGTACCAATCACTACGAACATTTTTTACTTCGGCACCAAAACTGGAAATTACTGGTTCAGGAGATATTGAGGCTCAAAGTTAGTATGGAATTTTTCAAATTAGGTACAAAATCGATGCATTTACCCCGCCAATATGTTCTTTAGATACCCTATGACCCCATGGATAAGTAGGTATTTCGAACATTGCACGCGTGCTTTTAATTGTGTTATAAGAAAGTCGTTTGAAAAAGAGAGATAGAAAAATGATCTGCTTAACTGTTCATTATCCATCTACCTACTTATTGAAAAGTGGACTACATCCAACAATACCTGAATTAAAGTTTAAGTGGCTTCTCTATGGTATTATAAATTAAAATGTTATCACATGAATCAGTGTCGGTCAGAAACATTCAGTTATTAGCGATAAAATAAAATGAAAAAGCCAGTGACTCTGCGCCAACGGTTCTTCGCCTCCGACGTATCTCGACGACCACAGAGAATGAAAAATGTAGCCAAGTCCGATTCATCTTAGGAACTTTCTTAAACTTGGAGAATGGAACTTGTTTATCGAAGTGAGCCATCTTCTTGCATTAACTTCATTATGGTACATTTTTCTCGTTCGAAGACCAGTGTATTATTTTTTGGCATTGCTACTGAATTGAAAAAATCAACACGGTAATAGAAAACTGCCTACGTCTCAATACGATGCCTAAAGTTTTCGCGTGTAATGGAGTATGGAAGAATTATTATAATAATTTCTATAGAAAAACGAAAGGTACCCACAGGTACGGCGAAATACCGAGTGATTTATTTGACACACGGATTGCAACAAAAGCGAAAGATTGAGTTGTAACAATTTATTCGGGAGTATTGGTGACTTTTCTCATAAATAAACATTTTTTTTTATAACTACAACAATCTATTCAGCCATTTGTATTATAGGTAGCTTTGGTTCCGATTCCTTCACGCACGCGGCACGCGCCACTTGTACGAAATAAGCTGCTTTTAAACTTCTACATGTCATGTATGTATTTAGCTCGGTTTTCTCAGGTCGTTGGATTAAACGCTAATGTTCTTCATCACCAGGTACAACTAATATATTCATCTAAAGGAAAGCAGTTTCCAATTATAATACTTGTTATGAAGTAAGGATAAACATTTCTTACAATGTTCAATGTTTATAGTAAATTCAAACTATTCAATTAATTCACTGAGATTCTAAATTGTTATCCTGGGAAATTATCGGAGCTTCAAATTATCATTAGTGTAGTGTGTCGGAGTACCGACATTGCGAACTTAAATAAAGACCAAGTGAGGGTAGCTGCCAAAACCCGCACTTCCACAAGACGGCGCTGAGCTCTCATCAGTCTCTCCGCGACCAAGCTCGGTGCAAGACGAGCGAAACGTCGGAAACAAGTAGGTATTTATACCTTAAATAAGTTAAGTTAACGCGATTAAGACCCGGTAAATTATTTTGTATGACATCAGCGTGAGTCAAGGTTGATACAAAAGCTGAACCTTTTCTTAGCACTCGGGGCAACGCCCACTCACATAGCTTATACGATTACTGACTATTGTAGCTTATTTGCTATTATTATATTATTATTATTGAAGAAAGCAATCAAACCGTACTTAAAAATGACAGTGGGTAGGCCTGCTAGGTAAACATAGCCACTAATAGTTTTAGAAAATAAGTATATGTACGTGAGTGTGATAAGGCTTGAAAAACCGAAAACGTCACTGATATTTATTTAATACATACCCGCTGTTATGGAAGAAACCAAACCATCAAAGAAGCGGAGAAGTTAGATTGTCATTAGGATCATAACAACAAGAGGCGATAATGCGTGCGTGAACCAAAGTCATACAGGCCAAAAGCGTTGTTATCATCGATCGTTAGGAAAACTTTTAGAAAGCCTTGTAGTGCCGTAGCATCCGCCGATCGCCGGTGTTCAATTCAGTTATATACAGTTGGTTTTTATGTTAAGTTTAATATTTATCAGAGGTATTTTAAAATTACTTGCACTTCAAGCAAAGCATGGTGGTTAGTGCTATTACTTAAATTAGTCTCACGAGTGTCACAGTAACAACTATTCACACGTACTTCATCCATGAAACACCACACTTATAATTATGGCAACATGCGACGCCGAAGGGATGTTCGTGACTAAAAGGGTTGATTGATGCAATCAAAAAAGAAATATGTAAATCTTTAAAGGCAACGTTTCAAATATTCTGTCGCGATTTAAGACATGGGTGTACTTTTATCAATGGATTTTGCCTTAGCGTGGTTATTAATAGTGGATCCTATCACATTCAACTGTTGAGGGTGGCGGACCCTTCACATTTATTACTAGTAGGTATATACAGAGATACCACCTCATCCACGACTCAGTTAATTGAAGATTGATGCTATAGCAAACTAATAGGTTCAACACGTATCCTCTTGAGTCTCCTCAAGAGGATATGTGTTGAAACTATTTTCGTTAAATTGGATATCAGGTAAATGTCGTCAATGTTGGTAAGTGCTTTTGTCTCTAGTTGAAAACGTAGCATGTGTAGTATTTTCGCTGCTGTGTTCGAATGTAGGCACATCAATGCTGGACACAATATCATCCGTTTCAGTTTTTATTGCGAATAAAAGTTTTTTAAAACAATTCGATTTTTGTTTTAGTGAATAAAGTCTTTTTGGCAATATTTGAACAAAAAGTAGTCTGAAATGAAACGTAGATTTTACGAATGGCAAATTGGCTTTTTAAGTGGCTTTATCATTGAATTTCGGTATGAATGTACGTCATTTATGCCTGTCTTTGAGTGTTTCACCTAAGATGTGCAGATATAGGTATTTATTAGTCCTTACACCCACATCTCGCCAGTCACATATGTTTCAAGTCCCACGATATTACATGGGAGTTGAAACACATGTAGTGTAAAATACAGTCGACCTCTCGCTCTTTGGAGCGTAATGCTGACCGCAGCACATGTTTCGTGATAATGTTATTTAGTAATGCTCAATAAATACAATATTTTTCGTACTTATTGAAATCAAAGAATTGAAAGAAGTTTGGAATTTATTGGGTCATATTTTTTTAGCGTTCAATAATGTTCACATTTTCTACTACGTTTTGATAGTTAACAAAAATGTGTTTAAATTTGTTCGAAGTAGTTTTATCAGCTACTAAACGATATGTCCTTGAACATAACACAGAGAGATAATTGACAAATTCATCAACTGTAACCTTTTTTGCTACTCCATGGTACAGTCAGCATCAAAAGTTGATGACCACATTTAGATTTTCAATATCGCTGTACACCATAATACACCTAAATTGCTCAACATGACAAGCGCCAGAAATGAATGATTATCTTAAAAGGGCATAAGTAGGTGACCATGACTTTTCAAAAGTAGCTAAACAAAGTTATGGTAAAAAAAGCATAACACCACGTCACCAGTCATTCGGCCAGTACGGCCAGTGACGTCCGAGAACTAAATAAAGGAGGTCGTTACATTTGATAAACTAATGTGATTAAATAAATTATTATTAAAGTATTATGAAGTAAATAATTTTATATAATACTATAGTCTTTTAAGCTAATACAATATTTTATAGATGATAAATAATTGCAACCGCAATGGTCTACATTTGATACAAAGTGATAATTAAGTAGAAATATTATTTTACATTCAAGGGTAAACAGTTTTACAAAGAATTGAATTAAAACAGAATTTGTGTGAATTTTGAAAATGAGTCTTATATGTAGGTATATAGGGGGTCTACCAAGAGTTTGTTTTTCAGACAAACCACGAGTTTTGCACGCGATCGTCACGGAAGTTTCCTGCATGTGAAATAAATTATACAAGTATTTTTATCTAGTGAAACATGTCAAAATAATAGTAGTTTCATACATCAATTAATGTTAAAACTTAATTTAACATTTTTTTATCGTCAATTTATTGATAATAAGTATTCTACTTGACAGTAAAACACTATGAAGTCACTATATCATATTTCATACAAAACCCTTGACAAAGGTCGTTTTTGACATTTAATTAAAAGTGCTTGATTTGACTAGTTGGAAACAACCCTATTTCCATAGATTTTCTAAAAGCGCCCTTATCGGATAGTAGCGATCGATAGAGGGCGCATTAAGGAAATGTATGAAAATTGTTCCCGTCAAAAGGCAGCGAAAGCCGAGTGGAGATACCAACAGACTGCCATGCAGAGGGTTTCGGGCGTTTCCACGGCGCGCACCAATGACTTTTCGGAGTTATGTGCGTATTGAATTGTTAATTATCGCTTGTCCCGTGCCTCGGAGAGCACGTTAAGCCGTCGGTCCCGGTTGTCATGAAGATCTTTGACAGCCGTTACAGGGCGTCAGTACCTTCTAAATAAACTGACACTGGTCTAAACCATGGAATATCGCTATCCCTTCGGGTTGCGGAGGTCAGACAGGCAGTCGCTCTGTGGAAAAACCAATATTCAGTCAAATCCGGTTAGACTAGTAAGCGGACCCCAGATTGAAACTGGGATAACGCTAAGAGAATGGTGATGAAAATTGTTCCCGTCGACTAACCTATCATCACCGTGTAAATTTCGTACTAGACCCTCGGATTGGGTTCTAATTCAATCGTAACTATAAAAATCATAAACTAAGTCGACGGTATGAATTTGAACGGAATCTGGGTGATTTTTGAAAATAAGTCTTATTGCTTTACGAATAAGGTTACAATTCAATCGAACTAAAAAATCTATAATAACGTCGATGGTATAAATTCAAACTGATGATTCTAAATGTTTTCAGATATTATAACGATCAGCAATTTTTGACAAAATGGTGTTCAGTGACCTTTGACAAGTAGTGTTCAGTTACTTTTGAACTTTAATGATGTTCATTCAATACTGGCGCCCTTCTTGTTGAGCGATTTATGGGTGATATTATGTTCATTGATTTTGAAAATCTGAATGTGGTCATCGACTTTTGATGCTGACTGTACCTGTTTCTTAATAAGTAGGTACTATGCTGGAGCATGAGGGGCACTGCAGCATATTTGACATTGTTCGTGAAGTGGATTTCACCGCAGTCTGGATAGTGTCTGTAAACCTTTACTTAAGGAATACGTAATTTGATACGTTCAGTTATTGCAGAACTGTATTATCACAAAACTATAGCGCCTAAAAATATTTTTCAATAGGTTTCAATAAATAAATCACTACCTCGTATAAGGTAAGTATAAGGGTGTAGGTTAAACGATTGCGAGCATCTGGTAACTGAATGTTAAGTGAATTCCTCCCTATGTAGGAAACATTGTGAGAACTCTATAATCACGATTTAAGTTTGCCATAAACTCAGGAGCGTCGTTATCATTAATTATGTCCACGTAGGCTGCTACAGGTGCTATCCAATCTAAGGAGGATATTGTCAAATGGTTTCCCATTTCACATTGTGAAGGATTCTCCGCTCTCTGAGAGGCGATATAATCTGACGTCCGGCTGAATGGATTCAATATTTCCCCCTACGAGGTGGAACGAGTAAACAAAAGTAAAAAGCTGACTAAAGAAACGGAGTGCGTATAAAAGGTAATTTCTACCGAATGGGACAATACTGTACGGTAAGCTTTATAAGTTCAGCGGAATAACTACGCTTTGGGAACGTCAAGAATACAATATTGGCAACAAACCTTGTAACTTTTAGATATTTATTTGTAAAGCTAGGCCCTTCTGCTCGTATTGTATACCAAAAGGCCCATTTCTGTTTGCTAATAAAATATAAGAATTTTATTGTAATATGAAATGTTAGATAGCATTTTCTATTTCAGGAGTTAAGTCCAACGATGATCGTAATATTTAATTGGTCTTTCATTGCGTAAACAACTACAATGAAATAAGATACACATAATAATTTACTAGCATCGTGGTCGCATATCTATTTTAACTTAAATTATTTATATAGGTATACATAATTTAAGTTTAAATGTTATATTGTATAGGTTGGAAGACTTCACATGTCATTCAAGATCTTTAGGGAGAACTCTGACATGTCTGACATGCAGGTTGCCTCACGATGTTTTCCTGCACCGTTAAGCAAGCGATAATTAACAATTTAATACGTACATAACTCCGAAAAGTCATTGGTGCGTGCCGTGGATTCGAACCCGGACCATCTGCGTAGCAGTCTGTCGGCCTCTCCATTAGGCTATCGCTGCTTATTTAAAAAGAAGTTAATATTATTTAATCAAACTTAGCTAATATGTTTATAAAATGAATTTAGGTTTCCAAACATTTGGTACAAATATAATGTTCTTTTGAGACCATGATATTTGTTTATTTTTTGTTGTTTACTTTGGTATTTTATTTAAATTTATTGTGTGTAACGAATTGAATAACTAATTGCACAGTACCTAGTTACTTTAAAAAGATATATTATGTTTATAACTGGGTAAATAATTAGTACACTGAGTTGTGTGTAGAGAATTCAAGCGAACATTTTTTCTTTCATCTTGTCAAAGTAGATTTGAGTTATGACAACAAGCAATACGACAAATCTTAAAAGTTTCTTTATCAAATATTATCAATCATCGATTTGACGATTTCGCATAAAAAAGAGCGGTAAGCAATTTTTAACTTATTCTAGAACCAAATTGTCCTTCTATCAGCATTGAGATTACACCAAACATTTAAGTCGCGAAAAGAAATGAAATACGATTATTTCAGTGTTTTTAGCATATTTAGCAAATGATTTTTAGCACAGTCTCAATATATTTATGTCATCTATGTAAATTGTACAAAAGACTCATTCCAAATCTCCTTGTCTCCAAAAACAACTTTCGCGATTTGTAAACATCATAGAATATTATTTAGCGGGTCTTAGTCGCGATAATTGACTTATTTACGGTCGTGGTTGTCGGTCGTTGCAAGCCATTAGAAACGTAGGAGAATAACAGAGGTATTTATGCCTTTAAATAAGTCAATTATATCGCCAGCTTCATCTGAGGGGATAATATGTTTTCTCAAAATGATGAATAGGCAGCCATGCCCCGATAGCGCCCTCAACGGACATGTAACCTGTTCCTTTCCTCTTTACTTTGCATTATCAAAATTAAATTTGTTTTTCTCTCAATCGAGTTAACACATCTTTGTCGAATCACCGACATCGTAGACCGAGTCTGCCTCTAATGAATATACAAATAATACATAATTATACATTAATCCGCGATTTACATCCTAACTCAATCTGGCAAAAGCCGCCACCTTCAGTCAAAGCGTAAATTAAACATTTAACAGCAACTAAAGGAATTAACTAAGTAGATAGCGCGTTTCCGTTTTCGATGCCACAAAAAAATTAATAGCATATTTTATAACACCGCATACTGCATAGTATAACTTAGATATCTTTATTTAAAATATAGCTTATATAACTGTGGCAAATATCAAAAGAGGTAAACAGTAGTGTTAACCCACATTTCACGGATCCTTTTAGGGTCTGATATGCCTGTCCTGATTGCCTATCGCCATTTATTGAACGCGGTTCCAATCTCAGGCTATAAGAGGGAAATCGCCCTGTCGAAACCAACCGGCCATGTTTTCCAAAAACAGAATCGGATACAATCTTGGAAGCCTTAATTAACTGTTCAAAATAACCCGTATAGAAAAAGCCATTGAACTCTGTTTAATTTTGAAATCTTTTAGTTCTAGTTGCGAATTGCATACATATTGTCTTGGGCTGCATCAATAAATTATAAATTATTTAATTATAAAAAAAAACAAACAATAAATTTTGCATCAAATACGTAAAATAAGGATCCTTAGTGAGATTTCCCTGCGAGTGATAAGTTTAGTTCACCTCAAAGCTAATTATTAAATCAATCTCGGTCGAGCCTTCTGCTTCGGTTTATTTTCAATCGAATATTCGGAGCACAAAGTGCGGCGCCAAATCACGCTCTCTTCCTAACGCGGTAAATAATATATCGCGTGCTTTGATTCAGACAAACTTTATTCAGGATTCCAAAATATAAAATTTAATACAAAAATCTGTCCGTTCGTGCCATCCTATTGTTATTTTGTCGCCGAATTACAACTGTTGTTCGCACTCTTATAGTGTCAGCTTTAGAATCAGTAAATTTTTAAACGATTGTCAAAACCAGTTTTACACCCATAGGCATAGAATATAAATAAAAGCGTGTTAAAAATAATCCTTTCTAAGTGCATGCCGAAATCAGTATTCAGATTAGGTATTCAGTAGTTTGATTGCTGCGAAGTTATGACAGGCAGGACATGTCATTTATGTCTATAGGTGTGTATTTAATTTAATGATCTTTGAATAAATTGAAAAAAATCCTTTCATCATCTACCGATCATGAAAGGATTTTATGTGAAAACTCAGGATGATTATTCTGCAGATGCAGTTCTTAAAACTGTCTTCTTCACGACAATTTTCGCTTTCACGAATCAAAAAGCTCGCATCGTTTTGTGATTTATTTACGAGTATTTATTTCGAAACAATACGTTAGAAAATAGCATTTTTACTCTAGAGTCTTTAGTTCCTTCAACTGTAACTATACTTGAAAGTAATACAAACAAAGCAGCAACATTATTCTTATTTTTGGCCTCTTTTTGTCGCAAAGTATGTCAAGTACAAGTACTATAGAATGCTTCCCATTGACAAGCTTGGTGCTACATGCTGCGCCTATTCTAGCTTTTATTGTTGATTTATAAGTTTGGATCAGCATAATGTAATCATTACAAATGTGTATCACAGTATGTTGGATTATTCGACTGTGTGTGTATTACGCTTACTCATGAAACGCAACAAAGCACCAGACTTTAAAAATTATCTTTTATTTTCCATCAACATATATTAATAAACTACTATAACACTTAGCTCGATATATGTACGCATCTACTAATAATAATAATATTTCAGTAATTACTATATGCACAAAATTGTAAATGTACCTTTGAGCGGGAAAAACCTTTACCGCGTTTGAAGCCGCACGTTCACCTAGTTCGCAATACTACTACATTAATCTACTATACACTAATCTACATTTAAGGGCCTAATAGGCCCGGCCTATGCACACCATATTTTTAAACGCGCCGTTGATGCGCGTTTGTAGCGATACAGACGCGATACGCGCGCAAATCAGACGCAGCCTGTAGACCTTTGCACACTGCACCTGTATAAATTCAAATACGCGTTGGAATCGATACAGACGGGCGTGTGTAGCGATACAGACGCGCCGGTGCCGCGCGTTTGTATTGATACAAACGACAACAAACTGCTCTGTAGGATAAATGCGCGCGTGTTTAAGAAACGCGCGTCGACGGCGCGTTTGTGGCGATAAAGACGCGATTGTGTAGCGATACAGACGTGATGCAAACGCGCGTGTGTATAGATACAGACGCGCCGGTGCCGCGCGTTTGTATTGATACAAACGACAACAAACTGCTTTGCAGGATAAATACGCGCCATCGACGCGCGTTTATAGCGATACAGACGCGATTCGCACGCAAGTCAGACGCAGCCTGTAGACCTTTGCACACCTGTATAAATTCGAATACGCGAATTTGATTCGATACAGACGCGCGTGTTTAGCGATACAGACGTAATGCAAACACGCGTGTGTAGCGATACAGACGCACCGGTGCCGCGCATTTGTATCAATACAAACGACAACGAATAAACGCGCGTTGACGGCGCGTTTCAAAAACGTGGTTTTGACAGGCCCTTACGGTTCTCTACAAACATATAAAAAAGATTCTTGTGCTCAACTTCTAAATATTCATAAATGTGACTCAACTCATCCTTTTTGTACAATAACAAAATAAAAACCTCATCAACACTCAAATAAGTGCGGTGATGTAGTAACCAATAATCTCGAGAAAACCACCACTAGTGTCTAGGGAATCGTAAAAAGCCAATAAGGAACTATAAAAGCCGGCGTTCTGCCAACACCAACGGCCTAATACAATCATAAGAACAGTGATCACCTGCCAAGAGCTTACCTAAATATTTCCCATAAAGTGAAGTGGCATTTTTACACAGAACTTGAGAGTATCGATATTGTTAAGTGATATGAAGCCCCTCAGGAACTGCCGGTTGTTACAATCATATTTTACAATGGATTTTTGGTTGACTCAGGGTTTTTAGATTGTTCAGTATTTATTCATTATGCGGCAGAATAACTGTACAGAATGATAAGTTTTACGAATGAAGTTGATGCGGAATAATTTTCCATTAAAATTTCAGTCAGCAATTTGCAGGCATACATAATAGCCAATTATATTATGGGCGTGTTATCTTCTCCTCTTCATCTATCTAATATCTTTCAAGAAGCCTGAATTTGCATCTTTAGTATTTGATATTTTATCATGATTAAAAATCAGTCATAACATTGCACATTATTGGGCCTTGGATGACAGAATCAATGCAAATAAACCATAGCAAGTAACTTAAAGAAAGAGAGGTCAGAAGGCACTCGAGTTACTCTAGCAGTTTGACGATATATCGCCAAAATGGTGTTAAATTGTTAATTGTCCGTTAGTCCGTGCCACAAACAGCACTTTAAATTGTCGGTTCATTCATTCGTTTTCTTGCAGTCTTCAATAAAATAAAAGCACTACCCACTAAACCTACTCGAATTTTTAAAGATACTTCAGGTTGCAGACCAGATCTAATACTGACGATACTTTTGCTGAAATAAAAACCTTTCTTATTTAAAAACATCCAGTTTTAATTAGGTTCCTACCTCTTTCAATAAGCATTGCGTGGTATGTGTGCAATTTCGAACGAAAGATTTGTTATTCGCCATTAGGGTTCCGTTCCCCAAAAGGTACCTACAATCACATTTTTGAATGATCACTTTGATCAATGTGCTTTTTGACCAAGATCACATAAAGTTATTGAATCAGTGAAATACTCGAAAAAATCAAGATTAACTTGTATAATATAAAGAAATATGCCCATTGATACGCGATATAAACGAAATTTGAAAAAAAAAAACTGTAAGGCTTTATTACGAAACAAAGGACTAAATATACCTATCATAACAATAAGTCTTAGATTTAAACCATTTATCAAAGAAGGCTTTATTTTAATTTGATACCTAGTTGTGTTCTCAAACTTTAAGGATGGATAATTTTCTAGAAAACATTTAGTTAGTGTATTTAAGTATAACTTTTAAACAGATAAAGCGCGTATTAAATTTTGCACTTCATTTAATCCGTGTTTATAGGGCAAATAGAGCTTATAGGGTTCTTACCATGTTTCTAGAATCAGGCAATTTGGTAAAAGGCGAAGTTTCTTAGCACAATTTGATTAAATCAGGCATTATTTGTCGGAGGTCCATTATAAACTAATGGAAGGCAAGAGGAACCACGCACCCTCGGATTGATCACCCTAACTATTGTAATAGAAAAAGGTTGACGACACCGAATTTATCTGATGAAAAACGATAAGTTATATATGGATTTATTTGAAAATGGATTACAGGCAAATAATAATAATAATAATAATAGCATTTATTTATCTCCACAAATTACACTCGTTACATAACTAAGTTATATTTGTAAGGGATACAGTTGACAGGGATGGGAAAATGTAATTTGTGGGAGATCTGGAGTCTAAACTAAGCCTAGGCCTGTATTTTAGAACTCCAGGCCCCCCTTTTAGTTCTATTTACACATTGTCAACAGTTATGTACATGTCATACCTGTGAGTGTTTGTTTGTGCGAGTAGGTATGTATAAGTGTGTGTGTGTGTGTAAATATCAGTATGTAGGCAAGTATTTCGCTGTAGGCGCCGACTATGCTTCAACACATGTATTGCCTCTGCACAAGGCATCCTCAGGACCGATTGGCAACGACTGAAACGAACGACTTGCTCAGTCATTGCTAATTGGTTCTGAGGATGCCTCGTATAGCGCAAAATTGACGATAGTCTACAGCAATATCTCAGTCACAATTTTACATAACATTTTGTTCAGAAATCTCAGTATTTAATTTGCTTTAAGTGCAGCTACATTTGCCGCTAAAAATGGTTGAAACGATTCTCTCGTGTTCGGGGTTTTGAAATGTATTTCTATTAGAAATTAGCAAATTGTTGGCATATACTGCTCGTCCGTGTCGAACCAGGTTGTCAGTCTAAGTTTAAACTTAGTCAGGGCATCAATTAGTGGCACCAGTGCAGGAAAATGGCTCCGACATTTGCAGCCAATTCAAAAAATTGAAACGGTTACGTATTCACATTCGCACATGGTTTTCGTTATTCATCGCTGTTAAATTAACTTTCTCACTACATAGAAGCGGGGAACGTGCTAGTACTGACACTACCGTTTCATTTTCAGCCGCCCGTTTTAAACGTACTTATTAAACAAGTTGGGAAATCAAACATGCTTCAAATTTTTACGTTGTATGGCACGGGCTATTATTGACGAACTACTAGGTAAGTTTTGTTCTATCATCCTTTGGCCGAAGAATTGCATATGTTTATTATACATTATTTAGTACCCAAAGTACAAGCTCTACTTAGTTGTGACTTGATGGTGCTATGTGTAAACATACAACCAACGGACACAGTGAACACCCAGACATATTATACATGCCTCATCAATATAACCTGGTCGAGTTCAACGCCAAGAAAACACAGGTGTGCGCATTCTCAGCCAAGGTATCTCCATTCCTTCCCCATCCCTCTCTTTTGGACAGTCCACTACCAATTCAAGACAGCCTCAATATCCTAGGTATGGACATACGCAGAAATCTCAATCAGAAGAACTACATCGAGGGTGTCATCAAATCCGCATCTCGGAAACTCGGAGTCCTGAACAAAGTGAGGAGGTTTTTCACGCCGGAGCAGTTGTGTCTATTATACAAGACCCAGGTTCGCTCCTGCGTGGAATACTGCTCTCACCTTTGGAATGGCTCCGCTGAGTACTTATTGGACGCCCTCGATAGGTTGCAGCGGCATGCTGTCCGTATCATCGGGGATCCAGAGGCCTCTAAGACTCTTGAGTCACTGCAATTACGCAGAGACGTGGCCTCAATGGCTGTCTTCTACCGTATCTATCACGGTGAGTGCTCCGAAGAGCTCTTTCAACTAATCCCACCCTCTCCTTTCCTATCCCGAACGATACGTGCTGGGTTGAGGTGCCACTCTTATACGGTAGAACAGATACCGTCACGCACCAAATGGTTCGGCGCCTCTTATCTCTGCCGTACCATTAAGATGTGGAACTCTTTACCAGTCCACGTGTTTCCCTCCACTTATGATCCCGGGTCCTTTAAGCGGGGCGTGAAAAAGCTTTACTCAAGGCCGTCACGGTGAGGGCCATCATGCCATAATGCCATGCTGGCTGCTGGGATGATGGACATCACTATGGGACTTCACTGACTGCTTAACATCAGGCAGCATGGAGTCAACTTGTTCGGCAGAAAAAAAAAAGAAAAAAAAAATTAAGACGAATGTTGTTACCCCGGGTTTAATGACGTCATCGCTCATTTGAGTGGAACATGTTAAGAGCCACTTGGTGCGGCCAAGTATTTGCCACTTAATCATAGAGCGAAAGCAATAGGAAATTAACGCCACTGTTTTATTGTTCGAATTCACATTAATAATAATTATCACATGGATACGGTCTCCCAAGAGCGGATTATGAAATATGTTAAAGCAGGCAAAGGACATTATTTAGCTACCAGCTTGTGTAGGCTATTTTCTCACTTGGTAAATATATGTATATTATTTGACGTCATAGTTTCTCTAATTATAAAGTTCTTTATTTAGAAATTGTTTATTTGCGTATCTTATTAGGCGCACCCACGTACTGTGATTACGTACCTATCATTACTTTTCTTATTATTAGTAATTGTTTTTATGTATTTGTGGATTGAATAAGAAATAATGAGAATAGAGAAGGGAATTCTAACGCGGGAAAGTGCAGGTGAGAGGTGACTCGACAAGACTGACAGAAAAGTCATCCTGCAGGTCTTGTAGGTGAATACCTATACCAAAATGGGGCTATTTGATAGAAAAAAAGGATATTCTGCTATTATTTTTGTCATCTTGAATTTTTGACTTACGTTTTGCGTTAAGCATACGTAGCTCTATGAATGTACATAAATAAAACACAAAATATAAGCATGGTATTCGCTATATTTCTTGCCTTTCCTTTAATGTTGCCTTTCCAATTCACCCTCAAGGTGGGGTAATTTGATAGGTGCGGTAAAAATGACTAAAGAAATGGCTATTATTAAGCCATTATTTAAATTATTTATTGTATTTGGTATCTGTTAATAATAAAACAATAAAACAAAATCTTAGACATCAAATTAAAAATATAATACTATCACACATTCTATGGGGCTATTTGGAAATGGAGGAATTTGTTAGTGCCAAATAACCCCATTTCAGCTTCTAAAAAGCCCCATCCAAAATAATGTTGAATAACTGCATAAAACAACAAGCTCTTATAAAACGACACCACACACAACTATTTGAAAAGTCAAGAAAACAACTTAACATATCACAAACATAAAAACTTGTATAAAACTGATGTTTCAACTGAAAGTTTCCAGCTAAAATTTTTACCGCCGTTGACCCAATGTCATTCTCTGAGTCATAAAACATCACACGTCCGACCTTACTCGAGTCTGATTGGTCGATTTTGACGTCAAACAATGCTACCAACTGCTAAACAACAAATGGTTGCGTTCAAAGTTACAATTTAATATCTTATTTTTAGGGATGCGTTCAAAAATATTTTTATTTCCTAAATAACCCCGCGGTTTTTAAATTACCCCATTTTATAGAACTATAAATAACAATTATAGCAGCCTGAGGGCAAATGTTCGTGATTATATTTTTTCAAACTGCAGTTTCGATATAATGTCAGTGTCTTACTTATAATAATATCATAAACTAGAGGACGGCAGCAGCTACGCCTGCATTTTTTTTTTAATTTACCCGTTTTGGCCGATCCCGTGGGAATTTCGGGAAATCCCTTCTTAGTGCACCCCAACGGTCCCCAAGGAACATACATGCTAAATTTCAGCTTCCTGCGCCCAATAGTTTCGGCTGTAGCGTGTCTGTCAGTCAGTCAGTAACGCAAGCATTTTATATATTAAGATGGTATTCTCCTAAATTGACTGATATTTAAATGCTAACGCGACTAGATCGTAAATTGAACAACGCGTCAAACTATGTACCTATTAACGCCGTACCACATAATATATCAAATGAGACGATAGGTGAGAAAAGTCAATTCAAAACTTAATTGCATTTTGTTCAAAACACAGTGTCGATTTCAGATAAAATACGAGAATTTGCCTTCTAAACGTAACCTCACAACACATGGTTAACAAGATTTGTACATAATGACGTTTCTTAACATTTACACGAACCACATCTATTGAAAGAGCCAAGACGGATCAAAATCGCTCTTGAACAACTTAAGACCACTAATTGTTCAAAAATTTCAGTCAGCCTCGTCAATATATTATCCACAAACACCTCAAGCACAAACGGAATCTGTTCTTAAACACATCCTTAACACACACGCCGTGCTGCCGCCGCCCTTCAGAGCAGACAAGAATAATACATTAGGTACATTTCATTGGATTCGTATTCGCATCATTATTAATTAGTCTTCTGTGTGAATTAACATGATTTCAAAGAATTTCTTTTTCGTGAATTAGTAAATCAAATTAACATTAACAAGGAGCTATCAGTCACAACGATATATTCGGGTAAAAACAAACTCTGAAAACTGTTTATATGGCCATTAAGAATAACGTTTTAAAGCTGTGGATGCACAACATCTAAACATCACCGGAATTTTAATGCTATAAAATAATTGTTATTAATTAGCAACAGCTAAGCTTATTACTTCACTTTGTGGATCGCCACCATAATCATATTGAAGTTGGAGATAGGCTGAAATTTAATTTATAGACCGTCAATGGCCCCTTCAACTGAGTAAATTAATTAGAATTTTGACGTAGGTAGGCCGCGTCTGACAGGAGTCCTAGCGTCGTGTCCGCGATTCTACGCAGGAATACTAAATCCTCCGACCACTCACCACTAAAATCGGCGTGACTTAATTAAATGTACCTACGGTCGACACGCTCTTCACATTTAATTTAGATATTTGGGAAGCCTATAAAGTTTTTACAAGCGCACAACCGCATGAGCCTTGAGATGATCGTAAACAAACTTAGTCCACTAAACTTAATCGAAATTACGTACAAATTGTTATACTGTTCTTGGCGCACGGTTTTTTCACACGTTTCCGTTTTAATTACAACTTTGCCGGAAATTGTATGTGTATCTTGATAAAAGTTGCTTATTATTTCTTCTCAATCTATTGAAAGTTTTGAGGAAATTCATAGAAATTTTACTAGAATAAGTGGTAATATTAAAGAACATTGACCAAATCGGACCTGAGCGTGTACACACATGTTATAAACACGAAAAAAAATCGTAATTTTTCCAAGAAGTAAAGATATTTTTTTTTATCATCGTACATTTTGTTGCAATCAGAATGTATAATTTTCCTTAATAACGTTTCATTTCGTATAAATTATTTTATCGGTTATACTTAAATACATTATTTTCATTTTTAATAGTTAAGTAGCGGTAAAATATTTAACTTAATAAGTAAATATCATAATAACTCAAAATCTGTTTGCATTATTCATTTTATAAAACTTAACAAAAGTAAAAATTGCATAAACATTTTGCTAATAAGCGTATAACGAAACGTGATTTGTTATTGATTGACGATTGCAATATACTGGTAACAAATGTCAATTGCTATTGACAGTTGCAATCCAGTGCGTTTGTTACCAGTATATCTGTATCTGTATAATCTATGGCGTTTGTTGTGAGGTTGTTATACGTTATTTTATGCGAATTTAGATCTTTACTACTATTGTGTTTACTACTTACCTATATAAAAACAAGACCCTGCCTAATCCCATCATATTTGTTTACAGTAGGTAAATTATTTGCAAAATAGATATCAGTAGCACGGTAATAATATCTAACAGTATTGTTACTCCATACAAACGCTCGAAACTCGAGTTATACCTACGCGCCTCGAGCAAAGTACCCATTAGACTGTGCGGACTGTGCCTAAAATACCACAGCCGTGATCGTGCCGCAGCTCGCACACGGCGCGTCTGTAGGTATATAACTCACCAAGACGGCCGAGTTACAATACGGTTAGATTATATTACCGTGTCAGTAGGTAGTATTTAATGTCTTTGATATCAGGGAGGTACACGTTCTATGGTTGTTATTGCATTTTTGTGATAAAATGTGGGTAGTTGTAGCATCAACATCTACAGTTTTAAGCTCTACTTTTGAAAATTTAAATAAAATATTTAAAGTGGTATTTTATTAAGTTTAATGACTTTAGATTATTAAATACATCTACTACCTGCCAGTACAGTGTTGACAACATCCTATGTACACAAACAACAGAAAACACATATCACAAATTATGGCTGAGTCACTCCAAGAATCAATGAGCAGTCTGAGAGACATGTTCCTCAAGCGGATGGCGGTTTTTGAAGCTGAGCTCCCACAATCCCAAAGCTCTGCATCAATGACAGGATTGGCTTCGGAATATCAGTCCTTCAAGGTATTTGTCATGGAGGCTCTGAATGGCTTTCAACGGCAGATTGAGCTTCTTGCGCACACCGTGGACACTATGGAGATGAGAGCCAGGCGGAAGATGTTGTTGCTGCATGGAGTGTCTTAGGACAGCAAGGAGGACACATCCAAGGTGGTGGTTAAAGTCTTCAAGGAGCACCTCAAAACCGACTTGACGGCTGCCGATGTCCGACGATGCCATAGAATGGGGCGCCTGTCAAATGACCACAAACCCAGGCCCATTGTCTTAAAACTAAATGACGCATCCGTACGTGACAAGCTATGGTTTGCTAAAACCAAGTTCAAGGGCACTGGGATCACAATTTCTGAGTTCCTGACCAAGCAAAGACACGAAACTTTTATGGTGGCAAGACAGAAGTACGGTGTGTCGCAGTGTTGGACCAGGGAGGGCATTATTCATGTCCTGGCACCCGATGGTTCGCATCATCGTGTGATCAGCCTCGCTGAGCTGCAGCAGAAAGGTATGGAGAAACCAGCGACAGTTTCGAAGCCAGCCACCAAATCCAAACGAACCGTTGCCCAGAAAAAAGAATTTTTTGTTTCCTTTGTTTTGTTTGTTTTTTCGGGCCGGGTAGTATATCCAATTTTTATCCTACTCTTGTCGGTACCCACTTATTTTCAATTTTACTTATTAGTTAATTACAGCTCTTAGAAAAACTAATAATTTATTATTCATTGTATTCTGTTGGTGTTCGATATTTTTCTACTACAGTCAACTTCAAATCTGTCATTTCTGTAAAAGTACCTCCTTGGGTACAAGGCTTTTTGGCAAAAGTTTTATGTTTATTTAGTCTGTTCGTATTTTCTTAAATCTTTCAATTTTTTTTTTCCTACTATCGTTCTCTTAAATTTTTCTTCGCTGCCTTTCCCAATTTTTTACCCGTACCGATATTAACCCTTCTTTTATTCTTGTGATTTTGTTTAAGCATGTATGTTAGAGTTACTTATGGGTTCTTTTTTGTTAACGCAACTGGCAGGTGGTGTATTGGTGGAATTGTATTTTTTTTTATTATTATTATTTTATTATTAATATTTATTTTTATTTTATTATTATTTATATTTGCATAAATATTTCGTTACTGTTGGGTTATAAATCACACTAAGTATTTATAGATATTGATATATATTGTATGTACATATAATACATATTGCCATCATTGATATTATTAATGTAAGTGATGACGATAGTTTCTATTCTACATGTAGCGTAGATGATAGTTTTTCTAGTATGCCGTCACTAGCTGACTGTCTTAACTCACAATTTTCTGATGTACCTAAAAATTTCAATGTCGTTCATATCAATGCCCAAAGCATTCCGGCTCATTTCTTTGATATGTTGGCGAATTTAGACTGTAAGAATATTCACGCTATCCTTGTTTCTGAGTCATGGCTTAAGCCCTGTCTGCCCTCTACATTATACTCCCTTCCTGGTTTTCAGCTTATCAGAAATGACCGTGCCGTTGGAGGCGGTGGTGGTGTTGCCATATATCTTCGTTCACATATTCCTTATACAATTGTTGGTATGTCAGCACAGCCGCCGCCGCCAAGTGCAGGCGAGCATTTATTTCTGGAAGTTGTTTTAAACCACACCAAAATCCTAATCGGCGTTTACTATTGTCCTTCTTTACGAATAGATTACTTTTCTACTTTGAAAACCTTATTGGTCAATACCGTACCATCTTACAGTCACATAATCATAATGAGTGATTTTAATACCTGCGTGCTCAAAAATGATGCCCGATCTTTCAATATTGCCACTTAGCGCAACTCATCATTTTCCTAATTCTGCACCTTCACTCCTTGACCTTATAATGGTTTCTTCAAGAGAACATGTCGCCATGCACGGGCAGTACCCAGCTAACATGTTCTCATATCACGATCTGCTTTTCTTATCCTACAAAATTCGACCTCCTAAAATAAGACATAAAGTACTTATGCAGCGCAATTTTGGTGGAATGAACACTGACAACCTTTGTAAAGATGCCAGAAATATTGATTGGACCCAACTTGTCAATTTGCAATCTATTGATGAAAAGGTCAGCATTTTTACAAGCAAAATCACGGAACTGTACGTCAGGCATGCACCAATTCGACCTGTGAAAATAAAGTACCCTCCTGCCCCATGGCTAACTGAAAATATCAAATATCTGATTCACAAGAAAGCTGCTGCCAAATTTAGGTACAAAATAAGGCCTGACGCTCTCAATTTGCAAAAATATGTTGCGTGTGCTCTGTGTCCGTGTTTGAACTATTGGATACATTGTCGGTGTCGTTCCCATCAATTTAAGAGTGCGACAGTAGCGCCATCTTTGGGTTATCTTGCGCATTACGTAGTCTACAATCAAGTCAATCAATAATTCACAATCATGTCAAGGAGTTGTGGCCGTTGTCGTCGTTTTCTGTCGCCCACCGAGTCTGCGAGATGTCGCCATTGTGACGTATATTTTCACCTGAGATGTGTTTGCCTACCTCCTGCCGGTACCATTTCTCCATCCTGGCAATGCCCTGGTTGTATCAAGTCTAAGACAGCCAAGAAAACCGGCTGCCAGCAAGCAGCCTGAAGACCCGTTAAGCATCAACTCGCCAACGAACTCATCGTTCGAGTCCACCCAGGAGCTGACACTAGATATTAACGAAGAGCTTAAAATTTTCAGAGATCATTTACGCTCTGTAAACAGAGATCTGCAAGCATTTAGAGATGAGCTGGCGGATAAGTAAATATAAAAAAATATCAACAAAAAGTTGATACTCTAGAGGAGAGGGTCAGTAAACTTGAGCAGTTGCAACGACCTCATACTGAAGACGTTGAGGAAGTGATCGCTCAGCTCAGGCATGACCTCCGCGAGCGTGACCAACAGCTGCTGGCTAATGACATCGAGATAGCCAACTTTGCGGAGGTGAGCGGAGAGAACACCGTCCATGTCGTAATGCAGATAGCTTCGAAGATCGGGTTGAGCCTAGATGAACATGAGATAGATTGCGCGCAAAGGATTGGAGGTCGGCATATCGTGGCGACGGACGCTGCGGGCCCTGAGGAGCGTCCACGCCTCATAACAGTACGCTTCACGACGCGAGCAAAGCGAGATGCAATGCTGCACAACGCCAGAGTTCGTCGAGGAGTGACGTCGGCCGACGTCATCAACGAGCGGCTCACCAAGGAGAACCGTCAATTGTTTCGGTTGGCGCGTGAGGCCGGTCAGCGCTCAGGATGGAAGTTTGTATGGGTCAAGCGTGGCCGTATCTTTGCACGAAACAAGCCTGGAGACAAAGTATGCTCGATTAAAAATGAATCGGACATTGAACAGGTTTTTAGTTCTAGCTCCACATAGTTATTTTTTTATTATATTTATAGTATTATTAAGTAATAGATTTAATAAAGACGGGAAGTCTTATTGTAAGAACAGTATAGCTAAGGATACAGGTTGCAATAATAGGTTAAGTTATTATAATATGCCTATCAATATGTATATTTATTATTTATACCAATTATTTATCTATTTTTATATTATATTAACTTATAAGCATATATTTATTTTATTAACGCTTCTATATTACACATTATATGGATATATATACATCACAAACAACTATGAACAAAGCATATTATATTTCACATTCTTACACATAATAACAACACAACATAATATTTACAAAACTAGGTATATCAACAAATGGAATAATAGTATATCAACATCTGAGCCTTAAAATAGTTACATTAATAAGTATATACAGAACAGTAAAAATATTTAATTATATACATGACAAGAAGTAAATACTTGAAGGTGGGTTTATTCAATGCTGGCTCATTGGGAACTCGGCATGATGAATTTTTGTTAGCCATGGATGAACTAGCAGTAGACATCATGGCAATCAATGAAACATGGCTACGGGAAGGAGAAGAGGGTCGTGCGCCGACACTTTCAAACTACCGCCTTCGGCACGTACCCCGACCCTCGAATGTGCGGGGAGGCCGCGGCGAGGGCGTTGGCTTCTATGTGCGCCGTGACCTCAAAGTTCGAACCATGGCACACCCAGTCGCACCGAATGTTGAGCAAATGTGGCTCAAACTCACGATTAACTCGCAAATTTTGATCATTGGCACAGCATATAGACCACCTTGGCTAGACATGAACACCTTTCTGGATGCGATTACTGACTCCTAAACATCATTTAATAAAACCCACAAAACCGTACTTCTTGGCGACTTCAACTCAAACTGGCTCATCAGTAATGATAACAATACTATCTTGTTAAAAAAATTTTTACAGTGTATCAGTCTTGATCAGGTGATCCAGCAGCCAACTCATTTTACCGATCATAGTGAGACCCTAATCGATGTTGTATGCACTGATGCTCATACTAACAACATTTCAGTCCAACATAAACCAGAATTAGGTAATCATGCTATCATATCTGTGACATTGCAAATTAAAATTAACAAGCCTACCCCACAGTGGATCAACTATAGGCCGTAAAAGCACATAATGCTGAATGTTTTTGAGGATGACCTTAACAAATTAGATTAGGACTATATAACTTTCCAGGAAAATGTGGGTGACATGGTTTCATTATTTAACACCTTTATCACAACTCTATTTGATATGCATGCACCAACAACTAGTATTTTAATTAAACATAGATCTCTTCCGTGGATTACCGATACAATTAAAGAAAAGAGCCTACTTCGAGACATATGTAAACAGACATATCAGAAACCCAAAGAAGCTATGGTACAATCTGAAATCTACAATTACAATCGGCAAACCAAGAGTACAGGATTTGCCATTTACATTTAATGATCCAGAGGTTCTCAACAGACATTTTTTAAACATTCCTGGTAATGATGCTGTTCTATTATCTGATCTGATTTACTTTGAGACAAATAGGTTCCACTCACACTCCTTCAGTCTTGAGCCTGTTAGTGAAGAACTAGTTCATTTGTACATTAAAAGTCTTAAATCCAATGCCCTTGGTATTGATAACATCTCACTGGACATGCTGATGATGACTCTTCCACATATTCTACCATACATCACAGAAATCATGAACAAATCAATCACTTCTTCTACCTTTCCTGAAGTATGGAAAACGGCTATTGATAAACCTATACCCAAAATTTCGAATCCAATCACTGCCAAGGACCTAAGACCCATCAATTTGCTTCCTTGTTTGTCAAAGGTACTGGAAAAGGTGGTAAGCAATCAGTTGAGGAAGTATCTTGAGAAGTATGATATAATACCTAAGAAGCAGTCTGGATTTCGCCCGGGACACAGCACAACCACCACTCCACCACTATTCCAATACAGGATAAAGTTAAAAACTTAGGTCTCACTATAGACTCAACTCTGTCTTGGGATCCGCAGATCCAAGAAGTAAGTCGGAAAGCGTTTGCCTCAGCAGGTGCACTAAGAAGACTAAGGAACTTTCTTCCCACTACCACCAAAATTGCGCTAGCAAAATCTCTTTTGCTGCCCATTATTGATTATGCAGACGTCAGCTATTTAGATATCGCCGAAAACCAGCTTGATAAACTTGAGCGACTTCAAAATTTCTGCATACGATTCATATTTGGATTACGCAAATATGATCATGTTTCACAATTTCGAGCCCAACTCAAGTGGTTACCTATTAGACATCGTCGGAATGCTCACGTTTTAACTTTACTATACAATATATTGTTTAACCCTTCAACACCCTCCTATCTTAAAGGACGATTCGAGTTCCTTCATGACACGCACAATCGATATTTAAGGTCATCAGAAAATTTACGACTGAAAATGCCGACACATTCCACAGCATTCTATGATTAAATCTTTTTCTGTAACGGCCGTTCGCTTGTGGAATGCATTGCCTCTAAACATAAGGCAGGCACAGACGGTTACTACATTCAAAACTTTAGTTAAGGAACATTACTTGTCCGTTTAATTTATTCCCTATTCTAAAAATATGTATTTAGCATTATGCACTAATTTATCTAGATATGTATGTATAATGTTATTAATGTATTAGTATATATTTAGTATTATGCACTAATTTATATAGATATGTATGTATATGTTATGTATGTATTGTATAAATGTATATGTTTATAGTATTAATATTATAAAATTGGTACACCTACAACTACCACTTCTTTTCCTACCAATATCTCCATCCAAAGGTTGCCTGGTAGATATCGCTTTAAGCGATAAGGCCGCCCTTTGTACTTTACCTAATATATAAGATTACTATAATGTTGATACCGGTGTATGATAAAGTTTAAATTAATAAATAAAATAAATAAATAAGAGTTATATTTATTCACATAGGTACTAAATGCCTTAAAACATTATTAAATCAGTTTGATGAGCTTACAGCTGTTAAAACCTAAAAAAATTGGTAACTTATTTGTAGATTCTAACCTTCAAAGTATTTTTTAAAAATATTAAATTATTCTGGCTTCTTACGTGCCATTTTCTGACGGAATAGTGTTTAATACATAAATACAAACAAATCGCACTATAGTTTGTTAATGTTCATGGAAAAAAGTTCAGGTACAGCTCCTATAGATATTTGGCCATTGTTTTTTGCCGTATATTTAAAAATAATTTATAAAAACGCCACTTTTAATAATCATTTCGTCATAGGATACAGACACAGGACATTGAACTACGCTAATTTGAAGACTAAGTTCAAACGTTTTTCTTTTATGTTTCGCTTATTTTTATTTAGAAGTTCAGAATTATCTTGTTGTTCAGCAGAAAAAGCAACTACAAGCTGTTTCGCTTCATGAAATGAATATTTAGGTATTAATCGGAGGCGTAATTTTAAACAACTAACACCTTGACGCTTAAACAGTTCTATAATTTTATGAATTCGGTTTCGACAGAACAACTCACCTAAACTTAGTTAGCTAATTGTTCTGACATTTGTTTGATAGATTTACATTTGAGAAATAATTTCAATTAAAATAAATAAGAACCAAAATGATACACAGTACATTTCCACAAACCGGTAACCGAGCTGAAGAAAGCTTGTTGTCTGGTAGTATAAGTTTTAATTAGTGATTGCCAATAAGGTACCCTACCTTATTGGCAATCACTAATTAAAACTAGCAATGAAACCAAAATAATACATGTCTTCTCTTACTATTTTATCATTCAACCAATCCACCTGACTGCCAAACAACACAAAAGTCTTTTCTGTAGCAATATTTAAATAAGTACATATTTTATCCACATCTATTATATCTTTACAAATTGGCTCACCACTTTCAGTGTATACAATTAGTTGAGAAATTAAATTAAGTACAGCACCGTCAGGCGTTATTATATATTAATTGCAGCATATCGTCCGGCAAGATAAGATAATTCTTTATTGACCACCACAAGTCACATTAGGCAAGTGCATTTAGTTCCCCCCCGTGGGATCTCCACCTTGTCGTGGTGGGAGCTCAGTAACCGTGGCTTGGACACCCTCGGTGAAGCTAAGAGAGTTCCTGGGAGTGGACGCTCCGCTTGAGCTTCGAGGGGCCTGCGCAGGATACGTCCAAAGGTGCGGGTGCGGGGGTCAGTTCTGTCTGTCCCTCGCAGTCGAGCCCGGTCACGGGAGGTGAGGCGTGTCGGTGTTGCGTTGCCACGCGCCCTATCTCTCGCGACCAAATGGGGGCGCATCATTGTTGCGTTGCGGTGGAGCCGCAGAGGAAGAGGAGATGCGGTGTTGCCAGGTTGCCGTCCTCCCTATCTTCTGCGGCCGCTGGGTGTTTTGGCGGCGGAGCCCAACACCTTCATCCGCCGCCAAGGGGGTTTTGTTCGGGGCCCGCCTGGCCATCTGGCGGGCTTATACCCGTCGAGGGGTAGCGACATATGCTTCAGCGATACCCGACCCTCCGACACACGGCATATATTGAGCAATTTGTTAATCGTGATTTTTGCTCTACATGTTATAAACTATGTTCGTTACTTCTTAAACAAATGAGCTTTTACCTGCGGCTTTGCACGTGCTTGTTAGATAACATAATATCAAATAACTAAATAGAAAAGACTTCTATTCGTATCGTTAACTTAAAAAAAAAATCTCGCATTAACTTTATTCGGCTTCACAGTAGAAACCCAAATTACATATTATTCATTCGCCTCGTGCAGCAAGCGGAGGGTTGTATATGACTCTCCCATATCAGCGATTTGAGCCTGTTCACCAAAACCTCTGCGGTGTTCGTCGTCGTCGCAAACCCCTGTTAGCGTACATTGCCACATCACCATAGTAATTTCGGTTGCCATCATGCTTTATTTCCGCAACAAAAGGTATCGTTTTGACATGAATAAGTAGGTACGTAACTTACACACAAACTTTAATTTATAATATTAGTAGTGATGAAGTTTAAAATAAAAATGTATACCAAGATTTGAAAGCATAAATACTTTAGTGAGTGATCCGTCGTAAAATAGAAAAGGAATAGAAACAAAAAATTAGACTGGCGGCGGTAAGATCAGATACTGTAAAAATAAAAGTTTTTCATTATTCTTCTCAGGACCTAGTTACAACATTCTCTCCCAGTCTACCTTAGAGTGGTGCAGAGATTAAAGTAGGTGTATTGAAGAAGTGAGTGAAGAAGAACTTTTGTAGCATAAACATAATATATATTATATACATAGTTTAAAATACATACATTCGATAGTACAAGAACATATTAATAAATAAGTAGCTATACAAAATATAAAATATATAGTAATTATAAACTAAGAATACATAACAAATTATAAAAATATTAAATATATACATACACTAAATACCAATATACATAAACATATTATTAGGATACTTCTGCCAATTTATCCAACAACAGCTGTTTCACTCTGGATTTAAAGCGATCCTTTGTAGTAGCCATCCTGATTTCTAGAGGAAGGGCATTCCAAATAAGGATTGCTTGAATGGGAAAGGACGAGTGAATTAAAGCAGAACTATGTGAAGGACAAAGTAGGAGAAGATTATTGGAAGAACGAAGATTTCGATCGTGGTTGGAACTCAAGTATTGGAAATAAGAATTAAGGTATTTTGGGGTATTGGGAGACATAAGGATAGAATAAAGAGTAGTGAGGGCACGCATACTGCGTCTTTGACGAACAGGAAGCCACTTCAATTGAGAACGATAAGTAGATACATGATCATACTTGCGAAGGTTAAAGATAAATCGAATGCAGTTATTGAGAAGACGATCCAGTTTGTTGAGAAGTTCTGCATTCAGGTCATAGTAGCATACATCACCATAGTCGATCAACGGGAAAACCAAAGTTTGCACAAGCATAGTCTTGGTCTTGGGTGGGAGGAAGTTTCTTAAGCGGTTTAGAGCACGTAGGGTACCTGTAATTTTCTGACCGACTTGAGTAACTTGGTTACGCCAACTCAAGGTACAATCTATATGCAGGCCAAGGTTCTTGACCATTGGAAAGAAGTCTATAGCAGTACCATCGTAGACTAGTGTTGGCAGAGTTGTAAAATCTAGTTTTTGTACTGATCGCTGGCTGCCAATGATAATGGCTTGGCATTTACTAGGATTTACAGACAAGCCAAACTTGTCTGACCAATTTTTTATGACAAGTAAATCCTTGTTTACCCTATGGATTGCTAGTGAAACATCTTCAACAGTTGCCTGAGAGTAAATCTGTAAGTCATCGGCATACAAGTGATAATCGCATTGAAGATTTTGAGTTAAGAGATTAATAAACATAGAAAATAGCAAAGGAGAAATGATACCGCCTTGAGGAACGCCAGAGTTGTTGTCGCACCAGTTCGATGATGACTCATCAAGGCGGACAGACTGCTGACGACCCCGAAGATAACTTGAGAACCAATCCAGAGCATCGGATGAGACCTTGAGATGGGAGAGGAGGGATAATAGGATATCGTGACTGACGGTATTAAAGGCATTTGAAAAATCAACCAAAGTCAACACTGTGACCTTGGCATTTTCCACGCCCTCCCTAATATCGCCAGTCACTTTAAGGAGTGCAGTAGTAGTGCTATGTCCAGGCCTGAAACCAGACTGGAGAGGACTTAAAAGGTTGTTGATGTAAACAAACCTGGACAATTGCTGTTGCACACAGGACTCGAGAACTTTGGATAGGAAAGGAAGGATGGATATGGGACGAAAATGCGTTGGGAGAGAAGGATTTTGGAGTTTTGGCAAAGGAATAACGTAGGCTTTACGCCACAGGGATGGGAAGGTACCAGAAACTAGGGAAAAATTTATAATATGAGTGACGGCTGGAAGGACTTGATCCAGGATATTGGTGATCATTCGTCGCCTGATGTTGTCACTTCCAACAGCATTGGATTTGATGGAAAGGATTCTCTTTTTGATCTCATTCGATGCAAGTGGAGAAAAATGAAAGGATTCGACTTCGGGTTGGGTTAAACCAGCTAAGTAGTTCACCGTGAGACGCCCAGCCTGGTGATCCAGTGACGAGGTAGTTGTGAAATGTATATTGATATCATCCAAGCTAAGCGCCCCAAGGCAGTCAACACGTCGCTGTTTGCCGATACCTAAAGTTCCAAGGAACCTCCAGATATCGGCAGGGGATGAGGATGAAATATTATGAAGTATGTGTTGGCGTTTTGCGTTGCGTACCATCTGATTACACCGATTTCTTGCAGATTTGAAACGACTCCAGTTCTCGTCGCAGCGGTCCTTTTTATAGTTTCGAAAAGCCCGGTCCCTACGCCTCATTGCCATACGCACACCTCTCGTAATCCAGGGTGCTGGTAAATGCTTTAATTTCACTTTCCTTACGGGGGCATGGGCATCATATAATTTACCTATTGCATTATTAAAGAAAAGTACCTTGTCATCAATTGTGGTAGCAGACTCCATGGGTTCCCAGTTGATAATAGCCGCATCTTCGCGGAGTTTGCTGACATCCATGCGACCAAAACAACGTCTGTGCAAAACTTTAGGTGAGGATTTGGGAGGTTTGAGGCGGTATGATAGGAATATTAGGTCATGACGGGAAATACCGGGAGCAGGGTGTTGGCCGTGGGAGGAGGATAGGGTTGTAGAAGACGTGATGATTAAGTCTAGCCAGGTATCCTCTGCATCATTGTTGTGGTGACTGGGTTGTAGAGGCAAGATGTGGAGGCTGGCTGACTCAACGACATCACGAAGTTTACGGGAACGACTGGATTGAGGAGAATTAAGGTTGGTGTTGAAGTCGCCCATGATAATAATATGTTCATACTCTGACCCTAAAGATTCCAGTATCGGCTCGATACTGGAGAAATAATCTAAGGCTGGTGGACAGTAGACGACGCCAATAAGGGCCTTAGCTCCTCTGACGTCAATCTCCAGGAATAAATATTCTGCAGGTGTAGCAGCCGGTGAAGAAGCAAGAATTCTAAAAGGAATGGCACTGCAGAGATAAATTGCGACACCACCACCTCTCCTGCCGACTCGATCATTCCGAATTAGAATGAAGCCGGGAAGAGAGTACGACGTAGAAAGAAGTTCGGGTTTAAGCCAGCTCTCCGAAACCAGGATGGCATGCACATTAGACTCGGAGAATGCTTCCAACAAGTCATTATGATGGCTGGGTATGCTTTGAGCGTTGAGGTGGCAAACATTGAGCGTTGATTGTGATCGCTGACCAATAAATGTTTGTCGTAAGCAATCGCCCAATGTGCCCTCAGTAGAACAAAAACTACTGTTATCAGAGTTGTCCGTAAAAACAGCTAAATCATTGGCAGACAAATAAGCGTCATCATCAGAATCAACTTCCATGAGTTAAATATAAAATATACTATTATACAAATATATAAATATTATAATGTAGATATTATATATAATTATATTATGTACATAAAGAAAAAAATAAATTTCAAAGCGTAATAAATACATCTCTGCACCACCCGCCAGCTCACACAAACGAATAAACATACACACATAAAGCAATGTTACACAAATAATTATGCTAAAACAAAACGAAACGGACGACATCGATTTACATGTCACAGTAAAAGTTTCTTAACGTTTTCGAACTTTGTTTTCGAACGCACTTGAAGTTGACAGTTGTCAGACTTGTCACTGTCAGTGCTGCGTTGTAAACATTAAAAATAAATATCAAGAGACAATGTGGAATGTAGGTAAAAACAAGTAATTAGTGAACATACGCTAGATATAAACAATACTAATCTGCGCAAACAACAGAAGATGCCTAACCTAAATAAGATATTGAATCGAGAAAGATAGAAATAGTATACAGAAATATAAAGTAAAAGTAATAAAAACAGAATCATTTACGCGGTTTGGCGCCTGCATTTGATGTGCTAGAACTAGCGGTGCCGCTACTGCCCGATGCTCCGGTTCCGTCCTTAGGATGCTTCAACATCACGGAGTTCAGCTCTTCAGTGGTTGTGATCTTATGGCGGCTACCGTCGGATGCTTTGGCCACAATAACGCCATCCTGCGTCCAACATGCCCGCATGCCGAAGTGTTGACGGGCCTTCGTGAAAACCGCCTGACGAGGCTTTATCAGGAACTCCTTCAATGATACAGAGGTTCCTTTCAGCCTGGTCTTGGCATTCCAAATGGCTGATCTAGCCTCACCTTTTGTGAACCATGCCAGGATCGGACGCCGGTGATCTTTCCTGGGAGCTCCTAATCTATGGCACACACTGATGTCCTGTGGTGTCACACTGGAAATGGCCAGATTGTTGACTACTTTAAGCACTGAGTCCCTGCAGTCCTCCTTGTCGTCTTCAGCTAGTCCCAGAAACAATAATACCTTGCGCCTGTGCCTGGTCTCCATGACGTCAATGGAACGGCAGCACTCATTAATCTGCTTACGCAGAAGGCTCAACATTGAGAACATGAGTTCTCTAAATGTCCGAAACTCCTCGGCAACCTTGGACACAGTTTCTTTGGCCGGACCAACCACATGCAGCTGTGCCTCTAGTTCAGCCATCCTTCTGGAAAACGACTCCTCAAGGCTGTCCTGTGCCATTCTGATGTCATCAAGTGTAGACATTATAGTGTACTTCAAGTGAAGTAAGTATATATATCAATTGGAGAGTCAAGATATGTGTGAAGTGCTGGCAGGTGGTGTAGTTATCTGGCTTACTTTCACATAAACAGTACTACCTTTGTAAGTAGCTTCAGATTCAATTGTATTCTGACCAATTTGATTGCAAGTAAGACTTTAAATCACTTTAAATTAATTAAAATTTAATTACAAATTTAATGATATGTGCTAACTTTTTCACACCTACCGCCCAAAAAAAGTTTTACACGTTCATTACTATTTGGGTCACAGAGGAATTGTATACTACATGTTATCAATATTGTAACAGCTTTTTGTATTGCTTCACTTTTCCGAATGAATGCTGTTATTCGATCGATCTATTTAAATGCCCGACACCTATCTTCTTGATGTGTCTCTTTGCCGGAGATTGGCATTTTGCATCGATTTTCGTCCCGAATAAATGCAGTTTGGGACAAAGCGGTGAGAACAAAGGACAATTATCAAAAATAAGTAGTCCATATTTACGCATGAAACAATGGACTGAAATATTTCCAGTGTTCTAATGCGGATACAGAGAAAATATATTTATGATCTTTAGATTAGTAAACAGATTTATGTGGGTATATAGGTATTTTCCGGTTGGTTCATTTGGTGTGTAATGGTTTTCAATCTCATATTCCATTGTTGTCAATTAATTTCAAAACTGCTTTTTACCACTTTGAAACGGCAGTAAAAAAAGAAAGCGATAGCCCAGTGTTGTACGTAACGGACTGTCGAGACTATGGTCTCGGGTTCGATCCCCAGGACGGTACCCCGGGCACACACCTCTGAGTTTTCGAAGTTGTGTGTATTTAAAATGTTAATTATCGCTCTCTTAATAATGTGCCCGGCACGGCAATAGACTCGCCCCCTATTACATAGGGACCGAAACATAACTGGCGAAGTGAGGGTGTGTCATACACCTCTGCCTACCCCTTCAAGGGTAAAAGACATAAAGCTATGTTATATTATGAAACGGCAGTGATCTTGACTTGTTTTTAAATTAAACCCCTGAACCAAAGATTTAAATCGTCAGATGTGACCATACATATGGCGCAAAAAACGTGTTTTACCTAGTTGGCAACTAAGTAACATTAGAAGAATGAGCTCACTCTGGCCGTCGTAGTATCTTGCACACTGCGCATTGTCAATTTCACTTAAAACGTGTACAATTACTAGAAACAAACATCAAACTTTTTTTATTCATCAGCTGAGTGCTCATTTGAAACCAATTCGGAATTATCGCAACAGCAAAAAACTGAATATAAACAAAATAAAATAGTCCAAAAATATAGTTGATATGCCTGTTGATCAGTGTTATGTGATTTCAGCAGTTGTTGGAGGCAATTACACGACTGATATTTTCACATCGAACCTATATGTATAGTAGCATATTGTTATTATGTAGACTCCATCTATTTCCGTTTATCTGGAAACCTACGACGTAACCAAAAGCGAATCCACAACAAGAATCAGTATTAGATAATGTTATGACAATACAATAAGGAAAAAATAAACATTATTCATTTCTTATGTACAAAATGAAAATAATCTCAATTATGTTGTCTGCTTTTGTTACTTAATGCGAACTTAAATTTTTCCTTTGACTTCATTTGTTTTCTCTAGCGAGTAAAAACATAATATAAAATCACAGGTTGTTTATTTTCTACCAAATGCTTTGTATGAGGTCCGCTTAGTATAACCTGTTCTTCATTTTCCTTCGATATCATTCTAAACGGCGTCCACTGTAGTATATTGCTTTTCTTAAGGTAGCACACTGCACCAACAAGCACGCTGACCATCCGCTACGACGTCGTTGGCAAATTATATTGACGTTGTGAAAAATTATAACCTACTTAGTTTAGTGGACAAATAAACACAAATCGACTGACAAAAACGAACCTAAGTCTCTGGGTTGGAGCGGTGTCGTTGAGGTACCTACATTGTATGCCATGATCTTTGCGCTAGATTCGCGTAACATACATGCATAGTAAACTAGTTTTAGAACACGATTTAGAATAGGTATTCTAAATTAGTGACGTTGTTGATTTAGTAACGTGAGATTAATCTTCCATTAATCGCCTCTTTAATCCCCAGATGAAAGCTTTTGAGGTCTCCTTTGAGGAAATTTACAATTGTGGCAGATAATTTGATAGTGCCGCCGGTAGAGTGCAATAGGCACAGTCCTCACTACGTGAAACCAAAACATGGCCGAGCAGCTCTTTGGGAATAAACCGACGTGCAACAAACAAAGTATCCATGAACTTCATTTGAATGAAATTAATTCAACATTAATTAGATACATATGATTTGAAGTCTATCAATAGTTGTATCACAGCCGAAGGCTTTAATTAAGGACGGCAGTAGGCGTAGAGGCAAAGAGCTCAGATATGTAAATCTGTATTCATTGGTAGAGGTCGCATGATGCTGTCACTGTGGCATAAGAACATTTGGAATGCCAGTAGTAGGACTAGCCACGTCCTAAAAAATCACTCGACATACGTGACGTGAGTGTTTAGCGCTCTTGGCGATTACAGGAATCGTATTACATATAGGTAAAATACTTGATATAGGCATGAAGGACAACCTGACAAATCTACCACAGACGTACTAACAATAAAAGTTGTCGGAACATCATTTTTCATCGTTCAATACAATGAATGTAAAATTGAACTGTTGCGGCGAAATTGAATCCGAAGTCAAATCCAATAATTTTTAGCTGCGTGATCCGCCACAAAATACAATGATGCCACAAAATATAAAAATAGCGAAATAACGAATAAAAAGGTCACCCAGCTCGTACAAGTATTTGTCGATCACATAAGTATTGTTTGAGGATGTAGGCGTAATGTATTATCGGGATAAACACCACAACATTATGATACGTGAGAGCTCAAAATTGATTTCATAAATATGAGTTTGTTCTTTTTTATATTCAATGAAATTGTGAATATTATGTACACATGAATTAAATTACGAATATGAAATAGTGTTTTTATCCAAATTTTATTAAAATTTTGTATACGAATGAATTTCAGCAATTTCTTAGTCTGATAGTGTTTTTATTTACATACACTTTTTCTATAATGTGAAATATTTCATAATTTTTGGGCTGGGTCCAATATTGCAAATAAGTAGTTGACTTGTTGACTACAACTCAACTATTGGATAAAGGATAATACTATTAATACTAATACTATTTTATCGGTACTAAGTGAATAAATGTTTTGTTGCGGTTTCTGACATTTCTAGTAATTCAAACACAGCCGTTCTCAGAATCAGACTTTTGATCCGTGTCAGAAACCTAATTGAATTGCACGAAAAAGTCTTGCTGATTTTGTCATTTAAATATCGCCCAACTGATACCATTTTCGCAAATCTGTAAATGGCAGTCGAATAATTATAAAAAAATTATCGAAGTCAGCCTTATCGTAACTGTAACAGATAAGGTAGGTGACCTTCTTGCCTCATCTCATTTTTTGTCTCCTTTACTAATATATTGATTAAATCTGATTTATTTACCACATAACGTTTGCCCATAGCGTGTGACTTGATTCGACGTAAAGCAACGTTCACACAGGTCACCACATGGATAGGTGACTGAATTTTATGGTATTCACATCAGACCACTATCGCGCGTCGGCAGTCTAAAGCCGTCCAACAATCGTTGGGCCCATCAAAGCTTGCTTCTGGCGGTCTATAAACGAAAAATAAAGAAGCCTTAATTTGCACAAGCTTACAGTGCAGATGATATTGCCATCTTTGGTTGATAGTGGAGCATTCGGTTGAGACAATACAATGATAAAACGTTTCTAAACTTAGATCTGCCACAGTAAGCACGTGTAAATTATTCAGAACATGACTGTGAGTGCTTTTTTAGAACATTAAACACACAATACAAATACACCACAGATGAGGACACTGATAACTTGTGTCTGTACTGCCTTATAAAATGGATCAAGATTATGAGAATGAAAAACTTTTGCCTTAGTAGTCTAATTAATAACTTTGGATACTGCAGAAAAATGCTTACTTAAACTTTGGCGTGCCGATTAAAAGCACTTACCGGCTTCGCTCAGCAGTTTCTGTAAGTCTAACTTAGGAATTATCTTTTTCTTTGTCCGTAATAGGTATAATATCAATATTTTTTTACAGAAAAAGAAATAGAGCGCGAATAGGTGTCACCACGGATTTTTATAGAATAATTGGGTCTTAATTGTGTAATTATGTGGCAAAAGGAAAATTATTATTTTGCCCTCCACTTCGGTATGGTTTACATCACTCAGGAGCACGGTAAATCAGGTAACTGATGTTGAATAAACCCTAGAACACTTATCTGTTCATACACGTACATACATTTAATATAGTCATCATAGTCATCATAGTCATCATAACATATATACCTTGAAAATTACATAATTATGATTGGAAACTCAAAATTGAAGCGAGTAACATTAAATGTTGTTAGTGGTTTTTTAAGACCTGGGCGTAGCATCAAATCCTTATATGAGCCTCCGCGCAGCGCAGCCTGGAAGCAGCTTGACCCGGTTGCGTATTTCCAAAGCCTATTATATTTGAGTCACGAGTCAGACTCTAATAGAATAGCTTTTGTTTGTGCATATTACTCGACAATATCTAATCTATTTCAGTAAAAAATTGACTCAAATGGATTAGCTTTTGTGCCTTGATATTTTCAAAGAAAATACACGTACAAAACCTAGTACAGTATGATTCATATTCACTCAAATAGATAGCCTTTGTCGAGATATTTTCAAACATGGTTTTGGTTTCGTAGGTGCGACTGTATGTAATTCAAGTAACTAAATAGGTTATGTTACGAGTAGGTTCTCTTTTGACCCTTAACTCAAAAATAGGAGCCCTGCTAAGCAGGGCTCCGTCAACTTAGTTTATTAAAAATTATTTAATTGGACATAAAGTCTTCCTGCTAATATAATATAATATAAACTAAGTTGACGGAGCCCTGCTTCGCAGGGCTCCTATTTTTGGGTTAAGGGTCAAAAGAGAAACTAACATAACCTATTTAGTTACTTGAATTACATACAGTCACACCTAACCAACCAACACTAGGCACTAGGCACATTGTGGTCCTAAACCTAGACCCAAATTGAATAGCATTTGTTGCTGCAATGTTAGAATGAATTTATCCTACAAAGTCTACGCGATTTCGGTTCATTTCTGTACTAGTATAGACTAGGGTTTCGTCAAGTTTTTGTCAAACAAAAGCTAAGCCAGTTCAGTTTGCACTTTCACTCTAATGGTATAGGCTTTGTTAATACGCGACCCGGTTACGCAGGATCTACGCTAACTAATCCTTACACCAAAATGGTTCACTTGAATTTGCAGTAAGGATTTTTAATAAATTTACAAATGGAGCTAGAAGGTATTTATATTTGAAAGTAATCGTAATAACTGGCATCAGATATACTGTTCGCGTTTTGTATTTTTACTAAGAATTATTCACCGAAAGCTCGAATCATCTCCATACCTAATTTGGGCAAATCGGTTCAGTGGATACGCCGTAAAAATATCACAAACATTAATTCTCGCATTTATAATATTCAGTACAGAATATCATATTCTTTATTGTATAAGTAGTGTGGATTAACTGTGGGGATATCAACGTTATTTTTGAAAATAAGATTTAAAAGAATTTCAGTGTTAACTGGTGCAGTGCTGTCAACACTAACGGCCCTGTCACGACCTACAGCGGCGGGCGGCAGTGGCGAGCGTTTTCGATGTACATAGCGTGCGTTACTCCATTGCGGCCGCGCGCCGCGAGAATAAACGCGCCATGCACATCGCCCCTGCCGCGCCGCTCACCGCTTAGACCGATCTCGTGAACAGGCCCTAAAGCTTCATCGTACTGCGCTTAATATTTTCTGAAAATTCTCTGTTGTTGTTTTTTCATTCTGCTAACTTTGTTGATAAATCTCTTTAGCTCGATGTTTCTATTTTATAAATTATTTTGTAAATGTTACCATTTATCCATAAATTGTGACATATTTGAAGAGGTTATAGTTAAACTAAGTACAATTATTATAGACGTGTTATTATTATCCACAGTTATTTAGTTTAGTGACAAACTTATTTTTGTTTTACCATAAAATTGATAAAAAATAACTACTTAAAGATTTTACATTAATATACTTACTAGTGGCAAAGTGTCTTACATTAACGTTACAAATTAACATATTTGTAACGTTAATATAAGACACTTTTCCACTAGTAGGTACAGACGAATAGTAAAATAAATATTAGATTCAATAAAATTAAATAAAGTAGACTGACCTTCTTTCGTCTCTAAGAAAGATACTTAGTTTTATGATCCCTTGGTGTTGTAATAATATCAAGGTTAACTCAATAAAAAGAAATGGCAATTTATATGAAATGATTCCCATTATCCTTGAATCATAAAATTCGACGAGATAAATTCGACAGCCTCGGATTAAATCAATTTATTATAGAACATGCACAAAAAGGTGACTAATAGCTTAAAAAGCCAACCCATGGGCTCATCTGGGGGCTTATCCACTATGACCACTGTAATACCATGTTCAAGACGTGTGTCGTCGTGACGTGCACTAGACGTAAACGTGATTCAGTAACGTGACGTACCACGACAATCAAAATATTGTATTCAGTATGCCATACGACAGCTTGTCTATGCCTAGTTATCAATTTCACAACATTCGTTCATAAACCTTAATGTCAGTTTGCCGGCTCAATTTCGATTTTATAAATATTATTTTACTCGCTTGTAATTTTCACTATAAGCTACAGTATAAATAAAAAAGGTTAATAAAACTTAAATTATATATTTTAGTTCAATTTCGCCAGGAACAATCTCAAAATAAAAAAAATATCTTAAAAGTTTATTTCATCTTTTGTACTTAAGTCAGTTTTTGAACGATAACATATATGATGACATTGATGGCAGACATGGCAGTTGCAGTCGCGCTACAATATAACAAAATATAAGTGCGGTTAGTGCAGCAAATAGCCCAATTCTAACAGAGTCTAATAAATCATAATGGATTTATTATTTATCCGAAGACGAGTGAGACGCCAGCGACAGGCGTCCATTTTCATTAAACATAATATTTAATTAAACAACCTTGACACGGACACTGTTAAATAAAAAAGCAAATAAACTTAGCATTTAACCACTAACGGACACTGAAAATAGTATAAAACAAATAAACTTAGTACTTATTTATCCTCTATCGTTTTAAAATAAACGCGTTACGCAAGCGTTACGTGACCTCTTAGCTCACGGAATTTTGACAACTAAAACCGCGTCCGAAACGTGCGCTACCGCCTACCGTGCTTGTCAAACTTGAAGTTGGCATAGTGAATACCGTTTAAGCCAATAACGTGCCGACGTAGGTAACTAGCACGTTAAAACACGTTAATACTTCTAAATGGTCACAGTGAATAAGCCCCCTGGTGTAACCCAAACGTCGCGTCGGTACAAATAGAAGGTATTTCAACTTTATTTTCAAATAGTAACGCGATTGAGGCCCAATATTAATAAGCATAAAATGGTCAGTAGCGACAACTTACCGGCCTTGCTCGCTCTAGACAAGCAACAATATTTTTTGTAATTATAATGAAAGAAAAGGAACTCTGTTTGATACTTTCCCTTCGTAGTGATATCGCTCACATTACACCTGTACGCGTGACGTGACTTACCTACTAAAATCGTGCACATCTGAGCCATTCCCAGTTGTACAAACTGAAGCTACTGGCAGGAATGCAACCGACTGATAGCTACTTGTTGACTGTTGGTTCCTAAGGCCGACACCTGGGATATTGTGGCTGCAGTATACCAATTATATATCGACTAGTGCATGAAAGAAACGTAGTTTTGAATCAAAATCGTAAGTTCAAAACGTAAGTATAATAATAATGGAATATGTTCGGAATAAAGGCACATGTTTTAGTAAATCTAACATATAAAAGTCTCATGTTGCAGTGTTTCTGGTGGCACTCATTGATACGTATTGTGATTGTAGGTAGTAAAACCATGCTGATTGCGATTTACCCTCTAACAGAATATCGACGTGAGGTAACAGTATACGTTATACTGTACCGTTTCGTTCGGTGATTGAGAGTGCTAAAGGCCTCATCCTCTCATTCTACCTCATCGCTAATCCTCCTATTCCTTTTCGTATCTCTGGTATCATGGGTGTACAATTGTACATAGATGACGGTAATCGCTTACCATCGGGCGATCTGTTTGATCGTTTGCCTTCCATTGCTTGAAAAAGAACTCCTCCGTAATGACTCGACTCATTTTATTGACTTTTCTTTAAATTTGGTACGAATATAGGTTTTGTAAAGTATGTTTCATACCGAAGGGTGATAAGGGTTTCCCTACCCATATTTCTTATTTTAACTTTTTAAGGAAAAATATATTTCCGTATATTCTTTTTTCACCCAAATGTAACTATTTAATAATTTATATGACAGAAAAACGTAATGCGGGTCAGCGAGTTAATCCATATATTAAACAAGTAGATATTTGGAAGCTCCAAAACTCAATATTCAATCATTCATTTTCATTACATAATCTTGACTTAGCTGGTAAGTATATGTATAACAAAATACATGGCATCATTATGGATCCTGTCGGGCAAATCCAACTTAACTTCAAAGTTAGGGCTTAGCTTAATAGCAATTAGTTAATTGTTATATCTTCTTACACTAAAACTGCACTTTATTTTACAAACAACAACACTTTATTACACACTAATAAAAGACTCTAATTCTCACCACTAAACACTTCCGAGTCTTCAGATCCTTCGCTAATCTTGATCGCTCCGCTTATTCAATTGAACTGTGTGATTCGCTCGTCCACGCGGTATTTATACTGGCCGGATAACAAATTAGTCATTTTTAGACTTCCCGAGAATGTTCTCGTAACAGTCGAAACATAATCGATACTTCGAGTAAACAAACAGTAACGCCATCTAGTGGAGAATAGATGAAACACTTTTAAACTACCGATATGTCCATTCTCTTCTAGTTCTGTCATTCACCGATAAATGGCGTTATTTTCAAATATCGCCATTCGTATCACTGCCTCCCTCTTTGACGTGTTCGCCTCGAACATCGTTGGACCCATAGTAACGAGCCAACCGGTCGATATGAACTATCTTTGGTGCACCTCGCGGCCCCTTCTGGATTTGATAGGTAACGTCGTTCTTCCTGGTAATAATGCGATATGGCCCGCCCCATCGGGCTTGTAACTAGGCGATTTACCTTTGCTTGGTACTGGGTTATGAAGCCACACCAATGATCTCTCCTCGAAGCCTTTGGTGTTCGCCTTCCGGTCGTAGCGAGTTTTCATCTTTTCAGACATCTGTTGTACAGATTCCCTGATGTGCTCGTATACGTCGTTCATCTTGTTGCGTAGCTCGGTCGCTTTATCCGTTATATTGCGTGGAGATTCTGGTGGAATACCAGTGACTAAGTCTGCAGGTAAAAGTAGTTCTCTACCGAAATTGGCAAATACTCCTGTCGTTTCGTGGACTGCACTGCGATATGACAGGAGAAATGGTTGGATGTGCTTGTCCCAATCTTTTTTTTTGCTCTCCACGACCTTCGCCAGGTACCTTTCTAGGGATTGGTTAAATAGCTCAACCATGCCATCCGATTGCGGATGATAAGCCGTGGTCCTGGTTTTATGTGCACCCATCACGCGACAAGTTTCCTTGAACACCTCAGATTCGAAGTTTCGGCCTTGATCGCTGTGGTTTTCCAAGGGCACCCCGAACCGATAAAAGACTTCATGCACCAGCTTATCAGCCACTGTGGTAGCTTCTTGATTTGGGATTGCAAACACTTCAGGCCACTTCGTGAAGTAATCCATCATAACCAAGAAGTATTTGTTTCCGTCCTGGCTCTCAGGAAACGGCCCAGCGACATCCAACGCTATGCGTTCCCATGGGGCTTCCACATTGTACACCTTTAGTGCACCTCTGCTACGAGTATGTGGCCCTTTCACAGCCGCACAACTTGTGCATTTGCGGCACCAATCCTCGACGTCATCCCGACAGTGGAGCCAATAAAGCCGCGCTCGGATCTTAGTAAGTGTCTTCTTAACACCCATGTGACCTCCCAGAGCACCATTGTGATAGAGCCGCAGTACTTTCGCCACCTTAGTTTTGGGCACTACCGTTTGCAGATGGCACTGGTTACCTCGAGCGTTTTCCCATTTGCGGCACAGAACTCCATCCTGTACAACCAAGCTTTCCCACTGTGCCCAATAACCTTTGGTGATAAGGCTCATTGCTGCGATATCACTCCATTTGGGCCTAGGAGCACCTGATTTCTTCCATTCGAGAATCGGCTGTACATCCTTGTCATCTTGCTGAGCACTCTGCAAAGCTTCTTTCCATTCGTCGCTTAGATCCGTCTTCAACATCCTCACTAGCGCTGCCTGCTTTGCTTCCTGTCGGGTACAATGCCTGCACTGGTCGGGACACGGCCTACGCGATACGCGATCTGCGTTACCATGGGATTTGCCTCTGCGATGTTGTATTAAGAAAAGAAAATGTTTATTTTGTGCCTCACATATAGGTACACTAAACAATAATGATAATACTAAATTCTAATACAAAGAAAAAAAAGTAACAAAAATAATAATAAGGAACAGCATTAGTGAGGCCAAATTTGGAGCCTGCCTCAGCGAATGCTGCGACAAACTTTGCCGCAGCGTATTACAAAATCAAACTCTTGCAGTAGTTCAATCCATCTGGCTTCTTGTCTTTTTGGATCCTTAAATTGAAGTAGGCATTTCAGCGCAGCGTGGTCGGTTCGCAGGTGGAATTTACGCCCCAACAAATATTTGTTGAAATGCTGCAATGTCTTTACTACAGACAAAAGTTCCCGCCGGGTGACGCAGTAGTTTCTTTCGGGTTTGGATAAGGCCTTGCTGAAGTATGCTATAACAACTTCTTGATCACCTTTCTTTTGTGACAGCACGCCGCCAATGCCAGTGTTACTGGCATCTGTGTCAACTATGAATTCATGCTCATTGTCAGGGTAGCCTAGAATAGGTGCAGTACACAGATGTTCCTTAAGCTTCTGGAATGCAACAACACAGCTCTCATTCCAACAAAACCGTACTCTGTCTTCGGTGAGCTCGAAGGTCGAGCAATGTCAGCAAAGTTCTTCACAAACCGTCAATAGTAGGAGCATAATCCGAGGAATGCTCTGACCTGCGTTTTGTTCTCTGGAACTGGCCATTCCTTCACGGCAATGATCATATCCGGGTCGACTCCTCGTATCTTTGACAGTACTTGCTCCAAGTTTCGAAGGTGATCCTGGAAGGTGCGCCCCTCGATGATTATGTCATCCAAGTAGTCCAGGCAGGCGTCTCCAATCAGCCCCATAAGCACTCGCTCCATTGGTCTCTCAAAAATAGCCGGAGCGTTGCACAATCCAAATGGCATGACGTTAAATTGCCACAATCCTTTGCCTGTGGAGATTGCCGTCTTCTCCTTGTCTCGAGGATCTATTTCCACCTGCCAGTAGCCACTTTTTAGATCTAAGGTAGAAAACCACTTCATCCCCGTCAGCGTCTACAGTGTGTCATCGATCATTGGGAGTGGGTAGCTGTCCTTCTTCGTGATGTTATTTAACCGGCGGTAGTCTACACAGAAGCGCATGCTGCCATCTTTCTTCTTAACTAGCACAACCGGAGAGCACCACGGGCTAGACGAAGGCTCGATTACACCTTCCTTCACCATACCGTCGATCATTCGTCTTCACGTTCTCGTGCCACTGGCACATGTCTTGGCCGCTGGTGAATCGGTGCTTCACTTCCCGTATTTATTTTGTGCTGGACTAGTGCTGTCTTCCCTATGTCGGCATCACTGGTCGAGAAAATATCGGAGAAAATATAATATGGAGGGGATGGATGACGAAAGACTGACCAAGAAAACTGATGAAGAAGTTATATAAGTCAAGTGTGAATGGGACAGGAGGAAGGGCAAGACCTAGACGGACGTTCTCTGACCAGATTGGTGACATCCTAAAAAAAGGACAGTGGTAGAATATATTATACGTATTATTGTATATTAACCGAAGAGCATGCGTGAGAAATTTGATGGCAGGTAATGAAGCAAGAGAGATAATATGTCAGGATCGTTGCAAATGGCGTTGTAAACAGGCGTGAGTCTATGTATGTATGTATTATTATAATATAGCATGTTCTATTTTGTTCTTTGTAGAGCAATCTCCATACGTATCTAAATCCATACTTCCCTACTAATATTATAAATTCGAAAGTGTGTATATATGTATGTATGTAAGTATGTATGTTCTGTTTTCACGCTAAAACGGCTGAACCGATTTTGTTGAAATTTAATATAGAGATATATTGGACCATGGAGACGGACATAGGCTACCATAAGTTGCAAAAATTAAACTGTGAGGGATTGTAGGGAGGATAGAAGTTTGTACGGCAGAAATTTTCCTCTTGGAAGTAAGAACGCATGCGAGAATGATTGAGTGCTGCGCATGTGCTATCTGTCAGTACTGTCACATCATACATATTGGGTGCTCTTTATGACCGGTCTTTGTATTTTTGTCAAGTGCCTTACATTGAAAATGCCTTATAACAGCACATGCAAACTGGCTTTTCAGTTCAGTAATATTAATAATATGTCGGTTTATCACATTGTAAAGGACGTAATGGTCTTCCGATCCACTTCCTGTCATATCCACACAATGTGCCGATCGGCCGTCCGTATATTCACCGTCATTGTCTCTGTTGTCCGCTATTATATTATCACTGAGAGATAGATAAATAGTTATGGCCTCACGAACAACTTATCCGAAGTGTTCCGACGCGACGACGCCAGTATCTACGCGGCCAATTTTCTATCTCTTAATTCTTATGTGGAAACTACTTATGATCGCGGGCAGAGCGAAATAGGGTTGCCGTTGATTGTCTAAGAGAATAATAATATATTCATATTTATTGCATAAAAATAGATATCACATTTATTATGTTATATCATATTCCCATTAAAAAAAGTTTTAGTAAACCCAGTTTTTAAAAAACACTCCATACTATTAATTTCGAGTACTAGCGTCCTTGAAATTATGGGATTCTGTTGACTTAAGACAACAATAATATGAGGAAGTGAGAACAACCTCGTATTTTTTCTAGAGTCGTCAACAAGCTAGTACTAATAAGTTTAATATACGCAATACCTTTTAAATTCTGTCCACCAGGTAAAGAATGAAGTTAAGTAAATAGTTTTTTTTGACGTAAGACGTCAAGTCAGTCAAAACAAATACTATTTACTTCTGAGTTTAAAATAAATACACAGTGATTCTTGTTATAATTTATTGAGAAAACGTAGAAGACAGTGCCAAAAAATACATAAACTATTATACAGTGGTTCTGTGCAGTGATTGTTGCAAAAAACTCAATATAAATAAAACACTACAGTGAACCCTTAAAACTACCTTAACTCTATAAATAATAAGTGCAAAAAGACAAAAACTAATAGTGAATAACGCAAACCATATATAGATGTGCAGCCTGTAGTGTCTATATAAACAAAAGTGATCGGTAAAGTCTATACTAATTATGCCATAACCGTAAACACCATAAAACTCCGGACTGATTTTAGCGCCATCTATTACGTAACGCAGGGACTAAATTGACAATTGTTTACAAATCTATTTTTAAATAAAAGTTTATAAATCACCACATCTTGTGCACTACTGATACTATATTACAAAACCAGTACTTATCGTTAATTGAAAATGCCCAGTGTAAAGTGTGGCCTCTGTAGTAAGTACATGTCATCTACAGATGGCTATAAATGTAGTAAGTGTGGCGTGTCGTATCATCGCTCTTGCGTGACATTGCCACAATCTGGTGTCATATCAGCGACATGGCGTTGCTCGCAATGCATCAAAAAACCGCTCAAAGACAACAGTGCAGAAAAGTCTACTAAAACTACTGCTATTTACTCTCCGGAAGAGTTTTCACCGGAATCTGCACAAGGGACCGTTGTGGATATTAATATAGAACTAGGTCGGATTAGAGATGAGCTGCGCACAGTAAGGAGCGAGTTTCAGGCCTTCCGTGAGGAGATTGCCAGTGTGAGAATTCTTGGTGATCGCATGGATGCCTTGGAACAAAGAGTAGCCGCTCTGGAGGCAAGCAATAAAATCTGCCGGCCGGATACACCCCACACTCACATGGAAGAAGTCGTTGCGCAATTGAGACGAGATCTTAACGATCGGGATCAAGACTTGTTGGCAAATGATCTAGAGGTAACCAGACTGCCCGAGGAAAATGGAGAAAACCTGAATCATACCGTTCGTCTGATGGCCAGCAAACTCGGTGTGTCCATTACGGAAGGCGATATAGTAAGCGTCGATCGAATTGGTGGTCGTCACTTAAATGCAACTGATTCCTCAGGCCCAACAGAGACCCGAATAAGGCCAGTAGTGATACGTCTAGCACGTCGAGATACTCGTGACGCAATTATACGAGCAGCCAGAGTAAAGCGTGGAATCACCTCTAAAGATCTGGACATAAATGGACCCGCGAAGCGGTTTTATATAAATGAGCGTCTTACCAAACGCAACCGACTGTTATTTCGGCAGGCTAGAGACGCGGGGCGGCTTTCAGGTTGGCAGTTTATTTGGTCAAGCCGTGGAAGGATCCTTGCCAGGCGTAAGCAGGGCGACAAGGCCTGTCTCGTTTCATGTGAAGCCGACATACAGCGAGTCTTTGGAACAGGACCTGAAGCAGAAACCAATCAGTAGCCTTAATTTTAGTCTATTTGTTATTGTATCAGGGATTGTGCGTCTCGATATTACTGTTGGAAACACCTGTCTTATACACTATTTATATAGCTATATTTATTTGACTAGGGTGCCGCCATTCTACTATTTACGCGTTCTGTTATTATTTGTTATACTAAATTACATGTTATTTTCAATCATTCCTAAACAAAGCACACGCACACGAGATAGATTACTATGCCACACACATCATACGACATTGTACACTTATAGTATCATACTTTTTAGAATGGTCTCCCTGCAGAGATTACATAGGTTAAATCTTACTTATACACGACAAGTCTGGACACTATCAGTAGGATCTGCGTATTTAATTTTTGTTAAATGGGTAATCAAAAAATATGATGTATACATAAATGGTAAGCAGTAAGTTTTTGAAGTTAGCTCTATTTAATGCGGGTTCTTTAGCTACTCGCCAAGACGAGTTCTTGTTAACCATGATTAAACATTCTGCTGATATAATAGCAATTAATGAGACATGGCTACGACCGGGTGAAGATGGGCGTGCCCCGTCTGTTCCAAATTATCGCCTCAAGCATGTTCCACGACCAGTAACTGTGCGCGGTGGGCGCGGCGGAGGAGTCGCATTCTACATTAGAACTGGTATAGCAGCAAGAATCAAGCCACATCCTGAATACCCTGACGTCGAACAACTTTGGATGAGTATGAACATAAGGAGCAAACGACTTCTCATAGGCACCGCGTACCGACCACCGTGGCTTGACTTGGACAGATTCCTTGACGCTTTGACAGACAGCTTGAACGCTCTTGCCCCCTGCGACTATGTGATATTATTAGGTGACTATAACGTGAATCTATTGCATGAGAACGACCCTAAATCAAAACGACTGAAACAGTTTTTGAATTACTGTAGCCTGGAGCAAGTTGTGAATGCACCAACACACTTTTTAAATGAAAGTTGCTCCCTGATTGACATTATTTGTACTGATGCACGGTACAGAAATGTATCTATTGATTATAATAGCGAACTAGGACATCATTCATTCGTTACTTGTGAACTTATTTTCAGGAAGGATCGTCCAGCTAAAAGATTGGTAACATATCGTCCACTCAGGGATATAGTTTTTGACAATTTTGAAAGCGATCTACAGTCCATACGGGAATACATATGCAATGTTCAGTGTGTGACCACAATGGTTTCTTTGTTGAATAGCTACCTGCTAGACTTGTTCAATGCGCACGCTCCAATAAAGCAGAGGTCGTTTAAAAGCTTACCTACGCCTTGGATAACTGACGTCATAAAATTAATGTGCAGGATCCGCGACGAGGCTAGGGATAGATACCGTTGCTCCAAGTCACTAAGCCAAAAAGAATACTACCTCCAGCTCAAGCACCAGGTGGTTACAGCACTGCATAATGAAAAGAAATCATATTTCACTAAGCATATAAACGAAAATCTTAACAACAGCAAGGCCTTATGGAAAAACTTGAAACAGCATGTACACCCAACAACTCAAGATAATATGCTGCCCGAACATCTGAGTGATCCCGATGTCATTAATAACGCCTTTTTGGATGTGCCTGGGGGACGAACGGCAACTTTATCTGAATTAACATATTTCGAGTTTCACAGACATGGGACTTCTACCTTCTCCCTAAAATTAGTTGATCAAAATACCATCCTCAAAATCATTAAAAGTATTTCTACAAACGCCAGAGGGGCTGATGGTATAAACAAAGAAATGATTGATCTTACACTGCCTTGGTCCTTGGCGCCTATAACCGCAATCGTTAACAGGTCTATTATCACCAACACATTTCCTGAGCCTTGGCTGTGTGCGATTGTTAGACCATTGGCAAAGACCAGCAATCCTGAAAATTACAAAGATTTACGTCCAATTAGTATACTTCCATATCTATCAAAAATCTTGGAACGGGTGGTATATACACAGGTTTCTGATTACTTAGAGGCTAATAATATTTTGCCAGATTTTCAATCAGGATTCAGACATGGACGTGGAACTGCAACTGCTTTGGCGGATGTGATCGGCAATATTTTAGAGGCTAGGGATCAGGGTGAAGGTACCATCGTTGCCTTGCTGGACTATTCACGAGCTTTCGATGCCATAAACACAACATTGCTTCTGTCAAAGTTAGCCTACTACGGTTTTGACCCAAATTCTGTGAAATGGTTCAGTAGCTACCTCACTGGCAGATCGCAGTCTGTTGAAATACAGAAAGAAGATGGGTCTCGGACTTCCTCTGCTTCGCAATCCGTCACCAGAGGTATTCCCCAGGGTTCGTTGTTGGGGCCTCTTTTATTTATTATTTACAGTGCAGATATCATTGATTGCTTTAGATACTGCAAATATCACATGTACGCAGACGATATCCAACTATACATGTCCTTTAGACCTAACGAAACTTCGGCTTCGGTGCATAGGATGAATGAAGAGCTTGATAGAATCGTCTCGTGGTCGGAGCGTAACAGCCTAACGTTGAATCCTACAAAATCAAAGTTTATTGTTCTGGGGAGCAAAACACAAGTAAACGCTATTATTTCTGCTAAGCCAGAGATAAAGATTAAGGATAAAATTATTGACAGGGTAGAAACAGCCTGTAACCTAGGTCTAACAATTGGCCCTGAACTCCGTTTTGAGGCGCACATTAGCAATGTGGTTAAGAGTTGTTTTTATAGGCTGAAGACATTGTATAGATTTAGAAAATATTTCAGTGTAATGATAAGAAAAAGATTAGTAGATAGTCTAATCCTTTCTAAATTTAACTATTGCGATATAGTATATGGCCCTTGTCTACTGTCAAGAACTGAACGTTTAATACAACGAGTACAAAACGCATGCGCCAGATTTTGTTTTGACATCCTGCGTCGTAGCCATGTTACGCCTTTTTTAAATGACGCTAATATGTTAAAAATTTGTAACAGACGAAAGCTTCACTTGGCTTCGTTACTGTTCGGCATTGTTAAAACGTGCTCGCCTAAATATTTATACGAGAAGTTAAACTGGAGGCAGAATCACCTTGCACACCCCGCGCGTTCCATGACCAAACCGCTTTCAATACCGCAGCATAGGACCACGGCGTTTAGAGGTAGTTTCAAATTCGCGGCCACCAAATGCTGGAACTCATTACCACCTCCAGTAGCATCTAAAATAAGCAGGACAGGCTTTAAGAACTTATACAAGAGAATTCTATTGAATACACAAAAAAGTACACAATAAAGTGATGACTTCTTTACATAGATACGTTATGTTATCACTCCGGCTAGAGGCAGCGATAGCCTAGTGCAGAGACCGGCAGACTGCCACGCAGAGGGTCTCGAGTTCTAATCCACGGCGCGCACCACTGACTTTTCGAAGCTATGTGCATATTGATTTAGATGTTTGACAGTTGTCACAGGAGGTGAGTTAACTAAAATATCACACTGGTCTAAACTATGTTTATCAACAAACCCGCTTAGGCATCAATAAACTGAACTACATTATATAACAATAATATTATCCTATTCATAAAAAAATAATCATCTTACCTTTATATTCGGTGCCTGTGTTGGATATTTTTGTCCAGTTTTAAGATGAGTCCATAATGGCGGCGTCGGCCGCAGCGCAGCGTATGTAAACAAACCAACTTTTTCGGGTTCCTCGGGTAATAATTTTATCGTCCGAGTGGATAATTGCTAGATATTAGCGCTGCCGTATATCATTATCTAGGAATATCTACTATGAACATGTAGTACGCCTGCAATAGTCAGACCTGCTAGCGTTGTTTACACTTATTGTTGTTATGCGTAACTACAAATTATTACGTACTGTTGTCAATGTTATCATCACGCGACTGGTCTGAGCCCCGTTCGCGTGCGCACTCGCAGACTGCGCGAAGCTAGTTTCGTTCGAACGATCGCATAATAATATTGATAGTTTGTGTCATTGTGTGAATTTAATACGCCGTACCTACACAACTCGAAACACATAGACTCATTCCGTTGCATCCCGCTCTAACCCGCTAGGCGAGGCGAGTGGGAACAATGGACACATGCATACAACACCGCACACTGTGGTATAGTGTCACTAAACACTTTTTATTATATATTTGTGATGTTGCTGCTCAATCAAGCAAAGACTTATTTCAGTACTTATGCATCTTCCTATTGTAATGATCTTGGTTTTAGATGATATTGTGATGTGCGTTGTATTAATCTGTTATTTACCTTTTATAAAGTGCACTGACTTGATGTTGTAACGTTAGATATAGGGCGTTTTATTGAAAACCAGCGCTGTAGTATACTTATACGTAGGTATATTGCAGCAAAAAGCTGAATAAAACGACCCGTTGTTAGCGAAATTTCTGTTATCTTATTTTTGTATTTCTTTATTTTTTGTGTGTAATTATTATAAATATTATAATATAATGTACTTAGGTGCTTATTTCTCAAGCGGTTAACGTGTACTTACTTATGCTTTTTGTTTTTTTTTGAGGAGCACTGTATACCTACTTATTTATAATATTATCATGTTTATAACTTGTGCATGTATCTTTTTTCCTAACAATAAAATAACTTTTCATTCATTCATTCATTCATTCATTATTTTATTAACAAGATTATAAATAGTTAAAAAACCTTAAAACTAATTAAGGATGTGGGCTCTCTCCACTACGCTTCAATTCCAATAAACTGAGTTTGATACGCAGTTTTGATCCCTACATGAGCCCTTCTATGGGATCTTCACCTTGTGTGTTTACCGGGCGCCAGAGTTTGAGGTTCGGGTTATTTTTAAGAGGTTTTCTTCCTCGCAGTCTGCCTCCCACGTCCAGGAGAAAGACTCCCGATCCTGTCCGTTCAGGGTTGCGGGTCGGGCCGAACGGTTGCCTTTATAAAGCTATACCCACCGTCAGCATCGTAATCAACGGCAGTCCCGTCGCCCCCTAGCCACGCCAGTAATATGCACAGACGTGTGTCCACCTCCCGCATATGTCGGATGTTAGACATAGACGCCATGGTTGGGTTTGAGAACGCGATCCCCTGGCGCCCCCAAAATGGCGTGCACGTATGCGCTGTGGTTTTAGTGGGTATTACGGCCTTGCACTCCAGCCGTCGAGTCCCACATACCCCCCGCTTTCATCCTGCGGATATGTGCGTAAATGCGTTTCCACAGCGAGAGAAAATAAAAAGGTCCCTACATGAGTCTGCTCGACTTAACTTATGATATGAGCTGCACTACATAAGTTTTTTTAACCACCCGCTGCCTGTTTATCAACATATACCTTTAGAAATTGTTCTTTTAGGCCTTATTGAACTTATTTATGGCAAAGCCGAATATTTACGGCACAGCCCAATTCTAGTAACAATGATGTATATTTATTTAAGATAATGTACAAATGTAGTAAGCTGATAAACTATTCTAACCACTCTTAACAACACTAAACACTTAAAAATGTTTGTAAACGAAAAACATGATAAGCAGAATTAAGGGCACTAATATTTTAAGCGGCTTTTAAAGTCACGCATGTTTGACCCTAACAGACTCGGCGCGCATAGTGGTCTTCCCTGAGCTCTTTGTTCATAGTCTGTCAGTTTATACATACCTACTTACACATGTCACACTTACATGGATTTCTAATGACCATCACACATACACCGGAAGAGCCACACGTGTAGGCCCACACGAAACCCAAAACAGAATTGTACTTAGTACTGATTATTCTTGTTATTAATTATGTAGCGGTGGCAACAAACAACACATGTTTTCAATCATACAATAGTGAAAACATTACAGCTATGAAGACACGAAGCGACGTATTTTAATAACACTTTATCATACTTTCAATCACGCGGTTATAGGGCCTCAGTCCACCAGATACGATCACTTCTGTCTAGGTGATCGCACCTCTCTAAGTAGTCTAGCTTAAATGTTAGGTAAATTACTAGCTTCGTCGCTCCCACCAAATTTTAAGCCCCTGCTTTACTTAGGGATAAAATATGTAAAAAAAACTGTAAATACTAACAAGAATAATCAGTAGTAAGAAGTCAACTCCCCATAGCCGAAATCTCCTGGAAGTGCAAACACGCATTAAAAACTATCTAAAAAACTTCCTTAGTAAGCACTAGGTATAAAAGGGACCCCCTGTCCAAATTTCTTGTCTCTACCAGTAGTCTTCAGTAGTTTGGGCTGTGCGATGATATTTCAGCAAGGACAAGTTTTTATATATGGCCGACTGAGATACCTTCGTCTAGTTTGAGGAAACTACTGCTCATCCTCATAATTATTTTCAATGTTTATAATAATACTAGAGGACGCCAGCAGCTACGCCTGCATTTTTTTTTAATTTATCCGTTTTGGCCGTTCCCGTGGGAATTTCGGGAAATCCCTTCTTAGTGCACCCCTACGGTTCCCAAGGAACATACATGCCAAATTTCAGCTTCCTGCGTCTAATAGTTTCGGCTGTAGCGTGTCTGTCAGTCAGTCAGTAACGCAAGGATTTTATAAATTAAGATAATAATTTAATATAACGTGAAGCTAAAGGTAGTAGATGATCATTAATAATCATGAAACAAAAATTGCAAAACCTATTTACTTAAGAACCTTTAAAGGCGCCTTGACTCTTTTGAATTGTTTTTATATTCAAACTTACTATTTTTCTTGAAATTACGTAGTTATTATTTCTTTGAACGGCCTCCTCGGACGATTAAAGATACTTAGGGATTGGGTTCAATTCTACGAAATCGTGAAAATAATATGTTTGTGTAAATTCACCAGGCTATAAAATTCGCAGAATTTATTTAATTATTCCTTTGAGCTATTTTACACCTAAAATTATTTCAGTTAACTTTTATTATCACACATAATATTATATTTTACACTTTTGTTCAATAAAATTGTTGTTCAAAATTGTCGTAGATAAGTTAATGATGTCCGGGGAAACGTTCCCATTAAGTAACAAGGATGCACGGCAATTAACAAGCCATTTGGGACCAATTAAAATACCATAAAGCTTTATACTTGGAAAGGTTGTACACAGATAGCGGTGGGGTATTATGGGACATCGCTCATAACTGTGAGACAGTTTTCCATAATAAAAATCATATTTTGTGCTGCCATAGACAGATTAATAAAAAGAACATCATTTATTATGGCAATATTAAATATGATAACTAGCACAAAAAAAAAAAAATATATTTTTCTATGGTGCCTTTGGGTGCCTTCCTTATTTTAGTAACGGTTGAAATGTGTGTCGGGCACAAACACTGTTGTAGTTTTATGTATGTTGCAACGGATGGATTAGGAAAAAAAATTGTGATTGGTGCTAAGTATTGGGCCAAAAGACGCTTGATTATGAAATACTTCATGTGTATATCATAGGACTGGAACGCTCATAACGCGAATAATAACATTTATGCTAGCTGGTCCTGCCCTCCCTAAATTGATGTCTCCAGACATGTACCTGAATGGGTAAGTAGAATAATCAATACCTGGATCCCTTTAACCTTTAAGTATGGACGTGTAGCCTCACAGGCTCCGGGCGAATGTTGGTTTCTAAGTTTTGTGAACTTCCCCTTACTCCCCATAACTGAGCTGCTTCAGTTTTAATAACGAAACGATCAGTAAAGGACAAGGTTGCGTCATTCGATACGAAAATACGTGAGTTATCTTTATTTAAAAATGACCAGTAGCCTGTCAGGCTACACGTCTATAACTACGGTATAAAATATGTACAATCTGGTATGTAGGTATATATATGGTAACAATGAATGACTAGTCACTACCACTCATAAAAAGGACAGGAAATGCATGTAGAATTTGTCCTGAAGAGAAGCATTACAAACCACATTTTTGTCCCATACAACAAGCCAGTTTGCTTACAATGCTCTCGTTCTTAGAGGAAATATAGTCAATAATTAAGCGTAAGTTGTCAGAATTTTTGTTATTTGATGTCTGAAGTGATTATTTTTTATTTTTTGAGTTCCTTATATGTTAGAATTTAATAAAAAGAAGTAAGTTAATTTCGTTTTCTTTTATTATTTTAATTGCTTAACTAACTTAAGGCAGCGGTAGCCTAGTGGAGATACCAGCAGACTGCCATGCAGAGGGTATCGGGTTCGAATCCACGGCGCGCACTAATGACTTTTCGGAGTTATGTGCGTATTGAATTGATAATTATCGCTCGTCCCGTGCCTCGGAGAGCACGTTAAGCCGTCGGTCCCGGTTGTCATGAAGATCTTTGACAGTCGTTATAGGTCAGTACCTTCTCAGTAAACTGAAACTAGTCTTAACCATGGAATATCGCTATCCCTTCGGGTTGCGGAGGTCAGATAGGCAGTCGCTCTGTGGAAAAGCTAATATTCAGCCAAATCCGGTTAGACTAAAAAGCGGACCCCAGATACACTTAAAACTAACCAAAGTCGGACCCGATGGTTTGATTTTGTATGTTCCTAGATATTTTATAACATATCGAGCCATGACCGCCGACTTATCGCAAGCGACAAAAACCAAATTTTACAGGAGAAGGTTTTTTTTAAATATCTTTACGATTAAATGTGCTAGTAAGCTGAAACTTCACATAGAAGTATAGTTTTTGGTCACTTATGGATTCCAGTCACAAATTTAGAAAAAAAATTGGTTTTAAAGGCTTTTTTGGCGCTTGCGATTCTTTTGCCGTTCGTAATTAACGACTTTGCGCTACGTTCAGGCATTTAATTGTACTTACGATAAAAATGATTCTTAAAATTTAACGCAAATGACTAATGTCATTATAATCTTACTAACAATGTTATTATTATAAATGCGAAAGTTTGTTTGGATGCATGTATGTATGTTTGTTACTCAGTCATGCAAAAAATTACTGCACGGATTTGGATGAAATTTGGATAGTTTTTATCTCGGCAATCATGCGGGTGACATCGCGGGATGCTGTAGTAATAGTATAAATGAGTAATAATAATAATATAATAAGATATTATTTTAAAATAAAAAACCATTGTGGTCAAAATAGGTTTATTATTTTTGAAATCTGACATTTGGTGAGATGCTGATCAATGTCTATAATTAAACGTTTAATTTTCACTATCAGTATCATCTGCATCTGATTCGGCTAATACATCCGGAGTTGCTCCATCATGTCCCATATTAAAATATTCTTCATGGTACCTACTTGGAATTATATTTTTTTTACATAGATGCACCAGATCTTTGTAATTTGCAGCAGAGATTGCGAGTTCCTTGTGGTATAGTTGCGCTGGTCCATTAAAGACACTAGCAGCATTTGCTCTTGATCTAATGATCAGGTCGATATTTATTTCATGTTTCTCGCTGTCTTCAAAAAAACCATTCTGGAATGTGATTATGGGATTGTTTTTTTGGAAATACACTATCCTTAATGATTTAAAAGCTATTTTAAATTTCGTGGGCAATAAAACCTGCGAGAAAGATTTTCAATCCAAAAAATCAGAGTACCTTAATACCTTAACAACATAGCCTGTCGGATCAGATCTGGCATTTGTGATCATAGTTCGCCATTCAGAAGGAGCCCACACTGTTTTATTGCGGATAAAATTTTCAACAGCACTATGAACGGAGTCTACTGGCATCATTGTGTGTCCCGGTAAGAGGTAAGTTACTTTAATCTCTCTAATTGTTTTAGATGTTTTCAAGAAATGAATAATCATGGCTATCATTGGACGGTTCCTATTCTGTCTGGCGCAACTATCTGCATATAGATTTATGGTGGTATGGGTACCTTTGCTGTCTAAGCAATTCAAATATTGAAAAATAACTGTAACAATTTCGTTGCAGCCTCTTTTTCCTTGACACACACCCCACACGTAACAATATCCAGCCTTTGTACTTTCGTTATAAAATGCATATTTCCGCGAGTAATATGCAAGGTTACTGCTTTGCCATGTGGAATATTGAGAACTTTTTCGAAATCAAAGCTGACACATAGGGTGGGTGAACCAGGAGTCTTGCTAGTTTTTTGGTCTTCTAAAAACAATTGTTTGCATTTGTCCTTATCCAGTATATGATTTTTATATTCTGTGGTTTGTTCTAAAGCAATTCTACTTTCTGGCTCTAAACTAAATTTTTGTATTTCTCATAAAAGACGTACTTGTCTTTTTTGGCAAATGAAAACCTAGATTATAATCATTTTTAAAAATACTTCGGAATACTCTCTTTGATAAAACTAATGAATCTAAATTATTCTGTTTTAAGTGGTCAAAATACAATTTGTATAAGTTGGTAATGTTCTCAAATTCTTGTGGTAAATATAATTTTGTAGATTTGTTACGACAATAGTGAGATGGCACAGCAGGCAACATTTCAATGAAAGATTTTAAGTGTGCTACTTGTTCGTCATTTGATTTGTTGTGCGGATGAAATATCTAGCCGATTATCCTCACTAAATTTATCAGCACGCGAATTACCACATCTTTTCTTCATACATGGATTAAGTTTTACGTATTTTCCAACAGCAGCTCGCCGATTTTTTTCAAGTGTTTTTAGCAAAGGTGAGCCTTTGCTGCAGGTATCGACATTTTTAAGACTAATTTGTTATCAATCACTATATTATTTAACGATTGCACTACAATAAACACTACTTTTTGACAAAAAACAAAGTTATTATAATTTTAATTGCTTTTTAGCGCACGGAGATAGTTATTGCATCATAACTTTCGGCGGAATGAACTTGTCTTTGTTTATAGTAACCGACCAAATAATGATGTACTCTGTCGCTTGCGATAACAACTAGTGTCCCTTACGCTGCAGTTATTAGATGATCACGTAACTTACGATAAATGTTGATGTGTCGCTCACGATAAAATTTATAAAATTGTAGCGCTAACGATAAACTTGGTAGTTGCTATAACTTCGTTTTTACTATATATTATTTAGGCGGGAAATTTCGACGTAGACTTGTCCGTTACACGTTTAAACATCACTTACGATAAAAAAAAAGATTTTTGAAAAATGTCGCTTACGATAAGTCGGCGGTCATGGCTCGATATGTAGATTATATTTTCACGTATTTTCACTATAACTAACCCATACATCAAGTTAAATATAATTTTGAAGCTCTTTTTCATATTCTTGTTAAAAAAATAACACTAGGGAGTGAAGGAGCCCGTGAGACTACACGTCCACGGTAATGTTATAAAAATGTGACGTCCATACTTAAAGGTTAAGTACACACTCATTAAATGATTAATTGATCAACAGGCGGACTTTGTATGTGTGTTCTATTCTGGGGTCCAAATCCTTGTGTGTGTAGGCAACTAAAAGAAATCCAACATGGCCAAAAATTCCAGTCTGGAGATGAGAATCGACATTCTGAAGCACGGTAGTGTTCGAATATAAATGTCACTCAAATGGTCACGCATCAAAGTGGTGGTGACCTCCGTTAAATAAACTTTATTTGCTGATTTAATACGTCTATATACAAGTAAAGTTACAAGTAAAGCTACAAATAAGAAGGAGCAAAAACATGCATAGATGGGATTTAATGAGAAAACATTTCTTCATTCGTTCAATTCACAGGACTGGTCTTCAAAGAAATGAAATTTCTTAGCTAAAAGAGAAGGTCACGATACATAAAGCTTAACAAAACGTTTATTACCATCTTGTGATTTCATTTTCATCAATATTACTGAAAATACTTACTTAATACTCGTCGTTATTCAAGTGGTCCTATCATTTTTTTACAAGTTTATTTACCTCATAACCAAGAAATTGACGACAAGAAGAAGATAATTGCCACGATTAAAATCTAAAATACAAACAATATTATCAAGCGCTAAAGTTTCAGAATTCATTGTAACATTGTAACTTCGAAAGTAGTCTTGTTTGTTTGTGACACCGAATCTTACTAAATATGCCGTAAATAATTAATTTAATATTAAAAAGAATTGATCGAAGAGAACACCTCTCGATTTTTTTCCCCGAGGGCTTCGACTCAAATTACTATTTGAAATGGAAACCTAATTTATTTACAGCCTTTATTTGGTCTTCGTTACAACGTTGGATATGTTTTTTATTTGGGATATCCAGTAGTTTTGGTTACGGTTATGGAACCCCATTCTTTTGTGAGTGTACTTTAAGGGTATCTCTGAATGTCAAGGGGACCTGGCGATTTATGGGCCCTTTTGTTGATCAGGAACTAGGTACCTACTATCAATGTTTATATAATTGATTTGACAAATTCTTCACGTCATTGGTGGTACAGCGTGTCAGGCAGTTTTCGGTCACTGTCCTCGAAATATTGACCCGAATGAAACACAGACAAGAAAACCTTGCAAACTTTTAACCCAAGCGTTAATAAATGAATTTAAACTATTACAGCCTGCATATTTTATAGGATATTAATTAGCGGATCTCAATTGGTTAGTTACTTATTTTAACATTCGCATGGTTTTGGTAAAGAAAATATTAATAAATAATAGATGCCTATGCGATGGAAAATTTGTTTTCTATATTTGCCATTATTGACTGACTGACAGGTAGCGCACAGTCGTGGCTACCGGGCGCAAGAAAATGGTCATGATTTTTTTATTGCGGGATCCGTTTGCGAAATATTTAGGAAAATCCATAATTTCCAAAGTGAAGTCTATCTTCTAAACGTAGTAGTAGTAAAAGTAGTAATTAGGTATACGTGTAAACTATGCTTAGTTAACTTTTAAGGAAAATAACGGGTAATTAGAATTTACTAATTAACGAGTTTGCAATTAAATGCAATTAAATTTATTTTTGCGAGAGATAAAATTAATATTGTGCTTGAATTCTACTACCCTTACCTCACTCGGTAAGGGGTACTACAGAAGCCTACATTGTGCGTGGCCCAACATGCACTTGGACAGTTTATTTATAATAATTCCGAATGAGATTTCTACGTCCTTAACTTGTATTAACAAATATTCAATTATGAACAAGTCAAGTTGTATAACAAGAAGAAAACAAAATAACTGTCGTAGTCTTTGAAAGCTATCAAATCTTTTACCGAGAGTACAAGCGACTGGGGAAGAAAACGTCCACTCAAAGTTACCTCTAATTTGATCTCAGCAGTCCTATCTTTTGTGTGAGTTAATGTTTAAGCGTAGGTGAAGGTCAACAGTATAGGTGAACATACACACGTGAGAGAAGGTAGCTATTTATTTATTCAATTGTATTACCATACAAAAGCGCCAATTCTGTTACCACAGCCTACACAAATTTTGCCACCGAACCACATCATTCCATATCTGCATAAAACAAGCTACTTGTAAAATCTAACAAGTAACTTTATTGCCTGTCTATTTATAAATCATATCACGAACATAAAAGCTCCAAAAGTAATACTAATACTTACGAATATATAACCAATAATTTCATGACTACGACGAGTATTTCACGTATTGTGGCCCCGTACGGGACGACAACAGACGCCGCATGGTTTCAGTGGGTAGATCCTGAATGAATGTAAGGGAGAGTCTCTTCTAAGAAGCAGAGGATGTGCTCGTGATTTGGGTTTCCATCGTAAAGAAAAATAAAAAGGTATTCACCATTATATTCGAACTAGAGGATGCCCGCAGCTATCCCTGCACATTTTATTTTAATTCATCCGTTTTTTTCTCGATCCTGTAGCAATTTTGGAAAATTCTTAGAAACATACATGCAAAAATCTAGCTTCTTGCACCCAATAGTTTTAGTTTTAGTTGTCTGTCAGTCAGTTAGTACCGCAAGAATTTTATAAATACAGATATGTAGGAGATCCGTTATATAAACATCAGTACTCGAATGTGTACAAACGGCAAAAGTTTAAAAGTGTTTATAACAAAAGCAATTCTTGAAAATATAAAAGAAATGTCACTTCGTGTCTTGGTAGGGCTTGCCGGTTCCACCTGGAAAAGTTCTTGTCCGAGATGGTGCGCTTGGCAGGATATATATTTTTCACATTTCTACTTTACTTCCAACGATACTTCCATAGCTTCGTGATTGTGAGGTGCCTTTCTTTTCACACGGTTTTGTATATCCTTTTAATATAAGCATAGCGATGTCACTCACCATAAAATGATGAGATTGGCGATGAAAATAATCAAACTATTAACTCCTTTTCAATTTGATATGGTATCTAGTGTGCCGTAATTTATTTACAAATGCAATAAAATTAGTAACATTCCGAATTTGTTACTGATAACCTTACAATTTATTAAGCTATCGTATAACTACTGATTTTTATTTATTGTACGGTTTTGTGTTCATGTAAAATATATGTTCAAATAATTATGAATAAGGAATAATCATTGTCTTAGCAATAATTCCAATTAAAGATATTGACTGTTTCATTAATATCGTTTCTTGGAATATACTTCAAATCATTCCATTTGGAAAATAAACTTAAAATTTACATCACATCTCAACTTCAAGTGACAAGAGCAAAAGAAAAGTGAAGAGTACTTAATAGAAAACTTTCTACAATAATTATCATAATATTAACTTCTTGCCACGATTCGTAGTACCTTTTCGTTTATTTTTTATTTCCTTTACAAAACAGTGGAGCTTGTAAGACATATTATTTGATATCTATTTGACCATTGACATATCGGCTATATGTATTGCTTCTCTTTCTCTCACAAAAAGTGCCTAAACATTAGGATATCTCTGTCTCACACTTGGTTGGTCTTCTGCACTTCCGTGTAGCGTAACTTTCCGTCTGTGATTTAGGATTAATAAGAAGGCACAAAGTGATAATTGCCGAGACTGGAATGCAACTTCTAATAATAATCCGTGCTTTTATAATCGCTATTATTTTATTTAAGTGAAAACGGTGAAAAGACACGTCACAGATAAAATTGGGAGCGGGTTATATCGGCATCGTGCGATAGAATCTATCTATTGCAATAACGTAAATTCACAACTAACATTAATAAATGAAATTATTGGGAAGTTCATTCATTTGCAACCCAAAATTGCTAGTACCTAAAGTTAAAAAAATACTGTCTCAAACCGAACAGTATTCATATTTTTAAGTTAACTCGTGTCTACCGTAAGACAGAATAATAAACAGAGCATCGGAGAACACACACTCGCGATAAATTGCGAGTACCCTTCCATTCAAACCATAGACAAGTTGAATATATTGCTTATAGATGTAAATACGGTGACCATTTTTTGATATTGTATTCTGTAACGTCCACTTAGCTTACAAATTTTGAGTGTTCCCAGCCATAGTATGTACATATACCTGTATAAATTACCGAGCGGTTGTTCCAACCGTTTATTTTAATGTTTCAATTTTGTAGCGAAAAGATGTCGGCAGGCAGGCGTTTCTTTTAATGTCTGTGTGCACGTTCTCATCGATGCAATTAATAAACTTAGTAGGTATGGAATCTTGTAGGACATAAAAGGATACGCCAAAGGCGGTCATAGCCGAGTGGAGATACCAACAGACTCCCATGCAGAGGGTATCGGGTTTGAATCCACGGCACGCACCACTGACTTTTTGAAGTTATGTGCGCATTGATTGTTAACTATCGCTTGCCCCGTGCCTCGAAGAGCGCTTTAATCCGTCGGCCCCAGCTGTCATGAAGAGCTTTTACAGTCGTTACGGGGCGTCGGTACCCTCAAATTAACTGAAACTGGTCTAGGCCATGGAATATGGCTATCCCTTTGGTTTGCGGCGGTCCGACGACAGTCGCTCTGTAGAAAATCTGATGTTCTGTCAAATCTGGTTGGACTTAGATGCAACCAGGATACTTCTGGGATGGTGATACTAGAATACGCCAATTTCTTTAGGTCCTGCAAGATATCAACAGAGGGGTTGGTTGGGCTCCTATTTTGCCCTGAACTACATACTCAGTTTTCTTTTCTTTTTGAGGAAGTTGTAGTAATAGGCATGGCGTTTAATACGACAGTATCGAGCATTCTGCTTGCGGGAGTATTTGCCTGCCATGTTTGTGGCAAAAGCCTGTTCCCACTGTACGAATCCTAGCTTTTACAAAGTCAGTTATGTACTAGATAGTAATTAAAGGTAAACAACATCAAACACAAATTAGTAACCTTCAGTATACATATTATTGTATAATTACCGATACCAAACACATTTCTATACTCCTGTGTTTCTACGGAGGCTATGGTTAGTAATTATTAGGTATATGTTATCTTTGCCTATGACTGGCGGGCGAAACTATCGATGTGTAACAATATCATACAAGGAATGTAGCTACAGTTTAATTTATCATTAGTAATAAGTGTAGGTGACTCAGTGCTCAAGATCGGTCCATATGCAGCCCCTTGGAGGAAGGCTATGTCCAGCTGTGGACGTCTTTCAGCTGATATGATGAATAGGTGTAGGTGACTGAAATTTAATCCGACTCCGAATACGTACTTGAAGCGACATACGAAAAATTTTAATTATAAAATGATTACCTACTCTTTATTTTTACAGATATCTCTCGCACTAGAAATTATTGTGTCGCGAAAGACTTTACAAACATTCCATTAACGGTACAAAAATATACATAGCGAAACAACTAGTTGTGGATTACTGGAAGGGCTGTCTCTAAACGGCAATCATGCAAAAGCTAAAACATGCTCTAACAAAGTTATCACCATTATCGGTCCTGTATATAAACTGACGGGCCTCTTCTCAGTTCTCACTATGAGAAGAGTAAGGCTATAGTCAACCACGCTGGCCAAGTGTCGGTTGGCAGACTTCCTCACGATGTTTTCCTTCACCGTTTAGTAAGCGATAATTAACAATTTAATATGCAGATTACTTCGAAAAGTGATAACAAAATTATAAAAAAATCATGTCAAACCCAGCCTACAAGCAGCCTATAGAAATTAACAGACTACACACTAACATACATTAATTTTTTAAAGCAAAGTGTAAAGTCAAGCAATGCTTGTGAACCAAAGGAAAATAAATTGTTTTATTTGGCGGATACATTTTATTTCTTGGAAAATATTATTGAAAGCATATATAGCCATCACGATAACTCATCAATAGGTTTACATTTAAAAATAAATGAAATATACTGACAGGCTGTAGCTTGGAATACAATTTTACAAAATGGATAAATATATGTTTCTACCACGTATTATTGCGACATCGACATGCCAACATATATTGAGTTATTCCAATTCCAAGAACATTAATGTATCGGCGTCAAAATGTTATATTTGTGGCACCGTATCAACCTTTTCTATATATTTTAGTTCGTAATCAGTCGTTCGTTCCCAGAACTCGCCAATTCATTTTAATTATCTAGAATATAAAACACGCATTACCTACATGAATTCATACCAATGTTACGAATATAAATTAATTAATATGATACCATGTAATAATGTACTGACATTATTATGCTACTGCTACACTTGCGTTAGCGTTAATGGCAATGGCCAACTCGGGTTAATTAACGCGTTAAACATCGCGTTAGCTACATTAAGGTTACAATGCCGTTACGCGTTAATTCCTCGTGAAATCACGCGTTAACACACGTTAAGGAGAGTTATATTCCAAAGGCACGGCTCTGGTTGTGATAGTTCTAAAATCTAAAGTTTTCTCATTTGATCACTCCATAGTCGTTTATCTCAAATATAGTTTACGCCTAAAATAATGTACGCTCATCTTTTTTGTGAGCGCGCCTCCTATAGAATAAGATGATGCTAATGTAGCCAAGTGCGCTAAACTACACGCTAAAACCCTTTGATGTGTCAAAAAAACCGACACCTGAGCTATCGCTTAATTTTTAACGCCATTAATGCCATTAGTAATTTAACGCGATAAAACGTTGGCCACATCTACATAGCGCCTCAATTAATGCGCAAATTGACGCGTTAAGATGCAGGTGTAGCAGGAGTAGGTATTACACTTTCACGGCTAAACCGTTAAATCAATTTTGATGGAGATAACTAAAGACACGGGATCAAACATCTTTTTAATTCCGCCCTTAGGAGGATGAAGATTTGTACGTAAATTGACTCAAACAATTTTGTTATCTGGTAATACAAATAGTATTCTTTATACGGCGTATCACAAAATGCAGCTGAAAGCCGCAGGCAAAAGCTAAAGTCGTGATAAAATTAGAGCATTAAGTATTGTCTCCATGTTTAGCCATGCATCAGGCGTGCAAAGTTAAGTTGTATCAACATGTACAAACCTTGTGACATTTCTGGAAACCGTTGTAGATGCTATGGACTGTGGTGATGAAGCTGACGCTGTATATACGGATTTCAGTATGGCATTTGATAGAGTTTCCCATAAACAAATTAGGTTGGTATGGAATCACGAGTCCTCTTCGAAAATAGTTTGTATCCTATCTGACTGAAAGGTCATATTATGTAGTGTTGAATGGATGTCAGTCATCATTATTTAAAATTAATTCAGGAGTCCCACATGGTTCGCACCTTGGCCCTTTACTTTTTAATATTTTTGTCAATGATGTTAGGCCCAATTCTCCTAAATAAATTTGTTCAAAATACAGTTTTAATTTAATGTCAGTGTCATCTTATGTCACAAAAATCGTATTCTTGATATTTGAATGAAGTTGTAACGAGATCGTATATTGAAACAAGTGTCAAAATATGTGTCAACGACAAACTGTTTATTTCAAATTATACGATAATAACATTTGTTTAGTAGAATACCGCTTCTGAGTCAATTCAAAATATAATTTCAATGTCATATAAAATACGAGAATTGGCCTGGTTAGTGACTGCCTAGTTCATACTACGCCTTTTTTGTATGCTGATGACTTGAAACTTTTCAAAATCATAAAGTCTAGCATTGATATTACAAAAATGCAAGTGGATAAAGATGCTTTGTCGGACTGGTGCACTCGGAATAAAATTTCTCTAAACAGTGAAAAATGCTTCCACATAAAATTTTGTCGGAAAATCAATAATATTAAATCTTCGTATTACATCAATGAACGAGAATAGGAGTAAGTTAAAAAACATCAAAGATCTAGGCATTAATTTGGACAATAAGCTGACCTTTGTGGACCATATTGAGACTATTACCAAACGAGCTCTTAAATGTCCAGGTTTTATAATACGAAACGGTAAATATTTCAAAAACTCTTGTACCAAAATAGTGCTCTATAACAGTTTTGTCTGAAGTGTTTTGGTGTATTGCAGCATTGTGGAGGCTACACTACTCATACTCTTAGATTGGAAAGGGTTCAAAAGAGATTTATGAGGCATTTAGGGTATTGGTCCAGAAAAGTGATTGGAAATATGTCGTACACCGAAAAACTATCTCATTTTAAAACAATGACGCTCGATAAAAGAAGAGACATTATTGATCTTAAATTCCTTTATAAACTTCTACACGATCAAATTGATTGTCCGCAGCTACTAGAAAGGTTTCGATTGAGAGTGCCACGTGGCCGTCCTTGCAAACCAGTCACACCTTTGATCCCACCACTTCGTAGGACCAAATTTGGTGCATGTACGCCTGTTCCTAGAATATGTAGGCTGATTAATGAACATAGCGATGTCATAGATATCATTCCGGCTCCTTAAATGCTTTTATTGGGAAGATCCTTGAAATTTCCTATGCAAGCAGTTAGGAAGCATTTTGTTTTGTATAATTGTCGGTTTCTTTCTCTCTTTGTTTACCAATAATTAGTTATGTGAGGTATTTGTAATTCTGCAAATTTAAACTTAAATTGGGTAAATCTAAAATGCTCTAATTAGCAAGTGGTGTTTACAGTTAGTAATAAGTGAATGAAAGTTATTTTTGTAAACTATGCGTTTATTACTGTAATAATAGCTGGTAGACCTAAATTAAAAGAAATAAAAAAATAAGTTAGATGCATTCAAATCTCACATATAACTCCATACATGGTTACATAAATTATGTATCTCGCAGATTTTTACCCTATAGGCTTATTTTCGGTTTGTATTATATTTATTGGCGGAGTAATCAGTGTCATACCTCATCATCATCATCATCATCAGCCCTTTATACTGTCCCACTGCTGGGCACAGGCCTCTTCTCACTTTGAGAAGGGTAAGGCCATAGTCCACCACGCTGGCCAAATGCGGGTTGGCACACTTCACATGTCATTCGAGAACATTATGGAGAACTCTCAGACATGCAGGTTTCCTCACGATGTTTTCCTTCACCGATAAGCAAGCGATAATAAAGAATTTAATACGCACTTCACTTCGAAAAGTCATTGGTGCGTGCCGTGGATTCGAACCCGAGATCCTCTGCGTAGCAGTCTGTCGGTCTCTCCACTCGGCTACCGCTGCTAAATTACATCCTTAATTTTTATAAATTATAGTTACCCTAGAAAGTTGCTTATTATTAACATTCGGATATGAAAATACTGTCAGCCATTTAGCAGAAGGTCTGGCTAGCTGAATGAAGGTTATTCTTCCACATATTCTCTTCTTAGTAGATGACATTTGTACGGAGTTATTTACGACTTTAGCTTATACATAACAAATAAGAATAGGATGCTATCAAATGGTTCATAATCATCATTATCAGCTGGCCGGCTCTGCGTGGTCCAGCCTCTGCCAATCACTTTTCGCAAATTGGCATTCCACCTAGACGGGGGGCGTCCTATGCTAAGTTTGCCAAAGCGCAGTCTCCACTCCAGAAAAATCTACTCTTTCGGTTGGCAGTTCTACAACAAATATGGCTAGCTTACTGCCACTTCAGCATTCTAATTCTGTTGGCTGACAGAGAACCAAATTGATCTCTGTTAGTTAACGTTTTGAATTTCATCCTTCTGATCGATTACCTATAATGTTTTACTTATAAACAAAATACTTAAATTTGTGTTTAAGTACTGGATTTGTTCTAAGATATCATTGTCTAACTTTGATACGTAGAATACTATGATTTCTCGGAGTTAAAGTTACTAAAACATCGAGGCAAATATTCGATCTATTTCTTCTTAGCTCAGTAGCACCTATTATGAGAATTCCGATAGTTTAGTTTAAGTATAAATTCCTATAATCGTGGGCTGATGGCAAAATTAAGTACTTATATTTAATTGTAAGTCACATTTAATAATGCATAAAAAATGGTCATTAGCATCAGCTCTGTATATAAACTGAGAAGACTAATGAAATGAAATGAAATGAAATATTTATTTTCGCAAGAGACATGGTTTACAATTGGTGGTAAATACTTATGTCAGTCACTTGGCATATCTCGCACTTGTTAGGCATGCGAAAACTTAGATTAATTGATAAAATTCTAACTAACTACAATTATTTGTATTATTCTGTAACACTATTTAAAAGCTATATAATTTAAACAAAAAAAAATAATAATCCGAAAACACAATAACAAATGTCATACACCAAAACATTAATCTCTAATACCAAACAATGTCAAAATCAATAATACAATAAAATAACTAAATTATGTACTTATTTAAAATATAATGAATATTGCAGCTAATATGAATTTAATTAAAAATGTCGCTTCTAGTTTACTATACACATTATTTGGAGTTATGTCTGAATTAAAAAAACTCTTCAATTGTATAGAAACACCTCTCAACCAGCCAAAGTCTTAACTTAGATTTAAATTGGCGAAAGGGCAATTCTCTAAATGGACGCGGGATATGATTATACATATCTTAATTGACATTATATTACAATTTTGGTAATGGAAGGTGCTTTTACATGATTCCATTTGTACTTTTGTAGGATCCTTAGCGCTGTATTTACAATAGTCGCTAACTTTCGTAAATAGTTGATGGTGTTTGTTTTTATGTACATCGATGCCAGAGTCAATACACGCAGTTCCCTGAATAGCGGTCGACAAGAATCTAAAGGTCCTACATTAGAAATAGCACGGAATCATTTTTTTGGACAATAAATGGTCTTATTAAGTACGTTGAATTTCCCCACAACAGTATGCCATAATTTAAAATGGATCCTACATGACCATGATAGGCTGTTAGTGCTGTTTCCTTATTTGTTGATTTTCTTAATTGACTTAGAGCGTAAACAAACCTATTAAGTCTTTTACATATTGAATCTATGTGCTGTTTCCAGTTACAGTTTTCATCTATTGTGAGCCCTAGAAACTTAATGTTGCTGTCCTTGTTGATTGTTTCATCGTCAATAACAAGTTTTATGTCTTGTGATTTTTGTTGATAGTTGCAAAACTGTACGTATTTAGTTTTCGTTAGGTTAACCTTAACGTGATTTTCTGACAGCCAATTTATTATATTGCTCATAGTATGCTTTAAAGTTTCCTCCTGATTTTCATTTTTGTCAACCGGAACAATAACTGATACGTCATCGGCAAATAATATGCATTTATATGTAGTGACGCTCGGTAGATCATTAATGTATATTAGAAAGAGCAGTGGCCCTAAGATGCTACCCTGTGGCACTCCTGCCATATTATGTTAAAGAGATCTGTATATATTTAACAATAATTTATCGTCCATTCCAGTCACTTCTACACATTGAGATCGGCCATAAAGATAACTGCGAAGCCACTCCAAAGCTATTCCTCTTATGCCATAACGTTCGCACTTGTCCAAAAGCTTTGCAAAATTTACAAGAGCAAAAGGACTGTAACTTACTGCTTTTTATCTATGTGCTCAGTGATGGACTTTACTAGTGAGTATGCTGCTAATGTGGTTGACTTGCCTTTTCTAAAACCATTTTGTTCTTCTTTTATTATATTATTTTTATCTAAGAATTCTAATATTCTTATGAACATAGCCTTCTCAATTTTTTTTGACATTACTGGTATAAGGGTTATACGTCTATAGTTATTGATTTCTAATGTACTATCTTTTTAATGTAGCGGTTTAACTATAGAGATTTTTAATTTGTTGGGAAATATACCGTTGCTCAAAGATAGATTTATTAAATGACCTAAAACTTCTATTATAGATGTAGCACAAGATTTTATTATAGCGGTAGTAATCTCATCATAACCTGAAGATCCGGTGTTATTCAAAGAACATATAATTTTCAATACCTCATTGGGTGTACAGGGACGTAGAAAAATACTATTAGTGTTCCTACCAGCTTGCACAAGAGACATGTTCGGCATAACGTTTGCATCTGAAACTGACATGAAGAAATCATTGAATGCTAAGACCATGGTCCGCCAAACTAGCCAAATTGCGGGCTTACTTTTATACTTTATGTCTTACGAGAATAGTATTGCCACTTTTTGTTTTATACGAGTAACATCAACGCTTACCTCAGGCATCATGTATTATCATGATTGCCGTGAATATTAGAATAGTTCAAGGATATCGGATTAAAAATGCTTATATCTTTCTTGTTCCTTGAATAATTAAAGGAAATCCGGGCATCTTATCAAGCATTAAATAGCTAGCGAATATCACAGCGTAAGAACTAGGGAAAATTGTTTAGATAAATGCTAGAGGTCTAAGTTTGTTTCTTATACTAAGCGCCTTTACTGCCTACTAACCATTGTTTGGCATAAAGTCCTTAAAATTACTTTTTGTTCCGCGGCCAATGTACCAGTTAAGTATGACCATCATATATGTATATGAAATTGCGCGTTTGCGTTGCTTTAACTGACATGCCATAGCAGAGCCCGAAGCACTGAAGCCAGAAACATTAAATTTGGTCTGCGGATTCTTCCTTGTATTACGTTGGCACCCATTAAAGACAGATTTTTGAATATGCCTCCTGCGGGCGACTGCAAGTTAAGAAATAAAGCGTTGCGGTTTGTACTGTACCGCTGAACCTTGAATAAAATAGTAAACAACACCACCTGAACCGATAGGCACACACGTTGGCTAAAGCTCGCTAACTAATTTAAGTTAGGTTCTATATATTCAGGCACACACAGTTTTTCTGTCTGAGTAACTCCTCATTGTTTTGCCCCGAGAATTAATAGCGCGCTAATCTCCGACACTATAGTAGTATTTGCGGAAAAATCTTTTTGCAGTTGATAGTCAATGATTGAGGAAAGTATATATATAATAATTATACAGGATGTCACAAGACCCATCACCAAGCCGAAGTCTCCTCGTTTTGGACATCATGCCAAGTCATACTAACCAAAAATAATACCTGGGAAACGATTTTTTTTAAGTTTTCACATTTTTTAAACCGCAATTAAAAGCGCGTGCAATACTTGAAATACCTACTTATCCATGGGGTCATAGGGCATTATCTCCTGAACCAGTAATTTCCCAGGTATAGTGCCCGAGTAAAAAATGTTCGTAGTGATTGGTACAACATGGGATTTCAGTTTTATATATATATATATATATATATTATTTTACTCATTACGTCTTTGCCTTTAGCTTTTTAAAGGCAACTTAAATTTTATGCTTGAGACTTTACTCATGTATAACATTTCCATATTTACGTTTTTCATTACACTTGTGTGTATTAAAAACATAACCTTTCCTTGGCAGTGGGTGACAAATATCTTCTGGAAAATTAAAGGCATACCTAGCTTTTAGGCGTAATCAAATTTTATGTCCATGCCAGGTATAGTTGCCGAGTTAAACGCTAGAGCTAATGGATATGGACACGCATATAACGTAACTGTAAGTGTTTCGTGTAGCGTAGTACGGGCCCCCAAACATAAAAAAGATTAAAATAAATTTGTTCCAATAATCTAAGCAAACGCTATACAAACGACAACAAACTGCTCTGTAGGTTAAAAGCGCGCTGTCGACGCGTGTTTTTAATACGCGCATCGACGCGACGGCGCGTTTAAAAAACGTGGTTTGCACAGGCCCTTAGAGTACTCAAAATGTTATCCGGTATCAGTGACATTTCGCTAGAGAAGCCAATATGGCGACTGCGATTTGTCTGTCAAAACCATTAGAATTGAACAAAATACTCGACAATCCGAATTTTGCGGATATATGTTGTCGACTCGAAATCTTTATTTTTTTATGTTTTATTATTCAGGTAAGGTTTCAATCGAGTCCACCGTAACCCTTGACGAAATTATTAATATAGATTTGACACTGCGATGGTAGCGCAGTCTGTCGGTTTAAATGTGAAACATTTCAAAATCAACAACTACTTACAAATTAAAAATTAACTATAAACATATTATCCAGTGGACTAAATTGTGGATCTAAACCATTCTCAAGTCTCCTTGAACACACACAAAAAATTTCATCAAAAACAGTCCAGTCGTTTAGGAGGAGTTCAGTGACATACACACGCACACAAGAAATATATATATAAAGATAGTCTCTACAGAAGAGACTACAATGTTCATAATTTTCATAGTTTGCCATTTAGGATCTTAAATGAATGATGGCTGGCAATATCTGTTTGTAATTTTATTGTAAGTTATTTAGGCAGCGATAGCCTAGTGGAGATACTAACAGACTGCATTTATATCGTTATGTCGTACCACATTTAATTATATATTTTCTTCTTTTGTCATATTTCTTTCTTCACCCAACACAACATCTTTCTGATACCCCTTATATGCGTAATGGATTGTTAATTATCGCTTGTCGCATACCTCGGAGAGCACGTTAAGCCCTCAGTCCCGGCTGTCATGAAGACAGTCGTTACAGGTAGTCAGTTCCTCCAAACTGATACTAGTCGAATCCATGGAATATCGCTATCCCCTTGGGTTGACCAAATCCGGTAAGACTAGAAAGCAGACCTCGATGCGACTGGGATAACGCTAGAAGGATGATGATCTAGTAAAATTCGTATTTATAGTAAATTAACATTTGTGGTTTGGGTAATATAAATTTTCTTACAGTACTTGAACAATATGAATTGGCCAAGGCGTTAAAATGGCCAAGTAAGTATATTCTGAAGTAATATGTGAAATATGAAAAATAAAACAGGGAGATAAATATTTTAGACATATGAGTCGATAATCCGCAGAGTAAATATTTATAAACGCGTTATTTATGTGTTTAAAAATCTTAAGTAGGTTCATTTTACGAATAGAATTGGAGGCACGCTTTTAAGACTTTTAGATAAAACTTTAAAATACCATTACTGACGTTAAGACGCGGGACTCATAAAAGACTTTGACTCGGGCCTTCTCAGACGTAAGCTTTAAAAAACAGGTCGCCTCCTAAATTGTGTTTAAGAAACTCCGAGGATTCGCAATAGTGCCAGTTTAAAGCAGTGAAATAATATTCAGATCATTTCACATTTTAATATCAAAGGAAGCGAACGAAGCGTGACTTTACTTGAAGTTTTCATAGATTGGCAAGGGTAAGCAAATTTTTCCGACATATATATATAGGCCTCTCCAATGGCACGCTACTGATGGGTATAGGCCTCTCCAATGGCACGCTACTGAGCCCGATTTTCGGCTTTTCGTGTCCAGCCGCTGCCAGCCACTTTGCGTATATCGTCACTCCACCTAGACGATATTGCTGTGATGATGATCGCGGGACGAAAAATTCGCTAGGCCCATTAACTCTGACACAAGATGGATTATTTGACTGTGCATGAAGTAAACACACATGAAAGAAAGAAGATCAGATCTGACGATACCTATTTATCATTATCACAAACGGTAATATGCTAATTAATTTACAAATCATAAATCCGTAATTTATTGCTCAATCACATTATTATGTACATAGTTAAAGAGCTATTTTGCGTCTATGCCATCTAGCTAAGTAAAAACAAAAAAAAAATGGTTAAAAATGTATAATGTCTCTATAAAAGACCTGTAAGAGATTTTACTTGCCATTTGCAACTACATGCCTGGGGATCGACAAAATCTGTTCTGTAGTAGGTTTTCACCGAATGCGTAACAAAAAACCATCCATCCAAACCACCAATCTCACAAAATTCATCCGATAAATAATGTTTTTCACGCGATTCATTATACTTATATAAACACTGTTAACGTTTTTTTCGTGGAAATCTAATAGCCACTAAAAGTGACGTGAAACTAAAGTGTGAATTCATGTTGGATACCGATTGAACAATAACTAATAGTGACAGAATGTTTAAAAATCCTCGCTTTCTTCCCAAAAAGGAAATAAATTATACCTACATGTTTACTCGTTATATTTAACTTTGAAAGCGAGTTATTGTTTTGTTTTGACCAGAAAAACTGAACTCGGCTTTCAAAGTCAACTTTTACTGGGAAAAAAATGGTTTATTATTGAATTTAGATATTGCCGATCTAGCTTAGCAGTCATTCTTGGTTTGATTGGATAAAGCGTTAATATAAAATTAAATAAATAAAAATAACTAAATAAATCACAGACTTGGCCCAGTCAGAGACTGTTCTCGTTAAATATATCGTTAATATGTGCATTATTGCTAAAGGTCTGACACCGCTTCCTACTCAATGAATTATTTAACAGTCCAAAAGTTCATTAAAAGAGCAATTAACAGACGCACTCGAAGAAAACTTCTATTTGGCGCATTAATAAAAGTGGGCGGATGGAATTGATGATTGATTTAGACGTGTAATTAAAAGTATTCACTATAAATATCATCTCTTTCAGAAATTATCTGTATATTTAATATCCTGGCGTTACTGACTGACCAACTGACTGGCAGAAAAGCCTCAGCCACACGGAGCTTAAAGGCATGTATGATCCTTGGAGACCATAGGGGTGCACTAAGAATGGATTGCCCGAAATTCCCACGGGCTCGGGCTGAAAAGCCTGGCCGCACACATCTGTTTTCAGGCCCGTTTTTCAGGTCCGATTTTCAGAACCGTTTTCAGTTCATTCCGTGAGCAAAGCGATTTTCATTTATTTTCCTTTGGCATAGACATGGGCTAAATAGGTAATTTAAATATTAGGTATTACATGACTGTGATTTAAATTTTTGTGTGAAAAATACCTGTGACAAAATATTAGGTACCTACTAAAAAATCCGGACAAGTGTATATCGAGCCAAGCACAATATAGGGTGCGAAGAATCTCCGGAAGAGATCGGGCTATCACCACCAACGACAATTGGCCCTGGCAACACTGAACACGCGCATACTGCGGACCGACGAGAAGATTGTCGAGCTGGAAGAAGAATTGAGCAAGTTGCGATGGGATATCATAGGCCTATCTGAAGTCCGAAGACAGGGGGAGGGCTCGATAGTTCTCAATTCCGGCAACTTGCTCTTCTACCGGGAGGGCGACCAACAGTCTCAAGGTGGTGTCGGGTTCATCGTCCACAAATCTCTCGGGACCAACGTGGTAAATATTGGGAGTGTGTCGAGCAGAGTAGCGTACCTTATACTCAGAATATCCAAGCGGTATTCGCTGAAGGCCATACAGGTATACGCTCCGACCTCGACGCACCCCGATGAGGAGGTGGAAGCCATGTACGAGGACATATCTCGGGCTATGCATGGCTTCAAAACCCATTACACCGTGGTCATGGGAGATTTTAACGCGAAACTGGGCACACGCGACGGTGATGAGCTGAGAGTGGGGCAATTTTGTTATGGGCATCGGAATTCCCGGGGTCACTTGCTGGCTAGCTTTATAGAGAAGGAAGGCCTCTATATGATGAATTCCTTCTTCAAGAAGCGAGAATGCCGCAAGTGGATCTGGGTAAGTCCAGACGGTGCCACCAAAAATGAGATCGACTTTATCATGTCGACGAAGAGGCAGATATTCAATGATGTCTCCGTGATCAATTCGCTTAAAGTGGGGAGCGATCACCGAATGGTAAGAGGCACATTAAATATCTGTACAAGCCTCGAACGGTCGAGGTTGATAAAGTCCACGCTCCGACCGGCACCGGTTCATATCCAAAACCCCGAGAGCTTTCAGCTCGAACTCAAGAACCGTTTCGAATGCCTGGGCGAATGCGTAGATGTGGACGAGTACAGTAACGGGTTCGTGGATGCTGTCCATACAACAGGGGCTAAATTCTTTAAGCCCCAGAAAAGCAAGAGAACCAGCAAGATCTCGGGTCTGACCCTCGAGCTGTTAGAGGAAAGGCGCAAGATGGTTCTGCTATCCTCCGACGACATGCCGAAATATCAGCACCTCAACAGACAGATCTCTAAGTCTCTGGCTCGCGATCTCCGCCAATACTACACAAAATGTGTTCGTGAGGCGATCGAGCAGAATAAGGGATCCAAAGTGTTCCAGAGGGATCTGTCTGTTGAGCAGAGTCAGCTGACAAAGCTGAAGACGGAGGATGACAAAATCGTATCGTCCAAGCCTGAGCTCTTGAAGGAGATCGAAAGGTGCTGTGGACAGCTATACACGACAACGCAACAACCCACAAGTACTCCAGCGTCAGACCCTAGAGCTGGATTGACCCGACACTATACCGAAGATATCCCGGACGTCAGCATGCACGAGATTAGTGTGGCTCTCAAACAGCTCAAAAACAACAAGGCGCCGGGTGATGACGGAATTACGAGCGAGCTTCTGAAGGCCGGCGGTGCACCCGCTAGAGAAGCCCTCCGGAAGCTATTTAATTCCGTCATTCTCGAGGGTAAAACGCCACAGGCGTGGCACAGAGGTGTGGTGTTGCTTTTCTTTAAGAAAGGGGATAAAACCCTCTTGAAGAACTACAGACCCATCACACTTCTGAGCCACGTCTACAAGCTGTTTTCGAGGGTCATCACGAATCGTCTCGAGAGCAAGCTAGATGACTTCCAGCCTCCCGAACAAGCCGGTTTCCGTAAAGGCTATAGTACCATAGACCACATACATACGCTGCGGCAGGTTATACAGAAGTTCGAGGAGTATAACCAGCCCCTATGCTTGGCGTTTGTGGACTATGAGAAAGCCTTCGATTCGATCGAAACCTGGGCGGTGCTACAGTCTCTCCAACGGTGCCGGATTGACTACCGATATATCGAAGTGCTGAAGTATTTGTATGAAAACGCCAGTATGTCAGTCCGCCTCCAGGACCAGAGTTCGAAACCTATTCAACTCCAGCGAGGAGTGAGACAGGGGGATGTCATATCCCCGAAACTGTTTACCACTGCGCTGGAGGATGTTTTCAAGCTTCTGGACTGGAATGGACTCGGCATCAACATCAACGGCGAGTACATCACTCACCTTCGATTCGCAGACGATATCGTAGTCATGGCTGAGACCATGGAAGACCTAGGCACAAATCTCGATGGCCTCTGTAGAGTCTCCCAACAAGTAGGTCTTAAGATGAACATGGACAAGACGAAAATCATGTCGAACGTCCATTTTGTACCTGCTCCTATTCAGGTTGGGAACTCTACGCTCGAAGTTGTCGACAAGTATATCTATCTGGTACAAGTAGTCCAATTAGGTAGGTCCAACTTCGAGAAGGAGGTCAATTGTCGAATCCAACTCGGTTGGGCAGCGTTCGGGAAGCTACGACATATCTTCTCGTCCGATATCCCGCAGTGTCTCAAGACGAAAGTCTTTGACCAGTGTGTGTTGCCAGTGATGACTTACGGATCAGAGACGTGGTCGCTCATTATGGGCCTTATCAGAAGGCTCAAGGTCACTCAGAGGGCGATGGAGAGAGCTATGCTTGGAGTTTCCCTGCGAGATCGAATCAGAAATGAGGAGATCCGCAGTAGAACCAAAGTCGCCGACATAGCTCTCCGTATAGCCAAGCTGAAGTGGCAGTGGGCAGGGCACACAGCTCGAAGAACCGATGGACGTTGGGGCAGAAAGGTTCCTGAGTGGCGGCCACGTACCGGACGACGCAGCAGAGGTAGGCCCCCCGCAAGGTGAACCGACGATCTCGTCAAGATCGCGGGAGGCGGTTGGATGCGGGCGGCTCAAGACCGGTCTGTGTGGAGAACCTTGGGGGAGGCCTATGTCCAGCAGTGGACGTCGTTTGGCTGATATGATGATGATGATGACAATGTAGGGTCCCGTATTAGCCTTTATCGAGTGTCCTAAGGATAAAAGAAGTCAAGCACAATTATTAATTTAATCGCTTAATTGCGTAAGTTTAAGTTAATCGAATATTAGGTACTAGTTAATTGTAAAGCATAATGAGCCCTTATAATTTTCATTGAAATTGCATTAAGTATGATTAATTATTCACGACACGGGAATTAACGCGATCTTTTATACGTGTTTACATACCATGAAAGGCTTGACGTTTCGGAACGATTGCAAGTCCCATGGTCACAAGCTGATTGGCGCTGCGATGTTACTACGAAACTTTTATTGCTTTCACCGTTGGCAGACGAGCCAATGGCCCGCTTGATATGGTAAGTGATATCCGTGGCTCATACTTAGCTGTGTTTACTTAGCATTACAGGAGCAATGTCAGATAAGTACAACCAAGTTGCTGCGTACCCGAAGGAAGAGGAGAAGGGAAAGCGATCAGGATGAGGACCGGGAGAAGAAAGGTGATTGGGCCTCAGGCGTTCTCACTCACTGAACAAAACACAAAATAACAGATACTGTTACTTTACATCGATCTTCTGTGAGAGGGTAGTAATTCTCCGGTCGAGCCAAGCCATTTGTGCTGAAATCAACATGCCTCTATTACCGACAATTTTCGAGCTGTGCCTATTTTTAGTAATATGCATGGCAGAGGCGCCTAAACGCACTGATATTCGATCTGCTTGCCGCAAGAGCGGCATAATACGCTAGACCAGAAGTGATTAATTATGAAAATCATTAGGCATATTGTTAATGTCAGATTGGCAAAGACCACACTCACACAAAATGTAATGTGTAGATTACTCACGTTTGTTGTCAGAGCTTGAATATTGGCATAATGGTGAATAAACTAATTAAAACCCAAAGCAACTTCCTCCAAAAATTACCATGCTATGTACGAAATTGAGCAACTTGTTAAACATAAAGAATCTGGTTTTTACTTCGGATTAGTTTAAGAGAGGAATTTTCTTTTGTTGAACACGTAATAAAGGTACCTAGGTGAATAAAAAACACCTTTTACGCTCTGTCTATAATGTCAACTGCGACATGGAGACTTCCGTTCAGACCTATAATTTCACAACTTTAAAAATAATTGATGCAACCTATTTGAGATTGTATATATGCGCCTGTATGAGCCGATAGGCCTACTATCGGTACTGTACGTCGGCAATCACTACAAGAGTCAACGTCTTGCGTTGATATTTTAAAATTTTTGTGCAAAGCTCAGTTAGCACTGAAGCTTTATCAATACTGGCAGGTGTACTTTCGGTTGATCTTGAGGTCCAAAGACGTGCATCAATGTATTATACCATACGAGAAAGCATAATTCCAAATTTCCTAGCACCGCGTGATAGAAATAAACTGCTTAGGTTGTTCAACCAGCACGCCGATGTCTACGTAGGCCTTGTCAACGAATAGCAGTTTCGTTGGAATACATCAACCAAGGGCCGTAACCACGTCCAATTCTTTCCAGACGTTCGTGAGCGACTGGCCGGACCTGGTTAGGGGGGGATCACTGGATAGGTTTAAAAAAATATTATTAGCTTGCTCAAATCAGTTTTCGATCAAGTGATTGGTTTGTCAAATATCAAGCTTTGAAGTAAAAATAATTTTTATACTCAAGTGTCCCCCCCCCCCCCTCTGCCGGCTAAACTATTAATTTGGAAGAGGAGAAAAAAATCACAAATGTAGTACATATAACGAATTTAAAAGGAATAAACTATCACGGCTAAGTAGACATCACTAGTTTACGAGTAATCGTCGTTTAACTTATAAATACCTATTTCTGTGAGTTAACATTGGGAGCGCTGGCTTAATCTTAAAGATATACGTACTTTGGTATGTAATGTACTACGGGGTACAAAGTGGGCCCGTTTTTAGTCCTATGTGAAACAGAAGTTATTATCAATAATGGCCATTATGGGCAACTACGGAACCCTACATAGCGCGTGGCCCGACACGCACTTGGCTGGTTTTTTGTATATATTATAATTGATCTAAAGGTGGTATTTTCACTCTTCGGGCGCCTGGTGGGTCTGAGAGACCCGTCACTTCGACAAATCGACAATACCTTTTTAAATTATTGTCCGAGACTCCCTTGCTTACGTGTACTACCGTACCATTAAGTACTTATTAAGTAAAAGCATTGAGTGCAAAGTATCCAATACAAAGTTATGGATATCGAAAGGAAAAATACTCGATACCACAGAGTATCGATATTTTTCCGTGCGTTGGACAGTATAGTCAACGGAGGAGAGGACGTGTTCGGCTTGAGCATCGGTTGCATGAAGCAGTATACAGCCACTACGATAGCCCCATTTAATTAAAAATACAAAACCTTTTTGCTACCTTGTTATTAAAAACTTTTTAAAGGGTTATATTGACAAAGTAGATTACAAAGAGGTTGGACTAGGTTAAGACTAGAGAGAACATGCCCTATAAATTTCCTTATACCGAACGTGCAACATGTTATGTCAGTTGGTCTTAGTTGGTTAATCATAACGTCAAATTACGCGTCTCATTTAAAGAGGCATAGACTCTTTACATACTCATATCTTTGGCTACATTCTCTAAATAGCCGTGCTGTGATCTGTCATCAGTGTAAAATTTGTTGGACGTTTGTGTTTACATTTTTAATATTTGTTCTGCATTTAAATAGTAAGTAAGCTTATAATAATTAAATAGTGTACTCATTAATTAATACACATCGAGTATGTGATATCGGGATGCGGTTGCCGGTATTCTCGGAACGGAAATAACAGGAGTAACTTTATCTTCTAGCAGTGAGTCGGAATTTTCCAACAAATTTATTTACTTTTCTCGTATTAATGCTATAATGAGTGTTAAGTTTACACAACATCATTGTATTGCAAATCAAAGGAACAGCTTGCATACGTATGTGTAATGAATTTAACTCACAAATTGTTATTTTGTACATTTATTGATTTAATAGCCTTAGTGATGGGATTTGACAGTGAAAGGAGATATCGATGTTTTTTGAATGAGGGATAAATACGGAAACTAACTATCGGACATGAATGTAAAACTGTAGCTGGAAGCGACAGCGGGTAGCCACGGTTGCTAAGTTGACAATAAACAAAGACGTCCAGCGGTCTAATTTTCTATCGCTCGTTTGATAGTAAGCGCAGTTTAATGTACATAATTTACTTAGATCCTACCTTATAGATATATACACCTACCTTAAAAGTAACCTAAAACCAAGTATTCCAGTGTACGCGCGTTTGTGTAGGCTTACATTTTTGCATCTATAAAATAGTAGATGGATTAGGGATGTGAGTAGCATTTTTTATTATTAAGAAGGTGTTTTTTATTACAGGTTGCCTATTAATGACGTCACAAGAAAACTTTGGATAAATGCCGTTGGAGGGCCTAGTTTGATTTAGCAGAAGTACCACCGTATTTGTTCACGTCATTTTGAGAAAGACTGTTTTTAAAGACAGAAAGCACCTGGCAACCGAAAGCTGTGCCTATATTACACTTATGCCCGGACATTGCACACCCGGTAGAATTATTTATCCAAAGCTAAACAAAAAGTGTGTAATTTTAGTTTGAACATATTAATAAAATATAATAATTACAACGATTTTAATTAATCTACCTACTTCTATATTATTTATCATATTAGTGCTATCCTGACTGATCAAAGACGTCTTGCCTTGTAGTCCGCTACATAATATTCTACCATAAAATATAATATTCTTTCACATTCACACAACATTATGTGGTCCCAAACTAAGCATATCTTGTACTGCGAGTACTAGACAATCGATAAACATGCATATATACTTTTCTGTAAATATATTACATATTATACATAGTTCCATCCAGACCAAGACAAACATCCATATTCATGCACACAAATGTTTGACTTGAGCGGGAATCGAACCCGCAAGCTTCGGCGTGGCAGGCGGGATTACCTACAACTCTAAAAAAATCGAGCAGTGTCCAACGTTAGCGATAGCAAGCAACGTGATATGATGCGACGCAAACAAATTGCCAAAGCCTGCCGTGCCGCATTAACCAATCTGGTATAATTCGTACAATACATAATCTAAGTGACAGTTTCTTAGCATCGCATCGCAACGCATCGCTCATTAGTTTATGAATACTTTTTGTCGATAGATTTTATGGCTAAAACGAACAATTAAACACGTGATTTTTTTAGTACTGTCTGTCTGGTAAGTCTTTGCAAAGCGCTGTCCGGCGTCAACAGCAAAAACTACAATTTCAATATTTTAGTTGTTTACTTCTACGGCTTAAATATATCGACACATACTAAAGTTAGACATTTAACCAAAAATATTTATCGATAAATCATCACTGTTACGAACAACACTCGGTTGCCTAACTCTATGTTTTGTCTACTGTTTGCCTACCACGAGGCTGCTATAAGAGCGTGCTGCTAAACCTATCGACAGCTCTTTCTATCATACTGCATGTGCCATTAGAAAGAAGATATCAATCATAGCAACCGCTGTTGTTATTTAGTGTTACTTCTATGCCTTAGGTTATATTTCTTTGGTAGATTATTATTTATAAAAAATATGCAAGTAGGGTATAGTATGCGTAAAAACCTGTCAGGTATACGTCAGAGGTCTATAAAGCCTGGCGTCGACTACATTCGAACCGCGTCGAATCGCGCCGAGTCGCATTTTATCTGTGTACGTTCATTACAGACGAATCGAATCGAAGCCAGCAGTCGGTGACTAGTTGCTGTAGGTTTTGCTTGTGTTGGTTTCTTGTTTCAAATTCTTTCATTATTCCCGCTATTTCTTTCCATATGTTTTGTCTACGCTGCTCGTCATGATAATGAGTATCTTCATGATCATAATTTTTTTTTAGACTCACGCCTGTATCCCCGAAGGGATAGGCAGAGGTGTAATATTACACCCACATTTCGCCATGAATTTTCAGGTCCCGCGTAATAAGGGGCGAGCCTATTGCCGTACCGGACATTACCAGATTCCGTGCTGCTACTGAGAATTTCCTAACAGAAAAACCCAATAACACTTTACCCGACCCGGGAATCGAACCCGAGACCTCCCAATCCCACGCGCACATTTATGCCGCGAGACTACTGAGACAGTCATGATCATTAAGTTCAGTATATTTCTGAACTAGGGAAATTAACAGCTCTTCATTTCGATAACTTTTCATGTAGGTATTTACGCAATGTAGTACCTGTGTACACTCATCCGCTGACCCGCGTCCACTAAGGTGCGCCGAGTCGAGTCGAAACGCGTTGCCGCAGAAATTCGCCTGACGAGCGATGCGCGCGGTAGATTCGATTCGGCGGCGCGCCGCGGCTCGTCGCTAATGAACGCCGGTTCATAGAAATATATAGGAGGCGACTTTCTGCGTTTCGATTCGGCTCGGCTCGGCGAGCCTAGTGGACGCTAGCCTTAATAGAGAATTTTAGTTGGACAACTGTAATAAAAAAATCGATTACCCATTTTATAAATATTTAGGCCCTATATTTGGTGTTTTGGTGGATTCTATGATAAGTTTTATAATTTTTGTATGGCGACGGCGCGTCGCAACCCTGTCCATCAGAAACAGCCACGACCACTCTAACGAGTGTCTGATTTATGGAGAATAACTTTTATGATATTGTCAAATTTAATCTCTGAATGTAAATGCATCATACAATTTCAAAGCAAACAATACAATTTGAGGAGTGTGATTTGTTTTACGTTCTTTAATTGTTTTCATCTCGCATAGAGTATATATGTAGATATAAATCATTATATTATTCCCTCTACCACTTTTATACAGGATACCAATCTTCAAAAACCTAGTTGCATAACGGGTCTCAGACCAACTTTTTTGTATGACCGAAATAGCCATTGTGTACATTCCATAATAATATTCTTGGACAACTTACACCCAATCATGTGATCCCAAAATAGGCGGAGCCTATAGTATGGTAACCAGACACCTGATAAATATATACTTCTAAACATATAGGTACATATTATAGATAAATTATATCCAGACACTGAACAAATATCATCGTGCCTATCACACAAAGATTATCTAGGATCCATGGCCTCCGGCGTAGAAGTCAAGGTCACTAACCATTAGACCAATAGGCTAGTCATATAGAGAGACGAAGTTTAAGCAGAGTAGTATTCAGTAGCCAATATAAACCTTTCACGTCACATATTATGATGATCTGACGAAAATGCTAAAATAACTTATATTATTATATTATCCTCTTGTATGTAGGTATGTGATTTTTGTGTAAATTTGAAGACCCCAGACAAGATTTTATACACGTCTACTACGCATACATTGTCGTGTGATTCTGACAAAATAAACTTCAAACTAATGCTATATATCGATACATGACAAGATGTACGCATGCGCTAAATTCAGTTATGACGTCACGAGCCGTTCCGCGCGCGCTTGATTTTCATTTCTTTCAGTCCACGGAATGTTTTCTGTTCAGAGCAAAATCAAACGTTCGTGGTAGGCAGTAAGCTCATTTTTTATTAATTAGATGATTTTGATAGCCTGAAAACATTACAAACCTGAAAAGTTGTCCCTGAAAACGGGCACTGAATTTTTTCAGTCCGGAACGGAATGAAACTTTTGCGTGCTTTCCGATCAAAGTAAAATCTATCGTTTGCAGTGGTAAGTACGTTTATTTTACAAAATACATTTAATACAGTCAACAAATGAAGCTCGCTAGTCTCACTGAATTCCGCCATGAAAATCGGTCCTGAAAATCGGATGTCTGCGGCCAGGCTAAATGAAAACTCTAGTAACTTTATATAAGAGGGTGTTCAAGATCGGTCGACGCAAAGAGCTTTCTGGAAAGCCTGCACTTTCCAGCAGTGGACGTCTATGGCTGATGAAGAGCTCACGACAAGACTTTGCACAAAAACGTCACGACAACTACGATGTTCAGTCCACAAATTATGACCAGTAATAAGCACCTAAGTATTCTAAGCACTTAACAACCCAACTTTACAAATTAAAAGTTTCAAGTGCCTTGGGTTATCAACCTGCATTGTCTAAGAGCGTTAGTGTTATTAATTTTTAAAGTAAGGTATTGTTTGAAATCAAAGATTATCTTCACCAGTAATTGAAAATGCCTAACATGGGGTTTCAATTTAATTGTTTTACTGCATTATCATGAACATGCACAGCGATCTACTTAAACCAAATTACAAAAAACAGGCAACAATATTATGTATTAACAGATTAAAGAAATAGGCAGAAAGGTAACGCACTTCTTTCAACTCAGTCAGCTTATTCCGACATAATGACTGCAACACATTTGCAACATAAAGACTAACGAGGATATTAACCTTTTCGTTTTTTAGTTCAAAGAAAGAAGGAAACAAAACAAAGTAAGCTTCTTAACTGGGTTAAACCAACATAACATTCCAAAGAAAATACGAACTACAGAATTTACGTACTCGTATATTTATTCTACTCTCCGTAAAGTTATTTCTTTTCTTATTAAGTCTTTATTTATACAGGGTTATTTGTAAAACACCGTTAACCTCTCAGAACTATGTTACTAACATCATAATCAACAACTTTTGTTCTATGACTTTTAAAAATTCATCATATTTTAGTTCATCAGATTTTCAAACAAAAATAAAAATATTTAAATTGAACGCTCTTAATGTTGCGAAGTCTATGCGAAACAAAAGAAAGCGATAGAACATTAGCGAGGGGTGCGACCGGCAGGCCTACTACGAGGACAGTAGGTACAGCCAAATACACGAGTTGAAATGTGTTAGATAGGACAACAAAATCTTGAAGGTTTGTTTTTGGTAAATGTATGATGTTTTGTAAAAAGTCATAAAACAAAAGTTGTTGATTATGATTTTAGTAACATAGTCCTGAGAGGTTAACGGTGTTTTACAAATGGCCCTGTAGAACTAATCAACATGCAGGCTATGTAAACTAAAATAAATTAACACATTGTTTTCAAATCAGTGGATACAAAGTCCTCTCCTTACTCTTTTCTATACCTTTGGTCTCTTGTCCAGGTAATATCTTCAATTTTTCGAAAGACCACCATCGTTTTGCCCGTATGTCTCTTATTGATCTCTTATTGAGCCATCGTCGTCTTGTTGCCACTTCATTATAATATTTTCCCATTTTGTCATTCTTCTTTCGGATGACATGGAGTTGACATAATAATATTGTGTCCTGTCCATCTCTTTTTTATTTACATTACTTTCTTTTCACCTTGGTTATATATTTGTTCTGCTCATAATAGGGATCTTCATTCTTAGGCACAGTGTGGAAAACTCAATGCTCAAAGGGATTCTAATGTCTGGTTACTAGGCAAGATGGAAGAGCTAAATACTTACTTTGGTAACAAACGACTGCTTATCCTTCTATACACCACTATTTTTTAATTAGTACAAAAAATTTAACAGGGATCTAAGTACCTTTAACTGATCATATTTGTGTAGGTAAAAAATATAAACACTAAGTCCCAAAACTGTCTCAAAACTGTCCTAAAAAATACGTAATAATTGGTAAATGCATAACTAAAACTATGAGTAGTAAATTAGTAGTAGTAGTAGTAAACTATTCCATTGATAAATTCCCCCCGTCCCGCTGCACCCGCGCCGCGCCCGATGCGACAAACAGTGCTAAATTGTAACCGGTAGTGACCACATCGCTTTTTCGATGGCTTATCAGTTCACATCACGAGAGTATGTAGCTATGCTTCTTGCGTACTTTTTGAGTGGATGAAACGCGAGTGCAGCTGTGCGTTTGGACAGGGAAGAGTTTGGAAGCCAGTGGATCGGTCGAGGCGGCCCCGTAACTTGGCCTCCATGCTCACCTGACCTCACGGCCATGGACTTATTTTTGTGGGTGTACAAAAGTGAGCCGGTTAGTGTCAAACAATTAAAACAGCGCATATTGGACGCTTATGACGAAGTGAAAATACAGAAGCGTACTTCTCTCGTTAAAAAACAATTCAATTAAAATTGCCCGTCTGTGTATTGACAATAGTGGTGGACTGGACATTTCGAAGGACAATTGAAATACTTGTAAGTTAGTCAGGGGGTGCTTCTGTCTGTTGGTCTGTCCGATCATTAGACAGGGCTTCGGGTACGCGCTCCCGGCTCTCCGAGCTACTGTAGTCACTACCCTATATCCGTCCAGTGATTACAGTACCCCAACCTACAACCCCCTTCTTCCTTGTCAATCCATCCTATCCATTTACCCCGTATCTCCTATCACCTTCCTCTATAACGACAACATTCCCAAGGAGGGTTGGCGTCAGGCAGGCGGCCGGCTGGTAAAATTCATGCCAAAACCTTTTGCAGTATGGCCAAGTATGTACATGAGTGCGATAGGATTAGGGCGTTCCCCGCAGGCGACGCGCAGGGGCAGCACCCGGCACCTGCGAGAAATATGCAAGGGTTGTTGCACTACTCCGGGCGAGTGCAACATAAGAAGCAAGCCTGTGACGTAAAGGTGAGGTATGCAAGTTGGAACGTAGGTACGATGACTGGAAGAGCTAGAGAGTTAGCTAGTGTTTTGAAGAGAAGACGAATAAATGTGGCATGTTTGCAGGAAACAAGATGGAAAGGTACGAAAGCTAGGGAGATCGGTGAAGGATACAAGTTTTATTATTGTGGAAGTGATGGCGAAAGAAATGGTGCGGGGATTGTGTTAAACGAAAATCTGAAAGATAGCGTGACAAGTGTAAATAGAGTTAATGACAGATTGATTGCTGTGAAAGTGATGTGGCAAGGTATTATTCTGAATGTGATAAGTGTGTATGCCCCTCAGATAGGCTGTGATGATTGTGAGAAAGAGAAGTTTTGGATGGATTTCGATAGCATGATGACGAATATACCGGAGAATGAAGAGATTATTGTGGGAGGTGATTTTAATGGACATGTGGGACGAACAAATGAAAAGTATGAAAGAGTACATGGAGGTTGGGGACTCGGCAGTCGAAATTGTGAGGGAGAAGCAATTCTTCAAGCTGCTGCCGCTTTTGACCTAGCAGTTGCAAATACTTGGTTCGAAAAAAAAGAGCAACATCTGATCACGTATAACAGTGGCCACCATATGACCCAGATCGATTATTTCTTAATAAGACGTAATCGACTCAACTGGGTCAAAAACTGTAAAGTGGTACCAGGAGAAGATTTAGTCTCGCAGCACAGGCTCCTGATGGTCGAACTTAAGATTCGAATAAGCTTTAAAAGAACCAAGCAGCAACTGACTCCAAAAATAAGATGGCATATGTTAGAGAAGAATGAATGTGTAGAAAAATTTAGAGATAGAGTGGTAGGTAAAATGTTAGGAATGGGCGATATGAATGATATTAGTGTCAATGAGTGTTGGGAAGAGATGAGTGAATGTATTAAGGGTGTAGCAAAGGATGTTTTAGGAGAGTCGAAAGGGAAGCGTATGAAAGATAAGGACACGTGGTGGTGGACAAAAGAGGTACAGAATGCACTTAAGGAAAAGAAAGCAAGGTTTAAAGAATGGCAGCTGACGAAAGGAGGAAATGAATCTTTAGAAGAAAGTAAGAAGAAGGAATATGACGAATGTAAAAAGAGAGCCAAAAAGGCCGTAGCCATTGCTAGATCCAATGCCCTAGACAAGTTGTACGGGTTACTTGAAAAACCCGAGGGTCATAAATACTTACACAGCATGGTTAAAGCTAGAGAGAGAAAGGCGAAGGATGTATCCCATATTAAGTGCATGAAAGACGAAACAGGAGCGATTCTTATGGACGAAGATAGAATAAAAGAACGATGGAGGACATACTTTAAAAAGTTAATGAATGAGGAGAACGATTGGAGCGGAAAACTTGAGAATGAGGTGATGAATATTGGGTTAGTGAAGGAAATAAATAAGGACGAGGTAAAAAAGGCTGTTAGTGGAATGAAGAATGGAAAATCGTTAGGGCCAGATGGAATACCAGTAGAAGCATGGGAAGCATTAGGAGATGATGGATGGGCGTGGCTGACTTTATTCTTCAATAAGCTGTTGCACGAGGAGACCATACCCGAGGAATGGTGCAACAGTTACCTGCTGCCCATTTTTTAAAATAAGGGTCATATCCAAGAGAGCAACAATTATCGGGGAATAAAGTTAATGCCACATACTATGAAAGTATGGGAGAGAGTAATTGAGCGACGCCTGCGTGACGAGAGTGAGATTTCACGAAACCAATTCGGTTTTATGCCTGGTCGAGGTACGGTGGATGCCATTTTCGCTCTTCGCCAAATATGCGAAAAATACAGGGAGGCACATAAAAACTTGCACATGGTGTTCGTCGACCTTGAAAAGGCATATGATCGAGTGCCCCGTGAAGTCTTGTGGTGGGCCCTGAAGAAGAAAGGAGTGCCTGGGAAATACCTGACGTTGATTCAAGCCATATACGCTGAATGCCGAACGCAGGTCCGATCCGCAGCTGGTATCACAGCCAGATTCGATGTGGCCGTAGGCTTGCACCAAGGGTCGGCCCTTAGCCCCTACCTCTTCCTGTTAATAATGGATGCTATATCATCGGACATACAGGAAGAGGCAACCTGGTGCATGTTGTTTGCCGACGACATCGTTCTTGTAGCAGAGAGTGGACAGAAGGTGCAGAGCAAGCTGGAGGAGTGGTGGCAGAGACTGGAGAATGTAGGCTTGAGAATAAGCAGAACCAAAACGGAGTATATGTTCTGTGACTTTGGCGGTCTCTCCAGTCCTATACCGGTTACACTCGGCGGTATACCTCTACCAGTATGCTCCGATTTCCGCTACCTAGGTTCACTCCTGCAAGATGACGGCGAAATTGATCGGGATGTTAGGCAAAGAATCAACGCAGGATGGATGAAATGGCGACAGGTCTCAGGCACAATATGCGACCACAAAATGCGAAGGACGAAAAGGGAGAGGACGGCCAAGGAAGAGATGGATGGACTGTGTGAGGATGGATATGAAAGAGAAAGGGGTAAGCGATTGGATGACTGGTGACAGAGAAGTATGGAAGCGAAGGACATACTGCGCCGACCCCAAATAAATTGGGACCAGGGCAAGACAATGATGAATTGAAATACTTGTAAGTAAAAATTACCTACCTACGTAAATAATAATTTAATGCGGGTGGATCAAAATCGGTCTGTATGGAGAACCTTGCGGGAGCTCTATGTCCAGCAGTGGACCTCTCTAGGCTGACATGATGATGATGAAATTTGTAAATAGCAGCTGATTCTAACTTCATGAATACGCCAAAATTACTATTTTCTTTTTAACCGACTTCAAAAAAAAGGAGGTTCTCCGTTTGACCTGTATGTATGTAGGTATGTACATATGTATGTATGTATGTATGTTTGTCCGCGATTATCTCGCGTTTGGCTGAACCGATTTTGATGCGGTTTTCAGAAAAGTATTTGTTGCACTTAGGAGAAGGTTTTAGGCCCTTAACCGACTTCAAAAAAGAAGGTTCTGAGTTTGACCCGTATATGTGTTTGCCCACGATTAACTCGAGTTTGGCTGAACTGATTTTTATGTGATTTTCAGAAAAAAAGTATTTGTTACACTAAGAAGAAAGTTTTAGTATTTTAACCGACTTTAAAAAAAGAAGGTTCTCAGTTTGACCCGTATACATTATATTGATTCTGAGTATGTTTGTATGTATTGTGTGTGTGTTTGTACGTGTGTACGTGTTTGCGCGCGCCCGAGCGGGTGTGTGTATTTGTATGTGTACGTGCGTGTGTGTGTGTGTGTGTGTGTGTGTGTGTGTGTGTGTGTGTGTTTGTGTACGAATGTGTGTGTGTGTGTGTGTGTACATGTGCAAGTGTCAATGTCTCTGTGATTAACAAAAAACAAAGAAAGTCGGTGAAAGAATCTAATGCAAGAGCATATTAATTTCTCATTCTTGTCATTTCGGATAAGGCTCTATTGCAGTGGCGTAGCTAGCATGGGTGGCACCCGGGGCGGTAGTTGGTGGATGACCTACTTTTTTTTTAGTCGACTCCTAACAATTTCGTGCTAACTCTCGTAGTGCTGAGCTAGAATGCCTATGTTTTCTTAAAGTTGAGTTTTGTGTGTCTGGGTGCCACCCCTTTTTTGGATGGGTGTCACCCCAAAAACGGTGGCACCCGGGGCGGACCGAAACGCCCCCCCCCCCTTCCCCGTTACTACGCCACTGCTCTGATGTCGTGGGGATGGTTGAGTAAAAAAATTTTTCGACTCAATATCACTTAAAGCCATGCCTTTTAGGGATTTGACCCGCCTCAAGGCAACATAGCATTGGCCTATTGCAAAGATTTTAGGCCCTAGGTCCGCGGAACTAAGTGTACATCTTTGCAACTTGTGTACCGTCTCAGCCCAACTCAATATGACTGGCAACATCCGCCTCTCGATATCACCATAACCGCGATTGGCTTGATAGGTCGCTGGCACTGGAGCTTTGTTTTGTTTTGTTTTTCGTGTGAGTGTGTGGCCAACTCTGGTGTCGGAGTTTTCAGACCGCCCTAAGGCCTCCGACATGGCCTAACGACCCTTACCCATAGACAAGAGCCGGGACCGACAGCTTTACGTGCCCTCCGAAGCACGGTAGCGCTCAGATGTAAATGCCACACACGGTCACCCATCCAACTGGTAACCTGTGCAAGCGTTGCTTAACTTTGCCGATCTGTTACGAACGGCAAGCCAAGTCTCGCTATGAGCGCTACTTACTCGCTGGAGCTATGGAAATGTATCCATCATCATCTTTAAAACGCAAAGCTATTGATGGATCATCAAATAATATCAAAATGGCATCAGGCAGTTCACCTGGCTCAAGTTGATCTCTTCTTAGTGCAGGCCATTTAAATCCTTTAGGAACACCCATTGCCCCGTTTGCTAAGCCATCCGTTATTGGCATATTTCTCCGGAGCATAATACGAGAGCTCACAGCTAATTCAATAGTATATACAAAGTCCACCGCATTTGTTTGGATCGTACTTCCGTATGGGGCTGATTCCCTAGACTCATCTCTCTCTTCCAGCATGAAGCCTTAGCCCATAGGTACACAGAATAAAAGTAGGTACAGTCAACTCTAAAATTAGCTACACACCTCAACATCTTTGCTGAGACTTATATGAATTAAAACTCCTCGTTGATTATACTTAATTTATAAATTATGATTCAGGCAAGATTTTCTTGTGTAAAAATCATTAAACATAATAAAAATTATGACAATTTTGGATAATATAACCATATAAAATAACGTAAATGTATATATATTTATGAAGCTGCCTGTACCTATGTCAAAGTCATGATAACAAACTGCTACTAGCAGAAAACTTATCACTAAAATGATTGAATCTAACTATAAACAAACTATTAATTAGCCCAAAACTTAAAGTAAATGGAGTACCTATCACTGAAAAGTATGACATAAATAAAAGAGTAGTTAACACAAAACCTGGTAAACGAACGAAGTATATAACACTAAAAAGTATGAAATAAAAATAATAAGATAAAAAACAAAAGGAAAATGAAAACTTAAAAATCGCACCAAATATATTTAATAGGTATTTAGTTTCTTTTTTAAAAAAAGAGAACCGCCTTCAAAAAATCGACCCACTGAAAAGTACGTAATAATTTTTACATACGCTAATACATAGTATATAACTAATACAAAATACTTAGTTTTTGAAGTCGGTGCCAAACCATCAAAAACAAAAAAGAATACTGGCAAACAGAGAAAATAATACGATGAATATATCAAATCAATAAAGCCTCAAAAATATCTGAATTAATAAAATTTAAAATAGATACCTACCTATATACTTTAAAAAGCAACATATATATAAACTACATAAAAAGTATAAAATAAATGCTTAATTAGAAAATAATTATACTTCTTAGCTATTTTGGGTTGTAAGTACTATGTAGATTGAATGCGCTGGTTTGGAAAGGGTGACGCCAAACAATAGGCTACTAGAGGGATTTGGTTTGGCACCGACTTCAAAAACTAAGTATTTTGTATAAGTTATATACTATGTATTAACGTATGTAAAAATTATTTCGTACTTTTAGTGGGTCGATTTTTTGAAGGCGGTTCTCTTTTTTTTAAAAAGAAACTAAATACCTATTAAATATATTTGGTGCGATTTTTAAGTTTTCATTTTCCTTTTGATTTTATCTTATTTTTCGTCCAGAATACCTTCTTTTATTTTGATATTTGTTTGCTTTCTAATTACATACCTCCGTATTTAATTACTTGTAAAACGGTAAATTTTGCCGGTCCTAAGCCCGGATGAAGTATGAAGGAGAGGGTAGAATTAAGAAAATTAAAAAGTAACTACCTACACTTATTATTTTGCTTCATTTTATTGTCTAAGTCTACCTACATCATAAGTGCGACAGAAAGAATGCGAATGAGCAGGATGGAATATTATCAATAAATTAGTGAATGGATTGTAAAATATGACTATGATTTATGTGAGATTTTCTACAATAAACAAATGCTAATAACTTTGCTCTTTATAGATATTATGAAATTCTTACGTCACATATGTGATAATAATGTCTTCGCTAATCTGTCCTTAAAGTTTTTGTACTAATAAAAAAATAGTGGTGTATATAGTTGACAAACTACTAGTTTTAATTATAAGATATAATATATTATGTAATAAATTCCAAGAAAGCATAATTTCTTACATAAACATTATTTTATTTTATTTCTTCCCAGTCCGTTATAGTCCGGTCAATAAGGACATTTGAAATAACAATAATTGTCGGAAAGCCAAATGTTGGTGGAGAGCTAGGGTTTACCATTACAAATAAAGTCTTAAAAGTCCCCATCGATCCTATGTGTGCTTGTGACGTCGTGCCCCTCCGTCTGAACTGTGACGTCGAACGAAGGTGGGAGCACCTCTGCCCGCGCGCCCCGCACGCCATATATAAGCGTGCGACGCTGCTCAATCTTCCCTAATGTATTGAATAGACATTAAATTAACAAAACAATTTTATACCGACCGAAATATGTTGTACTAGTTATAATGAATGTTTCGTATGATTGTGTATCCAGCCCATAGCTATTAGGGTCAAACTGAAAGTTCTTAGAACTGGCCACTTATAAACAATATAATAAAAAAAAATATTCTAAAATTTGAAAATAGAACTCTTTGCCAATATTACTGAGTATATATTTCATTCATTTGTCATTTGTTTTACGATTTGGCGGCAAATTGAAAATTGTCTGTGTAACGTCAACATGAATTTAACACGAGAAAATTTTCGTGCAATGATTTTTTATGACTTTCGATGTCATTTAAGTCAACAAGAAAGTTATGATAGACTACGATTGGCCTTTCACGATGAAGCCCCATCTCGTGCGACTGTTTACAACTGGTTTAATGAGTTTAAACGTGGTCGCACTAATCTCACTGATGATGTACGTGAGGGACGGCCTTCTACGGCGACGACTGAAAATAACATCTGTGTTGTGCGGCGTATGATAGAGACTGACAAAAGAGTGACCTATCAGCAGATTTGGACAAGCTTAGGCATCGGTATGAGTCAAGTGCACAAAATCCTCCACGAACATTTAGCGGTCAGGAAGCTTTGCGCCCGGTGGATACCTCATAATTTGACTAAGGCTCAAAAACTCCATCGTGTGGATTGGTGCCGTAAAATGATTGAAAGATTTAACGGAGGTGACTCAAATGCTGTGTTCGACATACTAACAGGTGACGAAAGCTGGATTTACTGTTATGATCCTGAAACCAAAAGACAATCTGCTCAGTGGGTGTTTCCTTTCGAGGAGTTGCCAACTAAAGTGAAGAGAGATCGAAGTGCGGGAAAAAAAATGGTGGCCTCGTTCTTTGGAAGGATAGGTCATTTCGCAACAATTGTGTTAGAGGATCAAAAAACAGTTTCTGCAGAATGGTAGACTACCAATTGTTTGCCACTTGTCTTGGAAAAAGTTCGAGAGAAACGACCTCGCAGTAGGATCCTCCTTCACCACGACAACGCCTCGTCGCACACCGCCAAGCGAACGATCGACTATTTGGCGACATCAAACGTTGAATTACTGGGTCACCCGCCGTATAGCCCTGACCTCGCGCCTTGTGATTTTTATTTATTTCCAAAAATTAAAGAAAAACTTAAAGGAAAGCGGTTTATGAATGCTGAAGAAGCGGTGGCTGCGTATCGCGATGCCATTGAAGAGACCCGTAAGGACGAGTGGGCAAAGTGTTTTTCCCAGTGGTTCCATCGCATGCAGCGGTGTATTGACGTCAATGGACAATATTTTGAAAATATATAATAAAACTAATAACTGGCTAATGTAATCAGTTTTTGATTTTCTAAGAACTTTCAGTTTGACCCTCGTAATAATAAAGCCTCTTTTATTTCCCATAACCGTAAAATAAATTTAACAGAGTATAATATATTTTTTTTTTAAATAAATTTATATAATGCTAGTAGTTCTTACTTATACTAGGTACTTATATTATGTACTTAAAAACTAAACTGTATAATTACAGGAACCCCTTGATAGGGTAAAGGCCTCCTCCAACCGCTTCCACTCTTCCCTGTCCTGGGCTGACGAGCACCAACCTTGTCCCGCCACCGATATAAGGTCGTCGGCCCACCTTTTTTGAGGTCTGCCAACGCTTCTTTTTCCTTGTGGGCCGGTCCATTGGGTACATTTAACTGTCCATCGCTGGTCAGTGTATCTCGCTACATGTCCAGCCCATTGCCATTTTAATTTTAATGCGTGGTTCAGCGCGTCTGTAAGTTTGGTCTTTTTTCTTATTTCATGACTTCTTACTTTGTGAATTTTTCTGAGACTTAATATACTTCTCTCCATTGCTCGCTGACAAGTTATTATTTTATTTTTTATTTTGTTTGTAAAGGTCCAAGTCGGAGAGCCATAAGTCAAGCAAGGCAGGATGCAAGTATCCATGACAGTCTTTTTCATATGTAGGTCGTAGGTACCTTTTAGTACTTCTTTGTGTGCCCAGTATTTATTCCAGCTGCACGTAATCCTTCTATCGATCTCTTCTTCGTTGTTTGTTTTACGGAAGGATACTAGTTTGCCTAAGTATATGTATTGCTCTACATACTCTAGTTCGACCCCATCTAACATGATTTTTCCTTTTTTGCTGTTTGTCATTATCTTTGTTTTGTTTAAGTTCATATGCAAGCCAACGGGTTTACTCTCTGTGTTCAGTTGTGATATCATTCTTTCTAGTTTCCAATAGGTTTCAGCGAAAACTACGATGTCGTCCGCGAATCTAAGATCAGGGTCAGACGCGTGTTATTAATTTGGATTCCCTCTGAATCCCAGTTCAGTTTAGTAAATATGCATTGTAGGACTGCTATGAATAATTTTGGAGATAAAGGGTCTCCCTGTCGGACGCCTCGCGCTATTCTGATCTCCTCACCTCTGGATTCTAGCTTGACTCTGCTCACGCTGTTCTGGTAGATGTTTTTTAGAGTTCTAGTGATTACTGGGTCTATGTTGTTGTCCTGTAGGGCTTGCCATATAGAGTTATGATAGAGACTATCGAATGCTTTCATATAGTCTATGAAACCGATATTAAGGTTTTTATTAAACTTTGTATACTTTTCTATCACTTGTTCCAGTGTGTGGATGTGGTCCATCGTTGAAAATCCAGATCGAAACCCCGCTTGTTCTACAGGCTGCATACTGTCGATTTGGGGGCTAATTTTGCTGTGTATGATAGAGGTAAATAGTTTGTAAACACTTGAGAGCAAGCTTATCGGGCGATAGTTGGCAATGTCGCGTGGATCTCCTTTTTTATATAACAGTATTATATCTGATTTATGCCATTGTTCAGGTATTTTCCCGGTGTTTAAAATTATATTAAAAATACTTGTAAGCGGCCTGGTGAGTAATTCTGCGCCTGCTATCAGCGCCTCGTTCTTTACGCCGTCAGGTCCAGGGGTCTTCTCCCGCTTAAGCTTTTTAATATTTTTCAGGACGTCTTCATCGTGTATAATAGTTGTTTCGTTTCCGATTTTTTCTGAGGTGTCTATTTGTGTGGCTGGTATGGTGTCTTCAGCTGTAGTCGCATACAGATTTTTGTAGAAGCTCGTAGCGCATGATATAATGTCTTTTCTAGATTTTGTTTCATTTTGTCCATTCTTTAGGCCCTTGATCCAGTCAGTATGGGTGATTAGTTGTTTGTAAGCTCTTTTGGCACTTCTAAACTGTGTTAAGCTAGCTTCCATAATTTTTTTTCTTGTGTTGATTGTAATCATTTCTTATTGCTTTACTGGTTTGTTTGTATAGATATGATAGCTCTTTTTTTGTTTCAATTGTTTTGTTCTTGATTTTTAAAAGTTCTGTGCGTCTTTGGATCATGAGTTTGGTTGTTTCGCTAAAAAAGTGATGACAGTGCTCTTTGCTCTTATATATGGTTCGCGGTTTTAAACAATCTTTCATGTAGAGTTCGAGTTTATCGTATGTATCTTGTATGTGATCTTTGTCAATTTGTAAGTCCTTAGTGCTAGTTTCTAGGTTAGAAAGGTATGTTTTTATTTCTTCGTCTGTTTTCAATGATATTACAGCATCTTGAAAGTGTTTTCGACATTTCTTGTGGTTTTTCAAGGTTAATGTTGCTCTTACAATTCGATGGTCTGACGGGAACTCTACGTTGTTTAAGACTTCTATGTTTCTGATATTTTTTGGTACATTAGACATGATTAAGTCGATTTCATTTTTTGTTCTTTCGTCTGGTGATATCCATGTCCATCTTCGATTGTTTTTCTTTTTAAAGTGCGTGTTCATGATATGTAGTTTATATTCAAGCGCGTATTGTATCAGCCTTTCTCCTCTTTTGTTTCTTGTTCCATATCCGAACTTTCCCATGATCAGGTTTTCGTTGGTTTTTGGTAGTTCTATCTTGGCGTTGAAATCGCCAATTACCAAGATATATTGGCAATTCACCGATAAATCGTGAGCCTTTTGTAGCGTTTGGTAAAACTTCTCTATAGTTTCTTCATCTGAGTCATTTGTCGGAGCGTATACTTGAATAATTGACAGGTCGATATCATGTAGTTTTAGATGAAGTAATGCCACTCTCTCTGATAAGCCGCAGAAATTCACAATATTTTTCTTGTATTCCTTTTTGATGAGAAACCCCACGCCATATAAACCGGGTGTTTCGCCCACGTAGCAGAATATGTGGTTACTGTATTCTTCAATTTTGCACCCAGTTCTTCTTATCTCCGCTAGGCCAAGTATATCAATTTTTATATTCTGAATAGCGTGTGTTGATTCTATATACCTTTCAATAGTAGAGAGTGATCGAACATTATATGTAGCAATCTTTAAGTTATTATTTTTGTTTCTTGTTCTGGTGATGATTGGAGGGTTGTGGTCGTACTCTTCCACGGGGACCAGCCGGGTTGGAAGACTGAGAGGGGCCGTTGACTGCTAGTCTGTATTTGTTTTCATGCGATTGGCGTTCTGCTCGTGGCTTGGACTCGGTACAAGGTTCTGAAGCGTAGGTTTTTTGATAATGAAATTATTCATGTTATTTTTTTTATTTATTTTCGTGGGTTGTTTTGTGTTATGTTTGTCACTTCTATTGTTGGTGTCTGATGTTTCAGGAGATTCTGATAAGTTCCTTTTATTGTTGGATGTTTGTTGTTGGTTCTTTTAAGTGTTTGGGTCAAAAATAACAAGCTTATCATATTTTATAAAACCTTTTTTCCCCTGTGCCTTTTCCTTTTCTAATTCTATTTGGAGATCCTTTCTCTTTTTGATAATATCTAACGGAAAGTCTTCTTTTATGTAGCACGAAGATCCGTTTAAGCATTTTTTGTGTTTTTGTATTTGTATTTTTAATCCCATGTTGTGTAATGTTACTATGATGGGTCTGACCTTCTCGCTCTTTTTCCCAAGTCTCCTTACAGATTCTATGCCAGAGCTGTCACATTTGATATTCAATTTATTGTTTATTATGTTTAGTACGCTGTTCTCCAAATCTTGGTAACTTGATTCGGTTTCTTGTACTCCGAAAAATAGTAGATTTTTCCTTCTCATATATCTTTCAAAATTATCTTTTATATATATATTTTTTTTTGATTTTATAATTTTTGTTCTATAAGTGTGTTTTTGTTTTCTAGCTGCTTAAACTTCTCGTTTATATTATTATTTATAGCATTTTTTATTTCTTCCTTCATATTATCCATGTCTAGTTTTTGTTGTTTCATATCTTCTTGCATTTTTAAAAACATAATTTTAATTTCATCCATCGTAAACAAAAATAGCTCATAGCTATTAGTGTTATTAATTTGTTTATAACTTACTATTATGCTTATCAACAATCTTTGATCAACAATCAACAATATTCCACGTCTAGTGAGTTCGTATTCTGTCACATGCGTCATTGACGTTGACAAGTGTAGGCCTGCGCAGTGTGCATAAGTACGCTGTGCGAGAAACCCGTAGAAGAAACCTAAAACAAACCAAGAGGTTTAATTATATTTTTCCGCTTCAAGGTCTCGCTGTCTGTAGGTACAACGGAATGGATAAATTGATCATAATTATGAGCAGTTCACCTCACCTTTAGGGCCAACTGGCACTCGAGCCTGTGTCGATACATATACCTATTAGGTTGTTCTATTGCCGTGACTTCCCAAATAGCACTTGTTTCTGGTACTTTTCCCGTGTGAATCTGAAATACATATAACATGTAATCAATAGAAATGTGAATTTAAGTATGAATCTACTGCAGGATAATTTATCATATTATATTACATGTTAGGTAAGTATATAAAGCACTGTACTTACCGTAATGGTTGGTTTTCATTTAAGTATAATGCACTGTCCGTTATGAATAGGTAAATTAAGTATATACTCGCATCGTTCTGAATTACCGGACGCGTGCCATATGCTCCATGGGATCGGTACAAGCAGATTTGCCGGTGGTGATACGGCGACTGGCGGGTGGCGAAGGCTTTGTTTACAACACGCCCGCGCCACCCGCCGCCCCGCCTTTCTGGCGCCGAAAGATCACGGCGCGCGAGCCGCTAGTACATCGCACAGCACTTTTAATGTACATATTACTCGTATGTATTTATGTAAATATACTATTTAACACTTTTAGGACTATATGTATTAGTTAATATTTATGTAGGTAGGTATATTGTATATATACTACTTTATCTAAATACGTATCATATGTACTTATTTATTTTTAGTTTATTTGGTTCTGCTTGTGATGTTTATGTTTTTAATGTAATATGTATACCTATCTTTGCTATCTTTTACTGGTATCACATGCGTGACTCACCGGAGGGCCTGGTTGAAAATCGGTGCCGGGATTTCACCTAGCTTATGCCGAACCAGGTCCATTTTTGGCTGCACGCAATAACTTACTTCTGTCTTCTGTCTTTATTTTGTTTTGTCATGTATTTCTTTATGTTTTTTATTGTTTTCTTTACTTGAAAGTTTTTGTTTGATTTATATTTCTTTTCTTAATTTTATATTTATCTACTTTATATAAATTGTTTCCTTTTATGTTCATATTTATGTCTTTTATGTGTGAGCCAGAATAAATAAATCTTTATCTTTATCTTTTATTTCATTCCCTTAGTATCGTAAGAAGCGACTAAGGAAATATACGAAGCATACAGTATTTTGCGAGAGAGACGCAAAAGTCGATATTAAACTCTATACCAAACCGTCTGGCCAGTGAGGTATAGTAGCCCAAATCCCCCTTTTTTCTTACCAGCCATTGTGATGCACATTACGAGAGGTCTATGTCGAGCAGTAGACTACAAAAGACGCCATACAATTTTATTAAAACGGGTCTTATTCGCGATATTTAATTAATTTAAGGTATAAATACCTCTGTTTTGCCGGCGACGTTTAGGCCGTCTTACAACAGCCATGATCGTGGCAGGCTGTTGTAAGACGGCCGAAAATTGTATGATGTATACAAATCGCGAAAGTTTAAAATCCATTATTACAAAAGACGCTTTGGTGGACAGTAAAATGATCCAGAGTACTGCTCTATATTTTCATAAGCATTGCTGATACATGGACAGGGTACACAAATCTTTCAAGCCGTCCCTGGTTTATATCAGGAAATAAATTGAATAGGGTGTGACATCTACGTTGTTTTGTTACAGTAACCCATGTTTTCCCGTAACACCCTGTGTAAGTGGCTAATAAAATATTCATTTTGGAAAATGTCCCGCCAGATGAGCTGTGAAAACCTCTGTTAATTTTCCTTTGAATATGGTAGCTAGAATTTAGAATAGCAACAACAAGTTAAGAATGATAAACAAAGTACGTCGTTTTTGATTTTAGAAGTTTTATCTTACCATATCCACAAAGTGTTACAATGTTCTAAAAAAATTAGTAGACAATCACTTATAGCAAGTCATAAAAAACATTTTCTGGGCTGTTATTTTTTCACAGCGCCCACTGAAATTAAATCCTTTATCACGGCAATAATCACAAACACTCGCAAATTCGGAGCACCCATGTGGTGGCAATGTGTAAATCCCAGCTCTTTTGTGTATAGTCAGCCAACGGGCACAAAGATCATCCAAGTCCAAAACAACAATTTGTTGATAACATAAAGTGTTGTTGTAACGTTGGGCGTCACTGTAACGTTGCATGTGGTCAACGCTATTTCGTTAAATAAAATGTCAATGTATCGGTAACAATAACAGTATATATATTTCTGTAAAAAGAATCTATACAGCTTTTAGCAAAAAGTAACAGAAAACTGATTTTAAACCATTTTGACTCTAAACCAAGATAGAAGAAGGGTCGCGAAATTCGAAGGTGATGTCCTGAAGAAACGTGTTTCTGGCGTCGCTCAGGGAAGAGATAAGACTTAGCTTGGGTCGCCGCACAGCCGGAGAGAGGGCCGACCACTTCTGCGCCACGGTATATATAGGTTGCTGGGAGGAGATACGGCCAGCAAAGAGTAGTAGGGACGAGCGCGTCAGCTACGACGTCACATTTGTTTAGTTGTACATGGTTGTACCGTGTGGCACACAAGTAGCGTAGTGGGACGGCCGCTTAAACCACTACACCGTCCGTGCAGTCAAATCATTAAACCTGCGGATAGACAGACATAAAAACTACAAGGCTCTCTTATCCCTGATCTTTGTCAGAACTGACCTGACTTTTTAGACACTTACGATCACTTCTACGTCGCAAGTATTGCCCAAGTAATTTAGTCTCGAGCTAACTGAAAATTATCAACAAGGCTAAGTACGGTACGTGAGTCAATTAATTCGATGTCAGCAAGTGTGGCAATTTACCGTTTTAATAAAATTGTAACGATACTGAGCGTGGGCGGCCTCTGGAAATGTGCCTGATTATTTCGTTATATCGTACTTCTCTGGACAATTAAATGTCATGCGTACACTTGGCCTTTAAAGTTATTTTGTTATTACCATGCGTGTCCGTATTTGTACAAAATAATGAATTTTTACTTATACATAATGCCGGAAATAATCGAAGATTTTAACATCTATAAAACAACAACACAAACATATTCACGAAGTATAGGTTATAAGTGAAGCTTCTCAAAGGGCCTATGCTTTTCTCGCAACAAAAATATGAGGCAACTCAAGCAACCGCAGATAAATATGAAGATAGGAAGGAGTGACGTCATGCCGTGCTATGGCCATACTTGTCTTATTAGCAACATTAAAATGCTAGTAACTAACTTGATATATTTTTAAGCAAGGATCAATTATTAGTATTTATTTTATGTTTTGACTTTAAAAAATCACGTACCATTGACGTAAACAGAAATAGAATCTAAGCATCGCCTCTACACCTGGACATGCGCAGACACATCGTTAAACGTCGAATGCTTATGCCAGGCACGTAAGCGCTCTATGGTCATTTACGAAACTAAATGCGGACAAGATTGGCAAACTAACTATGTGCCAAAGTAAGCCTCATCTTGTCAGCTAGCTTAAGGCTGTGGATGCGCATAAATTAAAGCCTGAAATGCCTACAGCTGGTAATTTTATGTCTTTAAAACATTTATCTTAATAAGAAAATAAAACGTAGTTTTAATAAAACCTGACCTCAATGAAGTCCAAAGAAGTCTTGTATAATACTTATTTGGAAGCATTAATTTGTGTCTCTCAATTTCCATACCTTAATTGTCAGCTTTAAATAAACAACGAGTTTATTTTATAGTTGGTCCTAAATAGTAGAAGTCTAGGACTTAGCTATCGTACTACTCAATACTACAAGAATTAAATATAAATAGAGTGAATTAAGCCCCAAAAACTAAAATATAAATTATTCATTAAAGACTAGGACGTGTGGTTTGTTATTTTTAATAAGCGAGGTTTGGCTTTACAAACTTTGAAGACAATACAGACAGTCAAAGAGGCTTTGATCACTTGATGGAGACAGTGATGTAAGCCGAACTAACTCTCTGAGGAGATCTCGAGTGCCGTCCTACCTAAGCATGCAGTTTGATTAATTTGTAGACACTTAATCGAAACCTTCAATAACTTGTTTACTATTTCTATGAAGTTGAAACAAATTATGGTTGAGGTACTTTGTTCGTCACATGATAATATAGACGACAAAAACAGAGCATATTATAACATTTCAGTATTTTTCAACCATCCATCCATCCCATAATGCCAAACATTCATATACATGCCGCTGTAAAGCAAGAAATATACCCTCTGGTCTACTTGTTAGGTTCACCAGAGTGTGTGTATCTGTATAGGTACTCCGTTCACCGTCAAAGGTCCATAAAATTGCATGGGTATGATTCTACACTTCCCACGCTTCGCTCTGTTGCACATGTCATACTGTTTGATAGGCAAAAACGTGGCAGTCTGTCCTAAGAAACAAAAGAGCAAGTAACAATAAATATGTAAGAATTAAATGGGCATAATGACAAAAGTAGACTCCACTCTATAAGAAACACTCAATCAGCTTAACAGTTTATGAGAGGGCTTAAGAGGGAAGATCTCGAGAAATCTTTATTAATACCAAAACCATCAGCGACCGACATCTCTATCCTATGTCCCAAATACGAAGTAACTAATTTATTACAGGTTGACAACCCCTGGTATTGGAAACGCTCTTAAGCAGGCCTTAACCTTGTTTGCGATATTTGTTGAACAAAAAACAATAATTTATGTAACTTTACGACACAATATACATAAATTATAATTGTAATATTTTGTTTGTAATATTCAAACTTATATTTGTAACAGTGGCGCAGAGGTCGTAAACCTTTCGTTATCCCTCAGCGGTGATGACTTACGTATTAATTTTTGCAATGATAAGAGGTATTTTTTATGTTTGTTGTACAGACGCTTGTTTATTTGGGATTCACGCGGAAAAGCTGGCCTATTGGGTGTAAAAGCTGTTACTGACCGTCTCCGATATAATCAAGTTTGGTGTTGGATGTTTTATTTACTGGCTTACCCTAATTTTGTTGAAATTTAGTATAGAGATATATTGGACCATGGAGACGGACATAGGCTACCATAAATTGCATAAATGAAACTGGGAGGGATTGTAAGGAGGATAGAACTTTGTACGGCAGAAATTTTCCTCTTGGAAGTAAGACCGCATGCGCGAATAATGATACACGCTCATCTGATCACAAAGTAGGTACGCAAAACTTGTTCTATGGCTATATATTAATGATATGTGTATCTCTTATCTGGGTAGATAACAGTCAAACATATTTATATAATGTCTAACTACTTATATAACAGATACGGAAGAAATAAACGTGCAAATCACACAAACATTTGTCTTGGGAGGAAGTCGAAAACACGACCGCCGGCTTCCGGAATCGTAAGCTCCGTAAGATTTTTATAAGATCCTAGTGTTCATTTATTGCTCTACCTATTTGTGAATGAAAAGAAGCAGTTAAGTTTGCAATAAGTTTAAATGAACTCTAGACAAGAACTCGAACTTAAAAAAACTCTCAGCTTTATTTCCTTGCTTGAAATTTCTTTGCGATTGTTATTTTTTACACACGTTCATAGCGTAGCAAATTTTGTACCTATCGTATTCCTCATCATGGTAAACGTGTTCTGTATTGTAATGACCAGCAATCACAAAATTATTCAACTATGGTCTATTCGTCCCACGCTACACAAACACATACCTATGGGATGACGTGGCTGTAACCTTGACTACTGTAATATATTCTAATCAATACAATAGCGATTGCAAATCAATATATCTCCTGTCCAACTATCTACATAATAAAATATTTGCATTTAAATTAATTATTATGCTAAGATGGTTTGGACACGTGGAGAGGATGGATGACGAAAGACTGACCAAGCAGATATATAAGGCAAGTGTGGAAGGGACAGGACGAAGGGGAAGACCTAAGCGGACTTTCTCTGACCAGATTGGAGACATCCTAAAAACAGGACAGGTTAGAAGCACCCTGAACCGAAGAGCATGCATGAGGAATCTGATGAGAGTGAATGAAGCAAGAGAGGTATGTCAAGATCGTTGCAAATGGCGCTCCGTAGTCTCTGCCTACCCCTCCGGGAAACAGGCGTGAGTCTATGTATGTATATATGTATGTATTAAATTAAGCTGAAATAATTCTTTAAATGATTGCATTTCTAAGGCCAATGTTAAGGTACTACAGAGGTTCTATTCCAATGCCATAAATTATATATTTAAAATTAAACTTTATCCCGAGGGAAGCCACGACAGAAACTATAAGAAAATATAATATTCCTAGTGCAGGACTGATCTTTGGCCTGCAAGATAAGCGGGGTAGTCTAACTGCCTGTGTTACCGCTCCAAAAGTTGTGGATTCGTAACTATAAGATAGGTAACTCTTTGTCATCATGATCTGATGATCATGATGACAGCGCTAAGATGATTCTTAGCGCTGTCCCGGTTATGACCCAGGATTACGATATTCTTTGTGCAATTTAAAGTACATACCTCGGAATATACTGACACTGGTCTAAGCCATGTATTATCGCTATCCCGGGATCTGAGTTGCGGCGGTCAGACGGCATTAGTGTGTAAACTAATATTCTGTCAAGTTAGTCTAATATTCTGTCAATCAGGCGAAAGACTTGGATGCAACCGTGGTTAGCAATAAAACACAAAATGTCTAACAATTTAACGTCTTGAAAAAATCGTCTCCAGAATTAATTTGTAGCACTTTAAGTTCTAAAAGTTAAAACTAAATACAAACACTTTAGCAATGCTGAGTAAAACTGATTCACAGCTGAGCTCGGCGTAGATTTGGCAATAACTCTACTGTAACTCAAACATGCTTCCTTCTTCACAATATGTGCACGCTCCTCGGTTTCCCCAACAAAAGTGATTGTTGTGTTTTTTGCAAACAATAAACTTTTTGTCTGCCGATCCCTGTGTAAATTTGACCTGAGGTCGCTATAATAATTTCCTTTTCTGCCAACGACATCTTCTAAACAACATACTTAATATTAATTGTTAGCTTTATAGTATGCCGATAAAAGCAATTTTCAAAACCAGAAAATAAATGGGTGTTTACCCAATTTTTATAGTCCTTCATTCCCCGTTTCTGTCTCTTATGAGATGGGGTGAGTTATAAAAAATAATTACTTAGCAACGGCCACGTGCGTATAATTATCGGCCGCAAAAAGCGTGTGGCCATAGGTCAGAATATGATAAAAACAAATTCATTACTTTACAGGACAAGCAATTAAATCATTGAGCAATCTAGAAGGCACTATTAAAATATGAGACACTCGATATATAAAACAAAAATGTTTTTTTAAAATATAGGAAATGTATTACTAATTTGTAAAAATACTTATAATTCCTTGTGGAATGCGTATTATTCGTGTATTGTTAATTTTTTTAAAGAACGGTTGCACTTGTCACACCTTGATCAAAAGAAGTAAGTAGTTATCGTGTTATGATCTTGAATGAAAAATATATGAGAAAAATACTTTATTTAAATTGAAAATCCAACAAAATTACAATGCAGTATATATGGCAAATATCATCGCACTCGAAGCAGCATTAAAAAATATGGTGATAATTAAAAAAATAATGTAACGTCATAGTAATAGAATAATTTCTATTCGGAATCGGAATCATAATCACTAATATGTGATGTGTATACTACGTCGTTGTCAGACTTTATTACAATCTTATAGAAATCATGGTACACTGCATCAATGTACTGTAATAAAGACAGAATATCCTTATGTTTGTAAGGTAGTAGAGCCTTGCTGATTTCAGCACGAATGGGCCGGCTCGACGGGGGTAGTAGTACTACCCTTTCACAGAAAATCGACGTAAAGTAAAAGTACCTAAATTGTTGCGTTTCGTTCGGTGAGTGACAGTGCCGGAGGCCCTATCCCCTATTCCTTCTCCCTCATCCCACTCCTCATCCTATCCCTTTTCCAACCCCAAAGGGCGGCAACGCACTTGTGACTCCTATGGTGTTGCTTGTGTCCATGGGCGGCGGTAATTGTTTACCATCAGGCGATCCGTCTATTGTAATTTTTTTAGAACATTGTAACACTTTGTGGATATGGTAAGATAAAACTTCTAAAATCAAAAACGACGTTCTTTGTTTATCATTCTTAAATTGTTGTTGCTATTCTAAATTCTAGCTACCATATTCAAAGGAAAATTAACAGAGGTTTTCACAGCTTATCTGGCGGGACATTTTCCAAAATGAATATTTTATTAGCCACTTACACAGGGTGTTACGGGAAAACATGGGTTACTGTAACAAAACAACGTAGATGTCACACCCTATTCAATTTATTTCCTGATATAAACCAGGGACGGCTTGAGAGATTTGTGTACCCTGTCCATGTATCAGCAATGCTTATGAAAATATAGAGCAGTACTCTGGATCATTTTACTGTCCACCAAAGCGTCTTTTGTAATAATGGATTTTAAACTTTCGCGATTTGTATACATCATACAATTTTCGGCCGTCTTACAACAGCCTGCCACGATCATGGCTGTTGTAAGACGGCCTAAACGTCGCCGGCAAAACAGAGGTATTTATACCTTAAATTAATTAAATATCGCGAATAAGACCCGTTTTAATAAAATTGTATGGCGTCTTTTGTAGTCTACTGCTCGACATAGACCTCTCGTAATGTGCATCACAATGGCTGGTAAGAAAAAAGGGGGATTTGGGCTACTATACCTCGCTGGCCAGACGGTTTGGTATAGAGTTTAATATCGTCTTTTGCGTCTCTCTCGCAAGATACTGTATGCTTCGTATATTTCCTTAGTCGCTTCTTACGATACTAAGGGAATGAAATAAAAGATAAAGATAAAGATTTATTTATTCTGGCTCACACATAAAAGACATAAATATGAACATAAAAGGAAACAATTTATATAAAGTAGATAAATATAAAATTAAGAAAAGAAATATAAATCAAACAAAAACTTTCAAGTAAAGAAAACAATAAAAAACATAAAGAAATACATGACAAAACAAAATAAAGACAGAAGACAGAAGTAAGTTATTGCGTGCAGCCAAAAATGGACCTGGTTCGGCATAAGCTAGGCGAAATCCCGGCACCGATTTTCAACCAGGCCCTCCGGTGAGTCACGCATGTGATACCAGTAAAAGATAGCAAAGATAGGTATACATATTACATTAAAAACATAAACATCACAAGCAGAACCAAATAAACTAAAAATAAATAAGTACATATGATACGTATTTAGATAAAGTAGTATATATACAATATACCTACCTACATAAATATTAACTAATACATATAGTCCTAAAAGTGTTAAATAGTATATTTACATAAATACATACGAGTAATATGTACATTAAAAGTGCTGTGCGATGTACTAGCGGCTCGCGCGCCGTGATCTTTCGGCGCCAGAAAGGCGGGGCGGCGGGTGGCGCGGGCGTGTTGTAAACAAAGCCTTCGCCACCCGCCAGTCGCCGTATCACCACCGGCAAATCTGCTTGTACCGATCCCATGGAGCATATGGCACGCGTCCGGTAATTCAGAACGATGCGAGTATATACTTAATTTACCTATTCATAACGGACAGTGCATTATACTTAAATGAAAACCAACCATTACGGTACGTACAGTGCTTTATATACTTACCTAACATGTAATATAATATGATAAATTATCCTGCAGTAGATTCATACTTAAATTCACATTTCTATTGATTACATATAACATTTCAGATTCACACGGGAAAAGTACCAGAAACAAGTGCTATTTGGGAGGTTATCGCACTCACTAGGGACGTGCAAGCGAGAACGTTATCCGATATGTTTTAAGTGTGGCCTTAGGGATGTCACGTTCGTAAATTGTCCTAACTGTAAAAATAAATCTTTTTCAAAAAACTAATTTACTCGTATATATCGTAGTTCGTCAAATAAGATGACAAACCCTACCGTTTGTACATCTTCTAAACCTAAATATTTTGACAAAGAAGACTGGAAAATTGGCTGAACACCCTAAAAGTGTATTTTCCAGTTATTCTGTGGCTGCGATCCGTGATCAAAAACCTAATACTTATTTTCGACCCTATGTTAATGTAACCATTAAGAATCTACCCCTTACTGGGTTACTTGACTCAGGTTCTGCCGTGACTATATTGGGCAATAATTCTCATATAAAAATTATTTCTCAAACTAATCTCCCTTTGAATAAGTGTGACAACCCTTCTATATTTTTTCGATCGGCGGGTGGTCATTCGGTCGTTTGACACCGATCGGCTTTATCAACCTACCCACCACTTTTGAAAATAAAACTTATAACTTAAAAGCGTACGTAATTCCAGAAGTTACTAGTTCGTTAATTTTAGGTATTGACTTCTGGAAAAGATTTAAATTGTTACCAAATCATCTTAACTCTGTTCCGTTATCTAATAATGACTCTCGTAGTAATTCCTTGCCTAATAAAGTTAATGCTACCGTGTCAGCCATTGATAGTAACACTGATAACGACACTACTAAAACCACGGATCAGTGGTATACTACTATCTACAATGGCTGTAAAAACTCACCTACATCCTTCTCTAATTATTCAATCAAAAATAATAAATTGTATAGATATATGGTATCGAAATGTACACTGCGTAAAGTATTCGATTGGAAAGAGGTCCTACATACCTCGGATAGAACTACCGCCATTAAAGAATACCATTCGGAACTCGCTGCGGGTCATTTAGGTATTTTTAAAACGTATATGTAAACGTTTAGCGCAGCGTTATTATTGGCCTGGTATGCACGCTGACATTATTAAGTTTATATCTTCGTGTGATACTTGTGTCGCACGTAAACACCAGAACAATGGCACTTTATATACACACACATACAACTTGCGTCGTAAACTGGCTGGGTTTAACGTGGGTGATACTGTGTGGAAAAGAACCTACGACAAATCATTTGGCAAAAAACTAGCTCCTAAGTTTGCCAAGTGTACTATTATTGCTAAAAAGTCACCACTAGTATACGAATTAGCGGATTCGTCGGGTAAATCTATTGGCAGTTGGCACATTAAAGATTTAAAACTAATTAACTACACTGATTCCTAACCTAACTAGATTCTTTCATTGTACCTACCTGCAGTTTGAGTTTCATAGTCACTATCTACTTAGCACTGTCTACAGAAGTTCGGAGGACTTAGTTAGACGGATTTTTCTTGTCTAGACACGAAAAATTCTGCTGTACAGAGCGGGATATTGTAACGTAATACTACACGTATTGCGTTATAATATCTCGCAGGCGCTTAACGCCAGCTTAGCCAGACATCGTTCGCAATATTACCAAATATGGTCATGTTGACTAGCCAAAGGCAGTTGTAAGTCATAGGCCTACATCTATATAAGATGGGTGCGCGATCTAAGTCGAGCACCGTCTCGCTGATGGTTGTAGTAACTACAAATATAATCCTACTTCTTTTTCTACTGTCCCGCTGGGGGTAAGCATATTCTAGTTGTCTGTGTGCCTATACGTTCTGTCTGTAGTATCTGTGTCTCCTAAGCATAACAGCCGATCTAGGGACCGCCTGTTCCTGACCGGTTGTTGTGTATTCTCTATGCTGTTTCCAGTTCTTTCTACGGGCTCACTGCACCTGTCTTCTCTCTACGGGCTACAAGCCACGAGCTGCTGGCGCCGTGCCGCTACTAGCCAGCTGCCACCCAAGCCTCCGTTCCTGCCTACGAGCTCCTACAGCCAGGCCACGGACGCCTGAGCCTGACCGCTCGGCCCACATCGGCTGCACCGCTTGAGACCCCGCTTTGTGGTCGAGGTTCAGGACCTCGACCACAGAGCTGCCTGCGCAGCGCACCTTGGCCAGCTCATCGGCGACCCTACGAGCAGCTACCCTGCGAGCGTCGGAGAGCAGCAGGAGTCTACGCTCCAGCCCTCAGGCCAGTGCTTACCTAGTTCGGTCATACTGTATGTAAGCGGTAGTGAGACATAATAAAGAACCTGTTCAGCCTAGCAGTGTTTCTCTCGAACCCCGACATCCTACCTGAGATCCTCCGTCTCAGTGGCCGTCTCGTCTCGTATAATCGTCTCGAAACGTCAAGCAAAATAAGGTATGTAAATACCTAATTTGCATGTTCGCGTTAATTCCCGTCTATATGTATATTCTTATACGTTCTCATTGCTCCAAATCTGAGGAACTGATCGATAATTCCCATCATTCCTTCGGGAATATCTTCATAAACATTGGAGATGGATTGAGCTGAAAAACATGTATATACCTAACAGCTAACGCGTAGTAATGGCACGGTAATATAATCTAACAGTATTGTAACTCGGCCGTCTTCGTGAGTTATATACCTACCAGACGCGCCGCATGCGAGCTGCGGCACGATCGCGGCTGTGGGTACTGTAGGCACAGTCCGCACAGTCTAATGGGTACTCTGCTCGAGGCGCGTAGGTATAACTCGAGTTTATTACCGTGGTAATGGTAACAAAACATCGAAACGATAAAACACTTTGAGGAAAAGTAGGGATATGTACCTATAGTTTATTGGAGTGTGTATTGAGCCGGCGCCTCTTGGCGCACGCCGCCGCCGCGCCGGTAGGAAGTCTTTGAATGTGAAAAATGTGCTGCCATTGATTAATTAATTACTGTTGTTACCACCATTATGTATTTGTTTGTACTGTCCAACGGGGCTTTGATAACATTTTTAAGTAAGTTCAATTCTACGATAATTGTTGTGGAATCATAGGCATACAAGACTAAGCAAAGCTTACATAGCGCACCTCTTGAATAGGTGACCGCGTGTAGTATTTACATCAGAGCTTTACCGTGCTTCGGATGGCCCGTCAATGAAAATTTAATTTGAATTTGCTAACGTATCAGGCAATGCGCTACAAGATAATGAGTATTCGAGATAGTTACTTAGTACAATATAACACAATATAAACGCGAGTTAGGTTGGTTTAATGTCATAGTTATGTAGGAGACTTTATTTACGCATGCATGTACTAAAATAAGTTTTTTTTGTTTATTTAAATAACAAAGTAAAAACGTATATACTTATTAACAACTTACGTGTAAATATGAGTGTGTGTAAAAGTGTAAGAAAGATATAACAAGCCACCAACTGTCCACTAAGCAGACTTAGCACTACAATAATAAGATTGAAATACGGGCGGTGAATTGAGAATTTCAGCTTTACGGCCGGTTTCTGAATTGAGAATTTCGCGTTGAGAACAATTTAAACACTAATTATCTCATACTTGATCAATTTTCTGTTTCACAAAAACTAGTTTACATTAAACATTTTGAGTATTTGTGCTTGAAAAATCTAAAGAAGAATGGCAAAATCAATGTCGCTTAATTGTGAAAGCAAACATGATTGAATTTATATACATTTTATAGAATGATTGCTGTAGTTTATTTTATTAGTTATTGCTTATTTTTATTCAATGGGATAAAGCAGATATCTAATAAACAAATATTTTGTTAGACCTGATATATATAGTGTACGATGGAGTAACTTTATAGGCTATAAATTAACCGGGTACGCGAAGTAGTTCCCTCAGGACGCGGGTGAAATCGCGGTAAACAGCTAGTTCGTTAATATAATTGAATTGCTGTAAGTATAAACTATTATCTAAATGAATAAATTTTTATTTCAAACAAACATAATCTTGATACTGTTTGTTAGAGGTATACGAAATCTTCTAGGCTTCTGTTCAAGGAATGACTATGTTACATGCCTTATAAATAAAGAATTTAATGTAAGCATGTTATTGATCGAATAAAATAACCATAAGTAGGTTTTATGAGATTTTTGAATCTAAGTATATTCATGATAAATAAATAAATAGTTCAAGTGTGTCTACCTACTTCAAGCTAATTATTTCATCGCCAGACAGTTTAAAAAAAGAAAAATGAATGGAATATTTTGGCAGAATTTCTTTACTAACTGTAAAAACTAATTAAGCAAGCCCAGTGTGTGCCAACATAAAATATTTTAATAAAAATATACTTCAAATATAATTAACCTACGAGATTCTGTAATGTAAATATCGATAGAGGCATAAGGGAAAAATTTGTCAAATTATTTTTAATATATTTATTTTTAACAATGGCAGCCATAGTGTACATTAGGCTCCAATGGACACGGTTTCATGTTAAAATCCACAACGCGATTGCTATTTTGAAGTCATAAGATCTCTTTCAGTCGTCATGGGTAGTCTGTACATTTGAATATACCTACTGAGACTGGTCAAACGGCAATCGCTCATATTCTGTGCTACCAGTCTGAAAGAGGCGTAAATCATACAATTGTGAAAAAAGCCTACAATTTTACCTATTACATATTTAGGACATTATTTATTAATATCCTGTTTTTTGGGCACAGTCCTCATAAAAAGGATAATTATATACCTAACACTAATTAGCTGATCAACATAATTATATTTGATACAATTATCATGTCACAAGGAAAACAGACTACTTTCTGTGTCGTATATTCCGTATGATATTTTGTTGTAAGTACTTGCTACTGAACAAGGATATCGGGAGTGCCGGGTCCTGTTATGACGTTCGCTGCCTGCCGATGTTTTCCTTGTACTTTCCGTCTATTAGATTTATGAGAGTGCGATGCTCTCAAGTGGTATAATATCTAATATTACTCTACAGCGGCGACCATCGATGCTGCCATGTACACAGTGATTTTACAATTAAATTTCTTACAATGGGTACCTAGTTATTTTATTACTTAACATAGCTTTACTTTTGTATACCTATCTTAGAAGAGTAAGACTGTGGTCCTGTTGACTGGTAATGTTGACTGGTAGGTACCTACTTAGTTAGATTGACGGAATGTACACGTACGTGTTGTGCTGATAGAAATTGACGGACGTCTGTCAAATTCTATTTCCGTGGAAGCCTCTACCAATATTTGAGTTCTTTGCCTCTACCTTCAAACGGGGGATCAAACCAAAGTTTGCATGCCGCAATTATCATGTCACTGCCGCTACAAGAATTCGACGGAAACTGAGGTGGTATTTTAGGTGGCATACGTGAGTCTCAACTCACCTATGCCACCTGCCCCAAATTCAAATCGTAGAGTGATTTGACGGCGCGCGATGGGGTTTCCACCGCAACACCAAAATAAAAAAGACATCTCATAAAAGTAATATCCAAGCCTATCACGATCGTCTGAAAGAAGTATTATCTAGCGCCGACAGTCTTGAGAAATAAAACGTGGATAACACTATAAGAAGTTAATGAGGGTTTTTGGAGAGTCACAAACACGCCGTGGCTTTAATTTACACGCCAGACAATAACTTCTTTACATCTTAAATAGTTGGCCCGAGTTTACAAAGAAATAACACTTAGTTCTTTGTTTATGAATATCTCCACATTCTCCACAACGTTGAAAAGACACGCGGAAATTGCTTTAAATAAAAGTAAATTGTACAAGTACCATCGACCAAGACGGAAACATCTCGATTCTGTCGAACCAAAGTTCAAGCGGGTAATTCTAAAATGAATGGATTAAGATTCAAAAGACTTTTGATTTAAAAATAAGTCGTGAAGCGAGAATGGGCTCACGAGTCTCAACTGTGAATATATTAACAAGGTTCTATTGACAGGTTTGCTAAGTTCTTGTTGTTATATTTGCGGTGTACCTACACTCCTATATGTATAAGAGAATGCACATAGCACACATTCCCTGTGTTTTTGTCTTTGTCTGCGCCTTTACTAAACGGCCCAGGACGAACTGCTAAGACAACAGTTAGACCACAGTCAAATAGACTACTAAATTGCCGGATTAGTGAGAGTGTAGGCATAATATGTGATGATGTGTTTTATTTTAGTCTTACTCTGATATAATTGTGCCTGTTGCTTAGTAACAAGCATTTAGCTTGTTGCATTTGTGCATAGGGCCATTGATTACAGATTTACATCTGAGCTTTTTGATAGGCCAGCATTGGGTCATACCGCACATCATAGGAAGACGGTCAATTACAATAAAAATATTTAGTAATTTCACGGTAACGACTATCGTGGCCTAAATTTTTACTTTTCGCTTTAGTAATTCATGCCTTCAAAAAGGTAGGGTTATTTATATATCTATAAGTTCTTTGCTTGACTTCAGTGTTCGATTACAAGCGTAATAGAATAAGTAAAAGTTAGTTAGGTAAAAAAGTTGTTGAGAATAAAAATCGATTTCACGAACGAACCTTCGTGGCGGTAAATCGAATATTACTTAATACAAAGATAATTGTTCCGTTATCGTGCTCTATAGAGAAACGAAAGAAATAAACTGAGATAGATTTCGTGAAACTATCGACTGTGTACTGGTGCAGACCACTGCTTTTCATGTCAAGACAGCTGCTAATTAATTCACGATTTTCATTAAATTTTATGTGAAATCGTACGTTCGATTTTAGCGTTTCGCTATAAGCTACAAGGCACCGTTATAGTTTTGCCATGTCCGACCGTCTATTTACTATCCCGTTTAGTACCTACTTGGTAATGCGCTATATTATATTTGTGTTCTATATATCTGTCAGTCAAACGATAGGGAGCTTCCTTTAATAAGCATCCACCTCTCGTCCACTCACTTCTATGTCGTATGTTTTAACCACTGAGCTACTCTAGCGATAAGTGAGTATAGCGTTATGTTTACAACCGCGTTTTCTTTAACAACTGTTCCTTTGTTGTATTCAGAACATCTGCGACGCTTGGTATGCTGTCAAGTCTTTAAGGAGTTAGTATATTCAACACAAAACATACTTGGCTCCAAAGTTATTTTTAGTGTTACAAGCTTATGTTCCTTTGTTATAAAGTTGCTCGTGTTCACCTTAGCCGCCGTTGACGAAGTAACAATGTTACTTATATTATCCAATCTCTTTCCACTTTGTACTATTCTTGTCAGAGAAGAGAAAGGAAAAATATGTATTCAAGTATCAAAGAATTTACAAATCTGGAACATGGGGTTGGATACAAAGAATAATAACCATAAAAATAACTGTAGATGAATCAGATCTTCCCGTGTTTTCCATGTTAGTTGGAAGAGACATCGTCCGCAACACAAAATTGAAGGAAAAAGAAAGTATTGATTGTAGTTGGTTTTTATTACTTTCATCGGTGACGGACTGGACTGGCCAACGGTCTATTTGGTGCTATTTGGTTCTCGTGGCTGATATACAAGGCTGTGTTGTTTTAACATTAGGTACGTAAGCAATACCAAGGAAATACATAGGGTCGCTGCCTTATATCAGGACTATTCCCTTATTCTCACTATTGTAGCATCTGTGTTACCAATTACATTGACTGTGAAATACCTCAGGTTTTGACGCTAGTGAAGTCCAGGGAAAAGTAAAACGTATAGTATTGTATACATACACTGTGGTAAAGCTGATTTGGAGCTAATTATGAATTTATTCAAGATGTATGAAGGCGGTGTTGTAAAATTCAGACTATATTTTTTTTTTCATATAATATTTTAAAGAGGAATTTAAGTATGTCTATAACGAACGAAAAAACGACTGGACCGATTTAAAAAAATCTTTCATCATAACAATGCTACATCGTCACTGAGAATCACATGCTATATCCATGCATCATCTATTCCTGTGAAGCCGGGCTGGCCAGTAATTATAGAGTATAATGAAATTCAGTGCGGTAGGGCAGATGGGGCGGTAGGAAAGTTACATGGTGAATGAAGAGGTTGAGAGGATATTAATAATTCTTCTTCACTTCATCCAGCTTCAATATATACTTTTATATTATTATCTATTACAGCACGATGTTTAGTGGGTGGATGATTCGTTAAGAAGATTACGTCTTAGAACTAACCTTCCTCACGATGAGGGAAATACCGTACCCAGTAGCGCGATAGTTTAAATTATACAGGATTGACCGGGTATTTTCATTATAATATAAGGAGTTTTGCGTTTGTCCATTTTCAGAAGATCCCAGTTAATATGTCAGTAACGTATTCAATGAAGTTGTGTATTAAGTTTATTGGCAAGGCACTAAGTTTCTGAATACGCCGCAAGCGTTGCATTAGTTATGAAACTTATGAAAGCAGTTCACTAAGTCTGGCTATGGATGGGTCTATTTTGGATCCTATATCAAATGAGTTCAAAACATAAGTTTATCTACACGAACAGTTAAATGGCAAAGGTGGTCAAACTGTATTTACGCTAGCCTCGTGGCGCCCAGAGATTTTATGGCTCGTCTTCGACTATGGCCATAGTCGAAGACGAGCCGAATGTTCTTCTCATAGGACATAATTGTCATAGTCTTATACGCCCAAGGTCTTGAGTTGATTTTTTTGTGGTAGAGTTAACGGTTTTAAGTGAAACTTTTAGGGTACAATCGTAAAGACATAAAGACATATTTATTTCTGCATTTTGGTTGTTTACAACACTTATACATGTCAAAACCCTATTCTAGATGAAGCCGGCTTTTCCTAGCTAAATGACTTCTTGAGAAGAAAGGCCGAAACAAACTCAGAGTCATTGTTTTTTTTATCACTTCAATTTCTTTAGTCTTTTCTTCATCTTTTAAAGTCCAGACAAAAAAGGGTTTAGTATGCAAGTACAATGCAGGAAATTATCTGACGCTTTTGACTGACTCGGCCCACTGATGGCCCGCATTCAACAGCAATCGTACGACTCAACCTTAATTGAGGGAGCCAGCACGATCTGTATCACTATACCTCCACGCCATCAGAAGGTGTATGCATAAGCATGTCAGCCTAAGCCATCAGACAGGTTGCCACAACTATTTGTTTATATGTTTAATAATGCCCACATCGTACTCACAACTTTACATGCTAATACACAGTAAAATACATGTTGCAAACAATAAGTAAAAATAATAAACATTTAAACAATAAAATGTCATATATTTAAAATATCAGAAAATATTATTAAATGTCAGAAAATATTATTGAATGTCAATTTATGAATAATAATATATTACTTAAGTAATTTTAAATGTCAAAAGAAAATAAATAAAATAACAATGTCAAATCAAACAATGTCAAAACAAAATAAATAAAATTACAAATGTCAAATTTAAAATGTCAAAATGTAAAAATATAAGTATTACAAATGTAAATAAAAATATAATCTTTAACTGTGTAATAAGCTTTTGAACACAAGCTCTGTTTAATAAATACTTTGAATTTATTAATACTTAGTTCCTTAATATTGCCTGGAATTTTGTTGTAAAAACGTATGCTTTGACACTTGTATGAGTTACTTATTTTTTGTAGTCTAGTTGAAGGTAGAACAAGTTTGTTTTTATTTCGTGTGTTTAAATTATGAATGTCGCTGAATTTAGAAAACATATTTATATTTTTCCAGACATATAACAAGTTCTCATAAATGTATTGAGATGCGACAGTCATTATCTTAATTTCTTTAAATTTTTCCCTCAGTGAATGCCTTGAACCAAGACTGTAGATTGCACGAATAGCCCGCTTCTGCAGAACAAACACAGTTTGAATGTCAGCTGCGTTGCCCCATAATAAAATGCCATATGACATTATGCTGTGGAAATAACTAAAATATACTAATCTGGCCGTATCTATATCAGTTAACTGACGAATTTTGTAAACCGCGTATGCTGCAGAGCTAAGTCTATTCGACAACTGACCTATATGTGGGCCCCACTGTAGCTTAGAATCTAAGGTTATGCCTAAGAATACGGTGTTATCTATAAGATCCAACTCTTCTCCATTCAAACATATGTTAGGTTTAACTTGTTTTACATTCGGTCTTGAAAATCGTATACATTTTGTTTTTCTTTCATTTAACAGTAAATTGTTAGCTGTAAACCATTTAACTACTTTAGAGAGAGCGTTATTTACGTCGTCATTATTTGATTGTTGTCGTCTTAGTTTAAAAATAAGTGATGTATCATCAGCAAATAACATTATCTCTTCATTATTTTGAATAATGTATGGCAAATCATTAATATATACAAGGAAAAGGAATGGACCAAGAATTGAACCTTGCGGCACTTCCATTGTGACCACTGAACCCATAGAAACTTTTCCATTTACCTCAACTCTCTGTATCCTATTACTCAAATATGATGTTAGGAGATCCAAAGCAGTGTTCTTAACTCCATAGTAATGTAATTTCCAGATCAATGTTTCATGAAAAACGTAATCAAAAGCCTTAGATAAGTCACAAAAGACTCCCAGAGCATCATGCGACTCCTCCCAGGCATCAAAAATACTATCTAAAAGCTCAACTCCAGCATCGGTAGTTGAGCGACCCCTAGTAAAACCAAATTGTTTTTCATGTAACAGCTTATTGTTATTAAAATGAATTTGAAGCTGACCTAGAATTAATTTTTCAAAAATTTTACTAAACGTGGGTAGCACAGATATTGGCCCATAATTTGTGGGGTCAGATGTGCTACCTGATTTAAATAACGGAATTACTTTACTACTTTTCATTTGATCAGGAAACACACCACAGTCAATGCATCTATTGAAAATCATTGCCAGTTCCGGTGCTACTGTGTTGATTATAGATTTCGTAATCACAACAGAATTGCCCCAAAGATCACTAGTCTTCTTCAAATTAAGGGTATTAAAAGTTTTTACAATATCTCTGTCAGTGACATGACTAAAACTAAATTCAATGTTACACCTATTGACATTTTGTTTCAATAGAGATTCGGCGTCATTAGGGGACGAGTTGAGGGATTTAGTGTTTGAGACTGGAATGTCTGTGAAGAAATTTTCAAATGCTGTGGCAACCTCAAAATCTGACTTTAATATCTTTTTATTTAATTGAAGAGTGTAGTCGTTACTTTTAATAATATAATGATAATATAAGTTCGCTTTTTTCATTTCAATTAGCATTCTGCCTTTTGTTCTTTACAAAGGACATAGGGTCGCAATGAATAGACAAATAGTTATTATTAGGCTATGTAAAATTAAATAGAATTTGTAGAAACTATATGTTTATTTCAATTCTTTTTCAATTAAATGATGTCCAACTCAGATATCAGACTCTGCTTGCTGAATGTCTACACGTCTCGCAGTTTCAGATGTTTCCCTACGAGTAGCTACTCGTGTAGCTACACGACCAAAGCCACAGGATATCACACCGCGAGTCCGAGGTCCATCTCTTGTTAAATCGAATAGAGAAATTTCATCGCCTGGACTTGTTTCGGGCGATATGCGTTAACACCATTATCTTCTATGAAATCGGCATCTTCTTCCCCATCGTCTTCTACCACAGTGTTGTCTAGAGTACCATCGTTCACAATGGATTTGATTTGATGATCACGTAAACCTATAAACAAACATAGGTATGTATAGGTTCCTAAAGCAAACCTGAACGAGGTTTACAATATTAAGTTGTTAGTTAAATATAAGTAACGTCTTTTTATCCAAATTAAAAATATTTTTGTACTAATTTCGTCACAACAGCCTTTACAAAGGACACAATGATTTTACTAGAGATTCCGAAAAATAATAACGGTAAATTTACGGAATGATTGACGAAATTTGAGGAGTACCTATTGAGTAGTAATATTTTGAATAAAAATATACTTGACAGTCATGGATTATAGTAAAAAAAATACGATTTACTTACCACGTTTTCGTGACGCAGCCATACCACCGTCCGTTTTCTTAAAAATGACGTCTATTAATTGTTGCAGTCAATGATAGCATACCGGAAATAGTTCTCTAATATTTCCTTCAGCAATTAAATAACAATATTTCTATAACCCGCGAAATTTCAAAAATCCATACAGAGTTTTTTTATATGGCCTTCTAAAAGGCGCATGAGCGGTAATTGAAAGTTATTTGAAAAAAGTTATGGGCTGGAATCGCCATGTTTATTTTGGGTTATCAAAAGGCGCATGGGTGCCACTAGATTAAACCGAATGGTTTGGGTTCGCGGAATTTTGCGACTCCAATTAGGCAGATAATTATATTCGTTGATCCACAAATACCATTGTTTCCTGTTTGGATGTGCTTTTTAATGTGTCAGTCTAGTTTCCTGTTAAACAGACATGTTTCCCAAAGAAATTTAATTTAATACACGTTTTCCTAGTGAAGCTACGAATGGGCTGCTTCAATGGATAGATTATATGTTTTAATTACGTGTGTATCTTTAATTATATATTAAGTATAGCTATTGGTTAAAATATACGTAGGTATATAAAACTAAATTGTATACACGAATTACAAGTGTAAAGGTGATAAATTATTAGCTGTTTTAGGGTCACCCCTAAAACAGCTAAAAAACAGCAAGGCACCAGGTGATGCTGGAATTACCACGGAGCTTTTAAAAGCTGGCGGCTTACCTGTTTTGGAAATGCTCCGTAAGCTTTTTAGTTCTGTCATACTCGAGGGTAAAACGGCACAGGCGTGGCACAGAAGTGTGGTGGTGCTATTATTCAAGAAGGGCGACAAAACCCTTTTGAAGAACTACACATCCATTTTACTTTTGAGTCACGTCTATAAGTGGTTTTCAAGGTTCATCACGAATCGTCCTGCTTGCAAGCTAGACGACTTCCAGCCTCGGCATCAACATCAACGGCGAATACATCACTCACCTTCGATTCGCCGACGATATCGTAGTCATGGCTGAGGCTATGGAACACCTCGGCACAATGCTCAGTGGCCTCTGTAGTGTCTCCCAACAAGTAGGTCTTAAGATGAACATGGACTAGATGAAAATCATGTCTAACGTCCATGTTGTACCTGCTCCTATTCAAGTTATCGACCAGTACTAAACGTACTGGTCGATAACTTGAATAGGTAACGCTCGAAGTTGTCGACAAGTATATCTACCTGGAACAAATTATGCAATTGGGTAGGTTCAACTTCGAGAAAGAGGTCATTCGACGAATCCAACTCGGTTGGATGACGTTCGGAAAGTTATGGCATATCTTCACGTCCGATATTCTGCAGTATCTCAAGACAAAAGTCTGTGACCAGTGTGTGTTGCCAGTGATGATCTACGGAGCCGAGACGTGGTCGCTAACTATGGACCTTATCCGGAAGCTCAAGGTCACTCAGAGGGCGATGGAGAGAGCTATGCTCGGCGTTTCCCTGCGAATCGAATCAGAAATGAGGAGATCCGCAAGCGAACCAAAGTCATCGACATATCTCACCGAATAGTCAGGCTGAAGGGGCAGTGGGCAGGGCACATAGCCAGAAGAACCGACGGCCATTGGAGCAGAAAGGTGTTGGAGTGGCGGCCACGCACAGGACTTCGCAGCAGAGGTAGGCCTCCCGCAAGGTGAACTGACGATCTTGATGGGATCGCGGGCAGCGGGTGGCTCAAGATCGGTCTATGTGGAGAATCTTGGGGGAGGCCTATGTCCAGCAGTGGACGTCTTTCAGCTGATATGATGAGATGATGATGATGACACATAACTTTGAAAAGTCAGAGGCGTGTGCCTGGGGTCCTGGGGGTCGAACCCGAGACCATCGTTTGGGCAGTCCGTTACACCACTGGGCTATCGCCGCTCAACTATATTCAAACTAAATTGTTTACACGAATTACAAGTGTAAAGGTGATAAATTATTAGCTGTTTTAGGGTCACCCCTAAAACAGCTAAAAAACAGCAAGGCACCAGGTGATGCTGGAATTACCACGGAGCTTTTAAAAGCTGGCGGCTTACCTGTTTTGGAAATGCTCCGTAAGCTTTTTAGTTCTGTCATACTCGAGGGTAAAACGGCATAGGCGTGGCACAGAAGTATGGTGGTGCTATTATTCAAGAAGGGCGACAAATCCCTTTTGAAGAACTACACATCCATTTTAATTTTGAGTCACGTCTATAAGTGGTTTTCAAGGTTCATCACGAATCGTCCTGCTTGCAAGCTAGACGACTTCCAGCCTCGGCATCAACATCAACGGCGAGTACATCACTCACCTTCGATTCGCAGACGATATCGTAGTCATGGCAGAGACCATGGAATACCTAGGCACAATGCTCGATGGCCTCTGTAGAGTCTCCCAATAAGTAGGTCCTAAGATGAACATGGACAAGACGAAAATCATGTCGAACGTCCATGTTGTACCTGCTCCTATTCAGGTTGGGAACTCTACGCTCGAATTTGTCGACAAGTATATCTACCTGGGACAAGTAGTCCAATTAGGTAGGTCCAACTTCGAGAAGGAGGTCAATCGTCGAATCCAACTCGGTTGGGCAGCGTTCGGGAAGCTACGACATATCTTCTCGTCCGATATCCCGCAGTGTCTCAAGACGAAAGTCTTTGACCAGTGTGTGTTGCCAGTGATGACTTACGGATCAAAGACGTGGTCGCTCACTATGGGCCTTATCAGAAGGCTCAAGGTCACTCAGAGGGCGATGGAGAGAGCTATGCTTGGAGTTTCCCTGCGAGATCGAATCTTCCGACGATCTCGTCAAGATCGCGGGAGGTGGTTGGATGCGGGCGGCTCAAGACCGGTCTATGTGGAGAACCTTGGGGGAGGCCTATGTCCAGCAGTGGACGTCGTTTGGCTGATATGATGAGATGATGATGATGACACATAACTTTGAAAAGTCAGAGGCGTGTGCCTGGGGTCCTGGGGGTCGAACCCGAGACCATCGTCTGGGCAGTCCGTTACGTTACACCGTCCGTTACACCACTGGGCTATCGCCGCTCAACTATATTCTAACATTAATATATAATTAATTATGTTAGATATTTTCGAATTGTTTTCTTAAATGACCCCTAGAAGAAAATACAAGGAAGCCAACAAAAAATGCAAGCGTGTTTAATGAGTCTGCGTAAGTACTTGGTTTTGCCAAGCTTCATAACTTTGACGCTTGTTGAAAGACATAGTAAAAGGCTACAGAGTTTTAATTTCTACTCGTATTTTGAATTTCAATATGGTTGAGCAAATTCTCTGCAAACTAAATATAAAACAAGATATTCTAAATATCATAACAAATCTGCAAAAACTTGTTGTCATATCAGTCCATAGAGTCCATTACAGTCCAGAAGCTTGAAAACATCCTCCAGGGCAGTGGTAAACAGTTTCGAGGATATGACATCCCCCTGTCTCACCACTTGCTGGAGCTGAATAGGTTTCGAACTCTGGTCCTGGAGGCGGGCTGACATAGTGGCGTTTTCATACAAACACTTCAGCACTTCGATATATCGGTAGTCAATCCGGCACCGTTGGAGAGACTGTAGCACCTGTATGGTAGCAGCTGTTTGTTTCACCTGAGTGTTTTGTTTCGGAGAGACTGTAGAAGTTATGTGTGTATTAAAAATATTAATTATCAATTGCTTAACATTGTGCCCGGTAGATGGCAATAGACTCGCCCCCTATTACATTGAGACCGAAACATAACTGGCGAAGTGTGGGTGTGTAATACAGCTCTGCCTACCCCTTCGGGGATATAGGCGTGAAGTTATGTTATGTTATGTAATCTTAATATATAAAATCCTTGCGTTACTGACTGACTGACAGACACGCTACAGCCGAAACTATTGGGCGCAGGAAGCTGAAATTTGGCATGTATGTTCCTTTGGGACCGTAGGGGTGCACTAAGAAGGGATTTCCCGAAATTCTCACGGGATCGGCCAAAATGGGTAAATTTAAAAAAAATCCTGGCGTAGCTGCTGGCGTAGCTGCTGGCGTCCTCTAGTTAATTATATTTGTAAAATATATGACAGAAGGTGGTATTTTATCCATATTCCTCTGGTCAATTCAAAATATTTCTTTTAATTGAATGAGATGACGAAAATGTAATTCGACATTATTGTAAAGTTGTTGTTTACAAGAGATGGTAAGAATGAAGAAGATATTGAAAGAAGAGTTAATGCAGGTAATAGTGTAAATGGAGCTCTGAAGGCGTTTATGAACAGTTAAAACTTGTCCAAAAAGGCACGTTTGGCTGTGCATAGACGCGTGTTAGTGCCTACCCTTATGTATGGTAGTGAAAGTTGGATATGGCAGAAGAGACTTGAAAGTAGAATAAATGCTGTAGAAATGAGAGCACTGAGAAGTATGTGTGGTGTGTCTTTGACCGACAGAGTAAATAATTGTGTGATACGAGAGTGGTGTGGGGTAAAAGAAGATGTAGTGACAAGCATCGAGAAAGGCATGTTGAGATAGTTTGGGCACATGGAGAGGATGGATGACGAAAGACTGACAAAGAAGATATGTAAGGCAAGTGTGAATGGGACAGGACGAAGGGGAAGACCTAGGCGGACGTTCTCTGACCAGATTGGAGACATCCTAAAAAAAAGACAGGTCAGAACTTTAGAAGTACCCTTAACAGAAGAGCATGCATGAGAAACTTGATGGGAGTGAATGAAGTAAGTGAGGTATGTCAGGATCGTTGCAAATGGCGTTCTGTAGTCTCTGCCTACCCCTCCTGGAAACAGATGTGAGTCTATGTATGTATGTAAAGTCATAAACTTATAAATGGTAAAAGCAATGTGTCTCTCGTACATATTTTCCTCAGAGTAAAATCATTTTCATTTACTCTAAACATTTTACAAAATGAACAAGTTGCAATGCAAAAATACATCTGCATTTCAGTCGCAATAGTTTACAAATAGTAAACTGGAAAAGTGTCCACTGGCCCATTTCTTACCACTATTTCTTAGAACCTTTCACCTACTCGTAACACGATAATCTCTTTAGTCCATTGAAATGTAATTTTTTTTTTTTGGGCTTAGCGTGCATTTGACAGTGGACGCAATTTTATTTTATAGTTGTCAAGAGGAGGTTAGTGTAAAGTTAAATCTAAGTTTGTGAGGTCGCAGCCCTTGTTCTGCGGCCGCCATCTTGAAAAAGTGCTACAACTGTTTTTTAAGTTTATCTGGCAAACTATTAGCCGCACAATTCAATACAAAATCAGCAAGTGTGCGAAAAAATTTTTCCCGCCATGCGCACTGTGTTGAATAAGAACTTTTCCAGATGGAACCGGCGAGCCCTACCATGACATAAACTGACATTTCCTTTATATGTATATTCAAGGATTACTTTTGTCATAAATACTTATGAACTATCGCTTACTAAACATACGTGTACTAAAGTTCTTGTAAAGGATCTCATACATATTAGAATCTCTTATATTATCTTCGGATTTTTGAAATATGTGTCTCTAGCTGCACGCCTTTCATAACAGGCCTAATGGTCCTTACCTATATTTTTTAATTTACGGCACTTTATCCTTTTCGCAGATTGAAAGCTTTATTGATTTCCAAAGAAGTAAGGTACAAATATTTTTTTCTCTACATATTGAGAAATTGATGTGTGTTGGGCGTTCCATTTTGATTGATTTTATTTACATTTCACAAACTATACAACAATTCGATGTGTTAAATACTTATCGGAGCATAAACGTTTTCATCACATGTTGTCATAAAAAAATATTGAAGACTTTTGGAAAGCATAAGTTATGTAGAAATAAAGGAGATCTTAGAAATTAGACGCGATTCAGTTAAAATCAAAGAAAGTCAATAGAAAAAGTTTGATTTTTTTACAGCTTTTAGGAACAGTAGACTTGAATATTTGATATTAATTTCAGTTTGATACCTCCACGCATTTCTTAGAAAAAGGGTCATGACAGACGGACGGACAACAAAGTGATCCTATAAGGGTTCCGTTTTGTCATTTCGAGGTACGGAACCCTAAAAAAGTAAACTTATAACATTCACTAAAAAGTTACATACACTAACTTTAGCTATGAAATAGATGGAATCGGTTTGGAGAGGGTCTCAGTCATTCAAGACTTGGGGGTTACCGACACCATGGAGGTACCGTCATCACATAGATAAGTCAGTAACGGAGGCAGCCAAGACACTCGTCTTTATAATACGTACATATGTGGAAGCCGTTTCGTAACAACGATTGCATCATGTTACTATACAACGCTTTGGTGAGGTGTACATTGGAATACTGTTCTGCTATATGGTCGCCCTTCCATATCACATATGCGGAATCCATAGAATCAATTCAGGCACGTTTTGTTAGACATTGAACAATTAGAAACGGAGTTCGGCATTCTATTCCTGCTTACAAAGATAGGCTACTTCATTATAAAATGAAAAGCTTAATGGGTTTTTAGACGCTCCACTTATAAACAAATTATGCGCCATCCGCGTGTATTTGAGGTACCCACATGCACCCTGAATAGTAGTTACAATAGTCCACTAACGCGTATGGCTCGGTTGTACAATGATAGAGTTGTAAAGTACAATAGTGCGATTGACATCTTCGCAATGGAATTTAGACGCTACCGGCATTTCCTTTTGCAATAAGGTACAAAATTGTATTATTTCAATATTTTTTTAGTTCATTTCTTTGTGTATTGTGTATATTTTGGTATAACTGTAATCTCTTTAAGGCGAGGTTGCAGTACAGTGCGTAGCTCGACCTCACCCCCCGCAAAAACAAAAACACGGGTGTGGCGTCAGCGAGTGAGCGGGGGGAGGGGAGGGGGGGTTTCGTGTGTGCGTGTGCCACAGCGCAGCGTAAAAAAAACTGTAGATGAGTTATGCGAACTTCAAAAGTGGCACATTAAAAACAGGCTAAATGTTTCATTTGGCTTTAGTGGCACATTAAAAACAGGCTAAATGTCTCATTTGGCTTTAGTCGCGTACGCGCTGCGGTCGGAAGCGCTCGCTCTTTTACTCGCGTGTGTGTACGTTACATTTGAAAATGCCGTCGTGTGTAATGAGATTTTGCACAAACTATAGTAGGAAAATGACTAAAAGTTATGGAATCACTTCTCATTCATGAGTGTTACAATATTACAACGTTTTATTTACAATTTATAATAAATTCAGTATCACAAATAATAGAGTGAATAAAAAAATTAGAAGCAGTATTGTGCGCGTACAAAGACTAAAAAACAAAGTATCCAGATGGGACATTCGTAATAATAAAATACTGATGTGTGTTTTTGTTAAGTAATAAAAGTGATTTGAGGCTGCATCAACACAATCAATAATAATATATATTATTATAGAAATACAAAATCATACGAAAGTTACAAACATTGACGGATGATCAAAGTCCATTCACTTGTTCTTGTTTTTCTCCTTTTAGTATTAAACAACTAAGTAGATTGTACTGCACAGTTTTCGCTGCCGACCCACCGTACCCCTGCCAGTACCCCTGGGGGTATGGTGGGTCTTTCAAAGCTTAACCGTACTCCCAGATAATATTGTTGTGTAATAAGTTTATTAATTTTAGTTCGTTAATTTCAAGTTCCACTATTTTGTAGGATCATTCTCAGTAGCCCTATTGAACAGTTCTATGATAGAACTGTCCTAATTCTATTAGCACAACTTGACGAGGAGAATAGAACTAATGGGATAAGTAATAGGAAATGTCCCAGTCTGGCTCTATGTATGTTTTTACAAGGGTATTCAATAGAACTACTGAGAATGATCCGTAGTGTCACGACATCGCGCTCATATATCCGAATGAATATGTTTTGTAGACGTTCATTTGTTTAAGGTGTAAAACAAATGAACGTCTACAAAACAAATGAACGCCTACAAAACAAATGAACGTCTACAAAACAAATGACTTACAGAAAGTGATCAGCTATCGATAGTGATTGCAGAAAACAGGTGCATGCGATTTTCAATCTAATTGACATTATTCAGAATTTATAGTTTTATTACCGTAATAATGCCAGAAAGCGAGAAGAAACAAAAAACAAAGTTTGTCATGAATTGTCAATAAGGTCGAAAATCGCATGCACCTGTTTTTTGCAATCACTATCGATAGCTGATCACTTTCTGGTAGTCATTTGTTTTGTAGACGTTCATTTGTTTTGTAGACGTTCATTTGTTTTGTAGACGTTCAATTGTTTTGTAGACGTTCATTCGTTTAACACATTTTTATACATACATATTTATTCGGATTGTGAGCGCGATGTTGTGACACTACCCTTGTAAAACATACATAGAACTAGTGGGAAATTTCCTATAACTGTTTCCCATTAGTTCTATTCTTCTCATCAAGTTGTGCTAATAGAACTAGTGGGAAAAAAGTATCATTAGTTCTATCATAGAACTGTTCAATAGAACTAGTGGGAATGATCCGACAGCGCTAGGATGATGATGATGACGGGTCTTCAACAGTACCACAGATTATACCTATAATATATAAAGCATTTTAACCATTAGCAGTAATACCTAAACGTTTTATTCTCTAATTTATCTCCTTGTTGCTCTATATCATCGTACTAGCGCTTGTCTTCGCTTGTTTAAAAATACAAAAACGTAAGTAGTAAGTCATTATCATACGAGAGATAACACTGTTCAGTTTAATGTCCACGTAGCACGTTGGTACAACACTACGAGCATTTCAGCCAGGAGTACGGTTAAGCTTTAAAAGACCCACCATACCCCCAGGGGTGTAGCCAGGGCTACGGTGGGTCCGCAGCGCACAGTTTTTATATTAACGTACTGTTTTAGGTTTCCATTCAATGAAATGAGAAGAATAAAATGTACTTTTTAATAAATGTTATAAATAAATCACATCGACTGTTTATTTCCCTACCTTAAATGAATTAATCAAATTTACTTTGAGGCGAATTTAATTTACTCAAGACAGACAAAGTGATCATGTCGCGTCTGAGTCAAATTATTGTTTGTGAAATGGTCAGCATGATGTCACAATGCGCGTCGGTACAGAGAGCATATGTTTATCTCTTTTTCGCGCTTGCGATTAGATGTGCTATCTCACTTACACTTCTTATCTAATTCTTAGTGTGTCGTTTTGACATATTTATATTAGTGTGCGTACGCTTTTCGCGATGTGTGCCACTCATAAGCGCCGGTTACCTTGTCAGTAACCTGTCTACGGTTTCTTATTAGTATGTCTATGGTTTGAACGATTGAGTTTGGAATACGAATTTCTTTGTACTTTTGCGAAAATGTAAATGCGGGGGTGGAGGGGGATTTTGCGGAGCAACGACGTACGTCCGCCCTCAATCACGCCTAGACAGGCACTGATGAACGGCCGGCGAGCGATATAATGCCAACATTTTGACTATTTTTTTTCTTGGAGAAAAATGAAAACGAAATTACGAAATCTGTTTTTACCATTTATTTTAAAATAAAGAGCTGTTTCTATTGATAATACTTTCATATAAATTCATTATGGAATCTCTAAGTAGTACACGTTTAAAATTGTGATTTAGTGCCATGTTTGACATTTTTTTTTATCGAGCCAATCATTCCAAATCGTGTTTCTATCTTTACGATTTACTAGAAGATACGTTCAACTTTTATACTTTAATTTTTATTCATTAAAAATATCATAGTTCATAGGACTTTCAGACGTTTAAAAATCTTAAAAAGTACTGCAACCTCGCCTTAAACAAAAAATATTTTTCCCAATGTTATGCATATTATTATCTATTACCTGTGTAATTACTCTAGATTAGATATAACATCAAAGTTGTATTGAAGATATTTCTTAAAATTATATTGTTGGTGTGCTTATTAAAATAAAATAAAATAAAATTAAATATCAAAACACAGGTCTTTCAATTCAGTTTTGACAGTTCTGACTAATTATAGGCGATTTAATTTATATTTTAAATGATGACAGATTTTAGAACAGCTTTTAAGCCATAGAATAAAGTATCCCACGGACGGATAGATCTGATGTCCGTGTGGATTGCAGACGTCAAACGGATGTCATTCTGTAGAAATCTAATATTCAATCAAATATGGTACATACATACATAGACTCACGCCTGTTTCCCCGAAGGGGTAGGCAGAGGCATATTAAACGCCCACTTTTCGCCAGTTACCTAAGTTTAAAGAGCGGAGCCAGTCTCCATTGCGAAAGCCCGGCAAGTGGGATAACGCTAGGCCGATGAAGATTCTAGCCCCTTGTAATGTTTGATCAGGTTTATCCTGCGCCTTTGCCTGTTTGAAGTTATTGGGAAAATTACATCAAACAACTACACTATGCAATTTTCATCAATGTGCGTTTAGTAGTTTTCATGTAATAGAGTATCAAACATCCATCCATCTTTGTTCCCAAATTTTCGCGTTTACAATACTAGATTTCGCCCGCGATGCCGTCCTCGTAGGATTCGGTTACGGCCTGTTCACGAACAGCAGCGGCAACGGCAGCGATTTCGATGTCCATGGCGCGTTCTGCTCTGACGCGACATCGGCCGCGGTGGAGTAGAGCACGACATGTACATATATCAACATGCTGTTCGTGAACGGGCCGTTATTGTGGTATAATTAGCTTATGTTACTCTACAACCTCTTCACCACATAAAAATCATACCATAACTTCGCTCTGTTACGGCGGGAATGAAGGACAAACACAATTTCGCATTTATAATATTAGTAAATAGGTATAAGTTACAGCGAAAATTATTTTATAGATTTATGTTTTGCGTTGGTTTAGTTCGTAGATAAATATAAAGATTTATGTATAAATTACGATTGCGCCAGTGTTTTGATCAAAGTTCTGCAACTTTGAAACAAAACCGTTATGTAAATGTTTGCGGCACAGTGCTCCGGAAATTATTTTCAAGTATTGACTTAAATCACAAATACAAAGTAGTTATGTTGTAAATTACCCAACCTATTGTAACTGTGTACGCAGAAGCAGACAAAAACCTTTGTCAAGCGTCAAATGAAACGGAAAGATAATTTTAACAGCATTATCGCTTTTTGTCTCTTTTATTCGGAAATGAATCATTGTAGCTACATGCAGCACATCCGCATTCAAACATTATGGCTACATACAGAGGCATTGCAGGATAAATTGAAAATAACATTCTGCCCAATAGTTTAAGTGAAAGAGTGATGAAACCAGCCCAAATTAGCTATGGTGAAGTAAAATCTTTAACAAGCAATTGATATTTGATTGGGAAGCCTATGCTGTCGTTTACAGCTTTACAAGGATGAGACATTGATCAGGGGGCCAATTCTGCTATTTTTATATGACATTGATATCATATTTTGAATGGATTTAAAAGCGGTATTCTGATAACCTTATGTCATTATCGTATAATCTATACTAATATAATAAAGCGGAAGAGTTTGTTTGTTTGTTTGTTTGAACGCGCTAATCTCAGGAACTACCGGTCGGATCTGAAAAATTCTTTTTGTATACGATAGCCCAGTTATTTCGGAAGGCTATAGGCTATATAACATAACGCTTCGACCCTTTGGGGCCGGGCAAAAGGCTAAAGAGTCTAAAAGATAATGTCGGCTAATCTTAGGAACTAGCAGTCGGATTTTAAAAATTGTTATTGCCTATGATAGCCCAATTATTCCGAAAGGCTATAGGCTATATAAAATTACGCCACAACTTTTAGGGGGCAGGCAAAAATAATAAAATGGTCAAACGAGAAGGGGGAGGGTTGGGTCCAAGGCAAAAAAAGGCTAATCGAATAGGATACAATATATATGGGTATCGTTTTCGAGATTTTCGGGACGCTGATTAATATTAAGAACTTTATTTAGTGATCCAAGATGGCGGACGGGCAATCAAAGATGGCGGATGAGAAAATTTTAAAAATCAATATGGGTATCGCCTTCGATATTTTAAGGGGTGGGGAATCGAAATACAACATCTATTTCGTGATCAAAGATGGCGGATGGGAAATCAAAGATGGCGGATGGGAAAATTTAAAAAAATCAATATAGGTATCGTCTGCGATGTTAAAAGGGATGGGGAATCCAAATACAACATCTGTTTCGTGATTCAAACTGGTGGATGGGAAATCAAAGATGGCGGATGGGAAAAATTTAAAAAATCAATGTGGGTACCGTCTCTGATGATTTAGGGGATGGGGAATCCAAATACAACATCTATTTCGTGATCAAAGATGGCGGACGGGTTTTTTTGAAGTCGATATGGGTATCGTCTCCAATATTTTAAGGAATGGGGAATTCAAAAACACCATCTATTTCGTGATCAAAGATGGCGGATGGGATTTTTAAAAAAAATTCAATATGGGTATCGTCTCCGATGTTTAAAGGGATGGGGAATCCAAATACAACATCTATTTCGTGATTCAAGATGGCGGATGGGAAATCAAAGATGGCGGATGGGAAAAATTTCAAAAATCAATATGGGTATCGTCTCTGATGATTTAAGGGATGGTGAATCCAAATACAACATCTATTTCGTGATCAAAGATGGCGGATAGGAAATCAAAGATGGCGGAAGGGATTTTTTTTTAAGTCGAAATGGGTCTATTTAGTGATCAAAGATGGCGGATGGGATTTTTTTTTTAAATCAATATGGGTATCGCCTCCGATGTTTAAAGGGATGGGGAATCCAAATACAACATCTATTTCGTGATTCAAGATGATGGATGGGAAATCAAAGATGACAGATAGAACATTTTTAAAATGAATATGGGTATCGTCTATGATTTAAGGGATCGTGAATCCAAATACAACATCTATTTCGTGATCAAAGATGACGGATAGGATATCAAAGATGGCGGACGGGATTTTTTTTAAAGTCGATATGGGTATCGTCTCCGATGTTTTAAAGAATGGGGAATTCAATATTATATAAATATCTATGTTTGTTTGTTCAGCATTTATAGACTCTGAAATGATAAGAGATTAAGCGCTAAGTCAATGGTAACTTTGGAAAAGGGGCTTGGAAAAAAGGGAATTAAATAAAAACTCTTAAAAAGGCGAAACGGAGTTCGCTGGGTCAGCTAGTTTAAAATAAACAGTTGGTCGTTGACACATACGATCTCGTTACAATTTCATTCAAATATCATATAATTTAGAAGAATACGCTTTTTGTGACGTAAGTATGACACTGACATCATATCGCGACTATATTTATTTAGCGGAATTGGGCCCCTGGTAATTTCTTCACCCATTCCAGAAAAATAATTCGTCAAGCTTTTTTTCGTGTATGGCAGCTTACTTAAAAGGAAAATTCATAATTACGCTGTGCCTCTGGTTTTTAAGTAACGTTATTATACTGACGAAGTCTTTACCCAGTTGATGTCATAAATTATGAGTTTATGCATTAGAATTCTTTATTACATGCCACACACGTTTAACGTTACGTATCGCCACGAGCAAAATGACAATAAGCCTTTAGACATTAAATTATTTTCTTCATAAAATTAAACAGAGCGTATTTCATAGGTACACTCCTTTGTACATAGCTGTAAACTTGGTTGTAAACTCAGTATTTTTAAGCAAGTGAGTGACGGCTTTACTTGTGTAATAAAATGTTTAATTACAAACATGAAGATTATACGTGTTATAACGTATATATGTTATATATACGTTTTAATTTATAATTGTATAGTGATTAATGAGAAAGACATTCCCGCCGTGTGGTTGACGGCATAGAATACAAGTCTCACCACCCCCTATCTTCCCGTGGGTGTCGTAAGAGGCGACTAAGGGATAACACGATGCAAATACCATCTTTGCGTAGAGACGGAAAACTCGACATCAAACCCTATACGACTGCCTCGTTGGTCTCGCGGCATAAATGTGCGAGTGGGATCGGGAGGTCCCGGGTTCGATTCCTGGGTCGGGCACGGTTATTGGGTTTTTCTGTCACGAAATTCTCAGTAGCAGCACGGAGTCTGGAAATGTGCCCGGTACGGCAATAGGCTCGCCCCTTATTACGTGGGACTAAAGTATATCTGGCGAAACGTGGGTGTAGAAATACACCTCTGCCTACCCCTTCGGGGATAAAAGGCGTGACGATATGTATGTATGTATGTATGTACATTCTAATTTCGTTGTAATCTTAGATATGAAAATAATGTGTGAAAATAGTATGTCAATCCGAATATTCAAAAAATATTAGTAGAAATCATTAGAGGAGGTATTTACTTCTACCGCTTATATTACCTCATTGTTAAATTTCTATGGGTACCGGTCACCATTACTTTTTTAGTTAGGATCACTTAGCAAACGGCTTTAAGTAGGTAAGTACAATTGTACACGCTGCTCGACTAAGAAAGGTTTAACAAACGATGCTATAATTTGTGATATTCAAGATCATTAACATTATTAAGACCATCCCCACAAATTGTTCAGTATTAAGTTAGATCTGATTACCTACATTTTGCTGCAAGCATGCTTTGCTTCACATTGCGGCCACATTTTCAAGAAAGAAAGAGACCGGGTCCTCTCTATATCTACCAGGCACCAGGAAATTCAACAGGTTTCGGCGTCATTGACTGACTGAAAGGGCTTCTTAATGCGCGTGTTCGTGGTTCTTATCTATTTCAAAAACCATAAGTCTTTTCTCAACTTCGTTTGGCTTCAGAAAGAAGCCAAACTAAGTGATAAAGACTTCTTTCTGATTTATCACATGATCACACCTACCTTGGGATGCATGGGAGCGCAACAACATCTTAGAGCTCCCAGCCAACCTCACCTGCCCGTGGTGCATCCTGCCAACTAGCGAACGAGGCTCTGGCGACCGACTAAAGGCGGTATAACCGTTGCAAATAGGCGTAGCTAAATATAATAGATCGGTGACGGGCAGCAGCGTCACCGGTGCGAGAAGCTACGCCCTGCGATCACCAACACGCATGCCCAGCGTGGTGATTACGGCCAAAACCTCAATGGCACACACGCTTACGCAACGGCCCCCAGTTCCCGGTCGCCCCGCTATTCCTGGCCAAGGCGGCGGACATGGTAACGGCGGGGCAGGGGGTGCGAAGAATCCCCGGGTTACGGTAGGCCGCCTACACCGACTGACCATGGCTACGTATAACGGACGCACACTACGGCTCTACGAACATCTGGCACAACTAGCAGAGGAACTGAAGTACATAAGGTTGCATGTTTTGGGATTATGCGAGGTCCGGAAAGAGGGAGAGGATACCGTTACCCTAGATTCAGGCCATCTTATGTACTTCAGGGGGGGGAGACCAGCCATCCCAAGGCGGGGTTGGGTTCCTGGTCCATAAGGTCCTCTCTGACAACAATTTAGAAATCTCCAGTGTGTCGACAAGGGTAGCGTACCTTGTGATCAGACTCACTCACTCACTATATACTCTCAAGGTTATCCAAGTGTATGCACCGACTTCGGCAAACTCGGATGATGAATTAGAAGAAATGTACGAAGAAATTTCCAGGGCCTTACACAACACCCAAAAGGCCCACTTTAATGTTGTCATGGGGGACTTAAACGCCAAAGTGGGAGTACATAATTGCGGCGAATCGGTAGTAGGACCACACGGATTTGGTAGGAGAAATCATAGGGGGCAGATGCTCGTCAACTTCTTAGAGAAGGAGGGGCTGTTCTTAATGAAGTCATTCTTTAAGAAGCAGTCTCAAACTAAGTGGACGTGGCGAAGCCCGACACTATGACAAAAAATGAGATAGACTCCATTATGGCGGACAAAAGGCGAATATTTAGGGATGTCTCCGTGATCACTAGGTTCAACACCGGAAGTGATTACCGACTTGTACGAGGCACTCTGAATATCGATCATAAGCTTGAACGCGTTCGCCTTATGAAGTCTACGCCCCGGCCAAATTTCCTCCAATCCGTGGTTGTATCTGAAACATTCCAGCTAAAACTGGAAAACCGGTTCGCTGCCTTGGAAACCGCAATAGACGCTGATACGGACCAGGCACTCGATAAAGTGTTGGAAATCCTTCGGGATGAGGGGACGAAACTCTTTAAGACGCAGCACACCGGCAGGAGATCTCAACTTTCGCGAGAATCTCTGCAGCTAATAGAGACGCGACGAGAAAACCCGACAGGCACTTCGTCAGATCTAAATAAAAAGATCTTCAAGCTGGTAAGACGCGACCTCTGTAGCTCCAATATACGCTTTTACTCAGCATTTAAGTCGAAGTCATCTGACAAAGCTTACCACGTCAGACGGGAAAGTCGCCACATCTAGCCCGGAGATTCTTGCGGTGGTTCAGAACTTCTACGGCAACCTCTACACCTCCGAAGCGTCCCGTCCCCAACCCGACTCCGAGGATCAAAGAGCCACTTTAACCCGCCACTTCACGGAAGAGTTGCCAGACGTCAGCCAAGACGAAATCGTGATGACCCTGAGGCAGCTTAAAAATGGAAAAGCCCCCGGGGAAAATGGAATTACGATGGAGCTGCTAAAGGCAGGTGGAAAACCTATACTGGTGCAGCTCCAACGCATATTTAATTCTGTTCTGTTCTCGGGAGAACTCCAAGGGCGTGGAGCAAGAGCATAGTCGTTTTGTTCTTCAAAAAGGGAGACAAAACTCTTTTGAAGAACTATCGACCTATCTCGCTCTTGAGCGACGTCTATAAGCTGTTTTCCAGGGTCATCACGAACCGTGTCGCGCGTAGACTCGACGAGTTTCAGCCGCCCGAACAGGCCGGTTTTCGAGGAGGATATGGCACCATAGACCATATCCACACAGTGCGGCAGATTAAACAGAAGACAGAGGAGTATAATCAGACCCTGTGCTTAGCGTTTGTGGACTATGAGAAGGCCTTTGACTCCATCGAAACCTGGTCTGTTCTGGAGTCTTTGCAACGGTGCCAAATCGATTGGCGGTACGTCCAAGTGCTGAGAGGTCTGTATGACGCCGCGACTATGACCGTCCAAGTACAGAACCAGCAGTCTGAACCTATCCACCTGCATCGAGGCGTGAGACAAGGGGATGTTATCTCCCCCAAATTGTTCACAAATGCAATGGAGGACATGTTCAAGACGCTGCACTGGAAAGGACGCGGTATTAACATAAACGGCGAGTACCTCTCACACTTAAGATTTGCAGACGATATTGTTATCGTGGCTGAAACCGTGCAAGACTTGCAGTATATGCTGAGCAGCCTGGCTGATTCTTCTGCTCGCATCGGTCTCCGGATGAACTTGGATAAAACCAAGATAATGTTCAATGAACATGACTCTCCGGAACCGATTATCCTAAATGGGGTCCCTCTCGAAGTTGTTCAGGAGTACGTCTACCTTGGCCAAACCTTACAGTTGAGTAGAAACAACTTCGAGAGGGAGGCTTGCAGAAGAAGACAGCTCGGCTGGGCAGTATATAGGAAACTCCGTCGAGTCTTTTCGTCATCCCTACCGCAAAGCCTTAAGACAAAAGTCTTCAACGAGTGCGTCCTACCCGTTAAGACTCACGGTGCCGAGACGTGGACACTGACGAATCCACCAATTTAAGGTCGCTCAGCGAGTTATGGAGAGGGCTATGCTCGGAGTTTCTCTGAAGGATCGAATTCGTAATGAAGTGACCCGACAGAGAACCAAGGTAATCGACATAGCTCAGAGAATTAGCACGTTGAAGTGGCAGTGGGCTGGTCACATCTGTCACAGAACCGATAACCGCTGGAGTAGTCGTGTTCTAGAGTGGAGACCGCGCCTTGGCAAACGTAGTGTAGGACACCCTCCGGCTAGGTGGAGTGACGATATACGCAAAGTGGCTGGCAGCGGCTGGACACGAAGAGCCGAAAATCGGGCTCAGTGGCGTGCCATTGGAGAGGCCTATATCCAGCAGTGGACTACGGCAGGCTGATGATAATGATGATGACACCTACCTTTAATATGTATTGCAGCGGTAGCAATGCTCTAAAGCAGGGATTCCCAAAGTGGACCCCAAGGGGTCGATATCGGTTCGACCACTTTGGGGATTCCTGGTCTAGACTCTTGTGAAAACTTGTGTTAATTTAATAGGGGTTGATTTTTAGACCTCATCGACTCTCAAAATAAGTTTTCGTTTATGTCAACCCCTAGTAAACCCCTAGGTTCGATCACTTTGGGAATCCCTGCTCTAAAGAAAAAGAAACCGATATAAGACTTGATATGTAATAACATTGAAATAATCTTGCAGTTTTCGTAGTGTCATTTGTTTACGGAAACTGGCAGCTAATTGCTGCCAAAAATCCAACAATAAAAACGTTGACGTTGTACCAAACGACGAAAATAATATAATATAACGTAAAATTCAGACACTGCCTATATTCCACAGGAAAAACTGGAAGCCTTTAAAATACAAACGACCGTAGACGGTCTTTGTTAATTTGACGTGTCAAAATGCTACTTATTCGAATTGCTTAAGCATTAGTACCTACCTATACAAAATAATGTAATAATAATAATATATAATGAACATGATAGTGTAATTTCGTATGAATACGATACGACTTGTTTGCCTGTATTGTATATTTTATTATAGCAAACAATGAAATGTGCGTTTCATCTTATACTTCGGCATAAGCAAACTGTTTCTCGACCTTTTTTTATTTTGAATTTGGCCGATATATGTATAAAAACTACTTACTGCCATGGGTAATGCTAAAAGGTGGAGAAAACCTAATGTTACCCGAGTTCACGAAATATAAGCGATTTTGGGTAAAGTTGGAATGACAGTTAAAATAAATTGTTTTGGGAATTTGCATATACTCACCAAGCTCAACCCAACAAGATATTTGATTAATCAGTTAAATTAAAAACCAAGGGCAGTGATTACGTTTATTACCAAAAACGAAGGTACAAAATTACTTACGGTTAAAGGTAGGTGTGGACTTAAACTTAAGATTAGCCGGCTCTACTTTAGGTTTATTTTTGAAAACCTGACCCAACTTTAGTTGGGTCAGGTTTTCTGGGCTGCAGTATTAGAAATATAGACATTTGACTCATTATATATTTTAATTATGATTGCGTTTATTGGCCACGATATTTGGAATTGTGCCCGATAGAATAACCATTGAGTTGAGCGCTTTCTGTTAATTACTTATTAGTGCACTTCTCTAATATAAGTATAGAGTTTATAGAAACATTTGTTGAGTCAATATCATTTTTGATAATTGAGTGGCAAAAGAGCGAGAAGAGAATAAACAATTTATTTATAGCTAAAGTTTTACTTTTTCTATAGCAAAAGCTGAGGTACCAACGAATGCGTGAAGAACTACTGCACTGGTTTTACATAAGTCACGACAGTGACTCCTGAAAGAGTCTGGTAGTAAGTAGGTTTCTACTTTCTTCTTACCTCCTCAGACAGCGTATTCGTAGTCCAGTTTGTGCGCTAGTTCAACTTGAACTGAATTTCAGGTTTCTTTAGAACATCGCATTACTTTCAATTTCATAGTAATACACACTATCCTGAATGAAATAAATAAACATTCGTTAGGCCGCCCTCACATTGGCGCCAGCGTCAACGCAGCGTCATCATCATCCTCCTAGCATTATCCCAGTTTTAACCGAGACCGGGACTGTTGCGGGGTCCGCTTACTAGTCTTGACTGAATATTAACTTTTAACGGAGCGACTGCCTGTCTGACCTCCGCAACCCAAAGGGATAGCGATATTCTTTGGTAAAGACTGTGTCAGTTTATTCATAGTTACTGATTCTCTTTAATCCCGTCTGAGATCTTCATGATCTTCAGCCGGGACCGACGAGTTGACATATTCGCCGAGGCACAAGGCAAGCGATATTTGACAATTCAATACGGACTTATCTCTGAAGAGTCAGTGGCGGGCGCCGTGGATTCTAACCCTAATACCTATAATCTCCACTAGGCTATCGCTGCCGTTTGTCATGGATATAGCATTTTAATTAATTGTGAAAATGCAGGCCACGTCTAGTTTAATTTCTTGCTCAAAGGAGTCTGTACATTGCACTATGCTGAATTTACCTAATACCAGTGGTATTCTCTATAGAAGGTATACCATTCACTACACGAGCTGCACCTCGCGTCGTATAAATCCATATGAGCACGGATTTGTACAACACGTCGAGTCGCACTAAACAGCCCTGAACCGTACTTTAGGCTCGTTTGTTACAAAAGCGGCGATGAGATGAGATGTTTTGTAAGTAGATATTGTTATTTTTAATAGAGTTCAAAAAGGTTATATGTTCGATTGTATAATTTAATATTCTTATTGCGAATGTCCTAGAGGTATTAACGAACAATATTTTTTATTCGAAGAGTCAGTCCGATTGTCACCAAGTAAGAATCTGATAATGGAATCCCAGGGTAATTGAGCCCTCAATTCGCACTTACATACCTAAAGCAATTCAGATGTTAATGTCTGATAGTCATCGTCTCATAACGTTACTCCGTCTACCTTTGGTGGACGCTGCAAAGACGAGATGAAAAAAGATATTGTGCCGAGGCTGAGCGGTGTCGTGAACTGTGTGCGGTGAAGTGGCTGGCAGCACAAACAAAGATGTTATGTGTGATTTGCACTTTGCAGAATTGCGAGCGTATGGCGCAGATACAGGTGTTACATATTTCCTCTTGGAATTGGAGAAAACATACAAATCAGTACGCTACTATTTTCCTGAAGCTTCTCTCCTCTTCGCTTTGATGGAAGCCGTGCCTTATACAGTAGATTTGTCTGCGGACTTGTCGCCAGTGACAAATCCGGTGGATTGTACGCGTTTAAGTGGACCTGCGTTCGGATCAGTCATTACAGGGCGCTACAGAGATAAACAGTTATAATGTTCATATCTGTACCGCCTAATTTTAATTCAATGATCATTTGACAATTAATAAAATACTTATTCTTTTGTATCCCCGTTAATCTTTTGTATTTTAAGTACTGTATCTAGTGCGAAAACTACTTATTCTTTTGCTCGAAAAGAATTAGATCGATTGGTATTATCAGCATAGTCGTCCTAGCGTTATCCCGTCGCATCCAAGACTTTTGCTTTGGAGCCCGGGAGCTTTCAAGTTTTAGGGTCGGTACATATCTGCTTGGAAAATGCGTCGAGCGTATCATCGGTCGCGTCTATGCCGTCAAATGGGTCGGTGCATATCTGATGCAAAATGCGTCGAGCGTATCTGCATCGGTCGCGTCTATTCCCTCAAATTAGACATGCCACATAACGCGTTTAGTCAGTTTCTGCGTTCAGCATCTATGGTGCGGTTGCATTGTGTGATATTGAATTGTAAAACGCCCAACGAGTCAGTAAAAATACACGTGGTAGGTTCGTGGCGCGCGCGACGTCGACCGATAATGCGTACGGAAACGGAACAGACGCTGAACGCTTGACGCACTAACGCATCATCGGTTAGGTGTGAAAGGTTAAATGTTTTATTATATATTTGTCTGTTTTGTCGTTACGCGACCGATAATACGCGGGGCATTTTCCGTCAGATAGGTATATACCGACCCTTAACGATTTGACAGAATATACTATGCTTTTTTACAGAGCGATTGCCAATACTACATGTGGTATACTTATTTTATTCTATTTTGGATAAGTAGGTACCACGTACATACCTTTGTTTCAGGTATCCGAAATATCTGATACGCCACACAAATGTCGTCGTATATTATGTGCATATCCCAAAAAGCAATATAAAATTCATGTTAATGACCACAAAGTAAAAGAGAAGCTTTCGTAATCCGGTGACCACACTTAAACGTATTTTTCAAATAGTAATAATAAATCATAAATGTACAAATCGCACAAGTTTGAATGTGTATTATTATATGTATTTATCTGTTACTATACCTATTACTTACTAGACGTCGCCAGCGGCTTCGCCCTCGTCAATTATACATATAAACCTTTCTCTTGAATCATTATATCTAGGTATTAAAAAAACCGCATTAAAATCCGTTGCGTAGTTTTTAAGATTTAAGCATACATAGGGACAGACAGACAGAAGACAGAGTTTGTTTTATACTGTGTAGTGATATGGCGATTTTTTCCTCTTTATAACAATTTAGCCGCGTTATTTTGTGGTATTCATTGGTGACATTCTCACCTACAATAGGCACGAGCTAAATATGATTATGGGTGTGGACAAAGATGTCACTGGCTTGTCGATTCTACCACTGTATCGAATAGTTGACAATAGGCTTGATTCCAATGTCGTTTGACAAGAGCAGAGTGTGGGTATACCCACACTCTGCTCATGTCAAACGACATTGTAGTATGTATTCTCTGCGTTACGGTATACCGTAACGCAGAGAATACATACTAACACAATGTGAGAATATACGCATGATGTTCTGAAATAATTAAAACTTTGAAAGTTCAGTGTATGTTAGCGTAGTGGTTTAGTCGGTCGCTCCGCAGAGAACTGTGCTGAGGGCTGTGGTTTCAATTCTCACGTGAGACAATACTTTGTATGATCCACCAATTGTTCTTTGGAGATTAGCCTGTGTACTTTGTATTCGTTGATTTAATGTCTGTAGATTACTTGGTGATACAGCAGTTATTCTTAGAGCAGGAGTAACGATAATAACTATTTTAAAATACCGATGAACGTATTAGACTTTTCAAAATTGCATTGAACATTTTTTTATGGCTGGAGATACTATATTAATATAACCAATATTTTTATATTTCGCACTGGTCATTTATCTATGTTGAAGAAAGAAGGATTTATATATATTTTGTCTTTCGACTTTCATTTCTTTGTAGTGTTAATTTATCTGAAATATAGTATTTACCTATATAAAATGTAGCGAGTCACTTATCCAACAAAGTTTTCACAACAGAATTTAGTGCTCTTTTGATAAAGAATTAGTTAATTATTGTAGTATTTACAACTTCTTACAGACTAATGCACAATTTATGAACTGACTTTTAATATAGATATAAAATAGGCTCATTTATTAAGTAAGAAGATTTCAGTTTTTTTCATAAAGAGGCTTTCAGTCGCCTCGACTCTGATCGGTTTATGCCTGATTTCAATTCATAGCGTACGTTAGTATTAAACTTTCTGTACCTAGAATTAGTTCTAACAATTATTAGTTTTACCCTCATATCCAATTTGATGGAGAGCAATTATAAGTCAGTACCCACTGGAATAGTATTATATTTGCCAAGTATTGAAACGAATGTTTTAATTTTTAGAATTTTATTGCTATTAATTTGTAGGATTTTACACTGTATTGTTATTATAGACTGATAAAATATTATGAATCTATTTTGCTTAGTTATTTATAAAACTTTCGCGATTTGTGTACTATATTAGTTTATTTTACGGGTGTTAATGGGATTAACTAATATAAGAATTTTAGCTGTAAACATGTCTTTAAGCCCCACCGTTACGACACGCTTTCGTCCGTCGAGGTCTAGTGTTTATAATTTTTTATGATATATTTTCTAATAGGTTGACACATTTCATGGCGATTTGCGCACTTTGAAAAGCCCAGTCAATAATTTAATTATTAGCAGAAACCTGTTGAAACATGTTGTATTTAATTATGTTCGTTGCCAGCCATCATCATTTCAGCTCAAGGCTCTCTACGAATACCGATGTTGAATTTTCTTTCCTTTATTCAAATAAAAAGGTTTATAACTTTTGGCTAGATAGTGTTTTCTCTAAAGAAGGACGTTGTAGTCTGTAGCAGACCAGGTGCAACGTCCTTCTTTAAACAGATACAGATACTTCTACTTCTTAATACTGATTTAAAGTCAAAGTTTACAAGCTTACAAGCAATTCAGTGCATTCATGTTATACATATAAGTGGAGCGCACTCGTCCCGCTACGGAGGACATCAGTGCACTGAAAACGACAACCCATGATTAACGATCATTGTCACTTGCATGTGTTCACTTTAATGGGGAAATTACAATAAAATCATGTGAAATATTAATTATCATAAATTTTTTAATCATTTTATCTATTGGGGATTGTTTTTAAATTATTTTCGTGTTTTTTTTTGCACTATAAGCGCATGTAAGTTACGAACTTTGCAATAACGGATAAAAGTGCACCTATGGATAAGGCATTATTTATTTCCAAAGTGATTGATTTTTGCCTTAAAGCAATTAGCATTAAAGGTTTTAGACCTCTCTGCACTTTTCATCAAAATTCAATTCTTCCATTACTCTTACTCGCGTATTTTTACAGATTTTCTCGAAATTTGTCTCACACTTCCGAGTTCAATCCGCCATTTCTAGCGGATATGCCATTGTTTCGCATACAATTTAAGTGACAGTTGACAATTCTATTAATAAAACCACGATTGGACTGACTCACGTAAGATTCCTTAACTCAATAGCGATAATGTGTATATTTAGTAGTGGAATGTATCTCTCTAATTCATGCCACGTATCGCGCCGAAGGTGTGCGAGAGATTTATTGTGCCTTTTGGTACATTAGAATCCCAATTTGTATCCTTTAACTTTTCAGTCCGCTATAACATAAATAGAGATGGAAGTACTGCAATAGCTATAAGTAAAGTTACAAGTGAATTTGTAAAAGGGGTGCTATAAAGGCAAGTCGATTTGGTAAATAGTAGGAACCATTATAAAGAATATTTATGGTACAGTGTGGTCGCGCGTCAGTGTCGAATGGTCCCCATGTGTTCTACTTACGTCTAATTTATAGGGGGCGCCGGGAGCCTTCTGCCTGTTTTCCTTACTTATTATGTATAGGAGTTACCCGTTACTCTGACCTCTTAGAAACTAATACGTGATAAACATACGAACTTACCTAATATTTGCAAAAACTCCGTGTCAACAAAACGTACCAAGGACGAGTATTAAGTTATTAACATAATCCATCTTAATTTTGACTTTAATCTGTGTAGCGGCTTAAGTAGGCGTGTGTTAATATTCTATATGATTCTAGAATAAGTATATTTTGACCTCTTTAGGGGAAGGGTAAATAGGTTAATATTATTATAATAAAATAGTAATATTTGAATCTAATAGCTGGTCACGCTATTTATGATAGATCACATGTTTCATGTGTCGCCTTTTAAGTCAAACTTCATATAAGCTACAAGTCTATTTTTCACATCATTGACTATGCATGTGTTCAGCCATGTGTTACTTAGATTTTCACCTAACCGAACACCTGAATAGCAATTATGTTACCCTTCGCATTGACCTTTAGCTTTAGGCATAAAGAAAGAGAACACTTTTTCAATATTATTCGTAATTGGAGGCAAACGAGCAGACGGATCGCCTGATGGTAAGCGATTACCACCAACTATGGACAATGGCAACACCGCAGGAGTCGACCATTAGGGAGGAGTAGGAGAAAGGAATGGAGCCTCCGGCAATCTCACACACCGCACGAAACGTAAAGATACTGTTACTTTACGTGAACATTAAGTACGAAGGTACCTCCCACGTCGAGCTTGATTCGCTGTATGTAAGGTATGAAATTTTGTAGGTAAATCGTGTTCACTATAGTCGACGATAATATTTGAGTTTATGACTTTGACATAAATATAAATAATATCACATAGAACTGAATACAAGCAAATGCGAAATTTTCTTTAACGACAATTTATATACCTAATATTTATTCTTTAAAAATTTAAATACCTGGCTCCCAATATCACTCAAGTTGAAAAAAGTTCTCTTCGCCTCCTTGGGTCTCCAATTGTAGACGACGGTTTTTATTCCTTTATATAGAAAAAAATCAAAATTTTAGTTAATTTTAGACAGGCTTCTCAAAATTAATATAAATTCGACTTTTACTATTATTCGATATTGTCTTTTTGTCCCTAAATTTACACACGCATTACGATCTTCACCTTTTTGGAAAAATCCGACTCCACTCATTCAAATTGACAAAATTATACAGAATACCCTGAGCATAATGTTGAATATGGCCATAAACGACTGGGTGGGGAATCGGGCCTCTGGCTTCAGGCACTGCCATCGTCCAATATATATAGGTACCATGTTGGACAATACGACCTTTCTCTTCGCTACTTGCCTCCGTTTAGGCGCGTCATGTATCTTTCCGCATCGCTGTTACTGTGGAAAGACTGTCGATAGCCTTGGTCACCATGGTCTGTCATGTAGCAGGAGCGCGGGTCGTATTTCAACCCAAGTATTTCCAACCTCAATGACATACTGTGCCGTGCTCTTGTCACCGCTGGCGTTCCAACCCAACTTGAACCTCAGGGCTTGGCACGCGACGATGACAAAAGGCCGGACAAGATGTCATTGCTGTCGTTGAATGCGTGCGTGCATGTTTGGTATGGGACGCGACGTGTCTCGATACCCTTGCGCGATCTCAGCTTCAAATACGTAAATTTAGTAGGAGATTATGTATTTGAGCCGTTTGGAGTTAAATCCATAATGGGAGCCATGAGGTCCAAGTGCGAGATTCCATTTTAGAGATCTCGCAAAGAGACTGAACGAGTCCTCGTGTGACCAGAGAGCTGACACGTATTTGACACAAAAGATAAGCATTGCTATTCAACGAGGTAATGCTGCCAGTCTTCTGGGCACGCTTCCAATTGACTGCGATGCGGATGACTTTCATGACGCCTTCTAAATTAAATTTTAATTTTCGATTCTAGTATAATATAATATCATTATGCTTATTTTAATTTTTAGTTGCTTTCCATTTAAAAGTTATTATATATTTATATAAATAAAAACAAAATACTACACTGTCGATGTGGTAATGTCTACAAAAGAATCGACGTTAACGCAGCCTTACAAAAACCTTTACAAAAATTATGTCACAAAAGTGCCGTATATTCGGTGATTTGCTACACAATACACACACTCTGGGGAAGAAACAACTCTCTACCTGTTTACTGTTCTTGAAAGATAGCAGTCTAGTAACTTTAAACAAATAACACCAGCATGCAAATAAATTCAGTTTCTTCGTAAATATAATTGGGTCGTTCGTACGTTCTAAATGGTTTTGACACTGACAATTTCGCATAAAGTTTGCCAAAGCTTTGTGCGAAATTAATACCAATAGTTAGAGACAAATCAAAAGTACAGTGACTTGGATTGGTGCCATAAATATTTGAAAAAGTTACAGAAATGAACCGGGTGCTGTATTAGGTGCTGAATGCTGGCAATGTTGTTATTAGTGCTAAAGAAAATGACAATAGATTGGTATTTCGTGGATTTGCCAACAGAAATACATAAAGGTCGGATAGAGTGTGAACAGTTATTGCTTCTTGAAATGTTAATAAGTTAATTTCACAATATTATTGGGTTAGAAGAGGACAGTAACTTATTTATAGAAATATCCGTAAACTGAAACAAAGGTACATGGTATATATGCCGAAAGACAATGTGAAACTGATGAAAATAAAGTTTCTGATGGTGCTCAGAAAGTTATCATGTCTAAGGCCCTGATACACCTGAGCATTCACGTTTTTTGTTTTGTCGAACCGAACAACGAACAGAGCCGAACTCTGCTTCGAACATTTTTACGATCTTTCCATCGAACGCTGTAATCATTAGAATATAGCAAAACGAATAGCAAAAGACTATGATTTATGCGTTGAGCAAACTAAAACTATATTTGAAGCTAGGGAAAGTTTAAATGGCCACCAATGTTTTTGATGCTGCTTCGAAACACCATGAATAAAAACATATGAACTTTGTTCTGACATTCGGAAACTTGTGTATGTCATTGTTATTGATACAATGGTGAAATTGATACCAAACAAACCCTTACGAAGAATTTTATACGAGCGAAAGTTACGTGCAAGCAAATTTTGGAGAGTTGTGTTGTTATGAGAAATATGTTTAATATAACCGGAAAGTTGGTGTTGGTTTTAGTCACCCTGACTGCTAAATTGGATGTCGTGGGTTCAATTCTCACCAAGGAGAACTCTTTGTGTGATGAACATGATTATTTGTTGTCTGTCTAGGTATAATTGATTACGTACGTATTTAATAAATTATAATAATTATGTGTGTTAATATTATTATACATAATATATGTGTGAAAATATATATTTTGATCAGTTATCTGCTTGTCATGGCACACGTTCTGCTTAGATTGTTATCACAAGGCCGTGCCATTCTATTCAATTCATATGACTGGATATCAACATCTACTTGAATTTCTATAAGAGGTTAATAATAGGTAATAATTATTAGTTTTGATAATGTTCTGTACTAAATGTATTGGTCATACGTTATTTTATGCACATTATAGACTATAGAGTCACGGGTTAAGGTTCTGAAAGTATTTATATATGAAAGTTTGAATTTAACGTATATATAGTCCAATTTTGTGAATTTTTAGAAAATTATGTGTAAGCTGGCTGTATTATTGTTTGTTAGACAAACAAAAATACAGCCAGCTTGATATTATAAAATTTGCGAAAGCTATTCTTAGTTTATTTATTAACATTTGAAAATTAAGTTGATATTCAAAGTTTTTATAAATTTTAAGTTATTTCAGATACAGTTTTATATGTTATACATTTCATAGCGACATATTCAGACGCACATTTACGTGTTTAAAAACAATATTAACGCATTATTCAATATATTTATTTATTTTTATTTATTTGACTTCTTGCACAAAACAATATAATTTGTACAAAGGCGGACTTAATGCCCAAGGCATTCTCTACCAGCCAACCTTTGGGTGGTGCAGAGACGAATCAAGGTGGGTGCTAAAACTACATGTAAACTACTAATCAACATACATAAAATATTACGTATAAATATACATATAATTTGAACTTATAAAATAAATATAGCCCTACAATATATAAATACATATATATTCCTACTTATATACATATGATACACATAAATATACTAGGAAGATTATTCTGTCGATTGTTCGAATAACTGCCGTCGTAAGCTAGCTTTAAAAAGATCACGAGAAGAGGACATCCTAATTTCGAGAGGGAGTGCATTCCACATAAGAATAGCCTGGATGTAGAAAGACGAGTGAACGAGAGTAGAGGTATGAGAAGGACAGAGAAGAAGAAGATTATATCTACTGTTTCATATGGCTCACATTAAATTTATACTCTTAGATGAATTTGTTTACTTCAACTGCAAGAAATAAATAATAGGCTCTAATTGGTTTAGCATTTTACTTGTACAAAAACGCGACCGATATACGAATATTTTATCATTTATAAAACATATATTTTTGGCTCTTTATAAATCCAGCAAAATATATTTGTCGGCGGGTTGCTTGATATTTGGCCGGTATCAACACTTCACAGTTTGTTATAAGTTCACACCAAATCAAATTAATAACTGAACACGAAATGAGTGACAGTTTCCGGGTATTTGTTGTCCGCCCAGCGTCTCCAAGAGAAGTGATAGTTGTCGTTGCTCCGCTGAACGTCAACCGTCATCCCCCCTCTTCAACTGTAGCGAACGTCATACTAGACTCTGTCGAAGCGCGCCATCTTCGCACTTCCGTTTCGTAGTCAATTCACGTCCCGTTCTGATGACCAATCCGATACGGCCATCCTACAAGACACACGTCCCTGTGTGTTAATCTGTAACAAAATTTTACACGCACATTATCACATTGCTCGGTCACTCCTGACTTTACCCAAAACAGTGTTAGGATGCCAATAAATTTTTTTTTACAAAATTACCTCCTACATTACATTCCTTACTATTATAGGAGCTGGATTCAGAGCATCACTGACAATACAGTCAATTACCATAGACTCACGTTATAATCATATCAAATAACTAAAGCTCTACAAGTGATTTATAACCATTCAGTAACCTCCAGTTACTAAACAAGGCACTCAACCAGCGATTCGGTTGCCACCTTTCAGTAAATTTCAGTTACTAAACCAGAACTCAAACAGTCACTCGGATGCCACCCATTTATTTGCGCATCCTCACACGGATCGCCAAGTCCCCTGGACTTTATGATTTCCTACAAAACCCATTTATCTGCGTATCCTCACAAGGATCGCCAAGTCCCTCCTGGACTTTATGGTTTCCACGAAACCCCAACACCAGAGTTGTCTGCCTACCGCGTACTCACGGACAACTGCCTTCACAGTTGTATTGAATCCGATCTGTACTGATTTGCAGCTACAAATCAACCTCTGACATTGAATCACACAACCAATCAAACACCAGAGTCGTCTGTCTACCGTGTACTCACGGACAACTACCTTAACAGTTGTATTGAATCCGAGTTGTACTGATTTACGGCTACAAATCGACCGCTGACATTTAATCACACAACCAATCAACATGTAAGCCTAGTTTTCTACTGTCTCGTCAGTATTAAGGTTCACACTTTGCTCTCTTCAAGATCGTCAGTTATGCTCTGATCCTCTGGCACAAAATTTCAGTATCAAAATCAATAATCAGGAAACTGAAAGTAAAACTGACATTTCACTATCGCTGTATCTCTCAAGATATTATTTAAAACCAAGTAAACCATAACATTTAAGCTCTACATGTGATCATGGCTATGCATAGCCCAGTAACCTCCAGTTACTCTACTTTCTGCGAACCCCACATGGGAACGCCGAGTCTCTCCAGGACTCAACCCGACCTCCGCCAGAGTTGACTGCAATACCGCCTACTCACGGACTACTAAGTTAGTAGACGCCAATTTCTACCGAGCTACGGCTACACGTCAGCCTCTGGTACGGTCTGATCCGATCATCATGTAAACTTAAAAACTTTCTTCAATATTAGAACTACTTTGTTCAGGCATTTTTCTCAACCTGTCGAGTGCGTACTTAAAGTTACGCTTAGAATTAAGGGCCTTGCGATTATAACGATCATCGTTATGAACTTCTGTGACCTCAAATGGGCTTTTATACTTTAAGATATTTCAAACCAAGTTAACCAATACATTACAGCTAAGGTCTTTGGACATCTTCTAACCAAATTCTTTTAATGAACTACATTCACTTTAATTGCCAGTTTCGGCCAGATAGGCTTTAGCTATACCAGCTACCAAGCTCCTCAAAGCCACATACAGGCCTCACACAGGCCCCGCGCCACACACGGGCCGCGCGCCACACACGGGCCGCGCGCCACACACGGACCGCGCGCCACACACGGGCCGCGCGCCACACACCAGGATTACCCACGGTTGTAGTTGCAAGCTCAACCGATTCACGAACATAGCAGCGTTAGCAATCGCCTTCGCTCGCGCCTTGTGGTCGCGCTGGTCCATGAAGCCACTTCTGATGTCGGCGGGTTGCTTGACATTTGGCCGGTATCAACACTTTACAGTTTGTTATAAGTTCACACAAAAACTAATTAACAAACTAAACACAAAACGAGTGACAGTTTCTAGGTACTTGTTGTCCGCCCTGCGTCTCTAAGAGAAGTGATAGTTGTCGTTACTCCGTTGAACGTCAACCGTCATCCGCCTCGTCAACTGTAGAGAACGTCATACTAACCTCTGTCGAAGCGCGCCATCTTCGCACTTCCGTTTCGTATTAAATTCACGTCCCGTTCTGATGACCAATCCGATATTTTTATATTAACAAAATAAACTCTGAATGAACACTGCGGTACAATTGCATGAACGATATTAGACGTAAAGCAGAATAAGTTCCGTATATGTTTTATATTTACACGAATAGTCAAAGGACAATGTTATTTAATATTAAACTTGTAAGAACAGTGCGCCACAGAAGGCCGCGCGTTTTCCTTCCAGCAGTGTGTTATATCTTCGTTGTTTTGCTCGCAAGACGTCCTACTTTACCCTCATTAATTTTTCATCTTTTTCACGCGACTCGATACAAGGAAAAAAGAAAAATGTCTCATGAAGTTTTTGCGTGCATCTAAACTAGGAAATAAGTAATTGTATTATGAAATATTCGAGCCGGTTTCAACAATAGTGAACTAACTATAGCGTAATGAAAGGTTTGTTAGCCAGTTGAACAAAGATCGCTAGTGCAAATAAAAGCCAGTTATACGGTTGCTATTGACGTAGCCGCTAATAATATAGTGGAACCGGCACCTGAGTAATTACTATGTGGCACAGAAACAGAAATGTTTATCATGAATAACCGGGCCAAGTGTTCGCGCACGAACGTAAGAACAGCATTCAGCTGTATGAACTGATTTACTGCAGCTATATGACTGCTTGCATGCACAGCGCGTTTTGTACTATTAGCAGATGAGCAGGATTAGGTCTTGTGGGTTCAATTACTATACGAGACACAAATAATGAGCTTCAAGGAAAAGTCAAAAGTTTAAGCGATATTTTGGTGTATTGTTGGATATGTGCAGCCCGCCATAGTATTCTACAAGACTAACTTATTTCAGTGCAGGAGATTTTATTTTCATTTTGCAGTTTCAGCGCTCGGTGCCTACGAGTAGAAGGAACCGTTGTCATTAAGTGTTTTTAATATTTTCCAGTACAGATAATAGAACAAACTAAGTACTAATTTATTATCAATGATTCACGGGTATCGGGTATATGCCTTGCTGGCTAGAAACGCTTATTATATGTTTATCTATATTGACCCCTCTACCTCTCTCTAGTACTATTTATTTAGTTCTTTAGTATCCAAGTCTCTTGTGTATCATTCTAAAATTTGGCAAGCAGCGTCACTTCTCTTGGATATCTATGACGTGCGGTCAGTAAATTTTAGTGGTATGTTTACAAACGATGTTCAAGTCTAACACTTTAAGAAGTACTAGTTTAAAACTTTTAATCAGGTGTTCCTTAAAATATGTTCATGATTTATTACGGGATGTCTAAAATGGATTAAAATGAGGAAGTCCCCATGCCTTGCGTAACGACTCATTAGAGGTGTTTAATCTATCTTCGGCCTAATGGAACGAATCAGCGAACTGACTTACAAAGAAAAAGGAAATTTTACTCTGTAGACTTTACAAATTTTCTACGGTTTTTCCGGCGCCGACACATGCGATAACCCCTTTGTCATGTAAGCTCGTATGTTACCAATTTAAATGTATCCGTTTCAAATTGTGTATACAAAATATACACTATTGTATATTTTAGCAATAGAAAAAGCGATTGTTTCTTATACATTTATTTTCTCCCCAATAAAAATTCAAATGTCTATAAAATGAAATATTAGATGGTTGATGGTTCTAATAACAATACGCTGTACGAGAATGCATAGCGGGGGGCGCCCTCGCCCTTGGCATTATTAGTTACTGTAGATATTATTTGAAATTCCTCAGGGATCAGATGGGTGTTGGTGTAATGAAAACTGGTCATGTAAAAATGCTTTCATTGCTTTTTACGCGTCACCAGAGGCAATTTAGACGTTGCGGTGTTTTGTAGACGATCGTCGAACACTGCCATGCTCCGGGGACCGGCAGATGATTCTATTGCTTACGCTCTGGGGGACGCACCACAATATATCTTGCTTCATTGATAGCTCAAAAAAATAGCGACTTGATACCGATCATGCGAGGGAAATGCTATAGTTTCATTCAATAAGTAAATAGGCTTATTATCTTAGTACTAGAATTTGGCATTGGGAAAAAGAGCCACAAAAATTATATGATTAAATACGTCGTTCATTTCTCGGATCCCAAAATGGTAGTATATTGAAACAGACATCGGATAATATTATTGGGAAAGTACTCATCTATTTGCGGTGGAGCTGTAGTGGATACAAGTGGAACTGGGACATGTGGTACTGCCTATTCCTATTCTCAGGGCATAACACACCTTTGGAATTTATTATTACTGCGCTGAAATATCTTTATTCCTTTTGAAAGCAACAAAATAAATATCTTGTAATCACAAAGTACGCGTATAAGTTAGGCTTATAGGAGCATAAAAATATGGCTGAATATGATAAACAATCGACAACAAGAAAAGTACATTTTTCGAAGAACCACGATAGTAAAAAAGTTCGTGAATGTGTACGGAAATCTTCAATGTATGAATAGATGAAAGGGCGCATGGAGATATGATGACATCTCGACAGGATTGTGATTGTTGTACGTATTGAACTGTAACTTCTTAGTTTATCTAATTTTGGCGAACAAAATCGACGCATAGACGTAGTGTAAGTAAGTGTAAGTCAGTTCGCGTATGTTGTGTGCGATCGTGCGAAAATAAGGCAGCAAAAGTTGATCGGTAACGCGGACTTGCCGCATTTAGACGTTCAAAAGAATAATCTTTTAAAATGGTTTCTGTTCAGCTTACGGTTTCACTTAGCAATCTCATCGGAATGGCACAGTTTCAGGTTTATTTTTTTAGGGGAGAGTTTTAATTTTTTTGAGTTCGCCCGGTCGTTTTGGAGTCGGCTTGCGCCCCCACAAACTGCTTCTTAACAATATATTTTAAGAGGGATCTCAATATCGTTAAGAATATTGATGTTGAGGCATATTCTTCAATCAGTAAAAAATAAATTGTGCGCGTAAACACAGTATGTTAGCAGTGTATCGTCCAGTGTTCAGTTTCCAATAATAATATTCCGTACCGAGGCAGATTCCACATATATCAATGTGTATAAATATATACGGAGACATCAAGTGTAAAAAAAACAATTTCAGAGATCGCTCCAAAATAAACAATGGGTTCAAAAGTTTGTTTCAGGCTCAACTTAGTGATAATAACAAAATAAACAATGTTGCGCTATCTTTCTGCCGAGATACTCAAATTTCTAAGAGAGCATTGTACAATATAAGAATAATTTCACGCTTATCTGAGAATGAAAGAATAGCACAAAATAATATATCAGCTGCGTATGTTCCCGCGTATATCACGAAGTCGACTGAGCGAAACGCCGGAGCTCCTTTTCTCAAGCGACGAACTTGGAATTCGATATTATTTAAAACATTGTTATAACCCCTTATGAAATAAAAAAAACAACTATGTATACTTACTCTGCCTACTGCATAGCTGCTTTCCAAGAATCGAATAGTAATTCAGATCAGAAAGTAATTGGATGTCTTTGTTTTGGACTCTCAAAGCGTATTGGAGCTAACTCTTTGAGTTTCACTAGTCTAATTGGCTAAAAGATTTAATTTAACTGTGTATTGTTGAACTATTTTCAAATCTAGACCAAATGAATATAAATTTAGACTTTGAGTTGTTTTGTAGATATTAGTTAAAGTGCTTGTTTATTTATGTCTGTCTCTATCTAAGTACCCTAATTTTATTGATTACACTGATATTATTTGCTTATTTAAATTCAGTGATAAAACCTTGGTTATGATTTGTGCAGAAAAACTATATCGATAATGATTTTACTTTCAAAGCTGAAATCTATAGCGGCATTGTGATGTTTACTTTTTAGTATCGCTTGATTAATTTTGATGTTGAAAGCTTTTGTGAAAAGCCCATTTGATCAAACACCAGGAAGAAATTATTATTCAGTTCGGCGACAAAATAATTTTCTGTCATCAAATGTCTCCGTAATAATGTCTTTTGTGAGTCAGCTGTCGGGATTCGGGATTCATTACTCGTAGTGAATATTGTATTAGTTATATAAAAGGGTTTCGCAAGTTTTTAATGAGAACTTTAAGTGTCCAATATGATGACAGTCATAACGGTTTCTGCGTTATGTGCATTAATACATTATTCAGACACAATCCCTCTTAAATCATCTCAATCTCAATTATGACATCTGATGCGTAGGGTCGTGTAGAACAGCAGTTGCATACATTTAGTCAATTTGACACGGATTGCTCCGAGACTAAAGTGCGGGACTGCGGAAGGAATGGGGAACACGGTGCGGCGTTCACTTTGAAAGGTATTCGACTATATGCAACAGAGAGTAATTTATTAAAAACGTTAATTGGACCACGAGCACGGGTCGGCGCGTTCAATTGACAGTGACAGACAAGTTTGAAAATGAAACGGAAACCGTGTTGAATAAAAGTGTTGACGGGTGACATTATTATTTGTAACTTTTAGGCGAATGGCGTTATATTTTCCCTCTCATAATTATTATATAAATTCATTTTTCACTGCAGCTCGAACACTAAAGTTGCCTTTGTGAGAGACCAAAATACAGTACACAGTCCTTAGAATGTAATAAGTTAAAAATATGCGCGATACACGTACTAACTTAGATTTTTATAGCATATATTTTTATTATTTAGTTTCGGTCCACGTGGAGAGCCTTGGGGGAGGCCTATGTTCAGCAGTGGACGTGGCTTTCGGCTGATATGATGATTAGCTGTCAGTAAGATAATTAAATTTCATGGTCCTTATTTATGATGCAAATATTGTTACGATTATGTGAAGACATCTATTATCCCAATCAAATGTAAATAATGTTTTAATTAGTGAACGAGTAAAAATATTTTACGTCTTCGCCAATTTCGACGGATGAAACTAGAGAAAATCTGTATACCAGCTACGTCAGTAACTCGTAAAGAGAAACTCGTAAAAGACTATATAAGGAAACGATTATTGCCCCTATCTGCAGTTTATAACGATTTTATTAGGTAGCAGTTTCAACACCAAAACTTCTATAGTGTTATAGCAGATAATAGTAACTCTGTACATGTTCAGAATGTTATTGCGAAGATCACTGGCGGCAGTAGGACGTAAGACGCGAAACATTCTAGCGCCAGTGATTGCCGAGGGGCGGTGTCTAGTGAATGCAGCGCAAGCTTATTGTCTGCACAAATACGACTCGTGACTGCCGCCTGACTCACCGCTTCCACAGGAAATGTACTTATGAGCAAACTACACCATTATCATTTAGTCACAGAAACCCCATTATTACATACAGCCATTCATTAATGATATTTATTACACTCTATTCGATGGTGCGTAATCCTCATTAACTTTATATCAAAACATTATGTAGTCAAGCCACGCAATTGCCAGGCTTTGCATAAGTACACCAATAAGTTAAGCGTTATCCTTGTTTGCTGCGAGAACACTTAAGACGCGTTTCGTGTAAAAGTATAAGAACTGTAGCAGTTTAAAGTCACTCATGTTCTTGTGTTCACAACAACGAGTCGTAAATTCTAAATTTGTACAAAATTGTACACATTTTTCTATAGTGTGTTTTCAGGTGCCGTTTTCGAACTCAAAACGATATAAACTTGACTTTAGTATCGATTGCAGCCATTTACTGTAACGTGTACCTAAACAGGAACTGGGCGTCGCAGAAACCATAACCGAGATTTATAGATATCGTGCGGGCTTCATTTTATATTTAAACTGATATTGTAGCGACGCTCCACATAGATACGTGCAACTAGGGATAGTATAAGAATATTCATACAATCCCACCAGAATAGCAGCACAATCACTTAATCGTTTTATGTTTGGACCATTTCTAATTTCGTGCGAAAGTCCAACGCACCACAATCCTCTTTGGTTTCGCCGCAGTTGGGTAAATAACGTCCCCTGTAATCGTCGTAATTGTGCAACCAAGCAGCCCTCGAAATATAACTATAACGCTTTTATTAAGCTCGCGGACCCGCCAAAGGGATACTCATAATTTAATTACGACCCTCAAAATAACTTATTTCAAGTCTACAGCCTCTACAGGAATTGCTTTGCTGGTTATTTGGTTCGACTGCGGAGTCAAATGTCGGCTGCTTTATTTTGTTATTGTTGTAAAACTGTTTTTGAGTATAATGCCGGTTTGGTAATGTCCCGGTAAAGTGTCACAATACTATTATAAACTATGCTGAATAGCACTTTTACTGCATAACATTGTAGTATATTTTACTTTAAATTTTAAACTACTATAACGTGGAACGGCGGTGGGCGGTGCTACAGTCTCTCCAACGGTGCCGGATTGACTACCGATATATCGAAGTGCTGAAGTGTTTGTATGAAAACGCCACTATGTCAGTCCGCCTCCAGGACCAGAGTTCGAAACCTATTCAACTCCAGCGAGGGGTGAGACAGGGGGATGTCATATCCCCGAAACTGTTTACCACTGCGCTGGAGGATGTTTTCAAGCTTCTGGACTGGAATGGACTCGGCATCAACATCAACGGCGAGTACATCACTCACCTTCGATTCGCAGACGATATCGTAGTCATGGCTAAGACCATGGAAGACCTAGGCACAATGCTCGATGGCCTCTGTAGAGTCTCCCAACAAGTAGGTCTTAAGATGAACATGGACAAGACGAAAATCATGTCGAACGTCCATGTTGTACCTGCTCCTATTCAGGTTGGGAACTCTACGCTCGAAGTTGTCGACAAGTATATCTACCTGGGACAAGTAGTCCAATTAGGTAGGTCCAATTTCGAGAAGGAGGTCAATCGTCGAATCCAACTCGGTTGGGCAGCGTTCGGGAAGCTACGACATATCTTCTCGTCCGATATCCCGCAGTGTCTCAAGACGAAAGTCTTTGACCAGTGTGTGTTGCCAGTGATGACTTACGGATCAAAGACGTGGTCGCTCACTATGGGCCTTATCAGAAGGCTCAAGGTCACTCAGAGGGCGATGGAGAGAGCTATGCTTGGAGTTTCCCTGCGAGATCGAATCAGAAATGAGGAGATCCGCAGTAGAACCAAAGTCGCCGACATAGCTCTCCGGATAGCCAAGCTGAAGTGGCAGTGGGCAGGGCACATAGCTCGAAGAACCGATGGCCGTTGGGGCAGAAAGGTTCTGGAGTGGCGGCCACGTACCGGACGACGCAGCAGAGGTAGGCCCCCCGCAAGGTGGACCGACGATCTTGTCAAGATCGCGGGAGGAGGTTGGATGCGGGCGGCTCAAGACCGGTCTGTGTGGAGAACCTTGGGGGAGGCCTATGTCCAGCAGTGGACGTAGTTTGGCTGATATGATGATGACGTGGAACGGCAAATTTTCTTCAAGTATCATATCATCATAATACTTCTGAAAATACATGAATATTTTGGTAACAAAATAGTAAAAGAGTAAAAATAAAGGCAAGTTTTGTACGACAGTTAAAAGTTATGAGATCTAAATACTTAGATGATAAGTTCAAGATCAGTTGGTCTGTCTATCTCTTATATTTGGTAATAAGGCGCCCCGACACTCTGACCCAAACGGGTTAGAAAAAATGTTCTTTTAGGGACGTTCAGAGGTTACGCTGTTTGGTTGATGAAAATTATCCATGAGTGATGCGTAAAAACGCATAGAAATGTATTTGGCTATATTTTTTTATCAATTTCTGTATTCAATTTGTTACTTAGTTTAGTTTGAAAACGCAAGTAAGCAACTAGACACTACATAAATAATTGTATGAGTGCTTAGTTTATACAATAATTACGAAAGTATCTCGGGACATGTTTTTACCATTAAATGAGTTTCACGTTCCAATTGTCTAAAACACTTTTGTCAGTCGAAACTTTGAAAGTAAAATGTCTGTGCCGACTGAGTCACAAAAGCGGCCATGATAGTCAATTATACCCTCTGCTACGATAAGCAAACATTTCTATAACAAACAGTTACAATTACCTACCAAACTGATGATACGCCTATAAAAAACTCGGTCTTTTTAACACGCTTTTATTAGGTCGTCGTGTATGTAACTATGTAATGGAATCAAAGGTAACTAATTTAACCATCTTTCAAGGGTCGTAGCGTAATGAAAATTGGCAGCTGTATGTAGTTCTGATGATAATTTAATAATATGGTACTGTCAAACTGATCTGATTATGGAGCCGGAAGATATGACCTGGAACTTCATGATTGAAAAACGTTTCATAGCTGTTTTGTATTTCTTATAAAAGTCTTGTAATGAACTTTGACTACAATTAGGTTTCAAGGTCTGATGATGAAGCCGGAAGATAGGCACTGGTATTCCATGATGGAATATCGTATCATAGTCGTGTTTGAACTTGTGAGAAAGGCCACTTAATGAACTTTGACTACAATTAGGTTTCAAGGTCTGATGATGTAGCCGGAAGATAGGCACTGGCATTCCATGATGGAATATCGTATCATAGCAGTGTTTGCACTTGTGAGAAAGGCCACGTAATGGCACTTTGAATTATTTAAATATTTCCAGTAAAATGAAATAAAATAATTGCCAAATATTCATAAACATTTTTCAAATTTCATAAAAACCAAAATCCACATTGACTGTTATGACTGGGACTTGAACCCACGCCTTCAAAGCGTGAGGCAGATGTGTTATCTGCACCGCCATCGCCTTGTTAACTGTTTGTAACGAATTTGGCGAACACTTGACAGAGTGTTACGATGACGAGTGTTTACGTCATCTAACTTGAAATTATCATTTCCAAATAATGAAATAGTCTTCAAACCTCTTTGTTTTGGTAATTATTCTGTTTCACGACCAGCCAACTTTTCGTGTAGACGTGTAGACGTCAGTATGACTTATGCTTGGACTAATCTGTTCCAATTCTTGGTGCATAGGGTTCCCACCAAGAACTTAGGGTCCCAAGCCAACCTCACCTGCAAGTGGTGCACCTGCCGATCAACGGACGAGGCTCTGGCAAACGAAATATCCCGATAAGCGGCAATAGGCTCGCCACCTATTACGTGGGATCAAAACACTGGCGAAAAGTGGGCGTTTAATATGCCTCTGCCTACCCCTTCGGGGAGGCAGGCATGAGTCTATGTATGTATGTAATCTGTTCCGTGACATTTTGACATGACACTGGCCGTTACACTCAGAGATTTTGGACGTTTAGGTTACACTACCCTCCTCTAGACATGCGCGTTCCGCGCATCCTTAGATCCACGATGCACAGCTCTCCTGTCGGCATGAATGTAATATACAGGGTGTTTCATAACCCCCCGTCCGATCAATGAAGGGGTTGTAGGGTAGAGTAAAATGATGAGGTATTTGTCATTAATTCACGAAAATTCAAGATACAATTTTCCCTGGTAAATTTAATTAACTTTAAATAATATCACATCAGATTACCCATGGCAACACTGAAGACTCATAAATCGTAATAACTAGGTATCTACCTAAAGTTCATAAAAGGTCGTTGAGTGCATCGGCCGGCGGCCGCGTCTAGTTACCCAATCCTTTGACAAAAGCCGAACATCAACTTTACACGTGCCATCATTTTAGGTCGGTACTAGGTAGGTATACCCATTTTATTTATGAGTTTGTTGCAACAGCTGGTTTATTGAATTAGGTAAAACGGAAGGTATTGTTTACGTTGTTTGTTTGCTTCGTAAGAGTGCGTAGCCAACTTTGGTGTCCGTGTATTCAGACATTTCAGATCACCCGAAGGCCTACGACATGGCCTTAGGTTCTTAGATTCAGTTTACGTGCCTTCTGAGTACGTGGGCACCCATCCAAGTGATGACCTGTGCAACCGTTACTTAACTTTGCCAAACTATTACGATCCAAAAGCTTAGTCACGCTATGAGCTCTGCAGTATTTACGGTAATTACTAATTTTTTAAATCTTAGGCAGGTTACCTTTAATTCCGGAAACTTCCAACTTACTTGTAAGCTGCGTACGACGATCATGCTCCACATGTCAACCGTAAAGGTTAAGACACTTACGGTTCCTTTTCATCAAAGGTAAATATTTGAAAGCACACTAACTATCACACTGTAGTTCACGAGGTGGTGAAGTCGTTGAACAACGCGCTCCAAAGGCACTGGGCACTGGCAGACCTGGTGGTCCAGCGAACTGTTCCTTCTTATCACTACGTGCACCTGCATGAATTCCATTCACTCCTACCTAAACACATTGAAATGTTAAAGTATTCAGAATTTGAATACGACCGACGACGTAACTATTTCACATTTTTCACAACGTAAGTTATTCCGGAAGTCCGAACGAAAATAATCCTAGAGCAAGACTGAGTGAACAGTAGGCAAATTGAAGTCGTAAAAAATTGCCATCGTCGATATCGTAATATCATTAATGTAATAATACGGTGCCGGATTGACTACCGATATATCGAAGTGCTGAAGTGTTTGTATGAAAACGCCACTATGTCAGTCCGCCTCCAGGACCAGAGTTCGAAACCTATTCAACTCCAGCGAGGGGTGAGACAGGGGGATGTCATATCCCCGAAACTGTTTACCACTGCGCTGGAGGATGTTTTCAAGCTTCTGGACTGGAATGGACTCGGCATCAACATCAACGGCGAGTACATCACTCACCTTCGATTCGCAGACGATATCGTAGTCATGGCTAAGACCATGGAAGACCTAGGCACAATGCTCGATGGCCTCTGTAGAGTCTCCCAACAAGTAGGTCTTAAGATGAACATGGACAAGACGAAAATCATGTCGAACGTCCATGTTGTACCTGCTCCTATTCAGGTTGGGAACTCTACGCTCGAAGTTGTCGACAAGTATATCTACCTGGGACAAGTAGTCCAATTAGGTAGGTCCAATTTCGAGAAGGAGGTCAATCGTCGAATCCAACTCGGTTGGGCAGCGTTCGGGAAGCTACGACATATCTTCTCGTCCGATATCCCGCAGTGTCTCAAGACGAAAGTCTTTGACCAGTGTGTGTTGCCAGTGATGACTTACGGATCAAAGACGTGGTCGCTCACTATGGGCCTTATCAGAAGGCTCAAGGTCACTCAGAGGGCGATGGAGAGAGCTATGCTTGGAGTTTCCCTGCGAGATCGAATCAGAAATGAGGAGATCCGCAGTAGAACCAAAGTCGCCGACATAGCTCTCCGGATAGCCAAGCTGAAGTGGCAGTGGGCAGGGCACATAGCTCGAAGAACCGATGGCCGTTGGGGCAGAAAGGTTCTGGAGTGGCGGCCACGTACCGGACGACGCAGCAGAGGTAGGCCCCCCGCAAGGTGGACCGACGATCTTGTCAAGATCGCGGGAGGAGGTTGGATGCGGGCGGCTCAAGACCGGTCTGTGTGGAGAACCTTGGGGGAGGCCTATGTCCAGCAGTGGACGTAGTTTGGCTGATATGATGATGACGTGGAACGGCAAATTTTCTTCAAGTATCATATCATCATAATACTTCTGAAAATACATGAATATTTTGGTAACAAAATAGTAAAAGAGTAAAAATAAAGGCAAGTTTTGTACGACAGTTAAAAGTTATGAGATCTAAATACTTAGATGATAAGTTCAAGATCAGTTGGTCTGTCTATCTCTTATATTTGGTAATAAGGCGCCCCGACACTCTGACCCAAACGGGTTAGAAAAAATGTTCTTTTAGGGACGTTCAGAGGTTACGCTGTTTGGTTGATGAAAATTATCCATGAGTGATGCGTAAAAACGCATAGAAATGTATTTGGCTATATTTTTTTATCAATTTCTGTATTCAATTTGTTACTTAGTTTAGTTTGAAAACGCAAGTAAGCAACTAGACACTACATAAATAATTGTATGAGTGCTTAGTTTATACAATAATTACGAAAGTATCTCGGGACATGTTTTTACCATTAAATGAGTTTCACGTTCCAATTGTCTAAAACACTTTTGTCAGTCGAAACTTTGAAAGTAAAATGTCTGTGCCGACTGAGTCACAAAAGCGGCCATGATAGTCAATTATACCCTCTGCTACGATAAGCAAACATTTCTATAACAAACAGTTACAATTACCTACCAAACTGATGATACGCCTATAAAAAACTCGGTCTTTTTAACACGCTTTTATTAGGTCGTCGTGTATGTAACTATGTAATGGAATCAAAGGTAACTAATTTAACCATCTTTCAAGGGTCGTAGCGTAATGAAAATTGGCAGCTGTATGTAGTTCTGATGATAATTTAATAATATGGTACTGTCAAACTGATCTGATTATGGAGCCGGAAGATATGACCTGGAACTTCATGATTGAAAAACGTTTCATAGCTGTTTTGTATTTCTTATAAAAGTCTTGTAATGAACTTTGACTACAATTAGGTTTCAAGGTCTGATGATGAAGCCGGAAGATAGGCACTGGTATTCCATGATGGAATATCGTATCATAGTCGTGTTTGAACTTGTGAGAAAGGCCACTTAATGAACTTTGACTACAATTAGGTTTCAAGGTCTGATGATGTAGCCGGAAGATAGGCACTGGCATTCCATGATGGAATATCGTATTATAGTAGTGTTTGCACTTGTGAGAAAGGCCACGTAATGGCACTTTGAATTATTTAAATATTTCCAGTAAAATGAAATAAAATAATTGCCAAATATTCATAAACATTTTTCAAATTTCATAAAAACCAAAATCCACATTGACTGTTATGACTGGGACTTGAACCCACGCCTTCAAAGCGTGAGGCAGATGTGTTATCTGCACCGCCATCGCCTTGTTAACTGTTTGTAACGAATTTGGCGAACACTTGACAGAGTGTTACGATGACGAGTGTTTACGTCATCTAACTTGAAATTATCATTTCCAAATAATGAAATAGTCTTCAAACCTCTTTGTTTTGGTAATTATTCTGTTTCACGACCAGCCAACTTTTCGTGTAGACGTGTAGACGTCAGTATGACTTATGCTTGGACTAATCTGTTCCAATTCTTGGTGCATAGGGTTCCCACCAAGAACTTAGGGTCCCAAGCCAACCTCACCTGCAAGTGGTGCACCTGCCGATCAACGGACGAGGCTCTGGCAAACGAAATATCCCGATAAGCGGCAATAGGCTCGCCACCTATTACGTGGGATCAAAACACTGGCGAAAAGTGGGCGTTTAATATGCCTCTGCCTACCCCTTCGGGGAGGCAGGCATGAGTCTATGTATGTATGTAATCTGTTCCGTGACATTTTGACATGACACTGGCCGTTACACTCAGAGATTTTGGACGTTTAGGTTACACTACCCTCCTCTAGACATGCGCGTTCCGCGCATCCTTAGATCCACGATGCACAGCTCTCCTGTCGGCATGAATGTAATATACAGGGTGTTTCATAACCCCCCGTCCGATCAATGAAGGGGTTGTAGGGTAGAGTAAAATGATGAGGTATTTGTCATTAATTCACGAAAATTCAAGATACAATTTTCCCTGGTAAATTTAATTAACTTTAAATAATATCACATCAGATTACCCATGGCAACACTGAAGACTCATAAATCGTAATAACTAGGTATCTACCTAAAGTTCATAAAAGGTCGTTGAGTGCATCGGCCGGCGGCCGCGTCTAGTTACCCAATCCTTTGACAAAAGCCGAACATCAACTTTACACGTGCCATCATTTTAGGTCGGTACTAGGTAGGTATACCCATTTTATTTATGAGTTTGTTGCAACAGCTGGTTTATTGAATTAGGTAAAACGGAAGGTATTGTTTACGTTGTTTGTTTGCTTCGTAAGAGTGCGTAGCCAACTTTGGTGTCCGTGTATTCAGACATTTCAGATCACCCGAAGGCCTACGACATGGCCTTAGGTTCTTAGATTCAGTTTACGTGCCTTCTGAGTACGTGGGCACCCATCCAAGTGATGACCTGTGCAACCGTTACTTAACTTTGCCAAACTATTACGATCCAAAAGCTTAGTCACGCTATGAGCTCTGCAGTATTTACGGTAATTACTAATTTTTTAAATCTTAGGCAGGTTACCTTTAATTCCGGAAACTTCCAACTTACTTGTAAGCTGCGTACGACGATCATGCTCCACATGTCAACCGTAAAGGTTAAGACACTTACGGTTCCTTTTCATCAAAGGTAAATATTTGAAAGCACACTAACTATCACACTGTAGTTCACGAGGTGGTGAAGTCGTTGAACAACGCGCTCCAAAGGCACTGGGCACTGGCAGACCTGGTGGTCCAGCGAACTGTTCCTTCTTATCACTACGTGCACCTGCATGAATTCCATTCACTCCTACCTAAACACATTGAAATGTTAAAGTATTCAGAATTTGAATACGACCGACGACGTAACTATTTCACATTTTTCACAACGTAAGTTATTCCGGAAGTCCGAACGAAAATAATCCTAGAGCAAGACTGAGTGAACAGTAGGCAAATTGAAGTCGTAAAAAATTGCCATCGTCGATATCGTAATATCATTAATGTAATAATTCTTTGAAAAATGAATGTTGTGACACATTTCATGTTAAAATTTATTAAATCGATACTAGCTGCTATCGAACGTAAACATCTCTACCGCGTTTCGGTATTGTGTCGAGCGGCTCGTTTGACGGTAAAATTGCACTATTTTAAAGGCGCCTTGCCCTTTGACACGAAAAGCCGACAATATTTTAATAGAATCATAAAGGATACCGCCGCTGAGTGGAGTGTTGCTAGTTTAGGGAATTTTCCCTAATTTCGGGGTAATGTTTCTCGTTAATACTATACTAAGGAAATAAATTGTGATGATTTATGAAGACCTGGATTTTTTTTATTATTTTTCCTAGTATGTCTAGCAAGTCAGTAATATGTGGTTTCGGGATCGGACAGGGGGTTATGAAACACACTGTATAAGTCAATGGCATGAATCAAGTCATTAAACTTCGTAGATATAGGATTGTAATCTTTGTGCAGATTTGCTTTTTCTGAGGCACAAAACTTTCCCCATGCCACCACCTTTCATTAGAATCTTGACCTCTCCACACTTAAGGATACCACCTTTACTACCTAATCTGCATCGATGATCTCTGAAGAAATCCAACCCAACAATGCAATCGTCTACGATATCTGCAATAACAGCTCGTTGCCAAAATAGGTTGTCACCGATTTTTAACACGCTTTTATTAGGTCGTGGTATATGTAACTATGTAATGGAATCTAAGCTAACTAATTTAACTATCTTCCAATGGTCGTAGCGTAATGAAAATTGGCAGCTGTGTGTAGTTCTGATGACAATTCAATAATATGGTACTGTCAAACTGATCGGATGATGGAGTCGGAAGATATGAACTGGAACTCAACATGTATGTAACTATGTAATGGAATCTAAGCTAACTAATTTAACCATCTTCCAAGGGTCGTAGCGTAATGAAAATTGGCAGCTGTATGGAGTTCTGATGACAATACAATAATATGGTAATGTCAAACTGATCTGATGATGGAGCTGGAAGATATGAACTGGAACTCGACATGTATGTAAGTAACTATGTAATGGAATCTAAAGTAACTAATTTAACCATCTTCCAAGGGCCGTAGCGTAATGAAAATTGGCAGCTGTATGTAGTTTTGATGACAATACAATAATATGGTACTGTCAACCTGATCTGATGAAGTTCCGGTTCATGTCTTCCAGCTCCATGCTGGAAGACATGAACCGGAACTTCATGATGGAAAATCGTATCATAGCTGTTTTGGATTTCTTAGATAAGTCTTGTAATGAACTTTGACCACGACTAGCTTTCAAGGTCTGGGGGCCAATTCTGCTATTTTTATATGACATTGATATCATATTTTGAATGGATTTAAAAGCGGTATTCTGATAACCTTATGTCACTTGCTCCTTGCTTAGGTCATTATCGAATAATTTAAAATAAACAGTTCGTCGTTGACACATACGAACTCGTTACAATTTCATTCAAATATCATATAATTTAGAAGAATACTCTTTTTGTGACGTAAGTATGACACTGACATCATATCGCGACTATATTTATTTAGCGGAATTGGGCCCCTGATGATCAAGCCAAAAGATAGGCACTGGCATTCCGTGATGGAATATCGTATCATACTTGCGTTTGCACTTGTGAGAAAGGTCATTTCATGGACTTTGAACACGATCAGGTTTCAGGGTTATAACAAACCAATTATATATTGTAGACCACGCAGTGGTGTAGTTAGGGTTCGTACTTTTGCGCCTGGACAGGCGTATGTGGCCCTGAGTGTAGTAAAATCACTTAGTGGTCTCCTGATTGAAGAGCTAGATTGTTATAAGCTGACAGATAAAATACCATGTAATACAGACGCACAGGCGGAGATAGAGAGGATGCGGGCTCATTCGCCTACTTAAAATAAATGTATAAATGTTAAAAATATTTCGTTATCAAAGACCAAAAAGTATAAAATAAATTAATAGTTTAAAAAACACTAGAAAAACACGCTTTTATAAATGCACATAAAAACAACATATAAATTATGGATCGTTCAAGTTGTCTCTATTTCTTGGCTGAAGTGTAAACTATGTGCTTTTAATTATAATATTTGATTGTAAAAGCGTGAGGCGCTGGAACAGGAAAGACGTTCTTGTTTAACTTGTTGAAAAATCAAGTGAATAGATGTTGCGGGAAGTAGGTTCCACAGATTGGCGCTCTTACAGGAGTTGCAGGACGAGTAGTATGTTAGTCTATTCATTTCTGACCCTGAATAAGTTACTAAGTAGGGACATGGGTTGGACACCACCCAGGAGATTTCTTGATTAAATTTTTATGGCATAGGAATCAAACGAGCAGACGGATATCCTGAAGCTTAGTGATTAGCGCCACCCATGAACAACCGCAAGCAACCCCAGAGGAGTCTCGAGAGAAATACCTACCTGGATGTGAGGAATAACAGGAGATGAAAGGAGGATTGTGTGATAAAAATGATGATACTGGGTGTAATTAGGTAATAATATGTATGGAATACGTAGAAGAAATTTATAAATATGTTTATTAGTTATCTAGGTCCAATAGTATAACAGACTCGGCCTAATTTATGGACCTCTTGTCCTAAGATATTGTGCTAGGTCTGCTCAAAATACTCGGCGATAATGTAGGAAGGAAACCTTAAAAAATACGTAAACTTTCCAAAAATATAGGGATTGCTTACACAACTTGAATCATTTGGTTTCTATAAAGTTTACCAAAATGTTTGGCAACAATATTTAGAAACCAAATTAAGAAGTTACTTATCAAAAGCTTTTTTAAACATAAATTGTAACTTTATAAAAATGTTCTTAGTTTTACTTTATTATATTTGCGGTAACCGTTCATAGAAGTGTAAGCTGAACTCAAGGCTTGCGAGGCGTAGGTACCTATTATACATAGGTAACTTCTTCGTTTTGCTAGCTATATTTTAGTTGTTATTTATGATCTTCCGTGAAATAAGTTCACTGTTATTTTATTCGAAAGGATACGATAAATAAATCTACAATTATTATCATTCTAGAGTAGAGACCGCGCTCTAGGTGGCGTGACGATATACGCAAAGTGGCTGGCAGCGGCTGGACACAAGCCGAAACTTGTGCTCAGTAGTGTGCTATCGAAGAGGCCTAATATCAAGCAATGGATCAAACAGTAACGACTCAAAGCTATTTAATAAAATACTTAAAATATTTATTTAAAAAGCGTGCATTTCATAATGAGTAAATGTATCTTCGGTTTTTATGGGTCATTTGATAGCACTCTCTTTGATTATACCTAGATCAAGTTCTACTTGCCAGGAACTGTGACCGCAAAGATGTAACTTTGATATTAAGAGGATATTCCTGTCGCTTTCTAAACGAACTGTGACTGGGTCATACTTGAGCATATTGCGCAAAATGTGCCTAGTTTAACCATGTGGTTTAACCTCGAAGTCTCGATAGTTAGATATAGCATAATATAAAAGCGTCTCAATATACCATCCAACATTACTCATTAGTAACATCAATATTTAATAAAAGCAAATAGGTTGATCCGAAGTCAAGTGGCCACCGGTGCGCGGTGAACGTACTCCAACCCAAGGGAACACGTTCGTTGCTGACCTCGTTAAATTGATCAGGTTCCCCACATAATGCCGGCACACGTCAACGTCTCACACCTATTTAGTGACGAATTTCTATGTAAATTACCAAGACGCCCCGGATTTGCCATGTTATGCGTACAATTTCATTTCATCATATACGGCTACTCGTCAAGCTAGACACTTTGACCTTTGAATCGTTCTTAGGGCCTCGGATATAAGGATTAAAATCGTACTGCAACTGTATAGTTAGACTTGTAGCCGTGTGTGCTCGGTCAGAATACCCTCTGTGACGGCCTAACTTACAATAAATTACCCTCGCATATTATAAAGTAGACGTTATTATATTTGGGTATAACGGTGAAATTTAAAACATATCCGTAGATATTTCATGGCCCGTGCAGGTATAATTCAGGTCGTCGGATGGTGCTAAATCACAGTATTCTCCTATTTCCGATATAAAATTCCGCAGGTATATCTTTTAGAATTTTTCGCCCGATATTTAGAATATTTGGCGCACAGAGTTTTTGGAACAGTAACTCACACTTAACCGGCTTTTATATTTCGCCTAGATTCCCGCCTCTTCGTTCGCCGTGGCAAGAGCCGGTCTCATTATACACCAAGTGCCAAATTTATTTTATTTCTGGATTTACATTTAAGCAAAGAGTAAAGAATTATTTACGAAATCCAGTCCAAGAAAATTACTTTTAAGTAATTTAAATAAGGTATGGTAACAAAATCTATACCTATTATAAAATGAAGCTCCCCTGCCACCCTGTCTGTTTGTATGCATGCTATAAGCTTAAATGCTTCTGAATAGATTATTGTACGGTTTTTACCAATAGATAGTGTGATTTCTGAGAAAGGTTTGGATGTATAAATATCACGCAGGCGGAGCCGCGGTCGAAGTCAAGTAATATATAAAAGCCTTAGTTGTTCTAGTGAACAAATAATATTAATACAATATTTTTCATTAACTGATGATACGAGTGCGAATTCTCTCGGTATATCCCCAGCACATATAAACATCGAAATTGTTATGACTCTTTTGAAATGGGTTTCATTCTATATTTAACAGAAGCCATGTCGACGCACAAACGAACAGGCTTATTTTCATATAAGCAGTCTTGTAGGTAAAGGGAAATGTTATTAGGGATAATAGGAGTCCGGCGAGACCCTTTAGACAGGGTAGACAATAACCGTTTCCTCTTCAATATTGCTCCATCTATAGCGACGAGCAACCTGCGAGCGGGGCGCGGGCGACACCGAACGATTCGACGGTAGCGATTTATATAACAACCGGAGCGCCCACGATGTGCTCGCGTACTTATTTCAATAAAGCTAAACCCAGCACACAATCAGATAAATCACTAGTCAGTTAACAATATACGCTTGGTAGCAAAACATAGGGCATCACATGTTTATCTTTGTTCCCAAGTTGTGAGATTCGACCGAGGGAATTAGGTTATTGCGATGTTCCTCGCCGATTGCTCAAACTATTTGTGAGCGAGGAAAATATTACATGTGGCCTCAACATGCGCGTTCACGTTGCCTCAAGCTTTTTATCTTCATTTGAAAGAGCAAAGCAATTTCATAAATCTAATGAAAGCACTTTTCTTTGTTGCTTTGGTTGTCCCGTGAAATAGGCATGTATCCAATAATCCGACCGGTTGGTGTAGCGGGAGTGTAAGCGACTGCTACGCCGAAGGTCGCGGGTTCGATTCCCGCTCAAGTCAAACATTTGTGTGCATGAACATGGATGTTTGTCTTGGTCTGGGTGTTTCTATGTATAATATGTATGTATTTACAAAAAAAAGTATATATGTATGTTCATCCATTATCTAGTACCCATAGTACAAGCTCTGCTTAGTTTGGGACTAGATGGTGTTGTGTGAATGTAAAAAAAAAAATCTCTTTTGTAATAAAAATATACTTTAATCTTATAATAATATCTTAATATATAAAATCCTTGCGTTACTGACTGACTGACAGACACGCTACAGCCGAAACTGTTGGGCGCAGGAAGCTGAAATTTGGCATGTATGTTCCTTGGGGACCACAGGGGTGCACTAAGAAGGGATTTCCCGAAATTCCCACGGGATCAGCCAAAACGGTTAAATTAAAAAAAAATGCAGGCGTAGCTGCTGGCGTCCTCTAGTATTAGATAAGATCGTGGCAGATGGGCCTGTGGTGTTGTGGTATAATCAATCGATCCGTGAGCTTTACCGACGGTTCTTGCGTCGACATTACCATAGATGGAGATTGATAAAGTCAGTCCCCGTTTATGCCTCGGGGTACGTAAGTCTGTCGAGCGTGAACATGACGACACTATGATGGGGAGTCAACTCAGCACCCTCAAACATTCTGGTATTTAATATACCTACCCGTAGTATATTGTTTTTACTTCTAAATTGAGGCAGAGAGAAGTAACGTCTTAGAAAATATGTACACAATCATATCTAAATCTAGCTAGTAAGGTTGGCTAGCCGTACACCATTGGGAATACCAAAAAGTAAGTCAAGGATGAAGCCAGACTTATGTTCCATATTAACCTGGATGATGGCTCGTACAATGTATTGATATAGAATTACTACTCTATGTACAGAGTAGATCTAATATAGCAAATATGATTAACTTGCTTCGGTGCACGGCTCCGTCCGCAAGGTTTGATGATAAAAGTAGGGCTTATATATACCCTGGCTTCAGAATTTTATACCAAATTCGCTAACGGCTCAGCAAGCTTTACTGATATTAAACCGATAGACAAACGGGAGACAAATAGTAAGAACTACTTTTGTTTTTAGGTAAGAATTAGTATTCAAATAACTGAACTAATTGAAGTACTTAACACAACGGTTTTAATTGTCGTTGGACAGCCGCGGAAATAAAATCTTTAATGGAGCTTAATAGCGCCTCAATCAGGTCGATCTTATCGTGATAACTTTTAACTATCGCTTCGAACTACTTAGTGTAAAAGACAAAGTTCGTCTACCTACACTGAAAGCGACAAATGTACTAATTTGCAAAAAAAAGATAATCGCTTGAAAATGTTCATGGTAAAAATTACCCTACTTTTTACGATGCACATTGCATTTATTCCAATTATTTCATACATTGCCTGTCACATAAAAGCTATATGCTATCGCAGACTTTTATTTAGAAGTATTTAAGATAAACTGCAATACCACGGTACATTATTTTCACGTAGCTCCAACGATTTGGCAGCGCATGTCTAGATAGCTCTCTAGGGCAGGCATTTATTCCTGCTACTACTCCTTGATACTTGTCATCTAATTTATTGCAACTTTCTTGATACTAGTCGAACTAATATAACGACCAAATATACAATATGTTTATAAATCGTAGCCTACATGTTATTCGCATGTAGGTATAAGAAATCCACAGACACACACATACATAAATCAGAATAACATATTACTGTAAAGTTTCATTAAATTCGTGAAAGAGAAACCAACATCCGGCCATCCATCCATCCGCACAAACTTTGGCACGTATTATAATTAGTAGTATGTACTTATTTATTCATGAACGATCAAAAACCTGACACATTCCTGCGACAGTATCTGTAGGTTTTTATATTCAGTTCTACGAAGCGGTTTCAGTTTCATGTTATGATGTCTTAAAATAGAAATAGCAGTTGCCTGCCCTAAACCTTCAACTTTTATTTTGCCTCCTTATAGGTGGCACATTAAAGAACCCTTCCTTAGTAGGTACCTAAACTGTCTAAGTCATAAAAGGAACCCGCTGTCTAAATTTTATTATTGTAGTCAGCCAGGACAAGTAATTTTATATAAAGACTAGAGGACGCCAGCAGCTACGCCTGCATTTTTTTTAAATTTACCCGTTTTGGCCAATCCCGTGGGAATTTCGGAAAATCCCTTCTTAGTGCACCCCTGTGGTCCCCAAGGAACATACATGCCAAATTTCAGCTTTCTGCGCCCAATAGTTTCAACTGTAGCGTGTCTGTCAGTCAGTCAGTAACGCAAGGATTTTATATATTAAGATGTTATTATGTTCATGATATAACGGTTAGCTATACCCCACAGAGTCGACACGATCCTTGTATTATCTGATGCACCACCTAAATCTGTACTATGGAATGCTTAGTAAATAATATTTTGAAGACTTACAAGTATCATGTAAGACATGCGAATACGGACAATTCAACTTACAATAAAAACACGCGTCGTCATCTGTCGCCGCAGAAGTTCCCGCTCGACCGTGTCCGCTTGTGCGGCTCAGTAGGTACGTACCTACTAGTAACTAAATGTTCTTGATATCATGTGAAAACGTTGCAATGCAGAAAATCAGGTAAAAAGTGTACTTTTCATAAAGTTACATATAAATGTACTCCAAACTCTATTAGAAGCGCCATTGAAGATGAACGAGAAAACTGAACTCTAGAAACTCTTTAATTTAGGTACAGGAAACATTTACAACATTACTGTTTAAAACAAAGCAGAAGGTATGAGTAGGTATAGGTAATTTCCATCACGGGCCAAGACAAATGATTCTTCTTGATATCTCTCTTAAAAATTGAGATGCCAGTAAAATAGGAATTGTGTTTCCTTTGGATATCTGTCTGAGAAAAGGGAGAACACTAATTTTGTTATTTTGTTCTTGAGTTATACAAAGCTAACTGTAAACGTTTTCATTACATTCTATTAAATAAATTATAAATTAAATGTACACAGCACAAACAGAGTTCAAAGAAACTTAATTGTCTAATAAAAGATGTTTATATATTTTACCATTTACCTATTATAAAAAGTAAAAATATGTTCACTTCTTGCATTTTCCGGTACCTTATCACGTTGTCGCTTGTGCGTACAGTTCTCGGGGCTGAAAAGCTTCCACATTATTTCGGGGTCACAAAGCTTCCAATCATTTTGGTACTTTTACTTATTCATGATGTTTGCGACAGACATTAAAAACTATGAAAGTGAATAGTGTATTCAAAACCGCGAGTGAAAATCGTATAAAATTATTGTTATCTAATCGTGCGGTACACCGGGTTCGGTTCACGGACGTGTCAAAACGTTAAAAAATAGCTAAAATAGTGTAAATAGTTAAATCTTTAATATAACGTACTATATAGTACATGAACATTAGTCTAAACCTTGTGCTAACTGTAGAGACTTAGATATCGATCATAAATAGTGTTATCAGTTGTAACAGATAATAACTAATACTTCATAAAACAGCTGTTTGTTTACATATTCGTTTTATAGTTTTATAAGTGTTTTTTGGCTTCATATAGACTTGAAATCATGTCTAGATACATACTTTCTTATTGCTAGTTATTACCTTATATAGTTAAAATAAGCATAATAACAAACATTTGTATGTTTATCATAAAGTTTGTTCATGTACGATAGTATTTACTTAAGAAATTCTGTATTTTTCTTATGATTCATAAGTTTTCATGTAATAGGTTCGAATTGAATAAACATATCTTCATGGTGTTTGTTTTAATAGATGCCCCATATAGTTGCACACAACGGCCTACCAAAATTATATATATAAATTTAGTATACAATAGTTTTTCAATAGAAAATATAGTGGGCGGGCCCTTGTGTGACAGCATTTTTTGGGAGTTTTTAAGGAATATAGTTAGGTTTAGGTATTGTATACCGATAGATAGAACTTAATGAGACCTATCTAACGATGTATAGAGCATGTACGTATATATAATAGAAACGAATAATACGTAACATTTGTACTTTATTTTAAATAAAAATAAACGAAAGATTCTCTGTGCACGTGTTCGGTGCGATGGTCGTCGATAAGGTAAAGTTTCGAGGTACTTAAGCGACCATGTATTCGGCCAGTTGTTGGCGTCCCAACCACCATCTTCTGACCTATGTAACCATCAAGCACCGCACACCTGAACAGCATCGCTCTCAACGTATGAAGATGTTTCATTTCTGAAGCCCTTACACATCGAAGCCATACAGTCCACACACATAGAAGAACACGCATCGTCGTAGGCACACGTCAGCAGCACACCACCAGCGCACTGTAGCGGACTAGCAAAGGTTCGATTCCTGGCATCCGTTACACATGAAAACGAATAACGCAACGTATTATTATTACCGCACCATATTACTTAGATACGGTAATAATTATACCTTATCGCTTTAGTCCATTTATGAATAGTGTTTTCTAGTCTAGACTGGCCTATTTATAAATGGGTTGTATTTAACTGTTAGTCAATTTATTTCTGGTTTCCACCAAAAATACTAATTGCACCAATAAGCTAAGTTGACGGAGCCCTGCTTCGCAGGGCTCCTATTTTTGGGAGCAGGGTCACAAGAGAACCTAACATAACCTATTAAGTTTTCTGAGTGGATAAGTTTCCCGAGCGGACAAAACTTTTCATATCAAATAATATTTTGTAAAAAGATCATCATTATTATATATTGATATATAATAATGATGATCTTTTTACAAAATATATATTATTTATTTGGTGTGCAAATAGTATTTTAGTGTGCAAGTCAGTATTTTATAACATTTTTGATACGCTGTTAAAAATATCCCTTTATAAATTGGATATACATATTTGGTCGCTAAGGAGACCAACCCCTAGAGTACAAATATATGAATATCAATTTACTTATTTCAATTTTGCCTTTGATGACTTCTTATCCATATAAACCTAGTAAGTCTAAATTAAACAACCCTTTGTGAGTAAAATATAACGGATACAAATATTGCTCCTCGGAAATGTTATCACTACCATGTCACATTCTTACAATTTCGACCATAATTTGAACACCGACCAATCCTTCTACATAAGTACAAACTTGAATTACCTATGTGCTGAACAAATACTATTTTCTCGTCAAATATTAAGATCACTACAATTATGAGTCATCATTCTCTTAGCGTTATCCCAGTTTCAATCTGGGGTCCGCTTTCTAGTCTAACCGGATTTGGCTGAATATTAGCTTTTCTGCAGAGCAACTGCCTGTCTGACCTCCGCAACCCGAAGGGATAGCGATATTCCATAATTTATTTAAGTTTATTAAGAAGGTACTGACGCCCTGTAACGACTGTCAAAGATCTTCATGACAACCGGGACCGACGGCTTAACGTGCTCTCCGAGGCACGGGACAAGCGATAATTAATCATTCTATACGCACATAACTCCGAAAAGTCATTGGTGCGCGCCGTGGATTTGAACCCGATATGCTCTGCATGGCAGTCTGTTGGTATATCCACTCGGCTATCGCCGCCTATTACCGCCGCCACTACAATAATGAGTACTTACTAATAACAATTAACGTTATTTTGGTTATAACACTAAGTATTTTACATTGACTAAGATATACCTACATGGCCAACATACCTGTAAATTAATATACATAATATTCCGCATAATTTTAAGATAAATAATGGGAGTTATCGACAAATATACAATATACAATATACGTATTCGGATCCTTGAGCCCAATAGTTTGTGTATAATTATTAGTAAGTAATTATTTCGGTTTGCCGCTGAGCAGTAAAACTGAAATGTTTACCGGGCTTACTCATTAGGGCTGCGCACATATAGCGAAGCGAAGCGCAGCGCGTTTTTCACTGTCAAGTTGATATCGACATTATTCTCATTTTAAATAATGTTGCAAATCTATTAACAAAACAATGTTTATAACCCACACGCACACACCAGCAACAACTATTATGTGATAATAGATTGCAGACTATTTCTAAATGATAACAATGTCGATAATAGTTTGACAGTGAGCAATGCTCTCCGCTGCGCTTCGCTATATGAGCGCCGGGCCTTAGGCGTTAAAAGAGCAACATGATATACAACCATTGTACAATACAACACTTCTGTGTATCTTGCTGAGAATCTCGTGCGCGAATTACAGGAGTAATTGTATATTATATGAGCTGTTAATGAGTACTAACACATTTATGGTGGCATGGCGGTTTAGATGCCATTCGTTACTCGTTTTAATCATCGTAATACTAGCAGTATTTCGTAGTTAAACCATGTCGTGTATCATTTGTTTGATGGAGCTTTCGGAGCTGACGTTCAATATCTATCGGTGCAATATCTGTTGCAGAAGTTTCTTAGGTAGACCTGTCGCGGTATAAAATGGCCTAATTTATATTCTATAATTATATAGGTATTGGAAACATACACTTACGTCACCTCAACAGATGTGTAGATACTTAACGTAAAGTTCACAAGATCGTCTCATTGCCGATAGAAAAGCAAAGCCAATATCTTACCCACTTAGATAAACGTTATGCTTTTAGATTTCGCCGTGCAGACGGTAGCAGCACTTTAGAAAAAAATATTACAGCGGCATTTGGTTAGACTAAGAGCCGACCTCAATTCGCTTGGGAATAATTAGCTTGGTAAGACGAATATTTTATTTTAAAATTCGCCTGCTAAAAACCAATCCCAATTAAATTTGGTAACTTTAATTACGTTGGTGTTGAAATTTTGTTTTGAGTAGTAAATAGTGAATTGGGTCGTGCATAATTAATATATTGTTTCGTTAAAACGCGTTTTCACAATTTCATTTAAACGAAACATAAATCAATATAAAATGTTGCGGTATATATGTTTGTAATCTGGCGTTATTGGGAGGCACGTTGCGCGGAGGCTGAGCGAGAAAATTCGACTTATATTTCGAATTTTATAGAACTTACGAATAGATAAGATGCATTTTGTGTAGACGTCTAGCCGGAGGCGATTATTCCGATACCGGAGTCTACATTCCCCTCCCCCTTCGAATTGAATATCAAAAGTGATTCCTAATTATATTGTTGCTTACGTTACCAAAAGGGTGCGTTAGAATATGGCACGCGTACGCATTGTATCTTGAATATTGTATCGACGAGTATAGGCTGACTTTTCATGACAGTCAAACTGTTTCAATATAAAATATTCATCACAAACGATATTGATGATAGATTAGATGCGATATAGCAAGTGTCGTGAATTCGCCGCGTCACTTTGTAACGGACCAGACTTCTTCTTTGTTTGTTAATATTGAATTCTTCTATTACTGGGCAGAGAGCCAGTGCACAGTGTTACCGCGATAGAAGCGTAGAGTCGAGGATGCATTGATAATCGACATAGAATCAATGTCTGCAGGATTTCACCTGAAAAGCGCCGATAAAAGTTTAGCACAAGTAACACATTTGCTCACTTATGACATGACATGTTGTTAAGTACGGTTGAGAAGAGTTTATAATGAAAAGGGTGCGTCTAGATAAATTGGTGGAATGATGATCTATACCATCACCCGATCACCACTATGGCGCAAATTGAGTACCTTATAGCTATCTTGTTACTAGATAAGATTAGAGTAACGTATACTTGGTCATCGTCAAGCGGGACAAACAATAAGGCCGCTTTCTTGAATAAAGCGACGAGCATCTGCGACAGCGGGATTAGCGACGGGTGTCAACTGGTTTCTGTTCACGCACTGCTTTCCTACTTGTCCATAGGACTTTGCATTATGTAAAGACCAATATAATTGAATTGCAATGCCAAACTCACTCTTATTACTGCCACGCTCACCACTATAGTTAAGTCCTTGACCTTACACGAAATAAGCTGCACCACTCTGTTGCGACTGGTAAGCGTGTCACGCGACCGCGACAAGTAAACAGCAAGGCGCGAGTTCGCGTGCCTTGCGAATTTATCAATTTGAACGGTTTTTCGCGCGATTAAAATGCAACACATAACTGGATATGATTATTCGTGAAAAATCACAACCTCAATTTGAAAGTAAAAGTAAAAAAACTTAAATGTGGACTATAAAAGATTATGCCTGGATTTGTCAAAGCATGCACTCATATACGTAAATATGAATAAATTGGAAATCCTATATTGTAGATTTAGAATATCGTACAAATGTCTGCCTAGGCGATATGCTCCTCAAAATAATAGATTTAAGAAAAGACCTCTTCAACCATGGTGTACCACAGTATCAAAAAGCAGCGTGTAATTTTGCCGGTTATAGAGCCGCACAGGCTATTCAGCAATCTATAAAGTTACTCGATGTGTTTGATTTTCTTCGGAGTGCAAGCTGACCCGTTCACAATTGCTGTAATACCTGACAAATTTAACTTCAGCTTAACCTTACGAAATCCGTACGATTTTTCTTCGACTCCCAATCCACACTATCGCTAGAAGCGCACATTATAGAGACTAATAAGTTTAGTTGCTTCGAATTAGTAACATCTGCACAAAAGGCCAAAGATAACCAAAGTGGTTTGTATACAAAAGAGTAGTCTTTTATGTACTGATTTTATGTACTCATACCTTGTATTCCTTGTAGCGCATTGCCTGACGCGTAAGCGTTTGTGCTAAATATCACATTATGAGCGATAATAACTATGCTTATGCTAAACTATAATTATTTTAGTCTTTCTTTTTCGTGTCAGTGTGTAACCAAGGCTGGCGTCGGAGTTGTCGTCGTAAACTAACTATTCTTGTTCTGAGACAAGAACCGGGACCAACAGCATGACGGGCTCTAGTAAAGGTCTGATGAAAATGCTACATGCGGTCACCTATCTAAGTGGTAACCTGTGCAAGCCTTGCTAAGTTTTGTAGCTGGAGAAATACAAAAAAACGTGGTAAGTGAAAACATTTTGCATATAATTCCACCACAAGTATCGTATTATTGAACTCACTTTGAAAACGTAATCCAAGCCCCGTTGGACAGTACAACCAAATATTTAATGGAGGAAACAAACGAAATCAATAAATCAATGGCAGCACATTTTTCACATTCAAAGACTTCGTATCGGCGTGCGCCAAGAGGAGCCGGCTCGTTCCTTAACTCAATACACACTCCAATAAACTATACATATCCCTACTTTACCTCAAAGTATTTTATTAGGAATTGAGTGATAAATGTGTCGTTTCGATGTTTTGTTACCATTACTACGCCTTGGCTGTTAGGTATATACATGTTTTCCAGCTCCATCCATCCATAATGTTTATGAAGATATTCCCGAAGGAATGATGGGAATTATCGATCAGTTCCGAAGATTTGGAGCACTGAGAACTTATGCTAGTGTACATAGACTGCCTAACCTGTTAAGTAGTTTAGCTTAAGATGTTAAGTAATTTTTTGCTAATGTACTGAACCCGCTGAAGCGGTAATTTGTACAAAATTGTGAGACGCGGTACAGATCTTATTGAAAGTACTACGAAATAACGACTTTGCATATTCAAAGAGTTTAAGAGGCAGCAGATTCAAATGGGGCAAGGCAATGAAGCTTGTGCGAACTAACTGAACCGACAGTTACCCATGCTTGTGTTTATATTGTTACGAGCTGGGGTTCGACGATAAATTATAACTCACTATGCCAGAAAACTGAACTTTATTTACTACACAAACACTAAGTATAACACTAGATACACACACTTAATTTTCACTTCACTAATAAAACACACTATTCACACCACTAGAACAACACTAAACACTTCCGACTTATTTCCTTCGCTTCTTGTTGATCGCTTTCCGTATTCAATTGAACTGTCCGGTCCGTTCGCTCCCGCTCTATTTATACTGGCCGGATAACATCACTAGGCTTTTCGAGACGACTCACGATATTTCTGGAAACGTGTAAGGTGTTTCTAGAATTGCGTAAATGTTCTATTTACACCAACGCCATCTATTAGAGGATAGATGAAACAGCCTTAAACAACCGATACATCTAATCTCATGTAGTTCTCCCATTCACTGATAGATGGCGTTATTTTCAATTCGTAACACGGCCTCCCTCTTAAACGTGTTCGTCTCGAACATCGTTAGACCCATAGTAACGAGCCAACCGGTCCACATGAACTATCTTCGGTGCACCTCGCGACCCCTTCTGGATTCGATAGGTAACGTCGTTCATCCTGGTAATTATGCGATATGGCCCGTCCCATCTGGCTTGTAACTTAGGCGATTTGCCTTTGCTTCGTACTGGGCCATGAAGCCACACCAATGACCCCTCATCGAAGCCCTTGTTGTTCGCCCTCCGGTCGCAGCGAGTCCTCATCCTCCCAGACATCCGCCGTCCCGACCCCCATGGAGCTTCTACATTGCACACCTTCAATGCACCTCTGCTACGAGTATGTGGCCCCTTCACAGCCGCACAACTTGTGCATTTGCGGCACCAATCCTCGACGTCATTCCGACAGTGGAGCCAATAAAACCGCTCTCGGACCTTAGTAAGCGTCTTCTTAACACCCATGTGACCTTCCGAAGCACCATTGTGATAGAGCCGTAGTACTTCCGGCACCTTAGTCCTGGGCACTACCATTTGCAGATGGCATTGGTTACCTCGAGCGTTTTCCCATTTGCGGCACAGAACTCCATCCTGGACAACCAAGCTTTCCCACTGTGCCCAATAACCTTTGGTGACAGGGCTCATTGCTGCGATATCACTCCATTTGGGCCTAGGAGCGCCTGATTTCTTCCATTTGAGAATCGGCTGTACGTCCTTGTCTTCTTGCTGAGCACGCTGCAAAGTTTCTTTCCATCCGTCGCTCAGATCCGTCTTCAACATTCTCACTAGCGCTGCCGGCTTCGCTTCCTGTCTTGCACAGTGTTTGCGTTGGTCGGGGTAAGCCCTACCTGTCAGAGCATCTGCGCTACGTTGCTCTTGCCGCCAGACAGGTACGTCAGGTAACCCCTTTGGTGGAGACAGGGTACCAACGTGCCGCTTACTCTTTGGGCAGCTCAAGCGAATATGGCCTCTTTCCCCACAGTTGTAGCACCGTGGTGAAGAAACAACTTCCCTGATATGGTAAGGTCGATCCTCGTGACGCGCTGCTTCCACCTCCAGAGCGTAGGCCAAGGCTGCCTTCAGGGACTTGAAGTGCCCAAGTCTTACCGCTGCTCTAACCTCCAGGTCACGGATTCCATCGGTAAATACCTGGACGAGGTTCTCATCTATCAGCGCCGGCAACGACTGGTATGCCTTCCTGACCAGCCTTTCCACCTCCAGAGCCCACTGCTGCAGAGTTTCTCCGGTGCGTTGTGTCCTGTCCTTCAGCTGAGCACGATATACATGTTCGAGGTGCGCGTCTCCGTACCTCGCCTCCAACGCCTCTAGAAGCTTCTCGTAGGTGACGTCTTGCCCGAGCACCTCCAACACCGTCAAGGCCTGATCACGAAGGCCCAAGGTTAGGGCGGTGAAGGCCTGTTCTTTGTTCCACCCATTCGTTCGCATAACGGCCTCAAACTGGACCTTGTATGCAGACCACGATGATGAGCCATCAAATGGTGGAACCTTAAACCAACGAGGCGAGGGCGCCAAAGCTGCAGGTGTAACGTCGTAGGACCCGAGCCTACACAATTTCTTCTCCAATTCGGCAATACGGGCCACGAGTTGATCATGTACACGCTTCTCAATGTCGCTGATACGGGCCTCGTGCTGCTGGAGTTCCTCCTTGACCACCTTCAAGTCCTTCCCTACAGCGGCGCTGAGGTCCTTCATAAGCACCACCTGCTCTTCTAGGCGGCGCGCGTGCTCCTCCTTGTCACGCTGGAGCTGTTGTTCTAGGCGGCGCGCGTGCTCCTCTTGACGGCGAGCCTGCTCCTCCTTGTCGCGCTGAAGCTGTTCCTCCAGGCGGCGCGCATGCTCCTCCTGACGGCGCGCGTGCTCCTCTTGACGGCGAGCCTGCTCCTCCTTGTCGCGCTGAAGCTGTTCCTCCAGGCGGCGCGCGTGCTCCTCTTGACGGCGGGCCTGCTCCTCCTTGTCGCGCTGTCGCTGTTCTTCCATGCGGCGCGCCTGCTCCTGCATGAACGCCATCAGAGCCGCGATGTCGGGCACCGCCATGGAGTGTGCGCTTGCAGGCTCCACTGCAGCCGCGGAGTCGCCTGATCCACCAGACGATGGAGAAGGAACGTCTCCGAAGCGTCTCTGGTCCAGGTCTTGCTGGCGCTGGTTCCTGGTACGCACTCCGTCAGTTTCTTCCTTCGGCATAACCGGCATAATTTATCCCTTTCTTCTGACACCAATTTGTTACGAGCTGGGGTTCGACGATAAATTATAACTCACTATGCCAGAAAACTGAACTTTATTTACTACACAAACACTAAGTATAACACTAGATACACACACTTAATTTTCACTTCACTAATAAAACACACTATTCACACCACTAGAACAACACTAAACACTTCCGACTTATTTCCTTCGCTTCTTGTTGATCGCTTTCCGTATTCAATTGAACTGTCCGGTCCGTTCGCTCCCGCTCTATTTATACTGGCCGGATAACATCACTAGGCTTTTCGAGACGACTCACGATATTTCTGGAAACGTGTAAGGTGTTTCTAGAATTGCGTAAATGTTCTATTTACACCAACGCCATCTATTAGAGGATAGATGAAACAGCCTTAAACAACCGATACATCTAATCTCATGTAGTTCTCCCATTCACTGATAGATAGCGTTATTTTCAATTCGTAACAATATGAAAGGTACAAATATCCAGAGGAAGATACCCACAGTGTGATTTTGTCTCAGCGGCACTCCGCGATAGATATGAATAATAAGAGGTATCGAGTATTGGATAGCGACGAGGTATGGACAACAGTCCAAAGAAGTGGGAAAAAGTTTGTTAGAGCGAGCGAGATAGATGACAGTATTAGAATACCAGAGGACAGGATAGAGGTATGCGTCACGTCAATTAACGTATTACCGAAACAATTTAAATTGGCAAAAATCTTAAAAGAACAAAACATATTTATGCGACATAACTCGTATTAAATACGTCAACCCGTACAAAGTTTTGCTTGTATTCAGCAAAGAAGAGAGTTGTGACCGTTTGATTACCTCGCAATATTTCGCAAGTGAAGGATATAAATGTCAACGAACTTTGGACATTGTTCAGTCTTATGGAGTAGTCAAATCCATTGACCTGGACTTATCTGAAGAGGAAATTATGGAAGGGTTGACAAGCGAAACTCAGATTATAGGAGTAAAGAGACTGAAGCGCAGGAACAGTGTGGATGGGCGATGGGAACCATCTGAGTCGGTGCGTATATGTTTTAAAGGGTCGAAGTTACCCTCGTACATATACATTTTCAATGCGAGAACCGAAATTATCTCCTATAGATATCCGGTAACGCAGTGTTCACGTTGCTGGAGATTTGGACATACAATCAAGATGTGCCCATCCAACAAATGTATATGTCCTAAATGCAGTGGTAATCATCCTAATTGCGACACAACGGTTTACAAGTGCAATAACTATTCTGGGAAGCACATGACTTTATCCACGACTTGTCCTATATTTGTGAAGGAAAAAAGAATAAGAGAACTTATGTCCGACTCTAACTGTTCTTATAAGTGGGCTCTAACTATGCTACACACTTTTACGGTAGAAGATGCAGATTAACCCACTGTGAGAGATAATGAAAACACATTGAGTGGCGATTCTCGAAGGTCCAATGATATCCCTCCCATAATACCTGCACCTAGAAATAATATCACCTACGCTGACGTAGTGAAACTTGACTCAGGTTTACCAACAAAAACAAATAATAAGGACAAGAAGAAAAAGAAAAAGAAGGCAAAGAAACCAAACGAGAAACAAAATTGGGCTGATATGTCAGAAGAAAGTGTACCAGCATCGGATACAAATTATCACATTAATGTAGAAGAGGATAATAGTGAGTCCAATATTGACAATGAAATACCATCGTCTAGAGGATTATGGTGCAAATTAAGAGAGAAAATAGAGGATGCAAGATTGTCGTGGGACCAAAAATTTAGAAGCTGTGCATCTTTAGTTTATGAATGGGTTATTACTTTTATTATGAAATACATCTCGGATATGCCGTTTATTACATTTTTCAAACAATGGATCAACCAGTTAACAGAATTTCAATAATCAACATCCTGCAATGGAATGCCCAAAGCCTCCGGCCTAAGGCTACAGTTTGAAGCGCTTTTGAGTCAAGAGAAGGTGCACATCGCAATCGTCAACGAAACTTGGTTTGATCCAGAAATTTTGTTTCGCATGAGTGGATATAATATCTTCAGAGAAGACCGCGATGACGGATATGGTGGTGTCGCAATATTTACCCACTGGTCTCTTAGAGCGAGTCAATGTAAAGTTAGCATTATTAATAGAGGCATCTAAGTGCTATACGTAAAACTTCTAAATTGCCAACATCTAGAGAATATAATAGCAATTTATTGCCCATCATCAGTGCACACTAGTAAAAGTGACTGGGATCAGATCTTAGGACTGAAGCAGGAAAAGACTCTAATAGCCGGAGACTTTAACGGGCACCATTCGAACTGGTCATCGCGAACTGACACGCGAGGGGTGCAGCTGTTTGATTCCATATTTGAAAATAATTATATCCATCTTAACGACGGTAGTCCTACGCGCGTTAAACTCGTAAACGGCGCACTCCAAAGCAGCTCTCCAGACCTGAATTTAACTTCCCTCGACTTAGCATTAAACTTTAACTGGCAAGTTACGAATGAAACCCTAGGAAGCGATCACCTTATATTGAGAATAAAAACAGAAGTTAATTACGAACGCAGCTGCCACACTAAGAGAAACTTTAAGGAAGCAGATTGGGCAAAATATAAACAGATTGTCGAACAGGAACTAAGCAACCAATTTATATTCATATTCATATTCATATATTTATTTGCATAAAACATGGTATTCGAGGATGGTACATTATACATTTAGATCACATGTTTTGCTACGGTTTTATAGCATGCATTAATAATATTAAAATTTATTTCTAAACATCATACATTATCACTAGGTAACATTTTGCAATTTCTTCTCTAAAAATGCCTTAACACTATAAAAATTGTGCTCAACTAGCCATGCGTGTAATTTAGTTTTAAACAAGTGCATATTACTGAGTTTAATTTGGCTAGGTATTTTATTATACATGCGAACACACATAGCTAGGCAACTCTTATTATATTTGGTTGATCTGGGAATATCATTCAGCACCAGTCGATTTGGATCTCGACGGTTTCGAGGGTTTACATCGTTGGCCGTTACAAAACAATGTTTATGCTTATGTACAAAGACACATATTTCATAAATATAAAGCGATGGCAGCGGTAACAAACCAAGTTTTTTAAATATTGGTTGACAAGATTGATCTGACTTAATACCGTACATAGCCCTAATACATTTTTTTTGCGCCACAAATCCTCTATTTTGTTAGAACTGTGATTAGGTAAGAACAAATAATAACACGTACTCCAAGTTAAGTATGGTTTATTCAAAGTATTTGGATTAGCGAAGGACATACTGCGCCGACCCCAAGTAAATTGGGACCAGGGCAAGTAGACGACGATAACAATTCTCAGCATTTAATTTCACAAAGGTAGGTAATTCCATACTTAATAGGAAAAAGTGACTCTAGGTGCCGGTTCCAAAATGGTAGGGTCGATGGAGAAGACTCCGGCAAGAAACTCCATCGACACTCTTTTAAAAGCCATTGAGTTATAATAATGTAGATTACAACAATTATAATCGCAACACAAAAGAGGCTATTACATTTACAATTAAGTATACTAGAATAATTCTAATCCATTTTACCCTACAATCTTATAACGATGTTACATTACTTGTGCTAATTTAGTTGCTTCACGCGAAGATATCTAATACTTTTTACAAACGAAACAGTTGTTAAACTATAATATCGCTCACTAATGATTATTGTTGAAAATTACTCATAGTAAAACAGGTAGCCCATGGTTATAACTATGAAGCAACGAAATCGACACAATTGTATACTAAAGTACTACAGTTCATAATCTCTATGCAATGATTTTACAGGTACTGCTACGTGTATAACGAAGACACTACGAACCTTAAACAGCCAACAAAATAATGCGTTACACCGAAATGCTACTACTATTTTATAATAGTATATTTAAATTGCACAGAGCTTATGGCGGTCTTAACACTACGAATTTAGAACTGAGAATGACACGATTACTTATCTTTTACGTCCTCACCGCTCACAGTCGATACAAGAATGCCCGTTTTTTACCGTCGACGCCATTTTTTCACTTTTGTCTAGTAATATTTTGTTACCCACATCTACGCTAGTGTTACTTCCAGTTCCTTTTAATGTAAAATCTAAATCGTAGACATAATTAAGGTGAATGATTATATAATTTATAATTAAATATTACAACAATATTGAGCAACCAAAGATATAATTTTAGTGCGTATAGGTAAATAAACACATTCCGCTATTCGCGGTTCGATCAAAACAATCCCTAAGCTGGACTTCCGTTACTAAAACTATTGATAAATATGTACATTTGCTATACGATAATTTATCATTAAATATCCTGTTACACCTAAGTAAATAATTATAATAGTTCGTCCATCCTGACAAAATTTGATTCCACGCAAATTGACTTGTAGGTACCTACCTATATAATCTTTAATAATTAATTATCAACAAACATGTACAAATTAAATCTACAATTGATTGATATAATAAAGATAATTAAATTTAACCAAACCATCCAGGTATTCTAATTGTCATGATCAAAGTTTATTGAGATATTGATGTTCGAAGTCTGCCTTCAATCGTCTGGCGAGGCTGTCCTCCGTTGTCCGCCCGGCAACATCTGTAACGTAATGGTAAAGCTTTATATACCCGTGTTAAGCAATAAGCCACTTAAGGTTTTTTTTTTTGCATCTATTCTGAAGGCGTCAGTCAACCGTAAGATGATGGTCAGGCCATCCAAACTCAGGCGGAGGTAAATGTAAAGATGCTTAATGGACAGCAGCTTCCAACGTCTAAGACCTTCGCCTGTGTTTGCTGGTCCGCCTGCGAAGCACAGCGACCACGCCAAAATTATTCCAATTGGGGAGGCCTATGTCCCATGGAGTGGACGTCCCATAGGCCGAAATGATGTTCTATTCTGAAACAGTTGAAGATAATATTAGTGGCTGAAAGTCCCTCATTTTGTGTTACCTTGCTGCATGGCCCCTATGCAATACGTTACCATAATATTCCCACGACGAACCTGAAAATAAATAATTTTTCTTTCCAATTCAACTCCTTTCCTTTCATTTTAACTTTAATTTTAACTTTCATTTTCACTTTCACTTTCATTTAAACTTTCTCTTTATTTCATATTAATCTTATCCTTCCAAAAGATCAATCAGCTCTTCAGTGCTATCCACTTGTGATTCATTGGTGTCACTTTGGCTGATTTCATGATCTTGTCCAATAAATAGCCTTAAGGCGTCTGATGCCACAGTGGCTTTGTACTTTTTATAGCCCTTTAGGCCTTTTACTGATGCAATTATGTATCTGTCATTTCCAAGTACTTTGACGATCTTATATGGTCCACTATATTTTTCTTTTAGTTTGCGTACTGTGTATTTGTCTTTACTTTGCGATCCTTTCCATAATACGAGATCACCTAATTTATACACTGTCGGTTTTCTCCTCTTATCATCAAATCTCTTTTTCATTTCTTCAGAGGTCTTTCTTATATTCTCTACAGCCTTTGATTTAACCTGGGTATGTGTGATGTTATCATCATATCTGTTGGTTGATAGTCCTTGCATCAAACTTCGACTGCCTTGGAACATTAGTCTGAAGGCTGAAAAGCCTGTAGTGGCGTTAATTGTGTTATTGATACCCCATGTGATCTTGTTTAAACATTTATCCCAGTCCTTTTCGTCAGTCGTGCTCTTGTTAATCGCTTCTAGTAGTGTTCTATTAAAGCGCTCCACTTGACCGTTAGATCTCGGCGAAGCTATCGCATTAATGACATGCTTTATCTGATTGCTAATGCAAAACTCTTTGAACCGTTTGCTCGTGAAGCATGTTCCACTATCAGAAATTATTCTTTTGGGAATACCAAATTGACCGAATATTTCATCTAGTTTTTGCACTGCTTCCGCAGATTTCAGTGTTTTGGTAGGTTTGGCCCAAACAAATTTGGTGTAGGAATCAACCACGACAAAAAGGTATGACATGCCGTTGCCGCTCCTACAGAAGGGTCCTAAATGGTCAATATGTAAAGTGTGTAGTGGCTCTGGTGTTTTATCGATCGGATGTAACTCGCCCTCCATTTTACCATATTGTCCGCGCTTATATAAACAATCTATACAAGCATTTACATACTTCCTTATGAACCTGGTCATTCGTGGAAACCAACAATTTTCCTTTATTATTGTTTCGCACTTTTTGAGACCAGGGTGGCCTATATCATCGTGGTACTTGCGCATAATATTCCACCTTGCAGCTTTAGGTATAACTATTCTCTGCTCACCGTTTCCTAATTTTCTATAAATCTTATTATCTTTACATATATAATTGTTGGTTATTTCTGGATCATAGATGTTATTCTCTAGTTTCTGTTTTATTGTACGAATAGAGTGATCTTGATTTTGCAAGCAGTATACCCAGTCCAGCAAATCGAGAACTAGTACTTGCTCAGAGGTAACTGGTGTCCGGCTAAGAGCGTCCACATGCTTGTGACGTATACCTGGTCTGTGTTGTATGGCCATATCATATTCTTGAATACTAAGCCACCATCTAGCAACTCTCGGCAAAAGGTCCTTCTTCTCAAATGTTTGTCTTACAGCTACACAATCAGTAATAACAGTGAAAGTTATTCCTGCCAGATAAACTCGAAATCTTCGCAGGGACTCCACGACAGCCAACGTTTCCAGCTCGAACGAGTGATAGAGAGCTTCTTCTTTACTAGTTTTCCGACTAAAATATGCTACTGGTCTCAATGAATTTTCGTATTTCTGCATCAAAATACCCGCGATCCCTTTACTGGAGGCATCGGTATGAACTTCTGTGATAGCTTTTGGGTCGTATACTGCTAAGATAGGCCTTTCCGTCAGAACTCGTTTCAATCTTTCGAACGCCTTTTGTTGCATCGCTGTCCAGTGCCAGTGGCATTCCTTTTTGAGTAATTTGTAAAGATCATGAGAAATTAAAGCATAGTTTGCGACAAATTTTCTAAAATAACTTGTTAATCCTAGGAACATTCGGAGTTCGTGTACGTTGGTTGGCTCTTTATATCCTTTTACAGCTTCGATCTTCTTTTTTGCTGGTCTTATACCCTCTTCACTGATGTCGTAACCAAGGTATTCAATCTCAGTTTGTAGAAAGGAACACTTTTCAATATTCAGTGTCAGTTTGGATTCCCTTAGAATATCTAAGACTTGCCGCAATATACACAGTCCTTCTTCTTCCGTAACACTTGGAATAAGCAAATCATCGATATAGGGTAAAACTTTATTAAATCTTAACGGTCCTAGTATATTAACCATCAATCTTTGAAATACGCAAGGTGAATTCGCCAAACCAAAAGGCATTCGCAGAAATTCATAATGCCCTTCTGGTGTTACAAAACCAGTCTTCTGAACTGATGTTTTAGCCATGGGAATTTGATAAAAACCTTGTGATAAATCCAAACTGGTAAAATATTTCTTGCCAGATAATTTCTCAACTTGTTCTTCAATGATTGGAAGTGGATATTTGTCTTTTATCGTCAAACTGTTCAGTTTCCTATAATCCACGCATAATCTATAATCACCAGATTTCTTTTTTACTAATATAATTGGACTGGCAAACTCTGATGTGGACTCTTGAATCACTTTGTTTGCCAAAAGATCGTCAATTTTTTCTCTAACTATCTCCTTTTCCGGTATAGATAGTCGATAAGGTCGATAACAAACTGGCTTTTCTGAATTTAGCTCTATATTCATTTCAATTTTGTTAGTACAGCCTAGTTCCGTGGTATTTAATGAAAAACAATCTCTATACTCTGATAACGTGGCTAACAACTGTTGCGCGACATTGGGATCTGGAGACCCACATTTAACTTTGCTGAGATCTATCGACATAATTCTTTCGACTTGCTTGAATGTTCTTGGTAAATCATCGAATTGTGAAACGTCACAAATAAGTCCTCTTGCTAGGGTTTCGCCTTTTGACACCAGCAAGGGTGAACTTGATCTATTATGTATTTCTAAATTACATTGATTTCCACTTATAACGCAGGCAGGTATAGAAAAGTCCCTGTTGTTGAACGTCCTTTTGCATGCTTCAACGAATATAGTTTCTTGCAGGTGTGTATCCGCCATGACACTTATCATCATAATATGTCTCGGTGGTACTATCGCGTTGTCCTTGCATTGTATATTTATCTTTATATTTTCTTGATTATTCGTGTCAATCGCATTTAAGTCGTTATCGGTTAGTATTTTCTTCTTACTGATAGTAAACTCGTTACCCGAAATTGTAAACGAGTAATCCGGATTGTTTATAACTGGTTGTCCAAGTATTATGTCCATTCTACCCATGTGACAATCAGTGACAATAAACGGTGTGAAGACATGTAAGTCATCAATCGTGACATTGGCCCGTACCATTCCTTTCGCGAGGATTGGACTACCACCAAATCCACCAATAGCTACCGTACAATCAAGCAATGGGACACCTAGATTTTTCGAATATTTAAAGCTCATTACATTGACTTTAGCACCTGAATCGAAGTAGGCAGTAGCAGGCAAGTCATTTACCAAAATTAATTTATAATAAATATCATTTACCTCTGTTATCATTCGGATTACTTCTTGTCTAGAAATGGTAGACGAGGATCCCGGTTTGTGCCAGCATTTCTCGGATGGATGTGAGATCTTACCACAGTGTTCACAAGGTGTCTTTGAATTATTCTTTGGGCATTTTCTTGCGATATGACCAACTTCGTGGCACACATAACAAGCAAGTGGCTTCCTGATTTCCCTAGAGCCATCGGCTTGACTAACTTCTATTTTCAAATTGGAATGTGGCCCTTGTCTAGGCCGTATTTCATTTGCCATAGCGGTCAAAAATTTGGAATAAAGTTCACTTGGGCTGCTATAATTTCCTGCTCTAGCGGGTGCCTTCATATGCGGGGGTAAGCCATCAATAATGCAAGCGACTGCCTTTTAGCCTTTTATTTCCAGTCTATTAAGCATAGCAAATTTGTTATAGAAATACTGTGTCATACTCTCATTAGTTTGCTTCCTTTTATTTAACATGTCACGTAATAATTCCACGAAGTCCAATTTGTGAGGAAAGGCGTCAAGTAGCTGTTGCTTCCATTCAGCCCAGGAGAACTCATAACTAAGAAGCGAAGCATGCCACACTTTTGCCATGCCAGATAAACGCGATTGCATGAAGTATGATTTAGTTTTATCATTCCATCCATGTATGGTGGCAAGCTGTTCTATTTTGTTTAACCAGTGTGATGTCTCCATGTCGTTCTTCTCGGGATCAAACAGTGGTATAATGTCTGCCTTCGCAGTAACAGTGTTATTTATTAAAAATGGAACGAGCTCACCGGTAGGTTTCTCGGGGGAGTTCCGCTCGTTGTCCGCGGATTCTCCACTGGAAGATACCACGCGTAGTCTCCGGGAACGCCGACGCTTGGTGGCCCACATTTCGTCATCATCTACGCTCTCTGACTGCTCGCGGCATCGCCCACTCGTTACTGTCGATGCTGACTGCTCACGGCGTCGCCCACTTGTCGATGCTCGAGCTCGTTTGGGCATTGCTATCCCACTTCTGAAATTGTTAGAACTGTGATTAGGTAAGAACAAATAATAACACGTACTCCAAGTTAAGTATGGTTTATTCAAAGTATTTGGATTAGCGAAGGACATACTGCGCCGACCCCAAGTAAATTGGGACCAGGGCAAGTAGACGACGATAACAATTCTCAGCATTTAATTTCACAAAGGTAGGTAATTCCATACTTAATAGGAAAAAGTGACTCTAGGTGCCGGTTCCAAAATGGTAGGGTCGATGGAGAAGACTCCGGCAAGAAACTCCATCGACACTCTTTTAAAAGCCATTGAGTTATAATAATGTAGATTACAACAATTATAATCGCAACACAAAAGAGGCTATTACATTTACAATTAAGTATACTAGAATAATTCTAATCCATTTTACCCTACAATCTTATAACGATGTTACATTACTTGTGCTAATTTAGTTGCTTCACGCGAAGATATCTAATGGGTCATTCTCAAAAGTTGGACATTAAAATTTCAAAAAATCCTATGACGATATTTGTTATTTTTTATATACTAGATGTATTGTGGAGACCTAAATCAATACGTTTTGTATAATAACCAAGCTTAAAACAGCACAAAGCTCAAAATTAAAATATGGAGTGTCCACGGAGTGGAGTAATATGCATGGAGTATGGCATGGAGTGGGGTCATGTCCATGGAGTATGGCATGGAGTGGATTTACGTCCATGGAGCATGGTGTAAAACTTGTAATTACTAGATTGTTGGGTCAAAATCTTAATAAAAAAAATTTACGAATCATCAGTCTTTTATTCAAGCCTTGTATAAACAGTTTACAGTCTAACTGTCTTTATAATTTTAACATTTGAACATAAAATGAGATCAATATTTAGAAAGAAATCACCATAAGCAATTAGTCAAGAGAAACTAGAATATATTTAACTCATCGTCATCGTCATCTTTGTCATATAGACCTAAAGGTGACTCTTCAGAATGCAAATTTTGGGACGAATTTTCACCAAGGTTCTGTAAGTAACCATCATCTTCAGTCAAAATAAACGAGTCCTCTTTTGCCTGCTCCGTACTTTCGTCATCACTCTCAATTATCAAACGCCTACGCTTAGGTCGTCTGATATAAATATCTAGCGGACTCCGATCTATGTTTTCTCGTTCATTTGCTGTCAAGCTATTGCTAATTTCATTAGGTGGGGAAGAATGAATCAATTGCTCGCTGTAGGTGTAGCTCCCTATGCCAAAATGTTGGCAATCATTTTGACAGACAAGACAACTCAGCCTTCGCAGATAAATTTTGTTGGGCATTGATAAATTCCAGTACACTTGATGAACACGCATAGTGTTTTTTATAGTTTTAAGTAGCTTAGGTTGAGGTAAAAGTTGGTCGACGGCACATATTTCATCATCTTTTACTAAAAATATATTAACTTTAGTTTCAATATTTATCAAGGTGTCATACAAAGTATCTAAGTCTTGTATATCTCTCCCAAGAGCAACATGTCGATCAGCCGTTCTTTTTATATAAGCACCAACACCATCTGGTGCTCCTTTTCCATGTCCTGCTTCATGGTAGTGCCAACTAGCCTTTTTTAAATGATAGTGAGTTACAAGATGGTTTGCTAACAAATAAAATATTTTTTTATTGCGGTATTGTGTAGAGGGACTATCTGTTAAGATATGCAAAGAACTTATGGGCGTAAACTCTATGAGTCGAACCAATACACCGTTAAGATGAGCAAATACTGCACAGGCATCATGTCGTAAAGATTCAGATAAACTGCAAAATGATTTCGTAACCATTTCACCAGATGTAGGTGATATGTGATAAGTTACAACAGTATGGAGTGTCACCTGTTGACGAGATGCACCAAAATGAACCGACTGTAACTCTTTACCATATTTACATAAATAATTTTCTGAAAAATCCATGTGGATGAGAACTTCCTCTTTCACAAGATTTTTTCTTAACTCTGAGATAGTTTGAGTCTGATGAGTCCAGGAATGCTTATGTTGTAAAAATTTTGGCAAAGAATTTATCATTTCTTTAACGAGTTCAACTTTTGTAGTAAGTATATCTTGCTTCACAACTCTAGAAATCATCTTAGCTGACCCGGAAATAATACGCTGCTCGTTGATTTTAATCCATTTCTTAAAACTTATAGGACCATCTTCAAAAACACCAATTTGGAGTACCTTATTATAACATGAGTTACAATTTCTCATCATGCAGTCATCGTCATTTGTAGAACACGTCACATTTTTTGCTACATCATTTGAGGACTTTTTACGAATCAATTTCAGGCTATATAGTTTATCAATAATGAGCTGAAAATTTTCATGAATACTACAGAGGCATGTTTCTCTTTTTGAGACATTTGGTTCCAAAACCCAGAAAGGCTTAAGACGACAAAATGTAGGGTAACTTATCCGGTAAGGACGATCAGTGGATATGAATTTTTCAAAAAGATTGCGTAATGTGTCCGTAAGTTAACGCCTTTGTTTTTTGACCTGATTCCGAGTTATAGTATCATTTTGCCAGACATAATTCTGCTGTTTTCATCACATTCAAGAAAAGTCAAAACATCTCTTTTTCTCGTAGTGCATAAGGTCTCCGCGAGTCCAGGAATGCTTACTCGAGGCGGTAACCTTTCTGATTCTTTTCGCAAAGCCTTCAAATGATTTCGTGCGTTTTGTACTCTTAGAGTATTTATTTTAATTTGTAATTGCTGTATTGTATTCTGTTGTTTTTCTATAATACGTCTCATCATATTATAATTACGCTTTCTTATCTTTTGTCCCATTACTTTTTGGCGAGATTCCACAGAAGGTACCGACGGAGTGGAGCATGACTGAGATGGCGACAATCCAAGACTATTCACATTCTGAACCATAGATACAGATTCGTCGTCACTTGTTGGTGGGGAATTTTCAATCGCAGATCTTAAGGCACTTTCTTGATTTTTACGAATCTGTTGTTTTCTTTTGTATTGTTTTCTCCACGTCGACCTTTGTACCCTTTGTTGTCTTGGCGTCATATCTTTAATACTCTTAACCTTATTTTCTTCTTTCCTCTTTTGCCATCTTTCTCTTTCCTTAGCTTTTGCAGCTTCGTATGCCACGGGATCTAATTTTAATTTATCCCTTCGTCTTTGTTCGCATTCTTTCTTCTTGCGTCTTCGCTCTTCTTTTTTCCGTTCGGATTGATTGCCAGCCATAGTTCCAAAAGCATTTACCTATATAAAAAAAAATCGTATAAGCTTCCACCAAATAGTATGATTTATAAAAATGTAAGTACTTTGTGCGTAGCTTAAAGTATTACTTAAGTTACACTCTATGGGCATGGACCTCCAGGGATTCAATTAATAACTTCGTGGCCTAAATATATCGCTTATGTCGAAAAAAAATCACAATAACATTATGCCCCTCCAGGGAATATAATCCTGCGTGGGATTAGTGACAATCATTACCATTAAATTAACTTACACTGCACGACCAAGAGCAGACAGTAAAAGGGATTATTCAATGCAACAAAAAACATAACATTTCATAGTATTATAAAAATAAAACCATCATAGGAACCTAGAGCCTAAGCCTATAACTACCTACTCCCGCAAATAAATAGTAGGACTGAAAGTGTCTTTTCCATACACCTCTCATCTCATACTATCGGTGTTTATGATTATCCTCACACTGACAAGTAATTACAATATTTAATATAGTTCTAATAAAAGGCTAGTCAACATTTACGATAAGAATTACGAATAGACACATACCAACATTTCATATGTATTTAAACATAAAAGTCACTAACTAAAACTCCATTCCATGGACGCTTCTTCCACTCCATGGGCATTGATAGCCCACGGAGTTGAAGTCCATGGAGTGGAAATTTCAAGCAACTTCTCCTACAATTTCAAAGTCTGGCGCCATTTGAGGTTATTACATGCAAACATAAAAAAATGTCCCCAAAAGACGTCGTAATATGGAAAAGTAATCCAAAAAAATCATACCTGGTGTAATTAACTATGCGTCCACGGAGAAGCAGGTTTAAGCTTTCCATTTTTTTACGTAGAAACTAATTACGTTCACAAAATATTTACGGTATGCACAAGGAACTACTGACAGCTGTTTTGACGTTGACATAACTTTAGTGTTGCCAAATAATAATGAAATATTTCTTCTATTTATTCCCAATAAATATTATCTCAAAATAACTTCGCAAAAAAGTAGTGTCCATGGAGTGGTAATTTTTTTGGCCCACGAGATCAACCTCAAAATAAATATATATTTACCGAGTGTGTAATTAATATAATTGCATTAAATATAACATACGTTATCTATTATTAATTTTATCAATAATAATGGTTATAATAAGCTTTACATTATTACTCACTGACATGTAAAACATTCAAAACGGAGTTGTGACATAGCATGGAGTGGAGTTTTGGTATATATAAAATTATTTTAAAAATACTAGGTATTTTGTTTCAAAAATATTCTTTGGGCAATTTATTTAATACTAATCCAAATATGTATTAAATTAGAAATTACTACAAAAAAGTAGTTATTTGAGTAGAAATTTGCCTGTGACACTCGTGCTGCTTAGTTTTGAGATTGACCCTAATACTTTTTACAAACGAAACAGTTGTTAAACTATAATATCGCTCACTAATGATTATTGTTGAAAATTACTCATAGTAAAACAGGTAGCCCATGGTTATAACTATGAAGCAACGAAATCGACACAATTGTATACTAAAGTACTACAGTTCATAATCTCTATGCAATGATTTTACAGGTACTGCTACGTGTATAACGAAGACACTACGAACCTTAAACAGCCAACAAAATAATGCGTTACACCGAAATGCTACTACTATTTTATAATAGTATATTTAAATTGCACAGAGCTTATGGCGGTCTTAACACTACGAATTTAGAACTGAGAATGACACGATTACTTATCTTTTACGTCCTCACCGCTCACAGTCGATACAAGAATGCCCGTTTTTTACCGTCGACGCCATTTTTTCACTTTTGTCTAGTAATATTTTGTTACCCACATCTACGCTAGTGTTACTTCCAGTTCCTTTTAATGTAAAATCTAAATCGTAGACATAATTAAGGTGAATGATTATATAATTTATAATTAAATATTACAACAATATTGAGCAACCAAAGATATAATTTTAGTGCGTATAGGTAAATAAACACATTCCGCTATTCGCGGTTCGATCAAAACAATCCCTAAGCTGGACTTCCGTTACTAAAACTATTGATAAATATGTACATTTGCTATACGATAATTTATCATAAAATATCCTGTTACACCTAAGTAAATAATTATAATAATTTATATCAGTGCTATTGCCCCACATAATAAGACCATAACGTAGAACTGATTCTATATAAGCATGGTAAGATATCAGTGCTGTTTTGATATTAGTTATGTTTCTAATTTGCTTTAGAGCATAAACAAATTTATTTATTCTACCAGATACATTGTCAAGCTGTGCCTTCCAGTTCATGTCTTCGTCTATTATCAATCCTAGGAATTTTGTTTGACTTACTTGTTTTATCTTTGGTATATTTAGTTTAATGTCATATATACTATTATTAGATTTATTAAATTGGATATAAAATGATTTATCAAGATTAATTATCAAATTGTTTAGGTCGAGCCAGTCAGTAAGTTTGTCGATGGTATTGTTTATGTCAGTTTCATGATTATGGATATTATATTTATTTTTATTTGATGTCACTATAATGGAAATATCATCTGCGAATAATACAGACTTATGATTCGTTATGTCAATTATGTCATTTAAATATAGAAGAAACAAAACCGGTCCTAACACGCTCCCTTGTGGGACACCGTGTTTGATCCCTGTGTATTCTGATATGTACTGCGACATATCTCTATTTTTATCTAATCTGGAAATGATATCCCGTTGTTGTCGATTAGTTAGATAAGAGGATATCCATTGTAGTGCTAGTCCCCTGATCCCTAGTTTTTCAAGCTTTTCAAGTAAGATGTCGTGTGTAACCAGATCAAAAGCTTTTGTTAGATCAAAAAATAGGCCTGTAGTATAATTGTTCTCATTGATGCCCGTCAATATAGCTCTGAACAAGGCAAACATTGCTAAAGTCGTTGATTTATGTTTTTGAAAGCCATACTGATTTCTATTAATTATATTAAATTTATTGCAATAACTAATCAATCTTTTAAGCATACACTTTTCATATATTTTGGATATGACAGGTACAAGCGTTATTGGCCGATAGTTATTCATGTCACATTTATCTCCCTTTTTAAAAAGAGGTTTAATAATTGCCAACTTTAGTGCCTCTGGGAAAGTTCCTAGTAAAAACGATTGGTTGATTAAATGCGTAAGAATTTCAATTATTTCAGTAGCGCATGTTTTTATGATTCGTGTACTGATTTCATCATATCCTTCAGAATTTGTGTTTTTTAGTGACATTATCTCTTGTTTAACCTCACGTTCAGACATAGGTGTGATGAACATAGAGTTTACACAAGAATTTTGACTATAGCTGGCCTTTTTGTGCTTTGGGTTGAGATTCAGATTGGTGAAGTGATTATTAAAGGATGAAGCTATTTCGAAGGGATCCGTAATAATGTCATTTTTAATTTTTATATTTTCAATACTATTTGTCATATTTGGTGCATTTATTTCATTTCTTATTATAGTCCATGTCGCTTTACATTTGTTTTCATTTTTATTGATAAATTTAATGTTAGAATTCTTTTTTGCTCTGTAAATACATTTTTTTAGGAGTGTGTTGTATCTAGTATATTTAATTTTATTTTGTATACTTTTGTCTTTATAATAGTTGTACCGTAAAACACGTTTAGTTTTGCAACTCTGTTTTAGGCCCTTGCTTATCCAATTTTGTTTTTGAGTTTTGTTAAAACTTATCTTTATTCTGTTTTTGGGGAAACACAGACGGTAAAACATGCATATAATTTCATGGAAGTTATTGAATGCTATATTGGCATCCTTCTCAATATACACATCTGACCATGATAGTTGTTGTAAGCATTCTCTAAACTTATTAATATTTTGTAAATTATAGTCTCTTTTATAGATGTAGTATGTTGCGACTGTTTTTAGGTTACGTTTTAGCGGAAAACTTAGCATTTGTGCTGTGTCATGGTCTGAGAGGTGAAGTGGTAGTACTTTTGCGGTTGCATTTGGAATATTACTCAATACTTGATCAATACAAGATAATTTTCGCGTAGGCACGTCAATATGGATTTTCAAATTATAGTTGTATGCTAAATCTTGTAATTTGTTTGTAATCGTTCCTTTTTTTAAGGTATTAATATTAAAGTCTCCTGTAATAACCAATTGTAGTTTTAATTTACTTTTGTTTGTTATTTCATCCAATAAATTATTTAGGCGTGATAAAAACTGTGTTGGGTCAGATTGAGGTGTCCTATATAGGCAAATAATTATTAATTTATTGGAGCTTATTTCTATGCCACAGGCTTCGAATGTATTTTGAGTAGCATGATTTTTAACAAACAGTAGTTCTTTGAAATTCATACCACTTTTGACCAGAATGCAAGTTCCACCTCTCTGTTTATCCCTGCAATAGCTGGCAGCTAGACTGTAGCTGTGGATTTTAAGATAATTTTCGTATCCTTTTTTTACGAATATTTCAGAGAGGCATATAACGTCAGGAGCGTTTCCTGTCTCTTGTAAGTCTTTTATTGTTATCTCCAGCAATTCCCGCTTCGATAGAACGCTGGCAATGTTCTGATGCATTATTTTAAAATGACATATTTCAGAATTATAAGTATTAGGCTCGAAAAAAAGTATTGCTTGTATTAATTACTGGGAAATAAAATGGTATGGTACCCTTTTGCGGCTTCATATAAGGCTTTTTAGGTAATATATCAATATCTGAGAGTTCAACATCTGCTGGTTTCAGGCGTTTAAAATAATAAGGAATCGTCCCTTTTTTAAACTCACTTGTCTTTTTATCTAATTTAAAACTGGATTTGTTAGCGGCCATTAGCTTTTTAAGATTACTAGGAATAAGATATTTATCATTGTAGTCACAGCTATCTATGTAAAAGTTAATAGATCTACAAATATTATATAATTTAGAATTTTGGCAGTCTAGAAAGTGACAATTCTCTCGGCCATTGCACATTTTTTTAATCCTATTGTTCAGTTTATTCACATCTAATTGATTATTCCAAAAGGTCTTAAGTACAAAAACAGTGTTTAGGTGAAATGTTTCCAATAAGTTCTGAAGCTGTGTGATAACAGAATTCAGATTAGAATCATTTTCACCGACACATAATATGAGTTTATCATTCGACTTTAGTTTGATATGTCGACAGTTTTTTATTACTTCACAAGTTGGGGCACCTGGGCTCGTTACGGCGGTGACACTATACGTCTCATGCTTCGTGTTCACTCGGGAGCGCGTTATGGCAGCGGCCAGGTCCACGCATTGTTGAGTACCGAAGATATAAATTTTTCTTCTCAGTTCGTCATATTTTTGTTGGTGAGCAGTAGAATGACAGAAAAAGGAATGTTGGAGTTCTTTTTCCGTCGCTTCGTCTGAATGTAAGGATTTCGTAAGGCTGTCTATTTGTAAAGTGAGTGCTGTGATCTCCTGCTCTGCGTCCTTGAGTTGTTGCTGTAATTGTACTATTTCCCGCTGCAATGCTAAAGATGATGCGATTTTAGTACAAGGGTCAAGGTTTGAAGCCAATGACAGCGAGGAAGGGGTGGACGATGAGTTTAGCTGCAGAATAACTTTCTCTCTGGAGTTCTTGTACGGGCTACATTCCAATGCTGTGGTAGTATGACACAGCGATCTCAGCATTTTTTATTTCTGTACTAAGTCTTTGTATCTGATTGTTAAGGTCGTTATTTTGCAGAATTAAATTTTCTAGCTCATTTTCCGTACTTAATAGCTTAGAAGTATACATTCCGATAATCAAATAGCATATGACAATTTCGTCAGGATATTGGATTCTGCAGCAGACAAATGTATACCTGTAGTAAAACTATGCAACAGCCCTATGCGACGGCAAAAATTCAAACCCAAACCATATTGGAGTCAAGATTTGGCACGCGCGGTTGCGGAGCGACGGTTAGCGCTAGCCTCATTCAGGAAAAACCCAACACCACAGAATTTAGACAAGCTGAATGATAAAGTTAGAGTTGCCCAAAAACTTATACGAAAGAGCAAATACAATTCGTTCAGACAATTTTGTGACAGTTTGGATAACGAAATGTCAGCAACTGAGGTGTATAGGCGTATGAAGTGGCTGAAGGGTGATAGAGTAGCTAAAAATGTCGTGGATCAAGATCAAGCTGAGCAACTTCTCCGCAATTTGACGCCAGATTATGTGAGCCCGCCTTTACCTAATTTTATGTCTGAGAATGAAAAATTATCTAGTCCTGTATCAATTCACGAACTTAATAATTGTATTAAGAAAAGTGATACGGCTCCCGGCGCAGACCAAATATCTTACTCAATGATAAGGCACCTTCCAGAACTGGGTAAAATAACCTTAGTATCTTTATATAATAGGTTTATCCACTCAGGGTTCGTTCCCAAGCAATGGCGAGTTATAAATGTTGTGCCCATACCAAAGCCTGGTAGGAACGTTAGAACTGTATCGGGTATCAGACCAATTTCACTTTTATCTTGTCCTTGTAAAATATTACACACAATCATATGTCGAAGACTTGAATGGTTTCATGAAAAAAATAACTGCTTTTCAAACCAAACAACCGGGTTTAGAAGGTCGCGATCTTGTACTGATAATCTTGCCAGATTGGTCTCATATATCCAAATAGGATTTTCCAAGGGCACTAATACGCTGGGATGTTTTATTGACATTGATGGTGCCTATAACAACATTAATGTGGAGGCTCTACTAAATATGTTAGATGGGTTTGGGGTGGGACGATTGCTGTGTAGGTATTTATGGGAATTTTTACATGAGAGACACTTGTCAATTCGAGCAAATGATAATAATACCATAGTACGAAGTACTGGGACTGGTCTCGCTCAGGGGGATCCGCTATCGCCTTTATTGTTTAACGCTACCACTTCAAAGATTTGTCACACAATAGCCGACGTGTTTGTATCACAGTACGCCGACGACTTTGTGTTATATGTGAGTAGACAGCATATTTCAGACTCAGTTATGGATATACAAAATTCACTAAATTTATTTAAGACCTCAATAGAAGAACTAGGTCTAAATATAGCTGTTAATAAAACTAAAATATGTTTGTTTAGTAGGGGCAGAAACAGAAGAAACCTTACCATAGCTTTTAATAACCTTAATATCCAACAAGTTGACACTGTAAAATATTTAGGTATGTGGTTAGACGGATCTTTGAAGTGGAAGAAACACATAAACGAATTACAGGAAAGGTGCTCTAAATTACTGAATGTTTTTAAAATTCTAGCCGGTTCTAACTGGGGAGTACATCCTATGCACCTAAGACGATTATATATTGCACTGATCAGAAGTAGGCTTGACTATTGCAGCTTTTTGTTTGAGAACTACACTAGCAGTCAATTGAGTAAGCTCGATAGGATGCAAAATTTATGCATGAGAATCATTGGAGGTTTTATTAAAACCACACCAATACATATTATGGAAAACGAACTATGTTTACCGCCGCTACATATTCGGTGACGTTACTTAGCGGGCAAGTTTTGGCTCAGATCTAGATCTTTAGAAGATAATATCACCATCAATACTGTTAGTGAGTTGTCAAGTATGTGTGACGGCCAATATTGGAGAAATAAGAAGATTCCTTTGCTGGTAGAAACTCATAGATCGCTGAAAGACTTCGTCATTTATTCTAGCCCTATACTCCAAATATTCTCTTTGAATACGTGGCTCTCCAATATTGATTTGTCTCAAATTATTATTATGGAAATCGATTATGTAACTGCTCCAAAAAGGATGGCAAATATATGTGATCTTAAGGAAAACTGTTCCAAGTATTTGGTTAATAAATATAATCTGTATTATCAAATTTATACCGACGGTTCAAAGGACGAGATCGATGCAGGAGCAGCTGTGTTTGATCCACAAGTAAACATGTCGTTTAAGTTTAGAGTTAAGGCCAATATCTCTATAATGCACTGTGAGCTGATAGCGATTCTGGAGGCTTTGTCTTACGCGTCTAGTCTCAAGGCAAATTATATTGTGATTCTAACAGACTGTAAAAGTGCTCTATTGCACCTGGCTCGGCTACCCTCGAAATATCGAGGTTCCCCGATAGCTATGGTTATAATCCAAACTTTAAATGAGCTATGTAGGATGAACAAAACCATAATTTTATAGTGGATTCCGTCCCACGTTGGTATCATGGGTAACGAGGAAGCAGATCGAGCAGCAAAATCAGCCTCGTCAGAAGGGATATTATACAGGTGTCGACCCTTACCGAGCGACCTCGTAGGATCGATCAAAAAGACTTGCTTGGATATGTGGCAGGAATATTTTGACGAACGATCGCGTACTAAAGGCATATGGTATAAGACCATACAGTCTCGAATTTTTCGTTGCCCATGGTTCCAACAGATGAAAACACACAGAGATTATGTAATGACTCTGTTCAGACTTCGATCTGGGCACATCCCATCAAATAAATTTGTGCATCTAATGGGTAAAACTGATTCACCAAACTGTTTAGAATGTAATCAATTAGACGATGTTCATCACGTACTACTTGAGTGTGCTTTTAACGGGTCTCAACGGCGTTACATATTGGACAGTAGACAGTGTAATATAGGAATATGCAATAGCTTCTTGGCCTCGCCTTTTTCGGAAGAGGCCAAGAAGCTATGTGCGCTATACATGTATCGATTGAGGCAGGGAGATACGGCCCAATCAACGCGGTTGGGCCGTACATACATGCCTTCATCTTAGTTTACTTATTATAATTAAGTGTAAAAATAGGATACAATTATTGTAAAAATACTATGTAACTCGAATTACGGGGCGCCATCGTCAATGTTGACAAAGTCCCTTCAATAAAGATTAAAAAAAAAAAAAACTGAACCGACAGTTACCCATGCTTGTGATTATATGAAAGGTACAAATGGATGATGGCCGACTTGGTCATTTGTCAGCTTGTAAAGGTCGTGCTTTAATATCCTTCTTATTTGGCCTGTATAAGCAAGCAGAAAAACCCACATTTGCAGTCCGCTAATCTGTCCTCCTTCTTCCCAACATCACCATTTCCCCAGGATAGAGAGTAAATCGGTTGAAATAAAAAAAAGGATGTGTATAATATGATGTTGACCCTAAGTGCCGACTACTGCGTATTTCTGCTACGACGCACAGCAAATGTAACCTACGCCAAGATGTAGGAAAAAATTCAAAGCACATCGGTATCATACAACACATAACATAACTAATTCAATGCGCAAGTTATAAGTAACTTTATTCCTAGACATTATTAGGATAGTATTGTATTATTGTGTGTTTGTTGTTTTCGGTATTAGAGTATTAATTGTAATCAAAACGACCCGAGTACATTCAATCTGGGTAAATTTGAATGTCGGGTAACATTAATCGTTGTATGTTCCTGGCGATATATTATAATGTGATGTTCAACCCGCATCGTTATCTTATGAAAGGCAAACCACTCAGGCCTTGTATGTTCTCTCTAACACATGCAACAGGCTCGCCCATAACCATAGATTAATATGTATCATACATAACGGTCACGTTATAATTATATATAACTGTTGGGGAAATATAAAGTCCAGTGACTTATAAAACTAAACCTACAAAATCAACTTCGGTAGGTATATATCAAATTCTTACGCAACTAACTGACACAGCACAATCATAGGTATCTATTAGGCGCCAGAATCTGAAATTTGGCATGGCAATAAATCATATCTTAAAGCCATGGCCCCAATAAAATAAAACTAGAGAAATATGAATATCCAGCACGATCTTCCTTAGTGAATCAGAGACCTAATTCACTCGCTGCGTTTTTTTTTTGTCCAATTAGGATATAAATGATTTGCCTTTTCTTTATAATGAAGAATATTGATTTGTGAAACATCTTTCTAAGAGAAAATTTGAATTTATCGCCTTATCCTGGCTTGTAACGCACTGTTAAAATCACTGAGCTATTTGTGTAGGCATAATTAATAATACATATGATCACAGCCAACATTATTTTTTATCTTGTGAAGGTTTTTCTTTATGAAGCAAACTCAGGCCAACTTTAAAGGACAAATTAGCATTAGATAAATATAAGTGTCAGTTTATTTATTGGACCGACGGCTTAATGTGGTCTCTGAGGCACGGGACAAGTGATTTTTTACTATTCAATACGCTTATCTCAGCAATCTTACGACTCACTTCTTAGACCTGCGAGCGCCAGGAAAGGGTAGAATCAATGGTAAGGCTCAGATTTTTTACTTTATCCTGTATAGGAATTACAGTGCCATTAAATATAACGTCAGGAAGTATAAACCAGTCGATCGTCGATAACATTCTCGAACTACCAACAACAATGACCTTTGTTTTTGTGCGGTTCACCATAAGTCCATAGGATTTACTCCAGCTACTAATCTGTGCAAGATCACTATTGATGGTACCTAAAGAATATGACATCTAAGCCAACGGCGACTGCGAATAGATTTGGAGATCATCTGCATAAAGGTGATAGGAAGAGCGAAGATTGTTTGAAATTTAGTGTATCATTTGAACAAAGTCGCCTGAAACGCAATGGCTAGAATAAAGACAATAAATTCAGTTCGCTAATCTATTCCCATGCGCTCAATAAAATAGTATTTGTGGTATTTATTTCTGTTGATAATTCATGTACAGTTTTGCATTGCTGTCTGTACATTCACGGTACATTACCGTTTTGCATAAACATCGTGATTCGTAGCGAGATATCAGAGTCGAATGACGAGATGGACCTTTTGTCAGCATTAACGATAGGAAACGGACGTCGTTGGAAGAAAGATAAATAATAATTTACGTAATATATCATTCATCGCGGTGGATTTGAGGGAGACAATATTCAGTGGGGACGTACTTTCACGTAGTTTTATGTCAGCTCGTCTCTGTTTTTATGAACCATGACATTTAGTTGATTGGCGTCGACTACACTCGTTTAAGGCCCTGGCTCTACGTATATTTCGGCGCCGTGGCACCATCGTCAGGACATCCCCAGAGGATCCACAAATGAAACCACACAAATTTACTGATAACTGCATTTACTGCATTATATTTTGGAAAGAAACCTCACGATACCAAAGTCCGATCAAAAGTGTCATGGCCGCCCGCCGTCGCATCAGCTTACTCGGTATCAAAACATTATACATTTAATTGCAAGATTTATATTATCGTATGTATGAACTTTTAATTAATCTTTATAATTAAGAAACAATATAGAATTCCAGTTACTTTAGCTAAAGCGTCGAAAAACGTCTTGATAAATTTAATTAGTTATAATATTAATTACCAAAATGTGTTGGCGGGCGACTAAGCTAACCAAACTATTTAAAGACAATATAAACCAATACAGCGTCAAGAAATATATGTAAATACAGAAATGTAACACAACATAACATAACATATCTTCACGCCTTTTATCCCCGAAGGGGTAGGCAGAGGTGTATTACACACCCACACTTCGCCAGATATGTTTCGGTCCCAATGTAATAGCGGGCGAGCCTATTGCCATCTACCGGGCACATTATTAAGCGAGCGATAATTAACATTTTTAATACACACATAACTTCGAAAAGTCAGAGGTGTGTGCCCGAGGTACCTGGGGATCGAACCCGAGACCATCGTCTCGGCAGTCCGTTACGTACACCACTGGGCTACCGCCGCTTGTAATGTAAATGTAACACAATTTATATAATAACTAGAGGACGCCAGCAGCTACGCCTGCATTTTTTTAAAATTTACCCGTTTTGGCCGATCCCGTGGGAATTTCGGAAAATCCCTTCTTAGTGCACCCCTACAGTCCCCGAGAAACATACATGCCAAATTTCAGCTTCCTGCGCCCAATAGTTTCGGCTGTAGCGTGTCTGTCAGTCAGTCAGTAACGCAAGGATTTTATATATTAAGATTACAAACAAATGCAATTAATATTTTACTGGTTATTTAGTTAAAATTACATTAAAATACTAACTTACGATTACATTACTTACTTAAAATTACATTAAAATAACTTCCGGGTTAGTTATCATTTAGCCATCTAGATAGCTCTGCTCTACGTTTATGCTTTAACAAACCAGTGCGCCCATACGGCCATACTGACAACAAGCGCGCTCTCTGCGCTTGCAAAATTACAAATTATAAAGTTTTTATGACTACATTCAGGTGGGTACCTAATTGATAAATTACTGGTGTGCGTCTTTAAGATGTGTAGTTATAATCTTAACCAGTTACATGCTAGAGCAAGCACCAAGTTACTATCACAATATAATCTTATCCAGTCACAACATGCTAGAGCAAGCAACAAGTTACTATCACAATAACAACCTCATACAATGACAATACAAAAATGAATTACAGGTTAGTACAAAAGTATAGAATAAACGAAAAAGTAAACAGTTTAGACATCAACACACAGTTATGAGTGAACTGTTATCAGCAGACAGTTACTGGCAGTTACCAATGTGGTATCAGTAAACAATACAAAATCAGCAATAGTTCTCTAGATTTAAACAGTAAACTTCCAAGTTAATATAGTGATCACAATAAACAAGTAAAGTATTGCAGCTTTAACAAAGTAGGTACTTTATAAACAAAATGTAAACAATTTTATCATCAGCAGCCAGTACAATATTATCAAACAGTTATCTCAGTTGCAGTAACATGTTTACACACACATAATAACGAAAGTTAAAAATTATAGCTTGCAAAAAATTAACAAACAGAGATGGTAACAACTAACAAACCACAAGGGACACACGTTATAATTATATGTGGTGAGGTGGCCGCTTAAATAACTACGCCTTACGTGCAGTCAAAGTAATTAAAATTAAAGTTAAAAGGAAATTTAGTAAAGCCAATCAAGCTTACCTAATTAGCGAGTAAATTTTCACTAACTTAAACTTCTTTTTGCGCCCTATAATTATATGCACGTGATGGTTGCTAACTAATTATTTTTTATAACTCACCCCATCTCATAAGAGACAGAAACGCGGAATGAAAGATTATAAAAATTGGGTACACACCCATTTGTTGTCTAGTTTTGCAAATTGCATAAAATTTATTGGCATACAGGGTTGAAGCCGCGGGCAAAAGCTAACAATTAATATTAAGTATGTTGTTTAGAAGATGTCGTTGGAAGAAAAGGAAATTATTATAGCGACCTCAGGTCAAATTTACACAGGGATCGGAAGACAAAAGGTTCATTGTTTGCAAAAAACACAATAAACACTTTTGTTGGGGAAACCGACCAGTGTGCACATACAGTGAAGAAGGAAGGATGTTTGCGTTACGGTAGAGATATTGCGAAATCTTTCCCGGGCTCAGCGGCGAATCAGTTTCACTCAGCAATGCTTGTATCTGGTTTTAACTTAATAGAACTTAAAGTGCTGCAAATTCATTGTGGAGACGATTTTTTTTAAGAAACGTTAAATTGTTAGACATTTTGTTTTCATTGCTAACCGCGGTTGCATCCAAGTCTTTTGCTTGATTGACATAATATTAAACAGACTTGGCAGAATATTAGCTTAAACACTATTACCGTCTGACCGCCGCAACTCAGAGGGATAGCGATATTCCATAGACCAGCAGTATAATAAATAATTAACACTTTATTCAATAAAATAAACGTTACATGTTACATAGGAAAGTATTACATTAAAAATAATAAAATTTTATGATTAAGTATGATGTTTGTGATAAGTGCTTTTGTTAAATTGTGGTACCTACATTCATGCGTATGTACTTTATTTATAACGGTAATACATTATATTTGGTAAATATTGCTATTTTAATGTTTACCTGAACTAGGCTGTAATACCTGTGTTTGGGCAGGCCTCTCTCACTTCCATACAAACGACGAAAAATTCCCGAGATATTTACCTACTATTCTGGAAAACAACCTAATTTCAACCTTATGCATTGCGTATGCCGTTCATAGTACAATAACTGTCTGCCGTCTCGCTTCAATCTGGTAGGGCTGTCGGCTAGCGGCGGGGGCCGGGCGGCGAGTTTTTTGTTTACTTTTGTTTCGCGGATGCGTGCGCTGCGTGTGCGACAAGTCGAGCGAGTGCCAGCCAGCAGAGACTAGTTATGTGATCGGTCGCTTGCGTTTATCATACCTAAACTCGGCAGTAAAACTTCTGTACCGTAAGGTACTAATTATATATTCTGTGGTTTCGGAAAAATCGTAAATAATAATATTATGGGGTGATGTTTTTACAAAATCATGAACTGCTAATATGTAATAGGAAATAGACTTAATATGATTTATTCTAACTTAGAGTAGGTACTTACACACTATTTTATAACTGTAAGCAAATTCTCTGTATCAGAGTAGGTAATTGTCAATAGGTGTTTTGTATCAATAAGGTGTGACACTGCTTATAACTTATGCTATATAAATCTAAGGTTTTATTTAATTTATTATATAGGAAAAGTCCGAGGAAAGCAAAGAATCTGTTTACATAAACATGTTTACCTCGAGGTTTGATGCAGACTAGATCTTTCCGTCTTTTGCCTGATGGGATTGGTGTATAAGGAAGAAGGGTGTGTTGTTTTATTATGGTGCGTAGAATGAATAATTGGCACACAGTTAGAACTCCGGTGGACTGATATAACTCATAAGTGGGAAAAATGAATTTTAATTCTAAGCACGCTCTGAGTCCTAATAAATTGTTACAATTTACATCTAATACATAGATTTTTTGTTGAACATTTTTGTTTTCATATTTTAACAAAGCATCAAAATAACCTACCACCGGTAATTTGGTTTTATTTATTTGTCTAATTACAGTACTGCATTTTTTAATTTGTTTTATATCAAAGCCCGATTTTATATAACAGTCTAGTGATATCACGGAAGCGTCCGCCCCACTGTCCAATTTGAATTTTATTTCGACTCCATTCACGGCTATAAAAACACTCCACGAATCAAACGCACTGTCATCGGCATCTATGTTAATATTGTACATCAATAACTCACCGTTTTCACCGCAACTTTCCTCACCAGATTCATTTTCGTGCACGATCTCTCGCGTAAATTTCGAACGACAACACTTCGCGAAATGCCCTATTTTTTCACACCTATAACACTGAACCGCACTAGCTGGGCATGTTTCAACTGAATTATGATCGTAGCCACATTTTCCACACACTTCACTTCGTCGTCGGTCAGATGACGGGCGCGTGCGCGCGGCGCGGGTGGCGCCGCGGGGGCGCTGCCGGCCCCGTCCTCGATCCGTGGCTGGGCGCGCGCTGGCCGCTCCGCGCGCCAACGCCTCCACGCTGCGCTCGGCGGCGCCTGCGCTCCGTCCGGCACTGCATACCGTGGCTTGTTGTCCCGCTCGTTCTGCCGCTCGACACAACTGAGTCGCTTCCTCCAGTGTTAATTTAGTTTTTGCTAATAATTTCTGTTTCATTTGTACATCTTTTAGACCTCGTATCATCTGCGTTAAAATAAGGCTACTTTTTAGAACTCCAAACTCACAATCTTTACTTTTAACCTTCAATACACCCAAAAACTTATCGAAACTACTATCATTCTGGTTAGTTTCAAAGAAAACATGCCTTTCGTAGTTGATGTTTTTTGTTGGGTCGCAATATTTTGCAAATTGATCGCATAACTGAGCGTAATTGTTCTTGCTGGTTTCGGTTATATCTAACTCTTCAAATATTTCTCTTCCTTGTTTTCCTATAACATGCATAAACAATGCACACTTTTCTTTGTCCGACACGCTATCCTTTCCCGTCGCTATCAGAAAATAATCAAACGCAGCTTTCCATTCTCGCCAGTTAGTAGCCATATTGCCCTCCTGTTGCAACGGCGCAGGTTGTTGTATGGCCGCGAACATCGCGCTTTGTTCCTTCTCCGTCATTGTTTTATGTTTCTCTCACTCACTTTTACTTTATTTATGTTCACTATTAACTTTTTTAACCGATTAACGCGAAATTAGCCACACCTGACACCATGTAGTGTGAGGGGCTTGTGAATGATACGACATCTTGGAAACGACTAGTTTATTTTAGACACACCCTCATATTAATTAATATAATATACTAAAGATACCCACAACAATAACTAATATCTCATACATAATATGAGTATTATATATTTTATCAAAGGTTTATTTATATACTCATAACAAAAAAATAATACAACGCATAAATGTAACCTTATATACATACAAATGTATTTAAACTTTTTTACATAAAATGACGTTTTTACGATATTTTTTGTCTATAATTAAAGTAATACACACTATTTATTTATTTTTTTGCTGTAACTTCATAAGTAATCAGTTAATTTACAATAAAAACATAAAAGTATGATATATACTTACATAATTTGTTTACAAAGTTTTTTTTTAATACATAATTACGCCCCGCGCGCGGAATGCAAAGTCAGCGAAATATATATATTTTTTCAAATGCTTACATCTAAATAATTTTTTGCAAATATTTCTATAATTTTATTTTATTACATAGATAATATCACCAGGTACATGAAAATAGAACAGCAAACCAGATTCAGCTTATACTTTTATTATGATAAACAAAAGTGTCGAGTAAGTCGGTAAATACGACATTGTTTACGTTACGGCCGCTCACCTAAAGTAAACATTTCATTCAAACGTAATTTGTTTTGTACCATTAGAATGAGTCATTCAGTAGTTTGCAGAAAAATAAACACCACTCCTCTCAAGTTATTAACAATCGCACAAAAACTAATTAATTGAGCGCGCCCGTCTTTAACTGGCGGCGCGCACTTGAAATCTCACTATGATAAGGGTAAGGCCATAATCCACCACACCGGCCAAGTGCGGGTTGGCAGATTTCACATGAATTTCAAGAACATTATAGAGAAATCACGCAGCCCCCTCTCTCCCACGATGCTCTCCCTCACCGATAAATAAGCAACAATTACAATTTAACACGCACGGAAACCTTCTGCGTAGCAGTCTTACGGTCTCTACACTCGGCTAACCGAAGCTATGCCTTACACAAAAGCACCAGCGTTAGCTAGGCTAACCATAAGGCATTTAACTGGTCCAACCAATAACAGTGCATGGTTTTAAAGATGCAGCCGCATTATCGGCTCATTCCGTTTCTGCAAATCTGCATAACGGAAACTAGGTTCCTAAAAGCCCATCACAACCTCAACTAACAATGTTCCCATCTTAATAGAAATAAAGATAAGCAAACAATCATCACTGACCTGGTTCTACCTACAATGAAAACGAAAATCGCTTAAACTGATTATTAAAACACATCACAATGCTAACTCAATCACTCGCTTCTACACTGATAATCGAGTTCAACAGCTTCTTCTACAAACTCTTCTGTATCACTCCTAAACGTCGTAAACATAACTTGGAACTAGCCAAATAAATTGAGGTATTTAATAAACATACCCAGAGCATCACATGAATATAGAAACTCGCAGTAGGTAATTTTAATTGAATTTAACTTTACAAGTGATTCCAGCTATTAACCATAATAAGATAACACATCAAACATTTTTATTAGTGCCATAATAACATGTTGAAAACAAAACATGTGTAGGAGCAACATCTATTTGCGCACAATAATGTGCAGGTTTAATGATTTAACTTGAAATAACGGTACCAAAAAGATCGAGATTTTAAAACAGAACTATAAAGAGTTAAAATCTTACGTTTTTCTTAAGCAGTAATCACTCGATAAAATAATGGCGTTAGTAATATCTTTCGACTATGGGCGGTCAGGCTACACTCGAACCAACCAACTACACGTCTAAAGTTCTAAACAGCACTGCAGATCACACGTCTACTTAAGATATAAACGTTACAATGTGTTCCACATTCAAGTCAGCACGGTCAGTCACAATAGCTGAAGCACAGTCTTACATTATGAAGTTAATATGTACGATTCGATTAGTCTAACAACTTTAGACGCGAGTCTGCTATATCACAACTGTACTAGAACAATAACCACCACGTTTCACTGAAACGCAATTGCTTGGAATAGTGCAAGTTGACCTGTACGCTCAGTCTTACAGTCCATAAGGTAAGACCGAGACAAGATGATCTATTTGTAGGCAAGCATATGATCACTAGGCTCATGATCGGGAGCCAACTACGCATGATTTACTAAGAAAATAAATAAAAACATTCGCTTTCTTTTAACCCGAGTATGAAACCCGAAACCTCCGTTCGATATCTACGCTATGGCTAAGACACGGTGGTAGCAAGCCAACCGTATGTTAACATAAAATACAGCAATGGTCGTAATTAAGTCGTTAGTACTAGTACTACCCACAAAGTTTGTCTTTATTTCATTCTTCTTTCATGTCACAGGAAAAACGCAAAGGTCAAACAGTTTCACAGTAGAAGCTTGTTTTAACTAGAACTCCGTGTTGCGTGTAGGAATCGAACCACAACCTCAGTATGATGTGATGGCGACATCGCCACCACAACCATTATGATATTTCTAAGGTTACTAAATGTATTGAGGTATTCTACTAACCAGGAATCTTTAGCAACTACCGTCATTAAAACTTGCAGCACAAAGAATCAGACAAAATACGCTCAACACAGCGTTAGTAGTTGCCTTCGCTCGCATCCACATCTCGTTTCTCAGGATCGGAGTCCCGTAAACGAAAGCCATGTAGTAGTTATTTTCATGGCTTCTATCAGCGACAGAAAATTGCGGTTCTTTAGTTCCAACAGACCCAGCAATTTTTCGTTTCTAGCGTCTTCATTCTGAACACGCGGGTAGTTGTCCAATCCCACGCATCGAACGAGAAGTTGGCACTCGTTGAGATGTAGTTTCACGAATCACACACAATTAACACTGAGTTTAGATGGCCTAGAACGCGTGCCATCCCACTTCTGAACTATTATGAAATTAAACACTTCTAGTAAAATCACTTAGTAACTTTTACTTGTTCACTTTTACACTTTGTAGGTATGCACTGATTTTCAACTATCAACCACCAAATAGCTTACGTACGCTAGACGTCCTTACTGTTCAGAAGTGCCCAAACGATCGCTCTGTTGCTTAATTTATCTCACAAGCTAAAATATTCTCCCACTCTAAACGGAAATGACAACTTCATAAGCGACAGCCAACCGAAATGCAGCAAATAACGTCCATCACAACATATTTACAAAATTGCTTGATTAATCGAGTAATAACAATTTAAACTAAATATTTAGATATAATAAATTATTTACTGATTTGTTTATAGATCTATTTTTAGCTGGAAATTATACTTTTAATTAATGTGGCCATAACTACTAGCGCCATCTGTTTGTAGCAGTCGAATCGTTTAAAAATGTTTCATATATACAATTTAATTGTGAAAATCATTACAAAATTATTCAGAACATGACTGTGAGTGCTATTTTTAGAACATTAAAACACAAAATACAATTACAAATACACCACAGATGAGGACACTGATGACTTGTGTCTGTACTGCCTTATAAAATGGATTAAGATTATGAGAATAAAAAAACTTTTTCCTTAATAGTCTAATTAACAACTTTGGATACTACTGAAAAATGCTTACTTAAACTTTGGCGTGCCGATTCAAAGCACTTATCGGCTTCACTCAGCAGTTTCTGAAAGTCTAACTTAGGAATTATCTTTTTCTTTGTCCGTAATAGGTATAAATATCAATAATTTTCTACAGAATGAGAAATAAACGCGCGAATAGGTGTCAACACGGATTTTTATTGAATAATTGGGTCTTAATTGTGTAATTATGTGGAAAAAGGAAAATTATTATTTTGCCCTCCACTTCGATATGGTTTACATCAATCACGAGCACGATAAATCAGGTAACTGATCATGATCAGTTACCTGACTAAACCCTAGAACACTTATCTGTTCATACACGTACATACACTTAATATAGTCATCATAATATATATACCTTGAATATTACATATGATTGGAAACTCAAAATTGAAGCGAGAAACATTAAATGTTGTTAGTGGTTTTTTAAGACCTAGGCGTAGCATATTAAAAATCCTTATATGAGCCTCCCCGCAGCACAGCCTGGAAGCAGCTTGACCCGGTAACGCAGGATCTACGCACCTAATCCTTACACCACAATGGTTCACTTGAATTTGCAGTAAGGATTTTTAATAAATTTACAAATGAAGCTAGTAGGTATTTATATTTGAAAAGAATCGTAATAACTGGTATCAGATATACTGATCGCGTTTTGTATTTTTACTAAGAATTATTCACCGAAAGCTCGAATCATCTCCAAACATACCTAATTGGGGCAAATCGGTTCAGTGGATACGCCGTAAAAATGTCAGAAACAGATTTATTCTCGCATTTATTATATTCAGTACAGAATATCATATTCTTTATTGTATAAGTAGTGTGGATTAACTGTGACACAAAATTGATAAAAAATAACTACTTAAAGATTTTACATTAATATGTTAATTTGTAACGTTGATGTAAGACACTTTTCCACTAGTAGGTACAGGCGAATAGTAAAATAAATATTAGATTCAATAAAATGAAATAAAGTAGACTGACCTTCTTTCGTCTCTAAGAAAGATACTTAGTTTTATGATCCCTTGGTGTTGTAATTATATCAAGGTTAACTCAATAAAAAGAAATGGCAATTTATATGAAATGATTCCCATTATCCTTGAATCATAAAATTCGACGAGATAAAAACGGCAGCCTCGGATTACATCAATTTATTATAGAACATGCACAAAAAGGTGACTAGTAGCTTAAAAAGCCAACCCATGGCCACATCTGGTGTAACCCAAACGTCGCGTCGTCGGTACAAATAGAAGGTATTTCAACTTTATTTTCAAGTAGTAACGCGATCGAGGCCCAATATTAATAAGCATAAAGTGGTCAGTAGTGACAACTTACCGGCCTTGCTCGCTCTAGACAAGCAACAATATTTTTTGGAATTGTAATGAAAGAAAAGGAACTCTATTTTATACTTTCCCTTCGTAGTGATATCGCTCACATTTCACCTGTACGCGTGACGTGACTTACCTACTAAAATCGTGCGCTTCTGAGCTATTCCCAGTTGTACAAACTGAAGCTACTGGCAGGAATGCAACCGACTGATAGCTACTTGTTGACTGTTGGTTCCTAAGGCCGACACCTGAGATATTGTGGCTACAGTATACCAATATATCGACTAGTGCATGAAAGAAACGTAGCTTTTTATCAAAATCGTAAGTTCAAAACGTAAGTATAATAATAATGGAGTATGTTCGGAATAAAGGCATCGGGCACATATTTTAGTAAATCTAACATATAAAAGTCTCATGTTGCAGTGTTTCTGGTGGCACTCATTGACGTATTTAAACGTATTGTTATTGTAGGTAGAAAAACCATGCTGATTTCGATTTACCCTCTAACAGAATATCGACTTTTATACTGTACCGTTTCCTTCGGTGAGTGAGAGTGCTGAAGACCTCATCCTCTCCTTCTTCCCACTCATCCTCGTATTCCTTTTCTAATCTCTGGTGTCATGGGTGTACAATTGTACATAGACGACGGTAATCGCTTACCATCGGGCGATCTGTTTGATCGTTTGCCTTCCATTGCTTGAAAAAGAACTCCTCCGTAATGACTCTACCCATTTTATTGACTTTTCTTTAAATTTGGTACGAGTATAGGTTTTGCAAAGTATGTTTCATACTGCAGGGTGATAAGGGTTTCCCTACCCATATTTTTTATTTTAACTTTTTAAGGAAAAATATATTTACGTATATTCTTTTTTCACCCAAATGTACCTAAATGTAACTATTTAATAATTTATATGAAAGAAAAATGTAATGTGGGTCAGCGAGTTAATCTGTATATTAAACAAGTAGATATTTGGAACCTCCAAAACTCAATATTCAATCATTTATTTTCATTACATAATCTTGACTTAGCTGGTAAGTATATGTATAACAAAATACATGGCATCATTATGGACCCTGTCGGGGAAATCCAACTTAACTTCAAAGTGAGGAAGAGGGCTTAGCTTAATAGCTATTAGTTAATTGTTATATCTTCTTAAATTGTTATTATGTGACTCCGATAATCTACCTATTGTTTATTAATATTGTTACAAGCTGGGGTGATAAATTAGATTCCTATGCCACTAAAACTGCACTTTCTTTACAAACAACAACACTTAATTACACACTAATAAAATACTCTAATTCATACCACTAAACACTTCCGAGTCTTCAGATCCTTCGCTAATCTTGATCGCTCCGCTTATTCAATTGAACTGTGTGATTCGCTCGTCCACGTGGTATTTATACCGGCCGGATAACAAACTAGTCATTTCTAGTCTTCCCGAGAATGTTCTCGTAACAGTCGAAACATAATCGAATCGTAAACAAACAGTAACGCCATCTAGTGGAGAATAGATGAAACACTTTTAAACTACCGATATGTCCATTCTCTTCTAGTTCTCTCATTCACCGATAGATGGCGTTATTTTCAAATATCGCCATTCGTAACACTGCCTCACTCTTTGACGTCTTCGCCTCGCCTCGAACATCGTTGGACCCATAGTAATGAGCCAACCGGTCGATATGAACTATCTTTGGTGCACCTCGCGGCCGCTTCTGGATTTGATAGGTGACGTCGTTCATCCTGGTAATTATGCGATATGGCCCGCCCCATTGGGCTTGTAACTAAGGCGATTTACCTTTGCTTGGTACTGGGTTATGAAGCCACACCAATGATCCCAGTAGCCAGTCCTCAGTAGCGAGTCTTCATCTTTTCAGACATCTGTTGTACAGATTCCCTGATGTGCTCGTATACGTCGTTCACCTTGTTGCGTAGCTCGGTCACGTAATCCGTAATATTGCGTGGAGATTCTGGTGGAATGCCGGTGACTAAGTCTGCAGGTAAACGTAGTTCTCTACCGGAATTGGCAAATACTCCTGTCGTTTCGTGGACCGCACTGCGATATGACAGGAGAAATGGTTGGATGTGCTTGTCCCAATCTTTTTGTTTACTCTCCACGACCTTCGCCAGGTACCTTTCTAGGGATTGGTTAAATCGCTCAACCATGCCATCCGATTGCGGATGATAAGCCGTGGTCCTGGTTTTATGTGCACCCATCACGCGACAAGTTTCCTTGAACACCTCAGATTCGAAGTTCCGGCCTTGATCGCTGTGGATTTCCAAGGGCACTCCGAACGGGTAGTCGGCACCGCTGTCAAGTCAACATTGGCTCTACATTATAATATTTTTTTATTTAGTAAACAGTGGATATTAATGTGTAAAAGCTAGTGAAAATGTGAACTTTCGCTTTAATTAACCAGTGACATAGTTATCATTGTGCTAAAATCGCTTGTAAAACATATATTAGATTCATCAAAATACATCCCAAAACTACTTTGATACAATCATAAACTTCATAAAACCTATTTACTTTACTCGATGAACTGTGCACAATTACCTAATCAGTGAATAAAACTCAATTTGTGATTTGTGATAAAGTGAAATAAAAACTATGACAAAGTGAAATAATAATATAATCTTATACGGCATATTAATAAACTTGTTCTACCTGTCAAACAACGACGGTAAATCATTAGTTAAGTACCCTGCCTATCCATTCATAAAGTAGAACCACAGTTGACGAAAGAACTGGCCGCCAATTTAAACTGAACACTTAATGCCTGTCTGGCGCAGTGGATAACGCATCAGTCTCGCTATAGAGCAAGTTCGGGACAGACACTCGAGTTCCAACCCCGGTCACTACTTCGACTTTTTGAATATTATTCGATATTTGTATTGGAATTTATTGCAACAATCCTAATATAATAATGAACTTCGAAAATATTACATTTCGAAATCAACGTTCGCACTCAGTCACAGATATATTAGATGAGTGTAGTACCAATGCATCTACAATAGAGGGTGACACAAACAGTATGCCTAACATATCAGACGACGAGGACGACGAAGTTAACTATTTAAAGCGGCAGATTGGCGAACTTAAGCAGCAATTACAAACAGCTCACGAGGAAATTGACCGCTTGTCTATAGAAAACTCAGATTTGAGAAATACGATTGTGGAAATAAATGATAAACATAGGCTAATCAAGAAAGCTACAAAAATGTTATCTACTGAAATAATTACACCACAAAAAAGTAAAAATACTGCGACTCCCCGTAGAAATTCCACACGAAAAGATCACATTAGAGAGAGATCGAAATATTGCACAACAGAAACCTTCACCTCCCCACAGCCCACACAGATGATTACTCAGAGCAATGAAGTTGACCAGAAATTAACAGAAGCTAGCAGAAACACAACATTAACCGCAATATCACACAAAAATAAAAGCAAAATTTGTATTATAAGCAGCAATAGAACCAACAATATTTTATCTATATCTGAAAATATATTCCCAAATCATGAGATATGTCATTATGTTAAATATCACTGCGGAATGTTGAAGCTATTAGAGAATATTCACACTAAGCTAGTTGACTTTACGACGAATGATTATTGTTTATTATTTATAGGAGAGAATGACTTTCTGCAAACTTATAATTACACCGAAATTATTGTAAACATACGTGAAATATTACTAAATATCACACATACAAATGTTATAATATGTCTACCTACTTTTAAATTTAATTATAATTATTCCATGATATATAACTTTAGGGTAGAATTTTTCAATCATTGTCTCTATTATGATATACAAAAATACAATTATGCAATATTACTTGATTCTAATTTAAAGTTGTCATATGATTTTTCTATGTTTAATAGACGCAATGGTCGAATTAATAACTATGGTATGATGAATATATTCAATAGGATTAAGGGTTTAATTGTGAGTGGTGAATCAGATTCTTTAAATTCACCAAATTACATTATAAATAATCACACTGATGTAAGGACCATCACGAACTTGAAGGAGGTAACATATTGTGACTCTCAAAACTCATCTTGTTTTTCTACAAACGTAACATCAAAACAACATCTTTTTCGTGTATAACAGTTTATCTATTCTCCATCAGAATGTAAATGGTTTGTTGAATAAGAGCGATTTAATTACTGAATGTTTGGACACGCTTTCTAAAAATGGTCAAAATGTACATATATTGTGTTTTACAGAACATAATATGAAGTTGAGCGACGTAGATTTTTTAAATGTTCCAAATTATACTTTGGCTGCATGTTTCACTAGAAATAATCGCAATGGTGGATCTTGTATTCTGGTACATAGTCAGATCAAATACTCCGAAGTAGAACTCGTAAAAAAAGTAAATGTAAGTAACGTATTCGAATGTTGCGCGATAGAATTAACAGAACATAACATTTTTATAGTATGCGTGTATAGAGTTCCTGGTCTAAGTGCGATAGATATATTTTTCAATAATTTAACATACATATTACAAACACTATGCTACAAGCCCAAAAAGAGGATAATAATATGCGGAGACTATAATTTGAATACTTTATTAAAGACTAAGAATACTACTATGTTTAAACGACTTTTAAAAGAATTTAACCTTAAAATAGAAATAAAGGAACCCACACGCCCCAGGAGTGGCACATGTCTAGACAACATATTTCACAATATAAGAGGATGTAAATCTTATATAGTGGAATTAGGTGTTTCAGACCATACAGCACAAATAATGGAGTTTCCAGTTCGTCAAACATGTGCCCTAAAATATTATTTTATAAAAAGAAGGGACTATAGTAAAGATAACATGAAAATTTTCAAAGAGTGCCTGAAAAGCTTGAGTTTTTCTGAAGTCTACGAAACAAATGATCCCAATATGAGCTTCAGTGTTTTCTACGACATATTTAGGTCCTTTTATGATATTTGTTTCCCAACTGTAAAAATTAAAGTCTCGACGGTGAAACGACCAAAATGGATTAGTCGAGGTATTAAAGTCTGCAGTAAAAAAAGACGCGCTCTTTTATGGAACTATAGATTAACACCAAATGAGATCACTAAAACTGCCTTCCAAACGTTCTCAAAGAGATATCAGCGTATTATAAAATTGACAAGAAGAGCACAAAACAGCTACTTTGTTCAATCTAGCATTAACAAGTCTAAAGCAACTTGGCAAGTGATAAATAGTATAAAGGCTACTGTCCCAAAAACCGATATAAGCCATATTAACGTAAATAACACGTCCATAAAAAACCCTAGAATGATAGCACAATACTTTAATAACTATTTCATAGATCTAATACAACCGAATAGCGCTTGCCAAAAATATAATAAGACAAATAATCTTCACTCGTTTAAGTCTATGTTTATGCAACCAACGTTACCTGCAGATATTTACAGCATAATACGCAATCTAAAAACAACAAATAGTACGGGTTTCGATAATATCCATACAAAGATCGTAAAGTCAGTAGCTCCCTTTATTGCACCCGTATTCAGTGACATAACAAATAAGTGCATACAAAACGGTGTATTTCCACAAGCACTAAAAATGACTATTATCAAACCACTACATAAAAAGTGCGATAAAACTCAAATGTGTAACTATCGCCCTATAGCATTGCTTCCAATTTTCTCAAAAGTGATTGAGAAAGTCATATATAATAGTCTCAATGAATATTTAGAGCGGAATAATATTTTATGTAAAGATCAAATGGGTTTTAGGAAAAATAAAAATATTAACATGGCCATATACCAGTTTCTCACGCAAATAACCCATAATATAGACAACAGAAGGCCAGTAGTTGCGATGTACATGGATATGACTAGGGCCTTTGACTGTGTTGACCATGAAATATTACTAAATAAGCTTAATAGTTACGGTATCAGAGGGAATGTAAACGACCTTATAAAATCTTATTTAGAAGAAAGGGAACAGATTACTCAAATCAGTCAGATAAACTTTAAGACTAAAACTGAGACAGTATACACGTCTAACAGTAGGAAGCTTCAGTATGGCGTCCCACAGGGTTCCGTTCTTGGACCATTGCTATTTATTTGCTATATAAATGACTTTCCTAGCGTAATCACTCACCAGATGTGCTTATTTGCCGACGACAGCACAGTCTTATATAATAACGGAAGTAGCATAGATATTGCAAACCAAATAAATACAAGCCTAGTTTCTATTATGGACTGGTTGAATGCGAACAATCTTAAAATTAACTTTGGGAAAACTAAAATAATGAATTTTCAACTCAGGCAAAAAAATCAACAATTGTATAAAATTAACTATAAAGAAGAACAGATACTTGAAACAGAAGTAACAAAATTCTTAGGCGTCAATATTGACAATGATATGTCGTGGAAAACTCAAATTGATTACATTTGCATGAAACTTAGTCAGTTTTCTTACGCTCTTTATATGTTAGGACGAATTGCGAACATGAATGCACTGTTAGCAGCATATCATGGTTATGTAGCTTCAACTCTACGTTATGGCATTATTTTCTAGGGCAATTCCACCAATGTCCCAGACGTTTTATTAGCCCAAAAAAAGTGCATCCGATCCATTTGTAAACTTAAGCAAACAGATAGTTGTAAGCCACATTTTAGAAACTTAAAAATTTTGACAGTGCCATCATTATATATTTACGAAGTAGTCAATTTTGTTAGAAGTAACAAGGATCTTTTCAAGTTTACAGAAAGTCAACGTCGCTCAAAAAACTTACAATTGTTACCTACTAAAACAGCATTCGCCCACAGAAGTGTCTATGCGATGGCACCAAAACTTTACAATAAATTACCCGACCAAATTAAACTTAGCAGGACTAATACCATATTCAAACATAAATTATTTGAGTTATTGAATGAAAAGACATATTATAGTGTTCGTGAATACCTAGAAGATAAGCTATAATACATTTTTTTTGTTTATTTATTATCAAATGACATTTACTTATAACAATATTATATTTGAATTCTGATTGACATTGCATTACAATTGACATCCATTTATTTTATATTCAAATCAATAATTTTTGTGATATTTTTCTAATTGATTTTAAGTAGGTACCTATGTGATATAAGATAATAGATATTGATATGTAATTTAAAATTTCAGATACCCACTATCATGTACTTATTATCTAATTCCATAATGAATCCGAAACCAATTATTTTTAAATTGACATACTTAATTATAATATTATTATGTATTGCTTTTGTCATCATCATTACCTATTATATTTTTAAATTATTGTATGCCTAAATGGCGGGACATAGCATGAACAATTGTAAACATCAAACAACCAACATACCTATGTTACACAATAAACTTTGATTTGATTTGAAAAAAAAAAACAAAAAACGGACAAAAGACTTCATGCACCAGCTTATCGGCCACTGTGGTAGTTTCTTGATTTGTGATTGCAAACACTTCAGGCCAGTTCGTGAAGTAATCCATCACAACCAAGAAGTATTAAAATGTTTTCGTTCTGGCTCTCAGGAAACGGCCCAGCGACATCCAACGCTATGCGTTCCCATGGGGCTTCCACATTGTACACCTTTAACGCACCTCTGCTACGAGTATGTGGCCCTTTGACAGCCGCACAACTTGTGCATTTGCGGCACCAATCCTCGACGTCATCCCGACAGTGGAGCCAATAAAGCCGCTCTCGGATCTTAGTAAGGGTCTTCTTAACACCCATGTGACCTCCCGAAGCACCATTGTGATAGAGCCGCAGTACTTCCGGCACCTTAGTTTTGGGCACTACCGTTTGCAGATGGCACTGGTTACCTCGAGCGTTTTCCCATTTGCGGCACAGAACTCCATCCTGTACAACCAAGCTTTCCCACTGTGCCCAATAACCTTTGGTGATAAGGCTCATTGCTGCGATATTACTCCATTTGGGCCTAAGAGCGCCTGATTACTTCCATTCGAGAATCGGCTGTACATCCTTGTCATCTTGCTGAGCACTCTGCAAAGCTTCTTTCCATTCGTCGCTTAGATCCGTCTTCAACATCTTCACTAGCGCTGCCTGCTTTGCTTCCTGTCGGGTACAATGCTTGCACTGATCGGGACACGGCCTACGCGATACGCGATCTGCGTTACCCCTGCGTTGTCCCATGACATGCCTCTGCGATGTTGTATTAAGAAAAGAAAATGTTTATTTTGTGCCTCACATATAGGTACACTAAACAATAACAATAATACTAAATTCTAATACAAAGAAAAATAAAAGTAACAAAAATAATAATAAGGAACAGCATTAGTGACGCCAAAATTGGAGCCTGCCTCAGCGAATGCTGCGACAAACTTTGCCGCAGCGTATTACAAAATCAAACTCTTGCAGTAGTTCAATCCGTAATCCGTTTAAATTGAAGTAGCCATTTCAGCGCAGCGTGGTCGGTTCGCTGGTGGAATTTACGCCCCAACAAATATTTGTTGAAATGCTGCAATGTCTTTACTACAGACAAAAGTTCCCGCCGGGTGACGCAGTAGTTTCTTTCGGGTTTGGATAAGGCCTTACTGAAGTATGCTATAACATCTTCTTGATCACCTTTCTTTTGTGACAGCACGCCGCCAATTCCAGTATTACTGGCATTTGTGTCAACTATGAATTCATGCTCATTATCAGGGTAGCCTAGAATAGGTGCAGTACACAGATGTTCCTTAAGCTTCTGGAATGCAACGGCACAGCTCTCATTCCAACAAAACCGTACTCTGTCTTCGGTGAGCTTATGAAGAGGTCGAACAATGTCAGCAAAGTTCTTCACAAACCGTCGATAGTAGGAGCATAATCCGAGGAATGCTCTGACCTGCGTTTTGTTCTCTGGAACTGGCCATTCCTTCACGGCAATGATCATATCCGGGTCGGCTCCTCGTATCTTTGACAGCACTTGCTCCAAGTTTCGAAGGTGATCCTTCGAAGGTGATGTCATCCAAGTAGTCCAGGCAGGCGTCTCCAATCAGTCCCATAAGCACTCACTCCATCGGTCTCTCAAAAATAGCCGGAGCGTTGCACAATCCAAATGGCATGACGTTAAATTGCCATAATCCTTTGCCTGTGGAGAATGCCGTCTTCTCCTTGTCTCGAGGATCTATTTCCACCTGCCAGTAGCCACTTTTTAGATCTAAGATAGAAAACCACTTCATCCTCGTCAGCGTATACAGTGTGTCATCGATCATTGGCAGTGGGTAGCTGTCCTTCTTCGTACATACATACATAACGTCACGCCTTTTATCCCCGAAGGGGTAGGCAGAGGTGTATTTCTACACCCACTTTTCGCCAGATGTACTTTAGTCCCACGTAATAAGGGGCGAGCCTATTGCCGTACCGGGCACATTTCCAGACTCCGTGCGGCTACTGAGAATTTCGTGACAGAAAAAACCAATAACAGTGCCCGACCCAGGAATCGAACCCGGGACCTCCCGATCCCACGCGCACATTTATGCCGCGAGACCAACGAGACGGTCGTATAGGGTTTGATGTCGAGTTTTCCGTCTCTACGCAAAGATGGTATTTGCATCGTGTTATCCCTTAGTCGCCTCTTACGACACCCACGGGAAGATAGGTGACACTTGTATTCTATGCCGTCAACCACTCGGTCCTTCTTCGTGATGTTATTTAATCGGCGGTAGTCAAAACAGAAGCGCATGCTGCCATCTTTTTTCTTAACTAGCACAACCGGAGAGCACCACGGGCTAGACGAAGGCTCGATTACACCTTCCTTCACCATACCGTCGATCATTCCATTTCACGTTCTCGTGCCACTGACACACGTCTTGGCCGCTGGCGAATCGGTGCTTCACTTCCCGTATTTATTTTGAGCTGGACTAGTGCTGTCTTCCCTATGTCGGCATCACTGGTCGAGAAAATATCGGAGAAAATATCACATGGAGAGGATGGATGACGAAAGACTGACCAAGAAGACTGATGAAGAAGTTATATAAGTCAAGTGTGAATGGGACAGGAGGAAGGGCAAGACCTAGACGGACGTTCTCTGACCAGATTGGTGACATCCTAAAATAAACCGGTCAACTGCGAGTCGGACTCGCACACCGAGGGTTCCGTACAAACCTGTAGGAATATATATTTATTTAAAAAAATATGTAATGTAACTAAAAATGTAGGGTTTTCAAAATTTTTCATTTCAAAACGTTGCTTTATGCCAAATTTCAAGATTCTAGATCGACTGGAAATACCCTTTAGTTTTGACTTGAGCATTGATATGAATTTCAATTTTATACCCTACGGGTTCATGAAGAAAGGGGTACCTTTAAAATTATTCAAAATATTTTAATTATATGATCTAACTAAAAATGTATGGTTTTCGCAATTTTTCCTTTATCTGTTCTATAAGAGTTTGCTTCGTGCCAAATTTCAAGATTCTGAGTTTACGGGAAGTACCCTGTAGATTTTGATTCCCTTGCGAGTAGTTGCGAGTTTGAAAATATGTTTAAATTGCTGTTTCTGTTGATTGCGTTGACATAGAAGTTTGATTTTATAACAGCTTAACAGTGTTATAGATTTGAGTATTTGATATGAATTTCAATTTAATAACTCTACGCGTTCATGAGGAAAGAGGTAATATCTTTTTTTAAATTTTAAATATTTTTTTATTATAAGGGTTCACGGGCAAAATGTATTAAGTGACATTTTTTAAACTTTACAGGAGAGCGTTTTAAAGTTTCAATTTTACGAAAAAAAATCGTTATAAAAAAGTATAAGGTTATTAACGAAAAAGTGACCGAAGTTGAGTTCCATGACAAAAGCTGCATAATTGAGTATAGTTTTCATTTATTTTAAGCTACTATTAATAGAAATAAAAGTCGCTTGATACAATATTACCCTAGTTTACTTTTATTTAGAAACAGGCTAAATGATATAAGTATCATAAAATTCACAATACAGGTATATGAAAAACGATTTAAGCGACACTCTGGTATTATTTTGTGTAAGGCTAAATATATGAACAACCATTGGAATACTAAAATAAAATCAGGCTAATCGGTTTAAGCAATTGAAATATCATAAAGTAGTTGCAGATTAAAATGATTTATGTATCACTTTTCTCTAAAAGTAAATTGTTTGAAATAACAATTAATTTGTATGTATAATTAGGCTTGGCGGTTAGATCAACATTAATTTGGACTATTGTTTATTTCCTACAAATGAAAAATCTAAAGAAATTTTAAAATAAAACAAATACAAGGAATATATAATGTGGCACAAGGATTCACATTTTTCGCTATTTGAAAAATATTCAGCTAACAAGCTGGTGATAACAATGTAACGTTAAAAAGACCTTCCTGGTGTCCACTGTTACGTTATCCCTACTAGGGTGTGTTTAGAATGATAAACGTGGTTAAATGTTACAATAAAAATTGATTTAATTCTCAATTAAATTTAGACATCATTTAGCAAGCGAAAAAATTACTAGTAAAGTGTTATTAAAAAAGATATACACAGGGTCGCGTGATTCGGTGATGGATGAGGGATTTGTTGAGGGTCCTGCTGCCGGTTCGTCCAGGAGAAGTGGTTACTTAACTCGGTGCCGGTTCGCCAGATGTAAGGGACGAGCGCAGCCAGCGCTTCAATATTTATAGTCCGTTGCAGGGCGCGGGCGGCGGGGTCGACCGGGCCGAGTGATGCGTCAAGGATTGACGTCACAACAACAAAAAAGGCTTTTCTAAAAATAATACTACTACTAAACTATTAAATTGCGACCGAAACATAACTGGCGAAAAGTGGGTGTGTAACACCCTTCAGGGATAAAAGTCTCACGCCTTTTACCCCCTTTAGTTATGTTATCAGCATTTATGGCTTGATGTTCTAGCGCAACGAGTCACACAGGCTTGCTGCTTAGGGATTGCAGGACTGTGTTTTAACTCCCTACCCGCCTCATGACAAACTAGCCAATTGCTTGGTTGGATTCGATAGAGCATAAATAATAACGGAAATTATCAGTGATTACAAATGATTTATCCGTCTTGATATTGGCTGCGACATGCCAAAATATCGGCACCTCAATAGACAGATATCTAAGGGCTAGTTCAGACACGGCGGGAACCGCGCGATTTCAGAATCGCATGGAAATCGCGCGAGTCTTATTTGTATGAGTTATTAAGTAATCGTTCAGATATAACCGCGCGGTTAATCAAGCCGCGCGGTTACGGCAACCCAACCGCCAGAAAATAGAATCGCGCTGCTCCCGCGCGTTTCTATTACTATAGAGTCTTTACTTCGCGTTCGGTTGCGTTGCGGATATCGCGCGGTTCGCACGTCACAGCTCGTGAGTTAGCCATGGATCGTTTCGACACTGAACTATTTATTGATGAAGTGGAGAAGAGACCTTCAATATGGGATATTCAGTGTGAGGATTACTCAAATAAAGTTATCAAGAACCTAGCTTGGCAAGAGTTAGTGGAGATATTTGGAATTTTTTACAAGTCGGTCACTTAATATTGGATGCACCCAATACCGCCTTTTTCTTTTCTTTTCTTTTTTGACAAGAGCAACCACAGTAAACACACTTCTTCGTCGACCTCCATTTTCAACCTGCAATTTTTCCCGCACGAAAATCGCATAATAACCGCCTGTGTCTGTGGTTCGGCTTTACATCGAAACCGTAGGGTTCTATGCGACTTGGGAAGGATTAATGGAATGGACTGTATTAGGGCGAGTTCTGGGTCGCCTAGAAAGGAATAAGGGAAGAGGAGATGGGTACGGGAGGAGGTGATTGAGTGGGTATAGGATATTTACAGGATGGAAGGCACTTACCTTATACAGCCTTCTTCGTTTCTTTTCCTCCTGGTGTTTTCGTGATGCAGCTGCTTGTTTTCACTTCACTCACGAGCGGGTTTTCCTTGGTGGAAGCGGTAAATCACATACAGCGGTGCGGCGCGGAGCGGTATCGAGACGGCGTTCTTAGCGAGCGGAATGTTCTAGACTGTCACTCGCGTCCACGATCGCGTCGACGAATCGGGTGAAGGCAGTGCCTCTTCCAGGGAGAGGGAAAGAGAGGGACGGAAATATGATATCGCTCGCACTAGACAAGCGTGGAACGATTCATATTGATGCGATTAGTTATATATAGGAAGGTAGATGGCGCTACCATATCCCCCCGGCCCTAAAGGGTTGCCTTTAAAAAAATAGAATTGAACTTAGCTATGTTGGGTGTACTACCGCATAACCCATCAATAGGCTAAGACAGCGATATGACAATAAAATTAATCTAAACTAACTTTAGCGAAAACTACAAACGCAATAATAGCGAAAACTACTAACTAAATACTTAAACTAAGAGGTAGGTCCAACTTCAGGCTAGATCTCACTGAGTTGGAAGCGGACGCGAGTTGATCAGTGCCTCGACTTGTGCAAGGACAGTTAAAGGCTCTTCGTAAGAGAGGATCTGTTGACCTATAACTTTGAAGAGATGCGTTTTAATTACTTCGACCATGCTTGCCCAACATCCACCGAAATGTGGTGATGCTGGTGGAATAAACTTTCAGTCAATATGATCTATGGAACGTTCTTCTTGAAGACGAGTACGATAACCCGCGACGTGATTGAAACAAGTAGCGGGAACAAGTTCAATCAATTTACTAACGCGGTTGGCGACAAAAGTCTGCCAGCGGTGAGGAGAAGAATAAATCCTAGCGAGCACTACCTTGGAGTCGGAAAATGCGTATATTTATTAATAGAGTAGTGGGGCAAAACTGTGTCTTGAACCTTGTGGAGCAACTGAGACAGCAGAAAGGCCGCGCACAACTCCAGTCTCGCAACCGAAATGGTTTTAACAGGCGAGACCTTAGACTTGGCACAAACTAACTGCACCGAGTAGTTAGAACCAATGCGGACTTGCAGATATACGACTCCGCCGTAAACACGCTCGCTCGCGTCAGCGAAACCTATTAAGTTGACGGTACATCCATCTACCAACCCAAGATGACGCGGAATAGTAATATGATTGAGCGCGGTAAGCTCAATACAAAACTGGCCCCAAGCGGCGACAATATGGTCAGGGGGTGTTTCATCCCACTCACACTTTGATAGCCAAAGCTCTTTGATCAAGAGCTTGGCGTACAAAATTGTAGGAGCCACAAAACCCATTATGTCCCATAGTCGAGCTACTGTGGACAGCATAGTGCGCTTGGCGCACTTATCATCTGGCGGTGAGACGTCAAACCGAAAACTATCGCAGGATTTGTCCCAGCGTAAACCGAGAACCTTATGCGGTACAGACTTCTCAAACTCAATGTCTGGAGAAGCCTTATGAGAATCTGGTATGCGTGCGAGAACCTCCTTAGAGTTGCTTGTCCATTTGACAAGATCAAACTGGCCTCGCTTGAAAAGCTGAATAAGCTCTTCACAAAGCGAAATTGCTAGCGGAGCGGATATGACATTACAGGCAATGTCATCTATATACAGAGCGGATGTGTAGTATAGTATAGTGTAGCGTAGCGTAGCTTAGCATTGCATAGCGTAGCATAGCATAGCATAGCATAGCGTAGCATAGCGTAGCATAGCATAGCGTAGCTAATTAGTGCTTTATCTTACACACAGTTTTAGCACCCACCTTGATCTCTTGAAGAGCAGAACAACAACAAGACGTAATACAATGAGAAGTATGTAACGTAGGTACGGTACCCATAATCACATACCCAAGTACCGTCTCAATAGCGGGCGGTAAATCATATCGCTCACTACGTACTATTTTAGTTAGTAGCAAGTGCGGAAATATTGAAGCTCCGATCAAAAGATCAATGCCTGCCGGATTCGCAAACTCCGCGTCGGCTAGCGGCAATGATTCGAGATGAGTGAGTGATGCTACGTCTACATTAGCGTTCGGCAATGCGTCCGTGATACGCTCCACGATAAGCGAAGAAATGTTAAAATTAATGTTCCTATCAAAACGCGAATGTATTTTAACATCTACGGAACCCCTGCAATGCCTTTCTGATCCGCCTATCCCTTTGACGGTTGAGTTAGTATTTTTAAAGTTATGCCATAATCCGAGGCGTTTGAAGCATTCCGATGTTATTAGATTGGTCTGAGATGCGCTATCTAGCAGACAACGTACCATGTGCGGCGACCCATTAACATCATATACTATAACTTGCGCTGTCGCTAACAGAACAGTCTTAGACGCCGTACACTGCGTTTTGGCCCTGCGCGGATCATTATAGATGCGCGAGTGCCGTCCTCGCGTGCGCGTCGCCCGCGCAATGGATGTCGTACACAACGATACTTCGCCCTCAGACGCGGAAGGCGCAGCTACCGTGTTCTGCACTTGCGTGAGTGTGTCAAGGTTAGCGGCTTGACTTGACAACCGGTTATTTTTATCAAAATGTAACAGTGTATGATGTTTTTGTTTACACGTGCGACATCTCCTTCTACTGGAACAATTACTCGTTTTATGTTTTATGCTTAAGCAATTAATGCAAGCTTTGTTATCTTTTACGCTTTTAAAACGAGCAATTGGATTTAGTTCATTAAAGGTGGGACACTTATAGTAATGGTCGTGCACTATATTACTGCACAGACACTTCTGTGAATTATTACTATTAGATTCCGAACATGTTAAGTAAGATTGTGGATTAGGGACTGAGTTATTATTACTATTTCGCGATTTATTCAACCTTTGTTTGTTGTTGTTAGTGTTAGACGGGCCAGGTGAACCCAACTGCGTATTATGAAATATTCGACACTGATCTTTGATGAACGAAATAAAACTATCTAGTGTAGGTATTTTATTATTGCGTTCCGTCATCTCGAATGCGCGAATTGTATCAGTGTCAAACTTTTTTAAAGCGAGTTGAAGCAACATAAAGTCGGAAAGATCTTCTATTTTTAAGTTTTTAAGAGAATTAACTGCGGTAACAAAGTTGTCTATAAACAGCTGGAAATTCGAGACAGACGCGTTGCTGGACAGTTTGAGATTTAAAGCTTGGTCAAAGTACGTAGACGCTAGGACGCGCGTGTCTTGATATTTGTCAAGTAGTGACTGAAATATGACCTGATAATTCTCAGCACTGGGTGTGACACCTGCAAATACGGACTGGGCCTTCGGTGACAGTTTACCTATTAAATAGTACAACCTGTCAGCATCTGTCAGAGAACCATTATCGTGCACTGTAGACTTAAAACTCGCATAGAATAACGGCCAATTTCGTATATCTCCGTCAAACGACATAATCTCGATTGGCGGTAATCTCGGTTTGCGGGCAACGGGCTCTGCCGAACATTTACCCTCCAATTGCGATTGTAGACGCTTAATAATACAATAAAGATCTTCGAATGATGTATACGCCTGATAGTTCGGTTTTTCATCAGGATTGATAGAAAGTAATCTTGCGTTATAATCGTCTAACAACTTATGAAAATCTGTTCGAATACTATCTACTGTTATACAATAACTGAGAAATGCTTCGCTATTACTGTCAGACATCGATGCGGTTTTTGATCTTTCATAGATATTTTGAATGCGCTCAAATAAAATATTGCGTTTTGCTTCTAAGATTATCATATATGTCATATATTTATATATATGTCATATCTTTGTCTTCCGACACGCGTGACTTCTTTTGTTGTGTCATGCTTACGTAAGTATAAGCTAATGAGAACGAAACAAAATAAGAATATCTAATGTATCTATTATTTTACCTAAGTAGGCTAATTAGGCAACACTTTAGAGCTGAGGAAATAAAAGTTGATTGAAATATGAGATTTATAAGACAACTACGATAGTTGCAGAAATAATAATTTAATAAGTAGGTAGCTACATAAAAGTTTACCTACTAATGCGGGCGGAAATAACCATGTGACAGTTATGTGAATATATTAGGAGTATAGCTAGGTGCTATAACTGCCTAGGTATAGCGGTATAACGTATAAAACGTAAATGAATCCGGCTCGAAGGACCAAAAAAATGGTTTGGCTTTTCATCGAAACCGTAGGGTTCTATGCGACTTGGGAAGGATTAATGGAATGGACTGTATTAGGGCGAGTTCTGGGTCGCCTAGAAAGGAATAAGGGAAGAGGAGATGGGTACGGGAGGAGGTGATTGAGTGGGTATAGGATATTTCCAGGATGGAAGGCACTTACCTTATACAGCCTTCTTCGTTTCTTTTCCTCCTGGTGTTTTCGTGATGCAGCTGCTTGTTTTCACTTCACTCACGAGCGGGTTTTCCTTGGTGGAAGCGGTAAATCACATACAGCGGTGCGGCGCGGAGCGGTATCGAGACGGCGTTCTTAGCGAGCGGAATGTTCTAGACTTTCACTCGCATCCACGATCGCGTCGACGAATCGGGCGAAGGCAGTGCCTCTTCCAGGGAGAGGGAAAGAGAGGGACGGAAATATGATATCGCTCGCACTAGACAAGCGTGGAACGATTCATGTTGATGCGATTAGTTATATATAGGAAGGTAGATGGCGCTACCAGTCTGAATAGCATCACAATTTTGCGGTTTCAAACCGTGCGATTCGTGAACGCGCGGTTCCCGCATGTCTGAACTAGCGGTAAGAGCTAGTTCAGACATGCGGGAGCGATTATCGTGCGGGAATAACGTCAGTTTGCTGAAAATTGAGGTCGACGAAGAAGTGTGTTTACTGTGGTTGCTCCTTGAAAAAAAGAAAAGAAAAAGGCGGTATTGGGTGCATCCAATATTAAGTGACCGACTAGTACATGGTGTACAGTGGAATATTTGAGAATGTCAATAAAATCTTTTGATGAACTAATTGAACTGATCTGGCAAGATATTTAAATAGTTTAATAAATAGTTCAGTATCGAAACGATCCATGGCGAATTCACGAGCTGTGACGTGCTAACCGCGCGGTATCCGCAACGCAACTGAACGCGAAGTAAAGACTCCATAGTAATAGAAACGCGCGGGAGCAGCGCGATTCTATTTTCTGGCGGTCGGGTTGCGGTAACCGCGCGGCTTGATTGACCGCGCGGTTATGTCTGAACGATTACTTAATAACTCATACAAATAAGACTCGCGCGATTTCCATGCGATTCTGAAATTGCGCGGTTCCCGCCGTGTCTGAACTAGCACTAAGTCTCTGACCTGCGATATCCGCCGATAAAACACCAAATGTGTTCAAGAGGCGGTCGAGTGGAACAAAGGCTCTAATGTATTCTAGAGAGATCTTTCTATCGGGTAAAGTCAGCCAACAAAGCTGAAGACGGAGGATGGCAGTGTTGTGTCATCCAGACCTCAATTCTTGTAGGAGATCGAAAGATTCTATGGAATATTATACACGACCCCGCGACCACACGCGACCCTAGAGCTAGATTGACCCGACACCATACCGAAGACATCCCGGACGTCAGCATGCACGAGATTTGTGTTTTTTTTTTCTGCCGAACAAATTGACTCCATGCTGCCTGATGTTAAGCAGTCAGTGAAGTTCCGTAGTGATGGCCATCATTCCAGCAGACAGCATGGCATTATGGCATGATGGCCCTCACCTTGACGGCCTTGAGTAAAGCTAGCTTCACGTCCCGCTTAAAGGACCCGGGATCATAAGTGAAGGGAAACACGTGGACTGGTAAAGAGGTCCACATCTTAATGGTACGGCAGAGATAAGAGGCGCGGAACCGTTTGGTGCGTGACGGTATCTGTTCTACCGTGTAAGAGTGGCACCTCAACCCAGCATGTGTCGTTCGGGATAGGAAAGGAGAGGGTGGGATTAGTTGAAAGAGCTCTTCGGAGCACTCACTGTGATAGATGCGGTAGAAGACAGCCATTGAGGCCACGTCTCTGCGTAATTGCAGTGACTCAAGAGTTTTAGTGGCCACTGGATCCCCGATGATACGGACAGCACGCCGCTGCAACCTATCGAGGGCGTCCTATAAGTACTGAGCGGAGCCATTCCAAAGGTGAGAGCAGTATTCCACGCAGGAGCGAACCTGGGTCTTGTATAACAGACAAAACTGCTCCGTCGCGAAAAACCTCCTCATCTTGTTCAGGACTCCGAGTTTCCGAGATGCGGATTTGATGACACCATCGATGTAGTTCTTCTGGTTGAGATTTCTGCGTATGTCCATACCCAGGATATTGAGGCTGTCTTGAATCGGTAGTAGAGTGTCTAGAAGAGAGGGATGGCGATAGAATGGAGATACCTTGGCTGAGAATGCGAACACCTGTGTTTTCTTGGCGTTGAACTAGACCAGGTTCTCTTCACCTCAATGCGAGATGGGTCCTAAAACAGCTCATAAACAACAAGGCACCGGGTGATGACAGAATTACGACGGAGCTTTTGAAAACTGGCGGCATACCCACTTTGGAAATGCTTCGTAAGCTTTTTAATTCCGTCATACACGAAGGTAAAACGCCACAGGCGTGGCACAGAAGTGTGGTTGTGCCGTTCTTCAAAAAGTTCGACAATACCCTTTTAAAGAATTGCAGACCCATCTCTCTGAGCCACGTCTATAAGCTGTTTTCAAGGTTCATCACGACTCGTCTCGCTTGCAAGCTACACGACTTCCAGTGTTCTGAACAAGCCAGTTTCCGAAAAGGATAATAGTACTATAGACCACATACTGAACACATATAGAAGCCCGAGGAGTATAACGAGCCTCTATGCTTGGCGTTTGTAGACTATGAGAAAGCTTTCGATTCGATCGAAACCTGGGCGGTGGTGCTGCAGTCTCTCCAACGGTGCCAGATCGACTATCGATACGTCGAAGTACTGAAGTGTTTTGTTTGTGTTCGCGTTTCTGAGAAAAAGGGTCTTGACAGACGGACGGACAACAAAGGGATCCTATAAGGGTTCCGTTTTTTCATTTTGAGGTACGGAACCTTAAAAAGGACAGTGGTAGAATATATTATACGTATTATTATATATTAACCGAAGGGCATGCGTGAGAAATTTGATGGGAGTGAATGAAGCAAGAGAGATATGTCAGGATCGTTGCAAATGGCGTTGTAAACAGGCGTGAGTCTATGTGTGTATGTATGTATTATTATAATATAACAAAATAGAACATATTTTGTTCTCGGTAGAGCAATCTCCATACGTATCTAAATCCCTACTTCCCTACTAATATTATAAATTCGAAAGTGTGTATGTATGTAAGTATGTATGTTCTGTTTTCATGCTAAAACGGCTGAACCGATTTTGTTAAAATTTAATATAGAGAAATATTGTACCATGGAGACGGACATAGGCTACCATAAGTTGCAAAAATTAAACTGTGAGGGATTGTAGGGAGGATAGAAGTTTGTACGGTAGAAATTTTCCTCTTGGAAGTAAGAACGCATGCGCGAATGATTGAGTGCTGTGCATGTGCCATGCATGTGCTATCTGTCAGTACTGTCACATCACACATATTGTCATATTGTGCACGGTGATTACCAAGGTGATTACATTGTTCGCATATCTAAACTAATATTTATATCAAACTCAAACGGCTGAAACGATTTTCTCTACCTACTATAATCATAAATGCGAAAGTGTATATAGATATAAATATATTGGACATGTATTGAAACATGGCTTTGACATTTGTCATGGATACTGACCGAGTTACATTGTACCCTATAGAGTTTCTGACTCCTTAGAATAATCAGGAGTGTCTTCCCACAACTTGAGACTGAAAGTGGATATGTGTTACCCCGAATTAAACGCGCGCGAAGCCGCAGGCAAAAGCTAGTTATTTTTAAATAAAACATTTAAACTTAAATTATTGAATCTATGTAAATAATTTAAGTTAAAATATATATGAGACCACGATGCTAGTAAATTATAATGTCCTACACATTATATCTTATTTCATAGTAGTTGTTTACGCAATGAAAGTCCAATGAAATGTTACGATCATGTTTGACTGAACTCCTGAAATAGAAAATACCATCTAACATTTCATATTACAATAAAAATATTATATTTTATTAGCAAACAGAAATGGGCCTTTCTGTATAGGTACAATACGAGCAGAAGGCCTAGTTTTACAAATAAATATCTAAAAGTTACAAGATTTGTTGCCAATATTGTATTCTTGACGTTCCCAGAGCGTACTTGTTCCGATGAACTTATAAAGCTTACAGTACAATATTGTCCCATTCTGTAGAAATAACCTTTTATACGCACTCGGTTTCTTTGGTCAGCTTTTTACTTTTGTTTACTCGTTCCACCTCGTAGGGGAAAACATTGAATCCATTCAGCAAGACGTCAGATTATATCGCTTCTCGGAGAGCGGAGAATCCTTCACAAAGTGAAATGGGAAACCATTTGACAATATCCTCCTCAGATTGGATAGCACCTGTAGCAGCCTACGTGGATATAATAAATGAGAACGACGCTCCTGACTTTATGTCAAACTTAAATCGTGATTATAGAGTTCTTACAATGTTTCCGACATAGGGAAGAATTCACTTAAAATACGCTTAGCAGATGCTCGCAATCGTTTAACCTACATCCTTATACGAGGTAGTGATTTATTTATTAAGACCTATGGAAAATTATTTTATGGCGCCATAGTTTGGTTATAATACAGTTCTGCAATAACTGAACGTATCAAATTAAGTATTTCTTAAGTAAAGGTTCACAGACACTATCCAGACTGCGGTGAAGTCCACTTCACGAACAATGTCAAATATGCTGCAGTGCCCCTCACGCTCCAGCAGTTGGTATTAAGAAACAAATACCATGGAGTAGCAGAGAAGGTTAAAGGTGATGAATTTGTCAATCATCCCTTTGTGTTATGTTTAATGACATAATAATATCGTTTAGTAGCTGATAAAACTACTTCGAAAAAATTGTATAGGTACACATTTTTGTTAACTATCAAAACGTAATAGAAAATGTTAACAATTTTGAACACAAAATAAATATGACACAATAAATTCCAAACTGCATTCAAATGATTTCAATAAGTACGAAAAATATTTTATATATTAAGAATTGCTAAATAATATAATTACGAAACATATGCTGCAGACAGCATTACGCTCCAAAGAGCGAGAGGTCGCATGTATTTTACACTGCATGTGTTTCAACTCTCATATAATATCGTGGGACTTGAAACATAATTATGTCATTGGCGAGATGTGGGTTTAAGGACTAATAAATATATCTGCACATCTGAGATGAAACATTCGAAGACAGGCATAAATGACGTACATTCATACAATAACAAACCTACTTAAAAAGCCAATTTGCCGTTGGTAAAATCTACGTTTAATTTCAGACTACTTTTTGTTCGAATATTGCCAAAAAGACTTTATTCACTAAAACAAAAATCGACATGTTTTAAAAAACTTTTATTCGGAATAAAAACTGTAACGAAAGATATTGTATCCAGCATTGATGTGCCTACATTCGAACACAGCAGCGAAAACACTACACATGCTACGTTTTCAACTAGAGACAAAAGCACTTACCAACATTGATGACATTTACCTGATTTCCAATTTCGAATTAATTTTTGTTCAACGAATTGTCTCCTCAAGAGCATATGTGTTGAAACTATTGGTTTGCTGTAGCATTAAACTTCAATTAACCGAGTCGTAGATGAGGTGGTATTGGTAAGAAAATACGTATAGCTATCTCTTTATATACCTACTAGTAAAAAATGTGAAGGGTCCGCCACCCTCAACAGTTGAACGTGAAAAAATCCACTATTAATTACCACGCTAAGGCAAAATCAAGTGATAAAAGTACCCATGTCTTAAATCGCAGAAGACAGAAGATTTCAAACGTTGCCTTTTAAGATTTACATACTTCTTTTTTATTGCATCAATCAACCTGTAGTCACGAACTTCCCTTCGGCGTCCCATGTTGCCCTAATTATAAGTTTGTTGTTTCATGGATGAAGTACGTATGAATAGTTGTTACTGTAACACTCATGAGACTAATTTAGGTAATAGCATTAACCACCATGCTTTGCTAGAAGTGCAAATGATATCTAAAAAACCTCTGATAAATATTAAACCTAACATAAAAACATAAAAACCAACTGTATATAACTGAATTGAACACCGGCGATCGGCGGATGCTGCGGCACTACAAGACATTCTAAAAGTTTTCCTAACGATCGATAGTAACAACGCTTTTGGCCTGTATGACTTTGGATCACAGACGCATTATCGCCTCTTGTTAGTATGATCCTAATGACAATGTAACTTCTTCGCTTCTTCGATGGTTTGGCTTTTGTTAAATGAACATTAGTGACGTATTCGGTTTGTCAAGATTGAGCTTATCACATTTACGTACATATACATACTTCTTTTCTAAAACTATCATTGGCTATGTTTAATAGTAGGCCTCACCACTGTAAGTTTGAAGTACGGTTTGATTGCTTTCTTTCTGTTTCAATGCCTGCGTAGTAGCAAATGAGCAACGATAGTCAGTAATCGTATAAGCTTCGTTAGTGGACATTGCCCGAGTGGTAAGAGAAGGCTCAGCTTTTGTATGAAACTTGGCTCACGCTGATGTCGATGTCCCCAGGGAATGAACTAGTAATAGCAAAAAAGTATTTTTTCAGGAATATGACTTAGTGTTTTTCGGACATGTCTTTTCAATAAAAGGTAATTTAGACATTATTTTTGTACTACGGGTAAGCTATTTTTTACCAGTACAGTTTATGGGTTTCACTTTGATGTAGGGTACCCTAACGCAAAAACCATTTGTATTAAGATTTTATTTTTATGATCCATTAAAAGAGTTTGCCTATGATTCGGGGTAAGCAAAAATAAATAGCCATCTGTTTAATTTCTGTCTGCGTTCAGCATTTCTGTTTCTTCACGTTAGTCATCATCTTCTTAACGTTATCCCAGTTTCAATCTGGGGTCCGCTTTCTAGTCTAACCGGATTTGGCTGAATATAAGCTTTTCCACAGAGCGACTGCCTGTCTGACCTCCGCAACCCAAAGGGATAGCGATATTCCATGGTTTAGACTAGTGTCAGTTTATTTAGAAGGTACTGACGCCCTGTAACGACTGTCAAAGATCTTCATGACAACCGGGATCGACGGCTTAACGTGCTCTCCGAGGCACGGGACAAGCGATAATTAACAATTCAATACGCACATAACTCCGAAAAGTCATTGGTGCGCGCCGTGGATTCGAACCCGCGACCCTCTGCATGGCAGTCTATTGGTATATCCACACGGCTATCGCTGCCTATGTTTGCCTGTTTCTTCACGTTACTATGTAGAGTTAAAAGGTAGCACAATTGTTAGTTTACTCCCCAAGCTATGTACGAGGAATTTGCTTTTGAAGCTCCGATAATTTCCCTGGAAAACAATTTAGAATCTCAGTGAATTAATTGAATAGTTTGAATTTACTATAAACATTGTGAGAAATGTTTATCCTTACTTCATAACAAGTATTATAACTGAAAACTGCTTTCCTTTAGATGAATAAATGATTTGTACCTGGTAATGAAGAAGATTAGCGTTTAATCCAACGACCAGAGAAAACCGAGCTAAATACATACATGACATGTAGAAGTTTAAAAGCAGCTTATTTCGTACAAGTGGCGCATGCGTGAAGGAATCGGAACCAAAGCTACCTATAATACAAATGGCTGAATCGATTGTAGTTATAAAATAAATGTTTATTTATGAGAAAAGTCGCCAATACTTCCGAATAAATTGTCACAATTCAGTCTTTCGCTTTTGTTGCAATCAAATAAGTCACTCGGTATTTCGCCGCACCCACAATACCTATCGTTATTCTATAAAAATTATTATAATAATTCTTCCATAGCCCATTACACGCGAAAACTTTAGGCATCGTATTGAGACGTAGGCAGTTTTCTATTACCGTGTAGATTTTTTCAGTTCAGTAGCAATGCCAAAAAAATAATACAAAGGAAGTTCTTGCGAGAAGATAGGTCACTTCGATAAACAAGTTCTATTCTACAAGTTTAAGAAAGTTCTTAAGATGAATCGGACTTGGCTACATTTTAAATTCTCTGTTGACGTCGAGATACGTCGTAGGCGAAGTCGCGGAGTCACTGGCTTTTTCATTTTATTTTATCACTAATAACTGAATGTTTCTGACCGACACTGATTCATGTGATAATATTTTAATTCGTTCTTAATTTATAATACCACAGAGAAGCTACTTAAACTTTTAGGACAATGAACAGTTTTTTCTATTTCTCTTTTTCAAACGACAAATCTCGCGTTGATAATAAATCTGGTGTCGCAGGGTAGTTTGTAACAACGCTGGATGAATCACACTTTGTTTGTCTCGTATGGGGATCGAACCCGAAAGTCTAAGATCCGTAGAAAAGCGACAGTCACCACCATAACAGTCCATTCGCGAAATATTTTTAACGTGAAAAATTTAATATAAAATAGTTCTTATCCAATTATCAGATCGGTGAAGGTCGCTCTTCTACGGATCACTACAATACTTAGCGCAGTTCTAAATGCCCAGTTTTACTAAACTACTAGGCCCAACAAGTTTCTTAGTCATAAATGTGATAATATTTTTCTCATATTTTGAAAGATATAAAAACATACTTAGTTTATATCAGTAAAATGGCAATTCCCACACAGGGAATAAACTACATCGTTGACTGTTATCACTCAACTTTTGACCTCAAAACTATAATATTTTTGCCAAAAATAAGCAAAAAGAAAGCTATATTATCCTTAAACTATACAGTGAATATAAACAAGCCTAAGGATTTCATATATGAACTATCGTAAGTGTTCTGTATCTCTCTTTGGTAAGGTGACAAACACAAACTTACGCGTAGATAAGGTGAAACAGTTCATATTTCTTAACTGCTGATTTAAATCGTTTATTTCGGAATTGCGTGATTTTTAATCTTTATGTGCAGTTTCATCGTAACCATTGAATAATGTAATTTATCTTCAAGTTAATGTTGTAAAAAGTAACGAAATAGAGAAACAATGCTCTGCTATTTACTTATCTTTATTTTTTTAAGATTCTCTTCTGTCTTAGAAATGAATCTTAAAAAAAATTTTGTAAAGTATTTTCTTTGAATTAAAGTTTCTTGGAAATAATGCTAAAATAAGATTTTTACTGAAAAGATTAGTAACCGTAGCAAAATCTCAAGACTATTCTGAATACTTACTCAAGACTTAACATACTTACGTAAAACTAAGCGTAAAACGCAGTTGTTTGGCATAACTTTACTTCTTAAAGGTAGTTTAAAAAATAACCTCTGCAATGTTCCTCGTTTCAGTAGTATTGCAATGATGGTCAACATCTTCAGTCAACTGTCAAGGCAAAAGATTTTATATTTAAGATGTTGACACATGAACATGTCATTTCCGCGATATAATCCTACGTGAGTATTTATTGCAACACAGATTGTTCGTGATTTCTATTAAATTAAGAAAAAATCGGCGTCGGGACGTGACGACCCCACCGCCCACTGAGGGAGTTACTCTGACGAGTAGATACTCGTCATAGTATCTCCCCCAGCGCAAGCAGTCAACCGAAAGATGGCGGTCAAACCATCCGAACCTGGCGGAAGTAAATCCCAAGATGCTGGATGGGCAGCAGCGTCCAGCACTAAAAACTTCCGCCACTGCGATCGCCAATACGCCTGCCAAGCGTGGCGATTATGGCAAATCCCCCCATAAATGAACCACACCAACAAAATCCGGCCCCTAGTCCCCGGCGGCCCCGCTAGTCCTGGTTATGGTAGCGGCCATGGTAACGGCGGGGCAAGGGGTGCGAAGAATCTCCGGAAGAGATCGGGCTACCACCACCAACGACAATTGGCCCTGGCAACACTGAACACGCGCACACTGCGGACCGACGAGAAGATTGTCGAACTGGAAGAAGAATTGAGCAAGTTGCGATGGGATATCATAGGCCTATCTGAAGTCCGAAGACAGGGGGAGGACTCGATAGTTCTCAATTCCGGCAACTTGCTCTTCTACCGGGAGGGCGACCAACAGTCCCAAGGTGGTGTCGGGTTCATCGTCCACAAATCTCTCGTGACCAACGTGATAAATATTGGGAGTGTGTCGAGCAGGGTAGCGTACCTTATACTCAGAATATCCAAGCGGTATTCGCTGAAGGTCATACAGGTATACGCTCCGACCTCGACGCACCCCGATGAGGAGGTGGAAGCCAGGTACGAGGACATATCTCGGGCTATACATGGCTTCAAAACCCATTACACCGTGGTCATGGGAGATTTTAACGCGAAACTGGGCAAACGCGACGGTGATGAGCTGAGAGTGGGGCAATTTGGTTATGGGCATCGGAATACCCGGGGTCACTTGCTGGCTAGCTTTATGGAGAAGGAAGGCCTCTATATGATGAATTCCTTCTTCGAGAAGCGAGAATGCCGCAAGTGGACCTGGGTAAGTCCAGACGGTGCCATCAAAAATGAGATTGACTTTATCATGTCGACGAAGAGGCAGATATTTAATGATGTCTCCGTGATCAATTCACTTAAAGTGGGGAGCGATCACCGAATGGTAAGAGGCACATTGAATATCTGTACAAGCCTCTAACGGTCGAGGTTGATAAAGTCCACGCTCCGACCGGCACCGGTTCATATGCAAAACCCCGAGAGCTTTCAGCTCGAACTCAAGCACCGTTTCGAATGCCTGGGCAAATGCGTAGATGTGGACGAGTACAGTAACGGGTTCGTGGATGCTGTCCATACAACAGGGGCTAAATTCTTTAAGCCCCAGAAAAGCAAGAGAACCAGCAAGATCTCGGGTCCGACCCTCGAGCTGTTAGAGGAAAGGCGCAAGATGGTTCTGCTATCCTCCGATGACATGCCGAAATATCGGCACCTCAACAGATAGATCTCTAAGTCTCTGACTCGCGATCTCCGCCAATACAACACAAAATGTGTTCGTGAGGCGATCGAGCAGAATAAGGGATCCAAAGTGTTCCAGAGGGATCTGTCTGTTGGGCAGAGTCAGCTGACAAAGCTGAAGACGGAAGATGGCAGAATCGTATCGTCCAAGCCTGAGCTCTTGGAGGAGATCAAAAGGTTCTATGGACAGCTATACACGACAACGCAACAACCCGCAAGTACTCCAGCGTCAGACCCTAGAGCTGGATTGACCCGACACTATACCGAAGATATCCCGGACGTCAGCATGCACGAGATTAGTGTGGCTCTCAAACAGCTCAAAAACAACAAGGCGCCGGGTGATGACGGAATTACGAGCGAGCTTCTGATGGCTGGCGGTGCACCCGCTAGAGAAGCCCTTCGGAAGCTATTTAATTCCGTCATTCTCGAGGGTAAAACGCCACAGGCGTGGCACAGAGGTGTGGTGGTGCTTTTCTTTAAGAAAGGGGATAAAACCCTCTTAAAGAACTACAGACCCATCACACTTCTGAGCCACGTCTACAAGCTGTTTTCGAGGGTCATCACGAATCGTCTCGAGAGCAATCTAGACGACTTCCAGCCTCCCGAACAAGCCGGTTTCCGTAAAGACTATAGTACCCTAGACCACATACATACGCTGCGGCAGGTTATACAGAAGTCCGAGGAGTATAACCAGCCCCTATGCTTGGCGTTTGTGGACTATGAGAAAGCCTTCGATTAGATCGAAACCTGGGCGGTGCTACAGTCTCTCCAACGGTGCCGGATTGACTACCGATATATCGAATGGCTGAAGTGTTTGTATGAAAACGCCACTATGTCAGTCCGCCTCCAGGACCAGAGTTCGAAACCTATTCAACTCCAGCGAGGAGTGAGACAGGGGGATGTCATATCCCCGAAACTGTTTACCACTGCGCTGGAGGATGTTTTCAAGCTTCTGGACTGGAATGGACTCGGCATCAACATCAACGGCGAGTACATCACTCACCTTCGATTCGCAGACGATATCGTAGTCATGGCTGAGACCATGGAAGACCTAGGCATAATGCTCGATGGCCTCTGTAGAGTCTCCCAACAAGTAGGTCTTAAGATGAACATGGACAAGACGAAAATCACGTCGAACGTCCGTGTTGTACCTGCTCCTATTCAGGTTGGGAACTCTACGCTCGAAGTTGTCGACAAGTATACCTACCTGGGACAAGTAGTCCAATTAGGTAGGTCCAACTTCGAGAAGGAGGTCAATCGTCGAATCCAACTCGGTTGGGCAGCGTTCGGGAAGCTACGACATATCTTCTCGTCCGATATCCCGCAGTGTCTCAAGACGAAAGTCTTTGACCAGAGTGTGTTGCCAGTGATGACTTACGGATCAGAGACGTGGTCGCTCACTATGGGCCTTATCAGAAGGCTCAAGGTCACTCAGAGGGCGATGGAGAGAGCTATGCTTGGAGTTTCCCTGCGAGATCGAATCAGAAATGAGGAGATCCGCAGTAGAACCAAAGTCGCCGACATAGCTCGCCGGATAGCCAAGCTGAAGTGGCAGTGGGCACGGCACATAGCTCGAAGAACTGATGGCCGTTGGAGCAGAAAGGTTCTGGAGTGGCGGCCACGTACCGGACGACGCAGCAGAGGTAGGCCCCCCGCAAGTTGAACCGACGATCTCGTCAAGATCGCGGGAGGCGGTTGGATGCGGGCGGCTCAAGACCGGTCTGTGTGGAGAACCTTGGGGGAGGCCTATGTCCAGCAGTGGACGTCGTTTGGTTCTACTGCGGATCTCTTCATTTCTGATTCGATCTCGCAGGGAAACTCCAAGCATAGATCTCTCCATCGCATATTGTATGTGCCGAGAAATAGTGATATGCAAGATCGTTAAAAATGTATATCCGCGGATACAGATCGGAATACGGATATTTGGTGTCAAGATCCGCTAATACGGATACGGATCTTTATTTTCTTACTGGATCAATGTCGGTGCGCGCGACTTTGAAACGATAGTTGACGTCACGCCCACCCACCGGAACAATAGACAGATCATGTTTCGACTTGTATTGAAATTATATTAAAAATACTCCAAATGGAATTTAATAGTTTTTAATTCTACCTAACCACCTATAGCATTCCATCCTGTCAAATAAAAATTAATAAAGCGAAAGATCTGTAAAAGATCCGCGAGAAAAGTAACGGATACGGATCTTTCTTCTTCCTCGGACATCCGCGGATACGGTTACGGATATCCAGAACATCACTAATGAAAACACAGCTAACACCGTGAGAATTACGAGTCGACTGACTGAAAGCAGTGAGATCAGACGGGCGCCAGGGCAGGCGTCCGAGAGGTGTGAGAGGAATGGAGAGTGTTGTAAATCACACGGGCGCAAGCACGTTTATTGTTTACCATTATTTTAAAGTAAAATTATATTGTTACTATAATAGTTTTATGACTTACAATAGTATTTTTCAACAAAATCGTATACCACAGTAGTACCATAATAGCACGTGGATAAGCACTAGGATAAGGCCCTAGTATTAGGTGCATTTAAGTGCTGGTCTGTATCACAGAATACCACAGAGCACCAAGCCTATACGCATTATACGCTAGGTACAAGTTAGGATAGGTTTAGGATACATATAGGTATAAGGGGTAGGATAACTAGGATAGGATATTATAGGTGATAGGCTAAGACTCTAGGATAGTGTAGGTTAACAAGTTAGATGAGTCCCTTAGCATTTAGGCATTCCTGTACAGCAGGGTTAATAGCACGCACAGCGTAGAGCTGCTAACCCGCTGTTCAAAGATGATAATGATCCTTACCTAACCTAAGCTTTTAATATTATTTATAAATTCTTTATACAGTCAAAAATTATCGCATGTTTATAGTCTTTTTTTGTTTTGATTCCACAAAATACAATGTACCACGCCCACAGAGAGAGATAAGAAGTACATAATAATAGTGGTGTGCGTTGCTTAGCTCGCCATCCTCGCAATATATATATTATGCAAATTTAAGAGAGCCGAAATAAGCCGGCATAATAAAGCCGGAAGTCATTTTGATAGTTAATAAAACACACAGGAAATATATTTTCAAATCCGTTTTCCTCGCAGATTGTTGTTTGAATTATTTTTAGAAGACAGCTTGAAGCATTCCATAAGGAACGTGAAAACATATTCACTTTATTAAGAGATGTTAAATGTGAATTGTTAATAATCGTATGTTTCGTGCCTCGGAGAGCACGATAAGCCGACGGTCCCGGCTGTCATGAAGATCTTGGATAGTCGTTATAGGGCGTCAGTACCTCTAAAATAAACTGACACTAGTCTAAACCATGCAATATTGCTATCCCTTCGGGTTGCGGCGGTCAGACAGACAGTTGCTCCGTGGAAAAGCTAATATTCCGCCAAATCCGGTAAGATTAGAAAGCGGATCTCAGGTTGAAACTGGGATAACGCTAGGAGGACGATGATGACTTTATTAAAAGATGCGAACCATAATACGTGCTCCACTCAAAATCAGAACAACCATATTTGGATGAAAAATATCGTCACCTTATTATTTTTTAAAGTGTCTTTCACCTTTCAAATATTCATAGTACACATAGAACATACAGCAACATTTATATGGAACAAGCATTCATTTATTATTTATTTTATTTATTTTAATCTTTATGCACAAAAGTATACATGGGTGGACTTAATGCCATTAGGCATTCTCTAACAGTCGACCTTTAGGTGGTGCAGAAATAAATGTGGTAGGTGCATTCGAAGCAGTGTAGAAAGTCGAATAATGATAAAAGAAATATATTATATTAACCAGATACCTAATTTAGATAATACATAATTATATCTATACCTATAGTAGTCAGATAAATACTGCAACATATGAGTATATATAATAAATACATATTATAGATATCTAAATAAGTACTATACATATATAAATACATAATTATATAATATATATACACATATATATAATATACTATAACTGATGCGAATGATGTGCTGATTCCCTCAATCTACTAAATAGGAGCTCTCGGACTTTCATTTTGAATGCATAACGGTTGGTGGACATTCTGACTTCAGGAGGGAGCCTATTCCAAAGCAGTACAGCTTGAACTATGAAGGAGGAATTGACAAAACCAGAAGTGTGAGTAGGACAAGCAAGAAGTAAATTGTGAGAAGAACGAAGTTCCCTTTAATGAGTAGAAGAGAGATATTGAAAGTATGTTTTTAGGTAATCAGGAGGAGAAGGGACAGTAAGAATAGAAAAGAGAGTAGTAAGAGCACGCAAACTCCGGCGTTGACGTATGGGTAACCACTTGAGTTCAGAACGGAAAGCAGATACGTGATCATACTTGCGAAGATTATAAATGAATCGAATGCAGTTATTTAAAAGTCGGTCATATTTGTTGAGATGTTCTGCATTCAGGTCATAATAGCACATATCACCATAGTCGATTAAGGAAAAGATTAAGGTCTGCACAAGCATTGTCTTGGTTTTGGGAGGCAGAAAATTCTTAAGGCGATATAAGGCGCGGAGAGTACCGGTGACTCTCTGACTAACACTAGTAACCTGGGCTTGCCAGTCGAGAGTGGAATCAATATGCAATCCTAGGTCTTTGACGACAGGACTAAACGGAATTATTAGCCCATTAAACGTAACCGGAGGCAGGGTTGTTAAGTCTAGTCTGCGTATCATGCATTGACTGCCTACGATTATGGCTTGACATTTGGCAGGATTGACATCAAGGCCGAAATCTTTGGACCATGCCAAAATAGTGTCCAAATCTCTGTTCACCTCTGCTATCGCCAAAGCCACGTTATCCACTCTCGCCTGGGAGTACAACTGCAAGTCGTCGGCGTAAAGATAATACGAACATTGAAGTCTAAGGTTAATAAAAATATTGAAAAGTAAAGGAGAGAGTATGCCACCTTGAGGGACACCAGAGCTAAGATCACGCCAACTTGATGAAATTTCATCAACGCGGACCGCCTGCTGTCGTCCCTGAAGATACGTTGAGAACCATTCCAGTGAACCAGGTGAGATCAGAAGATGGGAAAGGATTGACAGAAGGATGTCGTGACTAACGGTATTAAAGGCGTTCGAGAAGTCAACCAAGGCCAACACAGTGACCTTCGTCTCCTCCATACCCGCCCTAATATCGCCAGTCACTTTAAGGAGGGCGGAGGTAGTGCTATAGCTAGGTCTGAAGCCAGATTGCAAAGGACTCAAAAGCTTGTTTTGATGTACAAAACTGGATAGTTGCTTATGCACACTAGCTTCTAGCACTTTGGATAGGAAGGGAAGTATAGAGATAGGACGATAGTGTTTTGAGAGAGAAGGACTCTGGATTTTAGGCAATGGGATTACAAATGCTTTGCGCCACAAGGAAGGGAAGGTACCATTGGCTAGTGAAAAGTTGACGATGTGGGATATAGGAAAGGTGAGGTGATCAAGGATAAGGGTGATCATACGACGGCTAATGCCATCGTATCCCACCGCGTTGGACTTGATGGAAAGGACAATCTTCTTGATCTCACTCGGTGTCACTGGAGAAAAACTAAAGGGAGTTGTGTCAGGCCGAGGCAGGCCAGCCACATAATCAATAGTACGACGTCTGGTTTGGAGATCCAATTGAATAGTAGAGGCGAAATGTTGGTTTAAATCCTACAAACCAACCGTCATCTGAAAATCTGTGTGACGTTGCTTGCCAATACCTAGAGTCCCGAGGAACTTCCAGATATTGGCAGGGGATGAGGAATTTATGTTGTCTAGAATATGGCGGCGTTTAGCGTTCCGCACCATCTGGTTACACCGATTTCTTGCAGCCTTGAAGAAGTTCCAGTTTTCGTCAGACCGATTCCGTCGGAACTGCCGAAATGCTCGATCCCTGCGCCTCATTGCCATCTGTATACCTCTAGTCATCCACGCAGCCGGAGGACGTTTTATTTTTATTTTCCTGACGGGGGCATGTTTGTTGAATAAATTCAGGACTATATTATTAAACGTTCCAGTTTTCTATCTACCTTCTCATCCACAGTGGTAGCCGCCGTCACCTGATTCCAATTGAGTTCAGAGGCATCCTTTTCCAAACAGTCACGATCTATACCTCCAAAACAACGCAAGTGCAGTACCTTAGGACGGGGTTTAGGTGGTTTAAGGTTATAGGAAAGGAAGAGGAGATCATGGTGAGAAAAACCGGGAGCAGGGAATTGGCTATGGGAATGGACTAGGGAGGGATCTGAGGTAATAATTAAGTCTAGCCAAGTGTCCACACCTTCAATATTGTGGTGAGTAGGGCTAAGAGGAAGAGTGTGAAAACTGGCAGACTCAATTAATTTTAGGAGGCGAGGTCAGTGTTGAAATCTCCCATGATGATATGATGTGCGTATTCAGACCCTAAAGATTCCAGAATCGATTCGAGACTGGAGAAATAATTAACAGTGGGAGGACAGTAAACGACACCAAGGAGGGTTTTGGCTCCATTGACTGAAACCTCGAGAAAAAGATACTCCGCAGAAGCAGAATAATTAGGTGGAGAAGACAGAAGAATTTTGAAAGGTAGCGAGCTGCGAAGATAAATAGCCACACCACCGCCTCTCCTGTCTACCCTGTCATTACGAATAAGAACGAAACCAGGGAGGGGGTAGGTGGTAGAAAGAAGATGAGGTTCCAGCCAGCTCTCTGAAATCAGAATGGCATGAACGTTAGCATTACTGAAAGTGTCATACAAGTCACTGTAGTGACTAGGTACACTCTGCGCATTGATATGACAGACATTCAAGAACTTTGACGTAGGTTGATCAAATGTACGCCTGACAAGATCATAAGAGACTCTGTAGTTGAACAAAAACTATCGTTACTTGAGGAACTAATGGATTCATGAGCTGAAAGGAAAGAATCATCATCAGATAACATATAATAAAAATAATATTAAATAAATAATAAAAATAGATGGTAATATATATATATATATATATATATAAATAAATATATATATATATATATATATATATATATATATATATATATATATATATATAAATAGATATATAACTAATATGCAAATAAACTAGTTTATAAACCTACTATATGGAAAAGAGCACGCATAAGCTTATATGCTGTCCTTTATTGCTGCACCACCTGCCAGCAGACTCATACACAAAACATAATAAAAGCGAAGTGTAGAAACAAAACGCAAATGACACTAGGCAATTTTAAAGACATTTTTAGCACGTTTCCGAACGCATTCTCTTATGTCAATACAAATGTCATCGTAAAGTTGATAACTGTCAAAATATTAAAGTAAAACTTTTTGTAAACAAGACTAACATAAAAATAATTGAGGGTGCGTTGAGGAATAAGTAATGATGTTAATAAACGGTAAACACAAGGATAACAGAGAAGCGAAAACATAAATATGTACAGAAAATACTATTTACGCGGAAAGTACTTGGCGTTCCCGGGTGCGCCAGAAGATGCAGGGTGCCCCGCACCGCTCCTGGTCTCTGATGAAGTGCTGCTCGAAGCTTTGGGATACCTCTGCATCAGCCCACTGAGCTCGTTCTCTGCAACTATCTTGTGGCAACTACCATCCGACGCTTTTATGACGATATTGCCATCTTGGGTCCAGCAATTTCTCAAGCCAAAATATATCCGGGCCCTCCCAAATACAGCCTGACGTGCTTTCGTAAGGAATTCCCTTACTGAAACCGACGACCCCTTCAAAGCAGTCTTGGCACGCCATGCAGAAGATCTAACGTCCACTCTGGCGAACCGAACTAGTATAGGACGCTTGCTTTCTTTTTTGAGAGCGCCGATTCGGTGGCAACTGCGGATGTCAGTGGCAGCAATGTCCTTCAGCTCCATTTTATTGTGCATAATACCCAGGATGGTGGCGACACAGTTCTCATTCTCGGCCTCGGGCACACCTAAAAAGAGGAGGTCCTTACGTCGGTGTCTTGTCTCCACAATGTCAAGCTGCTTTTGACATTCCTGTATTTTCTGACGAAGTAAGCCCAGCATGTTGAAGACCAGCTCACGGAAAGTCCGGAACTCCTCGGCCACCCGTGCTACAGTGTCTTTGGACGAGCCACCACTGTGTAACTGCGCTTCAAGAGCTTCCATCCTCTTCATAAAACTCTCTTCTAGGCTTCTTTGTGCGGACTCAATGTCTTGTAGTTGAGACATAGTGGTTTATTCAAGTCACAATGCGTTTAGTGATGAGTGATATGTACAGCTGGCAGGTGGTGAGTAGTAACACTCAATTATTAGGTGTCATCAACAAAGCTCAATATATATTATGGTAACGGGGACTATTATGAACTATTTTTATGAAGTAAAATGTAAAAAATACTGATAATTAAAAATAAATTGAATTTATAAACTCGCAATGTTGTGTTAACTTTTTCGGCCACTATTATATTTATTAATGGGTTACATATTGTTTAGCGTTCTGAGTAGGTACATAGTTATATTTAATTGCCATTTAGCGCTGAGAAAAGTTGTTTAATTTCCCTGTGTAGGTAATACAATTATAATTATACGTGAGGGGCGGACACGCGATATAAAATCACTGGCGCGGCCAACATGGCTATGGTAACCCATTCACTATGGAGAATACAGTAAGGAATATACGTATATGACCGCTACCTGGGGACCGCCAGGGTACGTCTGGAGCATGCGTACCGTCAGTGGTCGTAGATTGAACAGGCGGATCGCGACCAACGAAGAGAAGTCGAACCCAACACATCCGCAACAGACACTACACACAATACAGCAAGACGTGTTTTGCAGGACATGCTACCTGCAACCACCGTTGCTGGTAGGGAGTGGCAGCGAATGAAAAGGACGGATGAAGTAAATCGACAATTACTTCACTGCTACTACACTATAACAAAATGTGAAACAGACATGACAGGATATCGCCCATTACTATATTCAAGTTTCATTCAGTATTTTCCAGATATGCACATAATAGCACAAATATTAGCAGATCAAGTACGAGTAATACACCGCAACAATATAATTTCAATCCAAGAAAGAGAGATAATTAAGAAAGAAATCGAACAGACAATATCCAACAATTTAACATTTACAACTGAAATACCTAACAAATACTAAACTGACGAATTCACCGATTACGTCTAATATTAACCAAAATGCATTGGAATCTTATTTAGATAGCTCAACACCGGAAACGCAGCAACCAAATACTCAATTAACAAACAGTGGTATGATAGTAACGCCAATTTCACTGCACTGCGACTCTCCTATACCAGACACTGAGATAGAATTTGCTGAACCCGATTTCTTCAAATATATAGGAAATTTATCTAACGAATTTCTTACAAAGTATAGAGGAACTGATCCAACAGTACGTCCTTATATACCCAAATTAAATCTCTCACGAAAATCTAAAGTAACTGTAAACGGCTTGAATGCATTAATAGGCATGCATTAACACACTATCAAATAATCCACCGCCAACCTTAGAAGAAATACAAGACCTTATTTACTGTGCAGCAAGTACAGCAACAACTATACACAATAAGAAAGAAATACAGACGGTGGAGATAGTAGAAGAGGGGACAGTAAACCAGCATGGGAAAGACGTATACAGACCAAAATAGCAACACTGAGAATGGAAATAGGAAAAATATACCAATTTATTAGAGGAAATTTATTACGCAAGAATCAAACAAAGATGGGAAGAATTTATGAAAACAAGGAGAAAGCAGCTGAAGATATGGACAAAAAAATACAAAAGTTCACAATGCCTGTGCATTGTCAAAAAGACTTCGCAGATATAAAAAATCTAACCAAAGACATAGAGAAAATATTGTATTCAACACAAATAAAAAATTGGAACACAAATCAAATCAAGAATTCAACAAAAACATTCAACACAAATCAAATCAAGAATTAAGAGGCCAGTATTAAAGATCCATCCAGTATTTCAGAAGTGCAGGCATTTTGGGAAAACATTTGGTCTAGTCAGTTAGCAATAAAGTATAAGCTAGTAGAAAATGCAGAACCTTATTATAAATATAAACCCAAAAATGTACTAAATAATGAAAATATAAAACTATACTGGAATAGAGATATTATAACAGATAAAAACCACTACAAATAATAGACCAGATATAATTTTAACATTGAAAGCTTCTAAATTAACTTATTTAATAGACATTGCAATACCTAACTCAGAAAATATAAGAAAGAAATACACAGAGAAAATACAGAAATATAAACCCCTTGCTGACGAAATCCGGCAAATGTGGCATCAACATACGGTTAAAATTATACCCATCATCATCCCGTCAACAGGAATAATCCCAAAATCTCTAGAGATTTTGAATTAGGTTTACACAAAAATTTATTTATATCACTCCAGAAATCCGTTATCATTGATACATGTTCCATAGTTCGGCGATTCCTCACATCCACCATACAGACACGGACACAATGAACCAACCCACTTGGCATAGGCCCGTGATAGGTTCATCATATTTACCAGCTTAGGCTGAGATTTTTTACAGTTCGTAAACCAAAATAATAATAATATTCTTTATTTGCTCAAACATGTAGTATACATACATTATAGTGCATGCAAGATGTTACAATTGTGTCCGTTCATGTTTACCATATTTCATGGCATGCAAAATCTGTTGAATTGTACTTTATAATTCTAAAAATAATATTTACTACCTTCTTCCAGTAACTCCACACTCCACACTTCTGAGAATCTTTGTGTCGTGCAGTTGTATAAATTAATTCTAATGCGTAATGCGTGGGAGACACTAAGGAAATCCTTTCTTCCTATTTCCCACAAGTGTTGATGCGTGAGTAAGCCGGTAGATGCAAATAAAATTCACCGTACAACTGCGCAGATTTAATTCTCCAAGTTTAAATTAGTTTTACAAGGGGAAGGGAAACAAAATACATGCGAGGCAACCCATTGGCTAAATGTGGATTTTGCTTTAACACCTGGATTAACTCGCTTCATTGACTACTGTTTTTGCCGCGAGCTTGTTCGTGTGGAGTTTTATTAACTTACTCATTAGAACTCATTATATATATCAATTAATTTCAAGGCAGCGATAGCCTAGTGAAGATACCAACAGACTGCCATGCAGTGGGCATAGGTTTCGAATCCATAGCGCGCACCACTGACTTTTCGGCGTATTGAGTTGTTATTTATCGCTTGTCCCGTGCCTCGGTGAGCACGTTAAGCCGTCGGTCCCAGCTGTCATGAAGATCTTTGACAGTCGTCATAGGGCGTCAGTACCTCTAAATAAACTGACATTAGTCTAAACCATGGAACATCGTTATCCGAAGGTATTTTCGGGGTGCGGAGGTCTGACAGGCAGACACTGTGCGGCAAAGCTAATATTCGGCCAAAGCCGATTAGACTAGTAAGGGCTGACAATGGGATAACGCTAGGCGGATGACGAATTAATTTCATTAATTAGAATCCTATATAGATAATATTATAAAGATTTTTGACTGAACAGATGGCGTAGTTGAAGTGGCCGCTTCGCAGTTTAACACTGTGGAATGTTTTGTAGGCTCGATCTCCACACAGGACAACGATTTGAATGATCCACACATTGTGGTGACGTATCTGGGTGCTCTTTATGACCGGTTTTTGTATGTTTGTCAAGTGCCTTACATCGAAAGTGCCTTATAGCAGCACATGCAAACTGACTTTTCAGTTCAATACTATTAATAATTATGTCTGTGTATCACATTGTTAAGGACGTAATGGATTTCCGACCCGCCTCCTGTCATATCCATACAATGTGCCGATCGGCCGTCCGTATGGTCGCCGTCATTGTCTCTGTTGTCCGCTGTTATATTATCACTAGAGGTAGATAAATGGATACGGCCGAACACCTTATCTGAAGTGTTCCGAAGTAACGCCACTATCCACGCAGCCAATTTTCTACCTCTTAATTCAGAGGAAACTATTTATGAACGCGGACAGAGCGAAATAGGGTTGCGGTTGATTGTCTTTAGTATACACATATTTTTATTTATCGCAAAAAAAAACTGGGATATTTATTATTTCCTTATTTTCTCATAACAAAAGCAATTCCACTTAAAACTGTTTTTCAAAAACACTCAATAATTTACAAACCTGGCGTACTTGAAGTAAAGAGAATGGGCAAAATGGTACCCGGATCCAATAAGTTTTGTGAACTTCCCCTTACTCCCCGTACTTGAGCTGCTCAGTAGCTTCAGTTTTAGTAACGAAACGATCAGTAAAGGACTAGGTTGCGTCATTTGATTAAAAACACGTGAGTAATCTTTATTTAAAAAATACCTGTAGCACGTACATAACTACGGTATAAAATATGTTCAGACTGATATGTGGGGATACGGTAACAATGAATGACTAGTCACTACCACTCATAAAAAGGACAGGAAATGCATGTAGAATTTGTCCTGAAAAGAAGCATAGAATAAAAAAGCACATTTTTGTCCCATATAAAAAGCCAGTGTGTTTACAATGTTCTCGTTCTTAGAAAAATACAGGCAATAATTAAGCGTAAGTTGTCAGAATTTTTGTTATTTGTTGTCTGAAGTGATGTTTTTATTTTTTGAGTTCCTTATACCTTTTATGTTAGAATTTAATAAAAAGAAGTAAGTTAATTTCGTTTTCTTTTATTATTTTAATTGCTTAACTGCAAAAAACATACATAGCTACACTTAAAACTACCCAAAGTCTGTCCCGATGGTTTGATTTTGTATGTTTCTAGATATTTAATAACACACGCAGATTATATTTTCACGTATTTTCACTAGAACTAACCCATACTTCAAGATAAATATAATTTTGAAGCTCGTTTCAAATTCTTGTTAAAAAAAATAACATTAGAAAGTGTAGGAGCCCGAGAGACTACACGTCCACGGTAATGTTATAAAAATGTGACTTTCATACTTAAAGGTTAAGTACACACGCATTAAATAAAAAATATACCATAGTAAATCCTATTTCGATAAACAGGCGGACTTTGTATGTGTGGTCTACCCTGGGGTCCAAATCCTTGTGTGTGTAGGCAACTAGAAGAAATCCAACATGTGCAAAAATTCCAGTCTGGAGATAAGAACCGAAATTCTGAAGCACGGTAGTGTTCGAATATAAATGCCACTCAAATGACCTCCGTAAAATAAACTTCATTTGCTGATTTAATATGTCTCTATACAAGTAAAGTCACGCTTTGCGCACTACACATAAGAAGGAGCAAAAACATGCATGGAGGGCATTCAGTGAGAAAACATTTCTTCATTCGTTTAATTCACAGGACTGGTCTTCAAAGAAATGAAAAGAGAAGGTCACGATATATAAATCTTAACTAAACGTTTATATTAGATTTGTCCGTGTGGTGACGGATTAAGAATACGAAATGTCACCACCCCATATCATCCCACGGGTGTCGTAAGAGCCGACAGAGGGAGCATATTATGCAGAGAACAACACTGCAAGAGAAGGAAAACTTGATACAAACCCTATACCAACCCGTTTGGCCAGCGTGGTATAGTAGGCCAATTCCTCCTTTCAATGGAGAGGCCTAGTCCAGCAATGGACTATTAAGGCAGATGTGATGAAACGTTTATTACCATCTTGTGATTTCATTTACATCAATATTACTGAAAATACTTACTTAATACTCGTCATTATTCAAGTGGTCATATCACTTTGTTACAAGTATATTTACCTCATAACCAAGAAAGTGACGACAAGAGGAAGATAATTGCTGCGATTAAAATCTAAAATACAAACATTATTATCAAATCGCTAAAGTTTCGCAATTCTTAATTTTATTATTTTAAATTAGTCTTGTTTGTTTGTGACACCGTATCTTACTAAATATGCCGTAAATAATTAATTTAATATTAAAAAGAATTGATCGAAGAGAATACCAATTTATTTTCCCCGAGGGCTTCGACTCAAATTACTATTTGAAATGGAAACCTAATTTATTTACAGCCTTTATTCGGTCTTCGTTACAACGTTGGATATGTTTTTTATTTCGGATATTTTTGGTTACGGTTATGGAACCTCATACCATGTAACAGCGTGGTTCTTCTTTTTTGTGCGTACTTTAAGGGTATATCTGAATGTCAAGGAGACCTGGCGATTTATGGGCCCTTTTGTTGATCAGGACCTAGGTACTATCAATATTTATATGATTGATTTGACAAATTCTTCACGTCATTGGTGGTACAGCGTGTCAGGGTCGAAACATTGACCCGAATGAAATACAGACAAGAAACACTTTACTAACTTTTAACCCAAGAGCTTATAAATGAATTTAAACTTTCACGGCCTGCATATTTTATAGGATATTAATTAGTGGGTCACAACTGGTTAGTTACCTATTTTAACATTCGCATCGTCGTGGCAAAGAAGATATTAATACATAATAGATGCCTATGCGATGGAATATTAGTTTTCTATATTTGCTATTACTGACTGACTGACAGGTTATGCACAGTCGTAGCTACAGTGCGCAAGAAAATGGTCAAGATTTTTTTATTGCGGGATCCGTTTGCGAAATATTTAGGAAAATCCATAATTTTCAAAGTGAAGTCTATCTTCAAAACTGTAGTATTTAGGTATACGTGTAAACTATGCTTAGTTAAATTTTAAGGAAAATAACAGGTAATTAGAATATACTTATTAACGACAATTCACTAAAATTTATTTTTGCGAGAAATAAAATTAATATTGTGCTTAACTCCTACTATCCTCAGATCACTGGGTAAGGAGTACTACAGACACTACCGGGCCACGCACAATGTAGGGTATATTGTGCGTGGCCCGACATGCACTTGGACAGTTTATTTATAATAATGCCGAATGAGATTTCTTCGTCCTTAACTTATATTAACAAATGTTCAATTATGAACACGTCAAGTTGTGTAACAAGAAAAAAAACAAAACAACTATCGTAGTGTTTGAAAGCTATCAAATCTTTTACCGAGAGAACAAGCGACTGGGGATGAAAACGGGCACTCAAAGTTACCTCTAATTTGATCTCAGCAGTCCTATCTTTTGTGTGTGTGTTAATGTTTAAGCGTAGGTGAAGGTCAACGGTATATGTGAACACTCACACGTGTGAGAAGGTAGCTATTTATTTATTCAATTGTATTACCATACTGTTAAAATATTTTGTTTCTGGCACCCAATAGTTATAGTTGTCTGTCAGTCAGTTAGTACCACAAGAATTTTATATATAGGTACATATATGTAGGAGATCCGTTATATAAACATCAGTTATCGATTGTGTAGAAACGGCAAAAGTTAAAAAGTACCTATAACAAAAGCAATTCTTGAAAATATAAAAGAAATGTCCCTTCGTGTCATGGTAGGTTTTGCCGGTTCCACCCGAAAAAGTTCCTGTCAAATATGGTGCGCTTGGCGGGATTTTTCTTTCACATACTTTACTTCCAACGATACTTCCATAGCTTTGTGATTGTGACGTGCCTTTCTTTTAACTCGGATTTGCATATTATCCTTTTGATATTAGCACAGAGAAGGTTATCACTCACTATATAATGAGCAGATTGGCGATGAAAATAATTAATCAATCTGTTATCTCCTTTTTTATTTTATATGGCATCTAGTGTGCCGTTATTTATTTACAAATATAATAATAACATTAGTAACATTTCGAATTGGTTAACGGTAATGTTTTTTTTTTACGAGGTGGAAAATCCCTTCGGATCTCCGTCTCTTGGGGAAATAAGACGGAGTATGTGCTGTTGCCACTAAAAACCACCTCGACTGCCAACCAAAGACGCCCAACGAGAGGAAGACTGGGTACAGAAGCTGTCCAGTCCCCCCCCCCCATGGCGCCAAATTCAACGGAATCCGTTCTCAGGGAAGGCTACACGCCCTCACCTGCCCGTACTTCTTCCCGGAGCAACGAATCTTAATCGCCGACCAGAGCTCCCCATGCTCTGGCGGCCCGCGGCCCCGTTGGCGGCTCTCGGCGAAGTAATCCTCGTCTTCGGGCGGGATCAGCCCTCTCCCGATCCCGCTCAGCAGCCTCTTTTTGGAGCATTACAAACTCGCAAACTGCAAAGGCCACTGCGTCCCAGCCCTCCTCACTCGCCAGTATGGCAACAATAACTGCTGGCGGCGACAGATCTCGTCCGATCTGGTCGACCAGAACTTCACGTTCCGTTGCCCATGCCGGGCAATCCTCCAGCGTATACTGGGCGGAATCCTGGTCGCCTGTACAGTGGTGGCATTGGGCCGTCCGTTCGCGTCCGATTCGATTCAGATACTCACCGAAGCACCCGTGCCCGGTGAGTATCTGAGTGAATCGGTAGGTGACGCGGCCGTGTTTGCGTCCAACCCACGCCTTAAGGCTTGGCAAAATGGCACCGACAGCGCGTTGGTGCGCATTCTGCGGCAATAGGGTTGTTTCCAACTAGTCAAATCAAGCACTTTTAATGAAATGTCAAAAACGACCTTTGCCAAGGATTTTGTATGAAATATGACGTAGTGACGTCATAGTGTTTTGCTGTCAAGTAGAATACTTATTTTCAATAAATTGACGATAAAAAATGTTAAATTAATATATAAAATCCTTGCGTTACTGACTGACTGACAGACACGCTACAGCCGAAACTATTGGGCGCAGGAAGCTGAAATTTGGCATGTATGTTCCTTGGGGACCGTAAGGGTGCACTAAGAAGGGATTTCCCGAAATTCCCACGGGATCGGGCAAAACGGGAAATTCTAAAATATGTGCGTGCGAAGCCGCGGGCGTCGACTAGTGTTAAATAAAGTTTTAACATTAATTGATGAATGAAACTACTATTATTTTGACATGTTTTACTAGATAAAAATACTTGTATTATTTATTTCACTTGCAGGAAACTTCCCTATTCCAGCCGCGCGCGCCATTGCTGCAAAGCCTGTCGGTGAGCATTGCGCCGCATTGCGAGCACGTCCTGGACATCCCCATTCGCTTCCCGATGATCTGCGCGAGTTTGGCTATAGACCTTAGCGTCCATGTCCGCCAGGATGTCAAAGGGTGGAAAACGTGCCAGAACTGTCGCCGCCTCTGATGAAATAGTGCGGCATCCTCATACGATCGGAATGGCCGCTACCCGCTGCACACTATTGAGCTTAGCCCTGCAGCGGGAGGACGCCGCTAGGCGTGTGGCTCATATAGACGCTCCGTAGAGGACCTTGGATCGTACGACCGCACAATAGAGGCGGCAAACTTCTTTCCTGGGACCCCCGAGGTTCGGCAGCAGCCTTTGAAGGGCCCCCGCTGCCGTACGAACTCAGGGGATTATCCGCTCAAAATGCTCCTCAAAGCTCCAGCGAGTGTCCAGGGTAAGGCCGAGGTACTTAATGTACCGACCTACCTGAACCTCCACACCAGCCAGTCTTACAAACGAGCTGGGTGGAACCACACTCTGACGTTTTCTGTGGAACCACAGCGCCTCGGTCTTATGAGGCGCTACCTGTAGCCCTAGCCCGTTTATCTGTCGGACGACACAAGCCACTCCCAGTTCCGCGAGCCGAATTACCTCAGGGAAGCCATGCCCTCTTGCTAATACCAGAGTCGTCCACATAGCAGACGACACTCACGCCGGGGGGTAGACTGGTCCTCAGAACCGCATTGTATGCGAGGTTCCATAGCAGGGGTCCTAACACTGACCCCTGGGGAACCCCACACGTGACCTACCTCCGGTGTTCAAAGCCGTCCCGACCCATATACGTAATGGACCTGTCGCGCAGATACGTCCCGACAATTTTATGTAGATATGGAGGCACATTATGATGTAATAGTGCCTCCTTAATGGCTTGCCACGGAAGGGAGTTGAAGGCGTTGACTATGTCAAGACTAACAGCCAAAGCCACTCCCTTCCGACGAACAATCTCCTCCGACAGTGACCGAACGTGTTCTATCGCGTCCAGCGTCGAATGCCCCTGCCGGAAACCGAATTGGCTATCCGATAAGTCGGGACCCACACGTAACAGATGCTCGGTGATACGGACGGCGATAACTCTCTCGAAGAGTTTTGCCACCTCATCCAACAGGCAAATAGGTCGGAACGCCGAAGGAGAGTCAGCAGTTCTGCCAGGTTTATTGATGAGAACCAGCTTGGCTTCTTTCCAGCCGGTGGAGAATACCCTATACCGGAGGCAGCTGGTGAACAGTCGCCTCAACCTGTCCCCCAAGACCTCCACAGTGTACCCCCACGCCCGGCCTGAGATCCCGTCGGGACCCAGAGCGGTGTTTCGGGCCGCGAGTCGACGCACAGCTCACTCTAGCTCAGCCGCCGTCACCTCGAAGTCGTCGGACCACCTCACGGTCGCCGGCGATATCGGAGGGGTCTGTGAGATTATCCTCGATTCTGGGAAAGAGGGTTTCTACCATTTTTTCCACGAGTTGCGGGTCCAGAGTCTGTGTCAGCGGCGGGACCCATGGTCTGAGCTTGCCCAGTACAAATTTGTACGGACGCCCCCATGGGTCCATGTCCAGCCCCTCTATAAGCTCTTTCCAGGATCGAGCCTTGGCATGCGCGATCGCAAAACTGAGCGCCTTTGCAGCGACTCCATACTCCCGCCTCATATCGAAAACCTCTTCGGCTGTGGCTCAGCGTCTTCGTCGGGCTCTCTGATATCGGCGTCGGGCCCTGACGCACTCTGTGCGTAATTGCGCTATTTCGGGCGACCACTAATATACCGAGCCCCTTTTCCCTCCTGGCCGGACCCGTGGCGTCGTTGCGTCACACGCGTCTGTCATGACGCGACGGAACCAGGCTGCCTGTGCTTCGGGATCAGACGAGACCTCTTCCTCTTGCCAGTCCGCGGCGGTGGCTGCGGCGACGAGCATGTCTTTATCCATTCGCTTGAGGGACCAACGACGTGGAATGCTACCATTGCGGCGGGTCTGGTTAGCGCCAGGGCGGAGTGTAGAAAAATCAAACATGATATGGCGGTGGTCCGACAGAGTTATCCCCTCCGTTGCCACTTTCCATCCTGTCACCAGGTTAATGGCGTCTGGAGTGGCCCATGTCAGGTCGACGATCGACTCCCCCTGCCACCGTACACAGGAACTGATCGAACCCCGATTTAAAATGCTGAGGTCCAGTCCCGCCACCCACTCGATGAGTGTACCTCCTCTTACATCGTCTAGGTGATCGACCCACTCAGTAGAACGGGCATTAAAATCGCCTAGAACGAGTACCGGATGGGACAAGTAGCCGCACACGCAACTTCTGAGACCATCTAGATACGCCTCGAAGGCCGGGAGGCCGCAATTAGGGGATATGTAGCAGCCCACTATAACCAGTGGACCCCACTCTACTGCCACAAACCCTAGCCCCCTCTGAAGGAGAGTGCAATGGGGGTCATTTTCTCCTCCTGCCCAGTAAACGGCAGCGGTGCCATCGGGGATGGTCCGGGATGAAGTATGGCTCTGCTACCACCGCTAAGGCAACCGACCACTCCGCGAGTGTCTGCATCAGCAGATCTTGTGCTGCGCGGCAGTGATTTAGGTTGCCCTGTAAAATTCTGTGGAGGGCGCGAATTTTAGGCCTCCATTACCTCCTCTGCTGGTTGGGTAGCCGGCTGAGACGTTCCTACAGCCAGCGGTGAGTCTGAGCTGCCCGCGGCTGGGGCTGAAGTAATTATTCGTCCTCTTTTTTGTTTTTAGGTGGGGAGCATTTCTTACTCCCCAGCCGATGGTCCGCGGGCAGACCAAGATCCGAGCAGACAGGACACCTCGGCGCAGAAGCGGTGCATGCACGCGCCACGTGACCTGTGCTACCGCACACGTAACACCGTGCGCCGCGATCTGTCTCATTGGGGCACGTTGCCCTTACGTGTGCCATTTCAAGGCACCGGTAACACTGTAACGGTCGAGCTGCCAGCACCTCTATCCTAGCCGAAGCCCATCCCACTTGAACCCGCTTGGCGATCGCTAGTTTGCAAACCGCCGCAAGTGGGCAGCGAACCCAGGCCGTACCTAGCCGCGATCGGGGACACGAAGGGCTCCAACCTTTACCTCGGATGCAAGACATCCCCTTACCGCAGCCACAGCTTCGGCAACCTCGGCTGGGATGATGGACTCATCTAAGTCCATAACCCGTACTTCGCCTGTTTTGCACGGACGTGCTATGAGCGCGCCCGTGCCAGAGAGGACTTGCCGCAGGCGTTTCGCGAGCGCGTCCGCTTTAGCGACATTTCCTTCTCCAGGAACCTGTAAAATCAGAGCCCTAGTGATAGCCCTCTTGACACGGACACCACCCGCAATGCCAAGATCGGCTAGCTTAATATTTCCCTTGGCAGTTTCCATTACCTTAGCCATTGAAATCTCCGAGCCAGGGGGTAAGGAAATCGTGATGGCGGCAGTCGCAGGAGGCGGCCTTTTCTTTGGGCGGTGGATGGGCAGCCGTTGTTCTGGCATTCCTGGTCTTCATCTTTCTGCCAACGACCGTGGCCCAGACCTCTGTAGCTGGCGGGACAGACTGTGGTTGTGTTGGAGCAGGCCAATTGGGCACCGAAGCTGGCGGCTCCTTCACCGCCCATCGTCCTTTCTTTCGCTTGCGTGTCCTTTTCCCGGCCGTCATAACTATACCGGTCACTCCACTTGAGACCGCGCTCTGAGAAGGCTGAAGGACCCCGTCGGAAAACCCCTTGCCAGGGCCTCTACACGGACCTCAGCCAGTACGCGGTCCACCTGGGATATATACTGGTCCCGGGTAGATGTGGGGCTCGACCCGAGTCGCGTCTTCGGCCTTTCACCTTTTAGGAGTGAAGCAGCCGCGCTGGTCCCTTCTGCAGGCTTCAACGGGAGCCTTTCATGGCTTCCACGGCGGAGCTCCTCCAGTTCCCTGGTCAAGGCAGCCACTTGCTTTCCTAAGGAGGCTAGCTGGGATCGGAGCTCACGATTCTCCTTCTCTAACCTCCCAGTCAAGGACGCCGGGGCTGTCGGGTCGATTCTTCCGTGGAGCTCCGACACCCCGACCTTGACCACTGCAACTGCCTCTCTCAGGGATACCTTCTTCTGGCCTCTGAAACCTTTAGTTCCTGCTAAAACCTTTTCCACCACCGACAATGCTTCCAAAACTTTGGAGCCTACATCGGCGGTCGGCTGGTCCCGCAGTTCGACCGCAACTTCTTCCGCGCGACACTGTTCACTGCCCGAGGGGATTTTTATGCCACGCGCGTCCTCGCGCTCTGTCTCCGTTCCTGTTTCCGTTCCGCTTCTCCCAATATTGGTGCTTTTAGGAACCCGTTTGGACTGCGGCAACTTATTGGGCAGATTTACATCGGCCGGGCCGTTTGGCTTTCTCTTGTGTCCCCTTCCCTCCTTAGGGGTCTGGGACGACAGCGAGGAGACAGACATGAATGAACTGTCACTGTCCTCCGATATCCTTCGCTGTCGTCTTCTTTCTCCGTTTGGAGTAGTCTGCCTACTCCTATCTGAGTCCCTTTCGCCGACTGGACACGGGACGACGCCGAACTAGGCGTTTTGGGGCGCACAAAACTGGGCGTGTGCAGGTCCGCATCTATAGAACCCGAACTCGAGTATTGGCGAGGTTTGCCTCCCCCAGAATATGAGGGGCAGGACACTACGGCTGACGCCGGAGTGCCGAGGGATTCTCCGCCTGCTAAGCGGGCGGTACGCTCCTGGGGTTAATATCTTCTTTTGATCCGTTGCCATTTTTAATTTTTGCTCGTACAGGGTGAGCTCCCCTGGTAGCGCCCTAGCAACTAGGTTACCCCCAGCCACGCACCTCCTCACCGGGCGCCAAAGCTTGAGGTTCAGGTTATTTTTAAAGAGGTTTTCTTCCTCGCAGTCTGTCTCCTCCCCACGTCCAGGAGAAAGACTCCCGATCCTGTCTGTTCAGGGTTGCGGGTCGGGCCGAACGGTTTCCTTTTTAAGGCCGTAGCCGCTATCGGCATCGTAACCAACGGCAGCCCCGTCGCCCCGCGGAGCCAGCCCAGCTCATCCACAGAACCTCTGACTATGCTGAGGGACATGTGGAGAGGAGGCTTCCGTCCTGGGGTGTGGCCATAGGCCACCCAGACCGTACCCTAGCCATGTTAGCCGCGCCAGTAATATGCACAGTCGCGTGTCCACCTCCCGCGTATGTCGGATGTTAGACATGGACGCCATGGTTGGGTTTGAGGAGGCTGGTTAACGATAACCTAACAATTTATTAAGCTCTAGTATTAACTAAAGATTTTAAATTATTGTACGGTTTTGTGTTCATGTAATATATATGTTCAAATATGGTTAAGAAATAATAACATTGTTACGAAATAATCAATTATTGTCGTTTCTTGGAATATAAGTACTTCAAATAATTCCATTTGGAAAATCAACTTAATATTTTTTTACATCACATTTCGAGTTCAAGCGATAAGAGCAAAAGAAAATTGAAGAGTACTTAATAGAAAACATTCTACAATTACCATAATATTAACTTCTTTCCGCGATTCGTAGTACCTTTTCGTTTATTTTTGATTTCCTTTAAAAAGCAATGGAGCTTGTAAGAGATATTGTTTTATAACTATTTGACCATTGACCCATCGTCGGCTATATGTATTGCTTCTCCTTCTCTCACAAAATGTGCCTAAGCATTAGGACATCTCTGTCTCACACTTGGTTGGTCTTCTGTACTTCCGTGTAGCGTAATTTTCCATCTATGAATCCTAAGATTAATAAGATGGCAAAAAGTGATAATTGCCGAGACTAGAATGCAACTTCTAATAATACTCCGTGCTTTTCTAATCGCTATTCTATTTAAGTGAAAACGGTGAAAAGACACGTCACACATAAAATTGGGAGCGGGTTATATCGGCATCGTGCGATAGAATCTATCTATTGCAATAACGTAAATTCACGACTATCATTAACAAATGAAATTATTGGGAACTTTATAAATTTGCAACCCAACATTGCTAGTAAAGTTAAAAAAATACAGTCTCAAACTGAACTGTATTTATGTCTTTAAGTTTACTCGTGTCTAACGTAAGACAGAATAATAAACAGAGCATCACAGAACACACACTCGCGATAAATTGCGAGTACCCTTCCATTCAAACCGTAGACAAATTGAATATATTGCTTATAGATGTAAATACGGTGACCATTTTTTGCTATTGTATTCTGTATACAGCCTATCGCTCACTAAGCATACAAATGTTGAGTGTTCTCAGCTCTCAGCCATAGTACATATACCTGTATAAATTACCGAGCCGTTGCGTTGTTCCAACCGTTTATTTTGATGTTTCAATTTTGTAGCGAAAAGATGTCGGCAGGCAGGCGTTTCTTTTAATGTCTGCGTGTACGTTCTCATCAATGCATTTAATAAACTAAGTATGTATGGAATATTTTCGGACATAAAAGGATACACCAAAGGCGGTGATAGCCGAGTGGAGATACCAACAGACTGCCATGCAGAGGGTATCGGGATTGAATCCACGGCGCGCACCCCTGACTTTCTGAAATTATGTGCGCATTGATTGTTAATTATCGCTTGCCCCGTGCCTCGAAGCGCTTTAAGCCGTCGGTCCCAGCTGTCATGAAGAGCTTTTACAGTCGTTACGGGGCGTCGGTACCCTCAAATTAACTGAAACTGGTCTAGACCATGGAATATGGCTATCCCTTTGGATTGCGGAGGTCCGATGACAGTCGCTCTGTAGGAAAGCTGATATTCGGTCAAATCTGGTTGGAATAGTGAGCGGATTCCGGGCTCTAAGCCGAGAGCTCTTTGATGCAACCAGGATACTGCTGGGATGATGATACTAGAATACGCCAATTTCTTTAGGTCCTGCAAGATATCAACAGAGAGGTTGGTTGGGCTCGTATTTTGCCCTGAATTACATACTCAGTTTTCTTTTCTTTTTGAGGAAGTTGTAGTAATAGGCATGGCGTTTAATACGACAGTATCGAGCAATATGTTTGCGGGAGTATTTGCTTGCTTTGCTTTGCTTTGATACTTAAGCTGAGGGGTAGTCATTCTGCATGGTATGTACGTATTACGTAATCTATTAATATGGTCATAGAAATACGACACGGCATCTTCAAGCGGCCTACACTCAAGTGCGTGCCGCCAGTTCACCCGATCCATTTCCGCCTTTATAGCGTCATAATCAGCCGAGTTACACAAGAACTTAACAAAAGGGCGGATAGACAAACTGTGAAGTTGGACGAAGTCCGCAGTGATGCATGCGGATTTGTGATGAGGGTCTTCAGGTACCAGTGGATCACTGGGTAGAGTGACAGACACCTCGTCATTGGACAGAACCAGGTTTAGAATTCTGTTACTAGTATTCGTGAAGCAATTATACTGTTGCAAGTTGCAAGTATTAAGGTTGTCAATAAAGTTGGTCTGTGTTGAGCTTATGCTTAGCAATGTTATAAAAATGTGACGTCCATACTTAAAAGTTAAGTACACACGCATTAAATAAATAATCATCATCTTCCTAGGGTTATCCCAGTCACAACCTGGGGTCCGCTTTCTAGTCTAACCGGATTTGGCGGAATATTAGCTTTTCCACGGAGCGACTGCCTGTCTGACCTCCGCAACCCGAAGGGATAGCGATATTCCATGGTTTAGATTTAGTGTCAGTTTATTTAAGAGGTAGGTACTGACGCCATAAAACGACTGTCAAAGATCTTCATGACAGCTGGGACCGACGGCTTAACGTGTTCTCCGAGGGACGATACAAGCGATAATCAACAATTCAATACGCGCATAACTCCGAAAAGTCAGTGGTGTGCGCCGTGGATTCAAACCCGATACCCTTCTAAATCCTTGTGTGTGTGTAGGCAACTAGAAGAAATCCAACATGACCAAAAATTCCAGTCCGGAGATAAGAACCGAAATTCTGAAGCACGGTAGTATTCGAATATAAATGCCACTCAAATGCTCAAGCATGAAAGAGGTGGTGACCTCCATAAAATAAACTTTATTTTACGTCTATATACAAGTACCTAAAGTTACGCTTTGCGCGCTATAAATAAGAAGGAGTAAAAACATGCATGGAGGGGATTCAGTGAGAAAACATTTCTTCATTCGTTCAATTCACAGGACTGGTTTTCAAAGAAATGAAAATTATTTGCTAAAAGAGAAGGTCACGATATCTAAAGCTTAACAAAACGTTTATTACCATCTTGTGATTTCATTTACATCAATATTACTGAAGATACTTAATGAATACTCGTCGTTATTCAAGTGGTCCTATCATTTTGTTACAAGTTTATTTACCTCAAAACCAAGAAAGTGACGACAAGAGAAAGATAATTGCCGCGATTAAAATCTAAAATACAAACATTATTATCAAATCGCTAAAGTTTCACAATTCATTGTAACATTATAACTTTGAAAGTAGTCTTGATTGTTTGTGACGCCGAATCTTACTAAATATGCCGTAAATAATTAATTTAATAATAAAAAGAAATGATCGAAGAGAACACCTCTCGATTTATTTTCCCCGAGGGCTTCGACTCTAATTACTATTGGAAATGGAAACCTAATTTATTTACAGCATTTATTCGGTCTTCGTTACAACGTTGGATATGTTTTTATTTTGGATATCCGGTAGTTTTGGTTACGGTTACGTAACCCCATAACATGTAACGGCGTGGTTCTTCTTTTGTGAGTGTACTTTAAGGGTATCTCTGAATGTTAAGGGAACCTGGCGATTTATGGCCCTTTTGTTGATCAGGATCTAGGTACGATCAATATTTATATGATTGATTTGACAAATTCTTCACGTTATTGGTGGTACAGCGTGTCAGGCAGTTTTCGGTCGCTGTCCTCGAAACATTGACCCGAATGAAACACAGACAAGAAACACTTTACTAAATTTTAACCCAAGAGTTTATAAATGAATTTAAACTTTCACGGTCTGCATATTTTGTAGGATATTAATTTGCGAGTCACAACTGGTAAGTTACCTATTTTAACATTCGCATCGTCGTCGTGGCAAAGAAGATATTAATACATAATAGATGCCTATGCGATGGAAAATTTGTTTTCTATATTTGCCATTACTGACTGACTGACAGGTAACGCACAGTTGTAGCAACCGGGCGCAAGAAAATGGTCATGATTTTTTTATTGCGGGATCCGTTTGCGAAATTTTTTGGAAAATCCATAATTTCCAAAGTGAAGTCTATCTTCTAAACTGTAATTTTTAGGTATTCATGTAAACTATGCTTAGTTAACTTTTAAGGAAAATAACGGATAATAAGAATTTACTAATTAACGAGTAATAGGCAATGCACCTAAATTTATTTTTGCGAGAGATAAAATGAATATTGTGCTTGAATCCTACTACCCTTACATCATTCGGTAAGGGGTACTACAGAAGCCTACATTGTGCGTGGCCCGATATGCACTTGGACAGTTTATTTATAATAATTTCGAATGAGATTTCTAAGTCCATAACTTGTATTAACAAATATTCAATTATGAACGCGTCAATTTGTGTAACAAGAAGAAAACAAAAGAACTATCGTAGTGTTTGAAAACTATCAAATCTTTTACCGAGAGTACAAGCGACTGGGGATGAAAACGGGCACTCAAAGTTACTTCTAATTTGATCTCAGCAGTCCTAACTTTTGTGTGAGTTAATGTTTAAGCGTAGGTGAAGGTCAACTGTATATGTGAACATACACACGTGTGAGAAGGTAGCTATTTATTTATTCAATTGTATTACCATACCAAAGCGCCAATTCTGTTACCACAGCCTAAACAAATTTTACTATCAAACCACATAATTCCATGTCTGCATAAGACAAGCTACTTGTAAAATCTAACAAGTAACTTTTTTGCCTGTATATTTATAAATCATATCAGGAACATAAAAGTTCCTAAAGTAATACTAATACTTACGATTATGTAACCAGTTCATTTCATGACTTCGACGGGTATTTCACATATTGTGGCCTCGCCGCTACGGGATGGCGACGGATACCGCAGTGGTTTTAGTGGGTAGGTCCTGAATGAATGTAGGGGAGATCTTCTAAGAGGCAAAGTATGAGCTCGTGATTTGGGTTTCCATCGTAAAGAAAAATAAAAAGGTATTACCTTTATATTCGAACTAGAGGATAGCCGCAGCTATCCGTATACATTTTATTTTAATTCAACCGTTTTTTTTCTCGATCCTGTGGCAATTTCGGGCAATCCTTTCTTAGTGCACCCTTACAATTTCTAAGGAAAATACATGCAACATTTTAGCTTCTTGTGCCCAATAGTTTTGGCTATGCGTTGTCTGTCAGCCCGTACAGCAAGAATTTTATAAATACAGATGTAAAGGTGATCCGTTGTATCATCAGTACTCGAATGTGTAGAAACGGCAAAAGTTTAAAAGTATTCGTAATATATGTAATTCTTGAAAATATGAAAGAAATGTCACTTCGTGTCATGGTAGGTTTTGCCGGTTCCACCTGGAAAAGTTCCTGTCCAATATGGTGCGCTTGGCGGGAAAATTATTTTTCACATACTTTACTTCCAACGATACTTCAATAGCTTTGTGATGGTGACGTGCCTTTCTTTTAACTCGGCTTTGCATATCCGTTTTAACCGACTACGGCGAAGCCAAAAGGAAGGGTAATGTTTTTGGCAGTCTATATATGTATGTATGTATGTTTGTATCTTCCAGCGTAGCGCCTAAACTACTGAACCGATTTGGATAAATGGGGTGTCAATATATATGTAATATTAGCCCGGGTGACATAGGCTATATAAATTTTATCAAAATTTTCTATTACAGAATTAATACTTCAGATTCCAACCTCAAAAAAAAACTCAACTCAACTGAGATAATCATTACGTGTTTGGTATCAAATGAAAGGTATTGGTGAGAACATTACAAATATGTACATATATTATACTTTTAATTTTTGTTTTACGAGGTGGAAAATCCTTTCGGATCTCCGACTCTTGGGGAAATGAGTGCCGGAGTATGTGATGTAACCACTAAAAGCCACCTCGACTTTGTCATGTACCCGTGTCTCGGTGGGTGTGGAATCGCAAAAGCATTCGTTGCTACCCGCCGACGGATATTGGCCCACCAGATGGTCAGGCGGGCCCCAAACAAAACCCCCTTGGCGGCGGAATAAGGTGTTGGGCTACGCCGCCAAAACACCCAGCGGCCGCAGAGGATAGGGAGGACGGCAACGCAACACCGCATCTCCTCTTCCTCTGCGGCCCCACAGCGACGCATCGAATGGTGCGCCCCCATTTGGTCGCGGAGATACCGACACGCCTTTCCTCCCACGACCGCGCCCGACTGCGAGGGAGAGTCAAAACTGTCCCCCGCACCCGCACCGTTGGACGCATCCTGCGCAGGCCCCTCCAAGCCCACGCGGAGCGCCCACTCCTGGAATCTCTCTTAGCTTCACCGCGGGTGTCTAATCCACGGTTACTGAGCCCCCCCACCACGACAAGGTGGAGATCCTACGGGGAGGGACATATATTATACTGTTTTAGTCAAAATATAAGCTTCAAACGCGGTTTTACTTAAAATTCGCGCGATTCAGACGCTTTGCGTTAGGTACCTATTTTTCTTTCTTTCTTCCTTTACATATGACAATGTAAATATTGCACGGTTAGTTTACATGCCCCATCGGGATACAGAAAAGAATTAAATATAAAATTAAGTTTAAAAACTATAACCCGAATACGTTAAAAAGGGGTCAGAAAACGATGAAATAAGAAAATAGCTGATTCAGATATAAAGCTAGAGCCGTGGTCGCACCTATTGGATACTATTATACATTTAGTTACCTGCCACGTAAAGCATTTCTGGCACCCACATTAGGTAGGTATACTATAGGTGCGACCACGGCTCTAGCTTTATATCTGAATGAGCTATTTTCTTGTTTCGTCCTTTTCTGACCCCTTATTAACGTAGTCGGGTTATAGTTTTTAAACTTATTTTTTTAATGATATTAGCATAGTTATCACTCAGCGTATAATGATCAGATTGGCGATGAGAATAATCAACTTATTATCTCTTTATTTATTTTATATCGCATCTAGTGTGCCGTTATTTATTTGCAAATATAATAACATGAGTAACATTTCGAATTGGTTACCGGTAACCTTACAATTTATTAAGCTCTAGTATTAACGAACAATTTAAATTATTGTACGGTTTTGTGTTAATATAAACGTCTGGTTAGCGCAGCGGGAGTGTAAGCGACTGCTACGCCGATGGTCGCGGGTTCGAGTCCCGCTCAAGTCAAACATTTGTGTGCATGAACATGGATGTTTGTCTTGGTCTGGGTGTTTCTATGTATAATATGTATGTATTTACAAAAAAAAAGTATATATGTATGTTTATCCATTGTCTAGTATCTATAGTACAAGCTCTGCTTAGATTGGGACTAGATGGTGATGTATATATGTGGTAGAATATTATTAATATGTTCAAATATGGTAAGGAATAACAACATTGTTACGAAATAATGAATTATTGGCGTTTCTTGGAATATACTTCAAATAATTCCGTTTGGAAAATCAACTTAATATTTTTTTACATCACATCTCGAGTTCGAGCGATACGAGCAAAAGAAAACTGAAGAGTACTTAATAGAAAACACTCTAGAATTACCATAATATTCTTCTTTCCGCGATTCGTAGTACCTTTTCGTTTATTTTTTATTTCCTTAAAAAAGCAATGGAGCTTGTAAGAGATATTATTTGATAACTATTTGAACACTGACCCGTCGGCTATATGTATTGCTTCTCTTTCTCTCACAAAATGTACCTAAGCATTAAGATATCTCTGTCTCACACTTATTTGGTCTTCAGCACTTCCGTGTAGCGTAACATTCCGTCTGTAATTTAGGATTAATAAGATGGCAAAAAGTGATAATTGCCGAGACTAGAATGCAACTTCTAATAATACTCCATATTTTCTAATCGCTATTCTATTTAAGTGAAAACGGTGAAAAGACACGTCACAGATAAAATGGGGAGCGGGTTATATCGGCATCGTGCGATGGAACCTATCTATTGCAATAACGTAAAATCACGACTATCATTAACAAATGAAATTATTGGAAACTTTATAAATTTGCAACCTAAAATTCCTAGTAATGATAAAAAAGTACCGTCTCAAACCGGACAGTATTCATGTCTTTAAGTTTACTCGTGTCTACCGTAAGACAGACCAATAAACAGAGCATCGCAGAACACACACTCGCGATTAATTGCGAGTACCCTTCCATTCAAACCGTAGACAAGTTGAGTATATTGCTTATAGATGTAAATACGGTGACCATTTTTTGATATTGTATTCTGTTTACAGCCTATCGCCCACTTAGCATACAAATGTTGAGTGTTCTCAGCTCTCAGCCATAGTACATATACCTGTATAAATTACCGAGCCGTTGCGTTGTTCCAACCGTTTATTTTGATGTTTCAATTTTGTAGCGAAAAGATGTCGGCAGGCAGGCGTTTCTTTTAATGTCTGCGTGTACGTTCTCATCAATGCAATTAATAAACTAAGTAGGTATGGAATATTTTCGGACATAAAAGGATACACCAAAGGCAGTGATAGCCGAGTGGAGATACCAACAGACTGCCATGCAGAGGGTATCGGGATTGAATCCACGGCGCGCACCACAGACTTTTTGAAATTAATAATATGTGCGCATTGATTTTTAATTATCGCTTGCCCCGTGCCTCGAAGCGCTTTAAACCGTCGGTCCCAGCTGTCATGAAGAGCTTTTACAGTCCTTACGGGGCGTCGGTACCCTCAAATTAACTGAAACTGGTCTAAAACATTAAATGAAATTAAATGAAATTATGAAATGAAATTAAATTATTATTTATTTCGTGTAAACTTTTTTAAAGTGCTTACGAAAACTCAAATTAAAATTGTTCAGTTTATACATAATGTATTTTTTGTGTTGAATTATTTTTGTGTTAAATTAGAGCATGGGATATGTCTGTCCATTTGGATTGCGGTGGTCCTACGGCAGTCACTCTGTAGAAAAGCTGATATTCGGTCAAATCTGGTTGGAATAGTGAGCGGATGCCGGGCTCTGAGCCGAGAGGTCTTAGATGCAACCAGGATACTGCTGGGATGATGATACTAGAATATGCCAATTTCTTTAGGTCCTGCAAGATATCAACAGAGGGGTTGACTCAGTTTTCTTTTCTTTTTGAGGAAGTTGTATTGATAGGCATGGCGTTTAATAAGACAGGATCGAGCAATATGTTTGCGAGATTATTTGCCTGCCATGTTTGTGGCAAAAGCCTGTTCCCACTGTACGAATCATAGCTTTTACAAAGTCAGTTATGTACTAGATAGTAATTAAAGCTAAACAACATCAAACACAAATTAGTAGCCTTTAGTATACATATTATTGTATTATTACCGATACCAAACACATTTCTAAACTCCTGACTTTGGCGGGCAAAACTATCGATGTGTAACATAATCATACAAGGAATGTAGCTACAATTTATCATTAGTAATAAGTTTAGGTGACTCAGTGCTCAAAATCGGTCCATGTGGAGCCCCTTGGAGGAAGCTTATGTCCAGCTGTGGACCTCTTTCGGCTGATATGATGAATGGTGTAGGTGACTGAAATTTAATCCGACTACGAACTACCGAATACGTACTTGAAGCGACATACGAAAAATTTTAATTATAAAATGATTACCTACTCTTTATTTTTAGATATATCTCTCGCACTAGAAATTATTCTGTGTCGCGAAAGACTTTACAAAGATTCAATTTCTTTTGCAACCGTCAAAAGAACATACATAGCGAAACAACTAGTTGTGGATTACTGTTAGAGCTATAAAATGTCCCACGGCCATAGTCTACTACGCTGGCCAAGTGCGGGTTGGTTTTTTTTGGTGTCGTGTTGGAAAATCCTCATGGAAGGGCGGAGAGACTCTATGAGGGACTGTCAGACTCTTACTGACTAAAAACCAACCCGTGTTCCTCATGTACCCGTGTGTCGGAGGGTCGGGTTTCGTCGAAGCATTCGTCGCTACCCCCCGACGGGTATTGACACGCCAAATGGTCGCGCGGGCACCGAACAAAACCCCCTTGGCGGCGGATGAAGGTGTTGGTTTCCGCCGCCAAAACACCCAGCGGTCACAGAGGATAAGGAGGTCGGCAACCTGGCAACACAGAATCTCCTCTTCCTCTGCAGCCCCATCGCGACGCAACAATGGTGCGCCCCCATTTAGTCGCGGGAGATAGGGTGCGCAGCAACGAAACACCGACATCCCGCGACCGCGCCCAACTGCGAGGAACAGACAGAACTGTCCCCCGCACCCGCACCCGCACCTTTATTATATACATCGAACAAACCTGACATTACTTTATTTATACATGATCACACTGACTTTTTGCTTATGCGTATTTCATTTACATAATAATTTTAATTCTAATTATTGATAACTGCATTTTTCTTTTTCTTTTATACATACTATAATTAATTATATTCAACATCACACCTATCTATATGACATTTTGTAAAGCTATTTCTTTTTCTTCCATCTATGATCTAATTGTATTAAATTTATTATTACACCATTTATTATTACAACCTACCTATTAAACTATACCATCATTAATTTAATATGTGACATCTTTTTTAAATTAATCAACTTGGACTTTTTTATATTTATTATTTAAGTAACGTCGACTGCATAATATTATTTTTCCCTAACATTATACTTAAGTATGCCTAGCCACCTAGGCTGCAGCTGAAAATCAGCGTTGCAATTCCGCATTGTAACATAAAACTGAGCTGTGGCCTATTAGACACAATACTGTACCGAACTTTGCGATATACATATATAAATATACATCTGTGTTTCATTTGCGTTTGTTTGGTTTTTATTATTTTGTATGTTAGAATTTATTATTTTCATAAGTGAAGCACTATGTAGCATTAATATTTTTTTTTTCTTAAATGTAAGACTATGATTTTTATTTTTTTGTGATCTAATAAACATTTCTTTCTTTCTTTCTTTCTTTGGACGCATCCTGCGCAGGCCCCTCCAAGCCTCCAACGCGGGTGTCTAAGACACGGTTGCTGAGACCTCCCTCCCCCCACCACGACAAGGAGGAAATCCCACGGGGGGAATACGCACATAACCTCGAAAAGAGATAACAAAATTATAAAAAAGAAACATTCCAAATCCAGCAACAAGCAGCCTATAGAAATTAACAGACTGCTACATTTATTTATTAAAGCAAATTATAAAATCAAGCAATGCAATTGTGAACAAGAGTAAAATAAATTATTTTCAGTTTACTGACTAATTTTATTTCTTGGAAAATATGATTGAAAGCATAGCCATCACGATAATTCATCAATAGGTTTACATTTAAAAATATATGAAATATATGACAGGCTGTAATTTGTAGCTTGGCATACAATTTTACAAAATGGATGAAAATATATTTTTACGACGCATTATTGCAGCATCGACATGTCAAAATAATATATTGATTTATTCCAATTCCAAGAACGTTATATTTATGTATGGGCGTTAAAATGTTATATTTGGGGCACCGTAATCAACATTTTCTATACATTTTAGTTCGTAATCAGTCGTTCGTTCCCAGAACTCGCCAATTTATTTTAATAAGCTTGAATATAAAACATGTTTTGCACAATGTCCATACCAATGTTACGATTATAAATTAATAAATATAATGCCATGTCATCTGTCAGTCTGTTACGCTTTCACAACTAAATCGCTGAACCAATTTTGATAAAAATAATTTAAGACATGGGATCAAACATTTCTTGTTGTTTCTTGGTTGTATTAATAACTAGAGTATGCCCACAGCTACGCCTGCATATTTTTTTAACCGTCTCTTCCCAATCCCGTGGGAATTTTGGGTATCCTTTCTTAATGCACCCCTACGGTCCCCAACGAACAAACATGCCAAATTTCAGCACATTGCATCAAAATTTTTGGCTGTGCCTTGTCTGTCAGAGAGACGCAAGAATTTTATATAGGTAAGTAAGTATATAGATTGATTAATTTTTTTTTTATCTCGAAAGCAGCTGGCAAAAGCTATGTAATGACAATAAGTAATGCTCTAATGTTATGATACAATTTGAGCATTATTCTGTCCATGTTTAGCCAACTATCAGGCATACAAAGTTGAGTTAGATGCATACGTAATTCTACCCATATATAACTACATTACACGTAATTACACAATATACATATGTATAAGTATACCTAAAGCTTTGTTTATACTAGTTATATTCTCCCAGATTTTTACCTTATAGGCTTATTTTCGGTTGGTATTACAATTATTGGCGGAGTAATCAGTGGATTGGACGCAACCGGGATAACGCTTGGACGATGATGATGATGATTGTTTACTTACTAGAGGACATGTGTACGGGGTTATTTACGACTTTAGCTTATAAATAACATTATAAGAATAGGATGCTATCAAATGGTTCATAATTATCATTATTAGCTGGCTGGCTCTGCGTGGTCCAGCCTTTGCCAATCACTTTTCGCAAATCATCATTCCACCTAGCCGGCGGGCATCCTATGCTATGTTGGCCAAAGCGCAGTCTCCACTCCAGAAAAATCTACTCTTTCGGTTGTCAGTTCTACAACAAATATGGCTAGCTCACTGTCACTTTAGCATTCTAATTCTGTTGGCTGACAGAGAGCCAAAGAACAATGCCCATTTCGGGCCCAGTTTGTAACTCATGAACAGCACAATTAAGTTTCAATTAGTTGTTGAATAACCATTTTTATTTATAACTTAATTTATAGGCATTACTAAAGGTGTGCCGAGAAACTTATTCAATAAATAGGTTTAAAAAGATGTGTTAACGTCTAAATAGCCAACACGTAATAGATCAGAAATTGCCAGTAAAGAAATCATAATATTAAATCGATTATCACTTCTTCTTTATCGATTTTACACTTTCTCTACTCAAAATGATTTGTGTTAATAGCAAATCTCTACTTGGTCCTTAAACATTTAAAATGTGTGTATTTTAAGGTATATATGCGATTAACTACAAATAAGTTCGATTTTGAACCAAATATAACCTATGTCCGAAATCCATATCGATTAATCAAAATCATTTAAAACTGTAAAATGGCAACAGTTTTATGACTCCTAAGTAAATGTCAATAATGTCATATTCAGTTTATTTTGTTTGTAACCTATTTGTTTTGCTCGTGCACATTGTGAATGCTTTTTATGTTTTTTGATCTTTTACGACTTCTGGATTTTTCTTTCGGATTTCTACCCTAACCAAACGATTAACTCATTCCTTTCTACGCAAAACTACGAATTACTTTAACTATCCTAATAAAAGTGGGTACTCACCTAATGTTTTGTGAGCATATCAAAGTACTTCTTGTAATAAATCTATGAATGTGATGGACCTCTAATCAATCTCAAAATTCTAGTTTAACCCTCTTTTATCGAATGCAATAACAACTACTACGATTTTTGACTGTCCACATCTGGGCCGGCGTCTCTAAGAAAAATGGGCATTGTTCTTTATCTCTGTTAGTTGAAGTTTTGAATTTCATCCTTCTGATCGATTACTTATAATGTTTTACTTATGAACAAAATACTTAAATTTATGTTTAAGTACTGAATTCATTCTATGAAATCATTGTCTAACTTTAATCCGTAGAGTACTATGATTTCTCGAAATTAAAGTCACTAGAACATCGAGACAAATATTCGGTTCATGTCTACTTCGCTTAGTAGCACCTATTTCCCTACTCCGGCAGCTTTAGCTTTGACTGAGAATTTCGATAGCTTAATTTAGGTATAAATGGCTGATGACAAAATTAAATACTTTTATTTATTTGTAAGTTTCATTTAATAATTCAGCAATAAATATATCATCACTATTATCAGTTCTGTGTATAAACTGAGAAGGCTAAGGCCATAGTCCACCAAGCTGGCGAAATTGCGGGCTGGCATACTTTACGTCCTACGAGCATAGTATTTTATAACATAACGCTTTATACTTTATTTTATAACATAACGCTTACCTCAGGCGTCATGTTTTATCATGATATCCGTGAATATTAAAATAGTTCAAGGATATCGGATTCAAAATGCTTGTATCTATCTTGTTCCTCCGGCTAACGAATATCACAGCGTAAGAACTAGGGAAAATTGTTTAGATAATGCTCAGTTTGTTTATTATATTATGTGCCTTTACTGCTTAATAACCGTTGTTTGGCATAAAGCCCATAATTAACTCTTTAGTTCCGCGGCTAATCTACTGCTTATGGCCATCATAGTATTTAAGAAATTTCTTATGCTAACTGACTTACCAAAGCAGAAGACAAACTACTGAAGCTAGAAACATGGAGTTTAGTCTGCGGATTCCTTGTATTATGTTGGCAAACATTTAGGTGGGATTTTTGAAAATGAGCCCCTAAGGGGATAAAGTAAAGGTTGAAAGCATAGAGAAAAACTATCGTGAGTTGTCATAATTAGAGTAACTATAAACGGTTGTACTCACGTATTATTTTTGGTCGGAGTAGCCCGACTAGTTTCGGACAATACGGAGGTCCTTAATCATGCGCAAGCGCGACCGTCCGCGTCGGCGTCGGGCGCTCCACTGAAGCGGACCCACCGCGAAGCATGTCGTTGCGAGCGTGTAGAGGACATATTCACCGGCGCCTGCGATGAAGTTGGTTGCGTTGCTGGCGTGTCCGGTGTCACTGTGTGACCGTCATTTTGCACCGTGTCCCTCTGCACCGTGAAGGACATTTGATGTGTACACACCGTGCTGACTGTGTCGCATTCTAGGTTCGGGGTATCCAGATGTGTAGTCAGTTTTAAGGCCGGTCTCCAGGCAGGTGACAGTCCCCAGCCACTATCTCGGTTGAAATTGGGACGACAGCTGATCTCGATGGCCTCCCGTACTTTCTGCGGTATGAAGTATTTCTCCCTCGCTAGTACGGTGGCCTTGTCGAAACGTATGTAGTGAGCCGTGTCCGTTTCAGAGAATGTTCGGCGACCGCCAACCTGTTACTGTCCATGCTCTTGACGCTTCTAATATGTTCCCTTACCCGTGTCGTAATGTTGCGACGAGTCTAGCCTACGTAGCTCAGGCCACAGTCACAAGGGATCGTGTAAACGCCGGGAACATCCAGTGGATCTCGGTCTTTTGTCCTGATGCTATACCTTCGGCGTAACAGATGTCCAATCTTATCGGTTATCCCCCGAATATATGGTAGGAATGCGGAAGTCCATTTCGATCCAGCTGGACGACGGTGGCTGTTCGTACTAGCAACTCGCATATATTATAGCCACCGATAACCGTTGCTCACTCGTCGTAGGTGACTCAATTCAGTATCCACGTACTGTGAATCGCAGATATTGCGAGCCCGATTAATCAGTGACCTTGGCACCGAAGACAGTTGGGATGGGTGATGATGAGAGCTGGCGTGTAGATATCTATCCGTGTGTGTTGGCTTCCGATATACGGTGTGTGATAGATGACCATCCAGGTCACGTATGATGGACACGTCTAGAAACGGTAGTGCTCCATCCTTTTCTTCTTCAACCGTGTACTGTATTTTTGAGTGTATGGAGTTGAGGTGAGTTGTGAGATCCAGTAGAGAGTCCCAGTTGACGATAGCAAAGATGTCGTCCACGTATCGCCACCAGTATCGTGGATTCAAGGGTGTGTTAAGCGCTCGCTCTTCGAACCACTCCATGAAAACATTGGCCACCACCGGTGCGAGAAGGGACCCCATAGCCACTCCATCCAGCAGCAAGTAGTATGCTCCTCTCCACAGGAAATAGCCACTTTCGAGACAGACAGACAGACAGTACCTTGCAATAGGGTGCTAATAATGTGTATGCTCTCTTCCACTGGTACATTAGTAAATAAGGATGTAACATTGAAGCTAACCGTAATCTCTATGTCCTTGAGCTTTACTCCTGACAGCAAGTTGACGAAATGTTTCGAGTCCCTGATGAAGCTGCTCGTCTTACCGGTGAAGGGTTGAAGTACTGTTGCCAGATGTCGCGACAGTTTGTATGTCGGCGCGTCTATCTGGCTGACAATGGGTCGTAGTGGCCAACCGGGTTTGTGTATTTTAGGCAACCCGTATATTTTCGGTGGAGTGGGGTTGTGCGGTCTGAGCTGTGTTGCCAGTTCCGGGTTTTGGAGGCTTAGCAGTATTTTAGTCAGTTTGTTGGTAACCCTGGTGGTCGGGTTATAGCCAACTTTCTTATATGTGATGGAATCACTCACTAACTGTTATTTTGTACGCTACGGTGTCGACAACTACAGTAGCATTGCCTTTTTCGGCAGGCAGCACCAGTAGATCCGTATCGTTGCGCAAATGTTGTATGGCCGTTGTGCCCTTTTTTGATTCAATCAAACCACATCAAAACCCATGGTTTCTGTACGACTATGAGTTTTAACGCTGCTTTGCACTACGTAATATTTGCAGCGTTAATTTGAGCAATGGCACTGGTCTAAAGGTGTCTCTGGGATATTTAATTGAAAGAATGTTCTTTGATATAGCACTTTTGATTTATTCACGTGAAAATCCCTAAGAGAACCTTTCAGTCCGACCATTGCGCAGTAACTGGTCGGCCGCACATACAGTCACGCACACATACATTTTCGCTTGCCTTGCACTCAGCCTAACGCACATACATTTGTCCCTACACTACACCCCCCCAAATTTTGAAAAATTTGCTGTATTTAATTGCCTTACATACACAATATTCACCAATTTATCTTGATATTAATCTTTATTCTCAATACAACTTTAAATTTCTATTCACATTGATTGCTTTTTAAAACACCAAATTACATTAGGTTCCTTTTAAATTGCAAACTTAGATAATTAATACTTTAAAATTATACACAAATGTAAACAAAACTTACACTATTGTACATCACTATTATACCGATTACACTCTTGTAATCGACGATACATAATAAAACCATGACGTCACCGCAGCAGATACAATGTTCTCGTAATACGTACATAATATGTTATTCGTAGGTAGCCGCGGGTGGCTGCTGAGGAGTGGTGTGCATGCCTATTGGCCCTGGCAGCACCATTTTTACCGTCCCGGATGAACCATTTACTTCTCTCCGAACCCATTTCTTAACACGATGGCGGCATTGACGCCATGCAACAAGTAATACAACGATACACACTGCCGTAGCGAATACCGCAAAGCCAATATTATATTTGGTCATATGCGTTTCTACTGCATTGTTCTGAGCTATTATTACTTCTTCCTTACGTGTATGTCTATGTCCGTATGTCCGTATATGTCTTGCCCATGATTTCAATTGATTATGTAAGTATAGGATGTTTACTCAACTACAGTAAAATTTGTAATGTAAACGACTAACGGAATATTAAATAAAATCAATCTTATTCTATCATGTTGACCTACATTAATACAAAGTGCAGAGCTGTTACTTCAGTCCGTCTTAATATTTTATAAATATTGGATCGCTATACAGCGTGTTTCAAATATATATTATTATACCTTAAGGGTAGTCACCATGCCGGCCTACTCTGCAATAATTAATAACCACCCTTTGGGGCCCACAGTACTCGACATGGTGACGACGGAAAAATCATACACACACCACAAAAAATAACATACTCGACAAACACACATTTTATATTATACTATTTCTCAACTCATTATTATTACGCGAAGTTTTCATTGAGACCCGGAAAAACTGTGAGTGACATCTTACCATATTAATATTCACATAAAACAACATACCAACTACATGATCTAAATATACATTTCGTAATCTTCTGCAATGCTCTTTGTCTAAATTGCAAAGTGGACAATTAATAAATTACTCATAACATGTTACAATGTACTGTATAGGTACGTGTTATTTTATGCTTGGTACGCAGTCTTCGCAGAATAAATTGTTATGACTACAGGCTAGCCTCACCTCTAAGGAAGTTTACACACTATATGTTAAATCTAACCGGTGGCCTTATCGCTCGACCGGACTTACTTCTCTTGGTGCCTATATCTTTATCGCTCTGTTTACACGCTACTGGTGTGGCAGGGAATTTATCAACGTTTGGTTCACCCATAACTGAGTCTTTCACGGTGGTCTTATTGCAAGGTTGTTCGGAGTCCCCCTCTCTCTCGCTATTTAATAGGTACGCGGGTTTGAGCCTGTCTATGGAAATGTTAACTACTCTATTCGGTAATTGTACTAAAAATGTCTTACTTTTTCTTTCTATTACGCGATAGGGTCCGTCGTACGTCGGCGTTAAAGGCCTGCGAACTGCATCGTTACGAATAAAAACATACTCGCATTTATTAAGATCGTCATGAATGAATAGTGTGCGTGAGTCTTTACGGTTTTAGTTTATTCAACGTACTCCTTAACTGTTCGAGAAATTCATTGCTGTCTCCGCTTCGATTACTAGAGGTGTTATGGAAATCTCCGGGTAACCTAAGCATCTGCCCATAGACATACTCTGCCGGACTCACGCCATTATCGCTCCTGCTTACCGCTCGCAACCCTAATAATGTAGTCGAAAGTTCATTGCACCACCCTGAGTTATCTATTAGCCGGGCCGTTAATGCCGATTTTAGAGACCTATGCCACCGTTCTACAATTCCGTTGCATTGTGGATGGTTCGGCGTGGTACGCGTTTTTTTAATACCCATTATTTTCATTAATTCTGTGAACAGTGAGCTCTCGAATTGACGACCCTGATCGCTCGTCAATATTTCTGGGCAACCGAATCTGCTTATCCAAACATCATAAAATGTTTTTGCGATAACGTTCGCTGTGATGTCCTTGACCGGGGTGGCCTCGGCCCAACGCGTGCCCCGGTCAATCATGGTTACGCAATATTTGTACCCCTCTTGCGATATTGGTAAGGGCCCTATAATGTCAATATGTACGTGCGCGAAACGTTCAGCATCCGCGAAATGTTCTAAATCTGAAACCGTATGCCTATAAACCTTTGACCTTTGACATTGTAGGCACGCTTTTGCCCATTGTCCTACATCGCGGTTTAGTCCCGGCTAGAAAAACCGTTCAGCGATCAATCTGCGCGTAGCTCGAACGCCCGGATGACTGGGGTCGTGCACCGAATTGAAAGCCATTCTCCTGAACTTTTCAGTTATATACGGTCTACATGTTTTACCTGAGATTTCACAATAAATAGGTACCTTGGAGTACGGCACAAAATATTCCTTAAGGCTTATAATTCTTATCTGTTTTTCTAAGTAACTTTGCAAGCTCGCTATCAGCTTCCTGTGCGAGCGCTAATTCCGCGTAGTCGAGTACAGTCGGGCACTGAATTGTTTCGACTCGCGATAACGCGTCCGCTGGTGCATTGTTCTCGCCTTCTATATACCTAATATCTGTTGTGAACTCGCTAATAAATAATAACTGTTTAGTCCGTCTGGGCGTTTCACAATTACTTTCTAATTTATTGAACGCATATATCAACGGTTTATGGTCCGTAAAAATTATCAATTGATTACCTTCAAACAAGTAACGAAAATGTTTTACCGCCATATAAATAGCCAAGAGCTCCCTGTCGTAAGTGGAGTACTTTTGCTGAGCTGTTGTGAACTTCCTAGAGTAGTACCCCAAAGGCTGCCATGACCCGTTCACTTTCTGCTGCAGGACTCCCCCCGCACAGTTCTCAGAAGCGTCGGCCATAAGGGATATGGGTACGTTCGCCTGAGGATGAGCTAATAAGACCGCATTCTTTAGACCGACTTACACGAATCAAATGCTTTCATTGCGCTATCATCCCACTGTATCACGGTCTTATCTTTACGTTTAGAACCCTTTAGAAATTCATTTAACTTCGCTTGATGTCTGGCAGCGTTTGGTATACTAGCCCTGTAAAAGTTTACCATACCTAGAAATCGTCGTAGGTCATCTATTGTCTTGGGCAACGGGTATTCTGAGATAACCTGGACTTTGGAGTCGAGAGGGCGAATACCACTGGCTGACACATCGTATCCTAAAAATTCGGGTTATTGGGCGACTGACCCGAATGGAACTGACCCGAATGTGGCGAATCGCCACTTCTTAATATTATTATTTTTTCTGTAGGTGATTGGACTGAATTAAATTTATTTGCGGGTCAATCGCCACCTCTAGAAATTTGTAGTAGGCTATTGGCCCGTATTTTATTTTGGGGAATAAAAGTTTAAAACGTCGTGCTCACCCGTGTCGGAAGATAAATCAAAGTTTAGCCTTACCTAGATAATAGTTATTTTACTTGAAACTAGGAAAGCTCTACATCCAATAAGTAACCACCACTTGTAACGTCGAGATAGTATGCATATTAGAAGCGTGATACCGTATACATAGAGCTTTCTTTTTAATTTTTTTTGTACAATATAAATATTGCTGTCTCCCTCTTATTGTATGATATCGTTATCGTTTTATCGTTCGATATCGTTTGTTGGAGAAATAGACAAAGAGAGAGAGGGGTAGGGTATGAAAGAGAAAGCTCTATTCGCTATCAAGCTCATTCGCTTTGGTCTTGACTCTCGTCGCGATTCGGTTTAGTTTAGCGATGCCCGATACGTCGCTTTGTATCGATATATCGTATCGTAATGTATCGCAACTGATTGTATCGATACACGATATATATCGTATGCCTTTGTATCGATATGGTAAATATCGTATCGAAAATATCGCATTGGATTTTTAAAATAAAACTCATAAGTAATTCAAATTTAGTAATTTAATCGGTTAGCTAGAAGTAATAGCACATTCGAATGTGTGAACATAACATGACCGTTACGATGCTATTTTATTTTACAGCTGTCAATGTTTAAAATCTAAGCTTTTAAGAAACAGCAATTTTGACAACCGTTGTGGGTCTGGTCTGTTTCGATTTTCAGTTAGCGTGTTATTAGCTGAAGAGAATAAACGTTCCGACGGTACTGACGTCGCAACCACAGATAAATATTTAAGAGCTAAAGTACTAAGATTTGGCCAAGCAGTAGTCCTTGCTGTACAATACGTCAAGGGATCTGATACCTATACCATAGTACCTACACATTACATTAATAAAAATCATCAAAGTCATATTTCGATCTACCCGCATCGTATTACATAAAAATCGAGTCGGCCGCACCTACAAGTGTGGCAGCAAGCGGCATTACAAAAAAAAAAGTTTGATTACACTTTTAATCTTTGTTATTGTTAGTCTTTGTAAGATAGCTTCATAGAAATCGGCCGCCGTCGGTTTGAATGTACGGTCTAAATATTTCATAGATTCAATCCCGGTTTGATACGATATTCGGGCGAAGCGATACGATACAGCCAAATATCGTATTGATGTGTATCGATACAAAATATCGTTATATCGCATTCCGTTGTATCGATACACCAAAATATCTATACGTATCGGGCATCGCTAGTTTAGTTTTGTATTGTAACACTTGGGAGCACTACGGACGCTATGCGTGTCAAATTGAATAATCATTATTCAAAATAATGTGAATGTGACAGTGTTATATGCTGGAAAAAAGACAAAGTGATGTGTAGGCGCTAAACATGTAAGTAATAAAATTATTTAGTATTTATTGTGATATAATTAGTTTTATTAACCTCTTTTTTCTGTGCGAAAAGTCTTTCCAGCTCAAGTGCGAAAAGTCTTTCTTACTGCTATTATTGTTAATTAATTGCCATTGTTTTTGTCAAAAATATTTTTTTAAAGATCGAATTTAGTAAGAATGTTATTATAAACTATTTAAACCATATAAACTTCAGTACTTAACGATAAATTCAAACCAGGGCATTTAAAGTGCATGTGGCGCCGCCTGGTGAAAGCGTCACTACAATATCGGTTACATGAAACGCTATGATCTATGCTATGCAGCTTAATAAAGGAGTTAAACATAATTTGTTAACTTTTAGTGTTTCTTCAGGGCAATAGTCCTGAGAAATAGTGCTTTTGTACAGAAATAAACATATTTAAGTCAGCAGTCATACAGGTTTTACGACTTATGTTTACTTTTCACCTTGCCTAAATAGTAAATTATCTTATTTCTTTTATCCTATATATATTATGAATATTTTTATACACTTAGGGCATTTTCTGTAGACTTCCTTGATTTAAATTGTATCTAAATCAATATTTTACTTATTTCCAGATAATATTGAAGCTTATAAATAATACTCACTCAAATATGGCGGCAGAACCATCAACAACATACATACATACATAAACTCACGCCTGTTTCCCCGAAGGGGTAGGCAGACATATAAAACGCCCACTTTTCGCCAGTGTTTTGATCCCACGTAATAGGTGGCGAGCCTATTGCCGTTTATCGGGATATTTTGTTTGCCAGAGCCTCGTCCGTTGATCAACAGGTGCACCACTTGCAGGTGAGGTTGGCTTGGGACTCTAAGTTCTTGGTGGGTACCCTATGCATCATCAACAAGTAAAGGCGAAATGGCTGACATACGTTTTATTAAGTCAGAAAGAGGACAAAAACTTCTAATGAGGCATGGATATAGATATCATCAGCATCGCAATAATAAAAATGGTGCTACAGTATGGAGATGCGTCAAGAGACAAATTTGTAAAGCAGTTTTACATTTATGTAAGGACCTTCTGTTAATAAAAGAAGAACCTCACTTCTGTCAACCAAGCTTCATTGAAAACGAAACAAAGTGTCATATAGACAAATGTATTGAACGGGTCGAGAAGGAGACCACAGCTCTACCTCAAATTTATTGTGATATGGTTTCAAACTTGAAAGATGCTTGATATGATCTCATACAAAACATACCGGTGTTTAAAAATATTAAAAAAATACTTTATAGCCATAGAAATAAATCATTGCAGGTTAAAACATTAAGATTCACAAATGTTTTAGATTTTATTATTCCTCCACGCTATGAAGATTTAATTTTTGCTGATTATAGATACAAGAAAACAAGAATTATACTTTTTGCAAATAAGAACGTTATGAAATTTATCGAAGAAGCAGAAAGCGTTTCCTGCGATGGAATGTTCAAGAGGTGCGTTCCACCATTATTGCAAGTACCTTAGACATAGATGATGACTCATGAGCGCACAAATATTTTACCAGCCATATACGCTTTATTGCCAGACAAAAAATAAAAAACATACGATTTTTTTTTAAATCTCATAAAGAGTCAAGTTCCTCAATTTTCTCCACGTATATTCACCACAGATTTTGAAAAAAGTGCGAGGACTGCTATTGAAAATGCATTTTCTGAAGCTCGCAGTCAAGATTGTATATTTCATTTAAAAAAATCTGTATGGAGAAATGCTGAGAAATTTGGCATGGATAATTTTTAATAGATAAAATGCACATTAAACGTTGCATGGTTCAAGCATATTTACCACAAGAATGTAGGTCAGATGGTTGGCTATATATTGAATCAGAAAACGAGTCTGAAAATAGAATTACTCAATTCAATGATTATTATGTTAATACTTGGCTAAGTGAGAATGCTTATTTCTCGAACAATTGGACATTTTTTGATGTACGTCATAAAACAAATAACGCCATCGAGGCTTGAAACTCGCGTTCCAATAAATTAATAAGACCTAAACCAAACATTGTAATGTTTCTAGATACTATACGTAAAGATTCCAATTATTATTTAACACTTTATAATAAATGTCAGTATATTTCGACTAAAAAGCCTAAGACAATAAGATTGCTGAAAATAATCGAAGATATCATAAGGCAATTACTCTTTGGTGACATAAATATACCACTATGTATCGAAAAATTAAGAAATTAGTGTGCCAGTAATATTGTAAATACCTAGTATGTTTTTAATGTTGGAAGAGAACAACAGTGATTTAATTGTGATTAAAGCCAAATATCTATTTCTATACCCAGTTTGAATTTTGTAATATAAGATTTACAAGTAAGCAATTGTGTATTTACAAGTTATTTTGTTATGAGTTGAATTTTATATTTAGAAATTACACCTCACTCATTTGTTGATTTGTGAGGTATATATAAACAGTTTAGTTAGTACACTTATTATAAGGTAACAACTGTGATTTAAATCGTCATGTAAGCTCATGTTCTTGTTTTAAAGCATATTTTTATTGTTTTATTATATTTTAGTCTGCTAGCAATATAGTTATATATAAAAAGGTTAGTTACAACTACAACACATATTATAAGCTAACAACTGTGGTTTAAATTGTCATTTGAGTAGTTGTGCCAGTTTTAGAATACATATTTTTATTGTTTTATTATATATAAGTCTGCTGGCAATATTATACTATATAGCAAATTTACTGATGTAAGGTAACGACTGTGATTTTCATTGTGATTTAAGCCAAATATCTATTTTTATACTAAGTTAACATTTTAAATTATGATATATCATGACAACATATAAGATTTATTGTTATTAGTTGATTTAATAAATATTTAGAAATGTTACTCCACTAATTTGTTGATTTGTTAGTTATGTATGGTTAAGTAACTTGGTTACTTCACTTATAATAAGGTAACAACTGTGATTTAAATTATCATTTAAGCCAATTATTCTAGTTTTATAACGCATATTTTTAGTTTTACATGATCACTGGTATATAAGTACAATTATGCAAATATCTAGTGATCACCATTAACCGCTTGACCGCGCACAAGTGACTATTCTCCCTTTTTCGAAATTCCGTAGACCGCGCACAAGTGACTATTTTCCCTTTTTGGTTACAGCGCTATACTCGGTCTGAATTTACTGTTTCTTTCTATTACGTTATATTTTTAATCCTTTTACTCTGTTCTATTCAAATCATTGAACATTTCTTCATGCTAAAAATACGAAGCGAGTCTTAAAATCGTTAACCCGGAACGAAAAAATAATGTCAAATGCCACTCTTTGTTTCGCGCGCTCCGTGATTACGTGCTAATCGTATGCGTGTAATTAAATATTTTTATACTATGATACATATTTTTTTTTATTTAATTCGGTGTAGATAGAATCCCTCTACAGTGAAAACCCATAAAATATGTATATCATCGATTTACTTTTTAAAATAATCCTGTTTAAAATACACAAAGTGTTTTTTTCAACGATAGTCAATGTTCGCTGCTAAGTATAATAAATTGGAAACTAAATATCAACAAAAAATTCATACGACTTGAACGAGTCAGTCATAAGGTTGAAGAAAAACATCACTTCAACTTACTCATGTTACCGACTTATCAACAATAAATGTTTATGTTAGCGCGCCCATCTGGCGAGCGGCGGCGCGACATTTTGTTTAGAACGTGAGCGGTCGAGCGAATTCGGCGAATTGACGCTAGCGGTCAAGCGGTTAAGTAGTTTTTATATAAATAAAAACGTTTGTGATTAATTTTTGTCTCATTTCATACCAATAAAAATATTTCAACCATAATACTTCTGTACTTGAGTGTACTTTGTCGTAACTGTATTGCATAAAACTTAATATGTGGGTCAATAGCCTCCTACAAATTTCTAGAGGTAGCGATTGACCCGCAAATAAATTTACTTCAGGCCAATCGCCTACAGAAAAAATAATAATATTTAAAAGTGGCGATTCGCCACATTCGGGTCAGTTCCATTCGGGACAGTCGCCCAATAACCCAAAAATTCAATGTTCTCTTTGCAAAAATCACACGTAGCGATGTTTATTGTAATGCCAAATTTTCTAAACCTATCGAAGACTATACGCAAATGTTCTTTGTTTTCCTCTACGGACTCGCTCGCGATGATGACGTCATCGACGAAATTGAATAGAAATTCTAGCCCTTGTAACACACTATTGTTCATAAATTGTTGGAATGTCTGACTCGCGTTTCGTAGACCAAAGGTCATACGCGGAAATTCAAACAATCCAAATGGCGTTATGATTGCCGTCTTCTCAATATCCTCGTCAGCAATTTTTATGTAATGATACGATTTATTAATATCTAATTTAGAGAATACTTTATTACCTGCTAAAACATAAGTGAAGTCATGCAACCGTGGCACGGAGTATCTGTCCGGTTTGGTGATTGCGTTTAGCCTGCGGTAGTCACCACACGGCCGAATGTCCCCATTCTTCTTATCGACCACATGCAGTGGACTGGCCCACTCGCTCTTGGATGGTCTGCAAATCCCCATCTCCTGCATTCGCCTGAATTCTTCTTTCACCTTCTGGTACCTGTTAGGGGGAAGCGGTCTGGCACGGGCATGTACGGGTCGTCCTGTCGTCTCAATATGGTGCAATACAGTGTTACTATTGCTAGATGAGTCATCGTCCCCAAACGGAATAGGTTTCGTAATATCGGCGTATTCCGACAATAACTTATATAATGAATGACCACTATCTACGGTGTTCAGGGTTGGTTCCCGTGCCAAAACTATGCTACCAAGCGTTAATAAATTCGTCTGCCTGTCGATTAGTTTACGAGCGTTTAGGTCAACTAATAATTTGTGATATTGTAAAAAATCAGCTCCTAAAATCGGTTGATTCACATTAGCTACGATAAACTTCCATCTAAATGGTCGTCTTAATCTAAGATTTAATTCCAAAATCTTTGTAAAGTATGTATGAATTTAGGAACCATATGCTGCATATAATTTATAACCTGTAGATTCACTCACATTTTTCTGTCGCTGCGTTACGGGTAGAACAGATACGTTGGCGCCGGTGTCCACTAAAAATCGCATCCCTGTGTTGTCGTCTGTGACGCACAGGCGGTGTCCCGGTCTCTCGATGCAGATGTCCGCCGCTGCCTGCACCGGCTCTAGTTTTCCGAATTTTGACGTGTCGCATTCTGTCCCTCTTTCTTCCAGCTGCACGGTTGCTCGCATCTAGTAGCACGATTCCTGAAGCGGAAGTGGAAATAACACAGCCAGTCTGGGTCCTCGGGGCTGCGTCTTCTCAGCGATGTATTGCCACGTTGACTGCTTGCCGATCGACTCCGGGAACGTTGCGCGTAGGGTTGCCGCCACTGTTGTCTGCCTCTATCCATCTCATCCAGTCTTCTGCTTAATTTAGCTATTTCCGCGATCAAGAGTTCATTGCTGGTTGTTGTTGAGCTCGTGGCAACCTCTACTATCGTGTCCTTACTCTTTATGGTTTCCATCATCTTATCTGCCATCTGCGCCAATTTTTCCACGTCGGACACTTCGCTTACTGTCAAAATAGCTCGTACTGATGTTGGTAAGTGCTCGATCCACATGACTCGTAATGTATCATCCGGGAACTTCTCTCGTGCTAAATTTTTCATATTTCGAAGAAGTTGAGAGGGTTTTTGGTCTCCCAGTTCAACTTCACTCAGCAATTTCTGAATTTTCCGAGTTTCCGATTCTTCGTACACCACTAGTAACCTTTCTTTCAATGCAGTGTATGGCTTCTCTTCTGGGGGTTTCGTAATTAGGTCTGCGACTTGTTGTATGCTCTCTTTGTTCAGCTTCGTAATAACAAGATTGTACTTTGTTTCTTCGCCGCGCTTTTGATTAGCCAGAATCGCCTCGAACTGGGCGAACCATAAGCGTGGTTGATCAGTCCAAAACTCAGGTAAACGAGTAGATATTGTAATTTGGGCTAACTCACTCTATTCAGATTTCTCCATCTTTGCCGCAAGCGTGGGAGTTCGTGGTGCTGACGTCGATTGCTCCCAGCTCATGCTTTCCGAGATGACGCAATACTCCGAAATACGTGTCACTTAGTTCATACGGGGGTCAACACACAAATATTACGTAGTGCAAAGCAGCGTTAAAGTGGTGACACAATACGGGGTCACCACTTTAACGCTGCTTTGCACTACGTAATATTTGCAGCGTTAATTTGAGCAATGGCACTGGTCTCAAGGTGTCTCTGGGATATTTAATTGAAAGAATGTTCTTTGATATAACACTTTTGATTTATTCACGTGAAAATCCCTAAGAGAACCTTTCAGTCCGACCAGTGCGCAGTAACTGGTCGGCCGCACATACAGTCACGCACACATACATTTTCGCTTGCCGTGCACTCAGCCTAACGCACATACATTTGTCCCTACAGAGTCATGGCATCTAAGATCTCCCATGCTTTGCTATCTAAAAACCGCGATAACTGTAGATGTATGTAAATCGTACACTTTTTTATTTGTACACATCACTTGTCGTGTCATCGCAGACGTTATCTGCGATGACACGACAAGTGATGTGATGTGTCTGCGATGACACGGCATAAAAACTTTTCACTCGCACCTGTTACGCCGAAAGTATAGCATCAGGACAATCTTCCGCCCACCTGGGCAGCTAAGACAGTTACTGCGCTCCCCAAAAGACCGAGATCCACAGGATGTTCCCGGCGTTTACATGATCCCGTGTGACTGTGGCCTGAGCTACGTAGGCGAGACGTTTATAGTTACTCTGAAAGCATAGGACAGGCAAAGCTGCAGGCTACTGCAAGTTAAGTAATAGAGACTGAGTGAAGTGGCAGTGGTAGTTCAGTAACGGGACGAGCGGCGCCGGGAGTGCCCCTACAGCGGACTAGTGCCGCTGCGTGCAAACGAGTCGACAGACACCGCATGACATGCTTCGATGCCTCTCGGGGTCGGCCACAAATACGCTGCTTTTCAAGTAAACGCTTTGTAAAATAGGCTCACAGTGAAACGTGCTCATGCAATGACATGCATTGTGTCTGGATTCAGTTCGGGCCGCCGCGCCCAACACAACGTGCACCCCGCGTCTCCGTAAATAGGCCTTAGGATCTAAACCAAAAGGCATATAACGGTTAGCAAAAATAAAGCTTTTTTTTCGGCGGTAGGTGTAAAAAAAATAACACATAGGTTGAATTATAAAGTTTTGATTTAATTGTTTTAAAACATATTTTAACATTTTATGCTATCACACCAAGCTTCCCAAAGCTCAAATAGTCTGCACTAACGTTGGTACAAGCTATACATACCTGCTTGTATGTAACTGAAATTCTGCAAGTAACACCACCTGCCAGCGCTACACACTCACTTGAAGTTTTACACCGCACAAGCATAACACTAACAGAATGTCTCAGTTGGCTGACATAAAGATGGCACAAGACAACCTCGAGGAGTCCTTTTCCAAACGGATGGCGGAGCTGGAGGCGCAGCTGCAGGGAGGCCCAGCCAAAGACACCGTTGCAAAGGTTGCCGAAGAGTTTCGCTCGTTCAGAGAGCTAATGTTTGCAATGCTTAGCTTGCTACGCAAACAAATCGACGAATGCTCTCACACCATTGATGCAATGGAGACACGGCACAGGCGCAAAGCTCTCTTGTTTCTTGGCATTCCTGAAGCTGAGAAGGAAGACTGCAGGACATCCCTGATTAAGATCGTTCAGAAGATGGAGCTGCCGACCATAGCCATGGACTCAATACTTTCCTGTCATCGGATTGGGTCGTCTAGTGACAGTCACCACCGGCCTATTTTAGTCTGGTTTGCAGGAGCGGACCAAAGATCAGCAGTTTGGAGAGCTAAGGCGAAATTAAAAGGTACATCCGTCTCAGTCAAGGAATTCCTGACAAAAACTAGACAGGCCATTTTCGCCAAAGCTAGACAGCACTTTGGTATGCGGGTTTGCTGGACGCAGGACGGCGTGATTATAGTGAAGGCGCCGGATGGAGTTCGACACAAAGTGGTCCACTTAGAGGAACTGAAATCTCTGACCCTGAAACACGCTAAGGCTGCAAGTGGTTCCTCATCTCTGGGCAAGAATGGCGCGGTGACAGCCGGTTCGTCTAGCACAGGTCACAAATCACGTAAATAGATTTGTTCTAGTGTTTATAACTACCATCTTGAGACTTCCTCCTCTCTTCTTTATATCTGCTATGAAGTGTAGTTTATTATGCTGTTTCCACATATTATTACTGTTACCCACTTCCTATAATTCTTGTTTCTTTGTTATTTGTTAATTAGACGTCACCATTATATATTATTATTTCACCGCACGATCAACTATTAGCTGTCAAAGTGACGTTGTCAATTGTTATTAATGTCAAATTATTCACTGTTGCGTTCGGAAACTGCATCTAACAACTTTTACTTTTTCCTATCTTGGTTAATTATTGTAAGCTGGCGGGTGGTGCTGGGTTACCCGTATTGCATTTTATTTGAGTTTATTATTAAGGTAGTTTAACTTTAACTTAAATTTTATAATATTAATATATTTATTTTTATAATAATTTTACAATATATAATATAATATTTTATGTTTGAATGCCATTGATGATACATACTGGTCTGCCGATGATTCACCTGCTTCTTCCGACAATGACAGTTTCGCTTCTGCTGACGGTGCCTTGAGTGATTGTTTACAAGTCTCGTTTGCCCAAAATTCTCGAGTGGCGTTGAACATTTGTCACCTAAATGCTCAAAGCATACCGAGCCATTTCAATGACTTACTGGTCTTGTGGCAGATGTCAATGTACATGCCGTCCTGATTTCGGAGAGTTGGCTCAAACCACTTCTTCTTTCAACTTCTTTCTCTCTCCCCGGCTTTATTCTAATACGGAATGACCGAGTTGGGAGGAGAGGGGGTGGGGTTGCAATCTATCGCCGCAGTTCTTTTCCATTTAAAATCCTCGAATCTTCTAATCCTGTCTCTTCGCCTGCGGAGTACTTATTCCTTGAGGTTGACGTCAGGGGAGCGAAAGCTATTCTTGGCGTCGTCTATTGTCCCCCTACTGTCGATTATTTCTCCAGTCTCGAACCGATTCTGGAATCCATAGGGTCACAGTATGAACATCACATCATCATGGGCGATTTTAACACCGATCTCCTTTCTCCCACCTCTAGTCGTTCCAGTAAACTTCTGGACATTATCGAGTCAGCCAGCCTTCACGTTATGCCATTGCAGGCCACCCATCACGATAGCAATGGGGTGGACACGTGGCTTGACTTGATCCTTACTTCTAATCCTTCCCTAGTGTCATCTCACGGCCAACATCCTGCTCCTGGTTTTTCCCGTCATGACCTTATTTTCCTTACTTACCGCTTAAAACCTCCTAAATCCCCTCCTAAATTCCGGTACATGCGTTGTTTTGGTCGTATGGATGTTACTAAACTCGGTCAGGATGCTTCTACGCTAAATTGGGACAACATGTTTTCAGCCTCCACTGTAGATGAAAAAGTAAATGTTTTCAACAGCACTATTTGTCATCTATACGATGTCCATGCCCCGGTGAGGCGGGTGAAACTAAAGCATCCGCCAGCACCCTGGCTGACGGAGGGTGTTCGAATGGCAATGCGCCGTAGGGATCGAGCGTTTAGGAGATATAAACGGGACCGGTGCGAGGAAAAACGGGGTACTTTTCAAATCTGCAAGGAATCGGTGTAATCAAATGGTGCGAAATGCCAAACGCCGACACATTCTTAACAATATTACTTCTACATCGCCTGCCAATATTTGGAAGTTCCTTGGAACTCTCGGTTTTGGCAAGCAGCAACGGTGTGACTTCCGTCTGACACTTGGTTTGGATGATATTAACCAATATTTCACCACCTCCACTCCATTGGATCACCAGACCAAGTGTCTGACAGTTAACTACTTAAGCAACTTACCCCAACTTGATATTGAATCTTTCCAATTTTCTCCAGAGTCCTCAGATGATATCAAAAAGATCATCCTTTCCATAAAATATAATGCCGTGGGGTATGACAACATCAGTCGCCGCATGGTCATTACCATCCTGGACCAACTCCTTCCGGCGATCTCCCACGTCATTAATTTTTCCCTTGAGTCTGGTTCCTTTCCGTCCTTGTGGGGCAAAGCCCACGTTATCCCTCTTGCCAAGACCTCCAATCCTTCACTTCCCAACCACTTTCGACCCATATCCATTCTTCCTTTCCTTTCTAAAGTGCTAGAAGCCTGTGTCCATAAACAATTGAGTCGGTTTATACACCGTCATAACCTGTTGAGTCAATATCAATCTGGATTCAGACCTGGCCATAGCACTATTTCCACTCTCCTCAAAGTGACTGGCGATATTCGAGAGGGCATTGAAAACTCTAAAGTTACGGTTTTGGTTTTAATTGATTTCTCCATTGCCTTCAATACCGTCAGTCACGACCTCCTTTTATCCGTCCTCTCCTATCTTAAGGTTTCACCTGGGGCTTTGGATTGGTTCTCAACATATCTTCGAGGGCGTCAGCAGTCGGTACACCTTGATAACTCATACTCAAGATGGGCTGACATTGAAGCTGGTGTCCCTCAAGGCGGTATTCTCTCTCCCTTGTTATTTTCCATTTTTATAAATCTCATAACTAAAAATCTTCAGTGTTCTCACCATTTGTATGCCGACGACTTGCAGATATATACCCAGGTAAATGTAGAGTCGCTGTCTACGGCAATCGACATGATTAACAGGAATCTGGCTGAGATACATAATTGGACTACAAGGTTCGGGCTGACTTTAAATCCTAATAAAAGTCAGGCCATTGTTTTGGGCAGCGAGGGCTTATTAAGAAAATTTGACGCAACCTATTTTCCAACGATCACATACAACGGCACGGCCATAGATTGGTATCCTGTCGTTAAAAATCTAGGGTTGCATATGGATGCCGCACTTAATTGGCGAACTCAAGTGACCCAGGTGAGTCAAAAGGTCACCAGCACCCTACGGACTCTTTACCGCCTCAAGAACTTGCTCCCATCCAGGACCAAGATAATGCTTGTGCAGACCTTGATTTTTCCGTTGATCGACTATGGTGATGTATGCTACTATGACCTGAATGCAGACCTTCTTAACAAACTCGACCGTCTTCTCAATAACTGCATTCGATTCGTTTTTAATCTTCGCAAGTATGACCATGTGTCTACTTACCGTTCGCAATTGAAATGGCTTCCTATCCGTCTTCGTCGCAGTTTGCGTGCTCTCACTACCCTCTATTCTATTCTTATGTCTCCTTCATCCCCAAATTATTTATTTTGTCAATATCAATATCTGTGTTCCAACCACGACCGCAATTTGCGATCGTCTAATAATCTCCTTCTTACTGTCCCTTCTCATAACACATCTCTTATTCACTCTTCCTTTCTCGTCCAGTCTATTCTCCTCTGGAATGCCCTCCCTCTAGAAATCAGGACGTGCAAAACCAAGTTCAAATTTAAGGCGAAAGTAAAGGAACTCTTGTTGGCAAGACCAGCGGATGTGTCTTAGGATTTGTACCGTAATTTCTATTCACGTTATTTATTATGACGGAGCTACTGTATGGCTTTATGTATTCTTCCTTTATTTCTCATATTGTATGTATCATTTATTGCATATATATCTTATATAGGTAGTATAATTATAATATGTAATATGATATACTTATATATATGTATGTATGTATTTATAGTGTATGTATGTATATTTATTTAAGAATTATATTATTGTACCTGCATTATAAGTATTTAATACACCTACTACGTTTCTCAGCACCGCTCAAAGGTAGACTGGCGGAAAATGCCCATGGCATTAAGTCAACCTGTACACAGATCAGTGTATAAATAAATAAATAAATAAAATAAAGTGGATGAAACTACGAAACACAGCTACTCATTTCATATACCTACATAAATATATTATCGCAGGATATGTCTTTACGAGGATATGAAACGAATAACCAAATACATAATTATTACTCATGCAACATCTATCCTCAGAATGGGATATTTGCTTCGGTTGATCCATGTAGATAGTATATGTTATTTTATTCGTTACGTCGTCATTTCATTTGCGCAATCGTTAATTAATGAGCTTTTGAAAAATAAACATCCGGTTATTTTGTATTTTATATTTCAAACCGGGCAAGCAAGTCGGCGTAGGACCACGCACAACGTCTGGTACCAGGTGTGTAGCGGCCAGCTACATAACACCCGCACAGCGCCATCTACCCAATAACGACGGAACTACTACGACACAACTACGACTGCAACACCTAACAACGCGGGAAAAATTCAAACAATCCTGAACCGCGATATCAACTTTCGCGAGACAAGCGGCATATATACAAGTTCCAAAGTATGTCCGTCGGCCTGCAGGCCACCAAGCACGACCACTCAGCTTGGTTAGAGGCTCCTCCCTCTAGTTGGAGGAACACCACACCTTTATCCTCCACATTGGTGACCCCGACGTGATCTGAAGCAACCTTCACCGGTCAGATTACCAGCAGCTTCCGACGTGATCTGAAGCAACCTTCACCGGTCAGATTACCAGCAGCCTCCCGACGTGATCTGAAGCAGCCTTCACCGGTCAGATTACCAGCAGCCTCCCGACGTCATCTGAAGAAGCCTTCACCGGTCAGATCCGCTACAGAAGCATCGTCCTCATCTCCACCTCGCCTCACTCCGCACTTCACCTGATGGTCAGCAAACAAGTCGCCACCAGCCAGCATCTTCGGCCAGGGTTTATCCGTAGCCATGCAGACTTGCATGCCTGGTACTCCCTGCAGCCTCTCCAGCGCCACGGCACACCTCACTGCACACACGGTCCTCGTAAGCAGCGCACATCGCTCCCGTCCACGCAGCAATGCCACCACGCAACCGCTTCGCAGCACTACGCAGCCACGACGCAGCCACTACGCAGCAACTCCCCGACTCACTGCGGGACACTCACTGCTCATCGCCTACTGCTCATCACTGCACATCACCTTCGCAACCTCTCCCCGACTCACCGTGGGACTTGCGAAGCGCACTGTGACAAGCGACTTCAGAAGCCACGACAACTGACCATCACCTTCAAGAACGACCTCCGGTCTTGGGGGGGAGTGATGTAGCGGCCAGCTACATAACACCCGCACAGCGCCATCTACCCAATAACGACGGAACTACTACGACACAACTACGACTGCAACACCTAACAACGCGGGAAAAATTCAAACAATCCTGAACCGCGATATCAACTTTCGCGAGACAAGCGGCATATATACAAGTTCCAAAGTATGTCCGTAGGCCTGCAGGCCACCAAGCACGACCACCCAGCTTGGTTAGAGGCTCCTCCCTCTAGTTGGAGGAACACCACACCTTTATCCTCCACAGGTGGACTTTAGCTTTTTAAAGGTAACTTCCATTTTGTGCTTGAGACTTTACTCAAGTATAACATTTCCATATTAACGTTTTTCATTACACTTGTATGTATCAAAAACATAACCTTTCCTTGGCAATGGGTGAAAATATCTTTTGGACAACGATAATATAGTAACGAAGATATAGTTTTTAGGCGTAGTCAAATTTTATGTCCATGCCAGGTATAGTCGCCGAGTTATACGCTAGAGCTAATGGATATGGATAAAAATATAACGAAACTGTAAGGGTTTCTTGTAGTTTACTTCGGAACCTCTCAACAGAGATAAGAGTAAACATACATATTTTTATCATAACATATCGCTCATTTGGAGCGACAGTGACACAAGTGCAAATCAGTTAATTTTACACTACGCCATATTTAAGATTTTTTAGGAACACTATTGAAGATTCTTAACTATTCTTACAGCTAATGAATATTTTTTTATTGTAGTTTAAACCTTGGTATGTCTTTTTCAATACCCAATCCAAATCGAACCGAAAAAAATAAAATACGTTGTAAGTCTTACAGTTGCGTTGTTGTTATCCTAGGTTTTTTTTATTTTTATAGACTCACGCCTGTATCCCCGAAGGGGTAGGCAGAGGTGTAATATTACACCACATTTCGCCGGAAAAAAAAGTGTAGTTATGACCTTTATTGTCTTTTAAAAAATGAAACCAAATTTAATCAATCAACAAAATTAGTTTTATTTGAATTATAATAAACAATGACAGCCACTGTATACATAATTAGGGCCTTATTATAATTTAAGAGAATTATATATAATTTAAGATAAGTCATTGTAGTCCTAAAATTATAGTAATTTCAAGTTAATTATGTCATAAAATACAGTTGCGTCATTGTAGCACCAATATTGGACACCAACATATCTACATGGAATTGTGTCCCTTCCGGAGTACCTCAAGGCTCGATCCTCGGGCCTTTATTATTCACGCTATTTATATCAGATATTAAACATTGTTTTCATCACTCTTACATCATTCTTTACGCAGACGACATGAAAATCCACAAAGTTGTACACAGTAGAATAGATGCTGAACATCTTCAAAGTGATCTCAAACCTTTCGAAGATTACTGCGCAAATAATAAACTAGAGCTCAATGTTACTTAATGCTTTCGTGTCACGTATTCTCGACTAAAATCTAATATAAACTACGTTTATAAGTTTTCCAACCAAACCATTAATACGGTCTCCACGATAAGAGATTTAGGAGTGAAAATGGACCATAAACTAGTATTTGAACAACACATCGATGATAAGCCGTGTGGTTGACGGCATAGAATACAAGTGTCACCACCCCCTATCTTCCCGTGGGTGTCGTAAGAGGCGACTTTGGGATAACACGATGCAAATACCATCTTTGCGTAGAGACGGAAAACTCGACAGCAAACCTTATACGACTGCCTCGTTGGTCTCGCGGCATAAATGTGCGCGTGGGATCGGGAGGTCCCGGGTTCGATTCCTGGGTCGGGCAGTGTTATTGGGTTTTTCTGTCACGAAATTCTCAGTAGCAGCACGGAGTCTGGAAATGTGCCCGGTACGGCAATAGGCTCGCCCCTTATTACGTGGGACTAAAGTATATCTGGCGAAAAGTGGGTGTAGAAATACACCTCTGCCTACCCCTTCGGGGATAAAAGGCGTGACGATATGTATGTATGTATGTATGTACATCGATGATATAGTCAGCAAAGCATCTAAGGCGATGGGATTTATTATTAGGGCTTCAGCTGATTTCCGATCAATCAAACCAATAAAAATCCTGTATTGTGCATTCGTGCGTAGTCATTTAGAGTACGCGTCACAAGTCTGGAACCCTCAATATGAGGTGTATAAATCTCGTATTGAGGCAGTACAGAAGAAATTTCTTCGGTACCTAGATTATAAAGCACGGCAATACTCAGATGACTACAACCATCGGTGTAATGTTCCGGCTACACGCTCCGTCTTGCCTGCGATCATGCCTGTACAAACCTGTTTGCGCAGGTAAGCGCGCGCGTGTGGACGGTAAGACGGTAGCGCGCGCAGTCCTGAAAGAGCGGCTTGTGCGATCGTCGACATGCTGAAGATTTGGACTGCGCAAACTTTACTTGCACGGTTTTACTTGAACGTGTGGCCGGTTATTCAAGCCGAGCAACAGTCCGACGCAATTATTTTCGAGATTGTATTTACCTGCGCAAACAGGTTTGTACAGGCATGATCGCAGGCAAGACGGAGCGTGTAGCCAGGCCATTAGCCACTACAGTGTGTTCCATCTTTTTGCACAGTCATGACTGCACAAACCGGACTGCGCAGGCAAGACGGAGCGTGTAGCCGGGCCATAACAGATATCACTTTCTGCCATTATACTATAGTAGGCGTGATATTAGTGATGTTTGTTTTCTCATAAATTTAGCTAATGGATCTGTCGACTGCCCAGAGCTTCTCACTAAGCTAAACTTACGAACACACCTACTTGGGCTCAGACGTAGACCGCTACTGCAAGTGCCTACTGTTTCTTCAAATTATAGGAAGAATGCATTTATGTCGCGAGCTGCATCTACTTTTAATAACCTGCCCGATGACTTAGATATTGACCTTTTCTGTATAAAGACGATTACTGTCAAAAAATTGTTGGCTGCAAAATTCTTTAATTCGCCTGCAAATTGTGATTTTCACGCTATTTAGGCTACTCCTAAATTTTCTACTGCTTTGCGTTGAAAAAGATCCATGTAATTCACTGTAGTATGTATATTTTTGGTATGTGTATATTATCTCTATTATTGTAACATTTTTTTTGTATTAAAGGTATGATGAATGTTGTAGATAAATTATAGCAATAGCAACATTATATAAATATTAATTTGTGGAAGCTTGTTAATAGCAATTATTGTATCATCTATTTAGAGACTCACTACTGTAATTAGTATGTAAGCTTTATTATAAAACAATACAAAAAAAAATTGTCATATTTACTTTAGTGGCGATGTAGCTCTAAGACACGTGCACATTCAACGGGGTCCCCCGCGCAACTGTCTGTTCGTAGCGTTTTCACTCCTATGGGGATAATTTTGTTATAATTAGGTCAGTTTTGCATTTTTTCGCAGATACGTCACTGTCGCTCCAAATGAGCGATATGTCTTCTGAATATTTCGAGTAACGTGCCATTTTTAACTTTCTTAGGGAAAATTCGTTTTGATTTTTATTGCTTTCAATCCGTGCTTATCGCCATAAAAATCATAAAAGTGGTAGTTCAAATTTATGAGCTTTGGCTGTGTCACGTTAACTGGACTTTAGTGCATTCAGTAGGTACATAAAAGCGCCATGACAGTTGTAACTTAGATCATTTATATCCGTTTGAAGTACACGAAGACTCTTCATAAGAAGTACTTTGAAACTTACTGGCTGGTTGTGATTGACCAGCACTCTTATCAAAATAACTTTTCCTAAAAGAGAACCAGGCATCGTTATGCGATGGTTGACGCGATATTTAACCAAGGACTATTTTACATACATTAGTAGTAAAGAAGTAATATTTACAAAACTCATAATCTTCATCGGCATAGCGCTATGCCGGTTACATCCAAGGTTCAAGGCCTAGGGTCGGTACATATCTGACGGAAAATGCGTCACGTAGGTATTATCGGTTGCATAACGCCAAAACAGACAAATATATAATGAAACATTCAACCGTTCACATTACTGAGCCACCGAGTTCATCACACGCCGTCGACTTACCTCACCCACAGAACACTCCACCACTCCACCTACCTATTACAACGTGAGAATATCTAATCTAGTACTGTCGTCATACTCGCGCTGATCCAGCTTAGTGGACATGTACGTTGCCCAGTTAGGCAAAAATTTGGTCTACCACCCTGGGGTCTAAATTTATTTGCACGTCATTGAACATCAAGTTTGGTTTGCCTTTGAAACAATATTTTGACAACTCAGACCTAAACCTTAGCGTTATTTTGATGAAATTGAAAGTTTTATCCAACCTAGTAGACCACTCTTGGGTGATCGTACTTATGCCTTGATGAGTTGAGAGGCTAATGAAACGTTCTTCTTCGGAAATGTATCGAGAATCGGCCGCTTGGCTATATACTGATTCAGGATTATATAATACTGTTGTCATTGTTCTGAACGAGCGCAGTTACAGTATATGATGACAGCATTTTTGTGTAAGTCTGTAAAAACCGCAATTAGGTAGATTTTTGCGTTCACAGTCTAATACTCCGACGATACTTTTCGGTAGAGAATGTCACAGTCTAAATATTGTGGCATTTTTTTATAAGAATCTACTGGTCATGGTAACCAATTTCTCTATAGACCTGTTAATTCTTAACAATTTGGTAATAGTTTTATAAAGTCATGGTATAAATACTATCCAACAGGCATTTTATAGATTTCGCGTTCAGGGTTGCATTCCAGAAAAGCTGTTTACTTTGATGTGTCGATTGTTTATTCGAAATCAGCCACTCTAAAGATCAGCAAGTATTAACCTGAGCCATTAATTTTATGTCAGTACAATTTGAGGTTTATTTTATTTCATCACTCACATTCTCTATAAGATAAATAAGTATTCCACTGGGGTAGGTATCACATAAGAAGTACCATTTAAGTGCAGGCGTATGCGTGTTGGACCGTTTTTCTATGAAATAAGTAATGATAACTTTGTAAAATGTCTTCAGGTTAATTGAATGGAAAGTTTGTATTGAATGCATTGATGTCGATTGCGATTTTATGGAGTTGAATATTGTAAATACTGCAGTAACATACAGTTAGTCTGGAGAACCATGGAAGTTTTTAGTTATGTCTGCAATATTAATACTATTATAATATTCATTTAAGACTACTGTTAGGTATTGCAGTACCTGTCTTTGACAGTATATTTGTAAGAAAATGTCGACGATGAATAAAATCATTATAAGGTTTAATTTCGTTAATACTGGTTTATCACTTTACTCCCATCAACTATATTTACATGTGGAATTGATTATTTTATATCATGTTAGTTGCGTTAAGCTAAACCGTATTTGTACTTTTGAAGGCGAGACAATACAATAATTTACAAACTAGCGGTAGCTTCACACTCTGAAAACATAGACCAATCCGGGAATAGAATAGACTTTATGACATGAACTCACACTAGTTCAGGCAGTTAGAAAATACCATAATATTTCAATATTAACACTTATTTTAAGCGGTATAGCCATATCACCGAAACCACGTTCATTTTACACCTGGTTATTATTACAACTACAGTGCATGTAAAAGTAATGTTTCTAGGTATTTTATTAGGTCCCTATTTTTATGCTAGTGTTCACTGTCTATTATGTACCTAATACTGTATCACATTAAACGAACAGAGGTCCTGCTGACCCATTTTTACTACGTTTTATAATACTAGTTTTTTATTCTTCTAGAAACAGTTACATGGAGTGCAACATGTGAAAGAGTCAGTACATGAAATTCTTCTATTGTGTCTTCTATTCTTTCGTGTTGATGTTTATGACTCGCCATATATGCTTGCCCAGAATGCCATGTTTTCTTCTCTCGGTTTTTGGTGGTATTCCAGTTTGTCTCCTATCACAGCATAATTTTGTTCTGTTTCGGTAAATGGCCGCCATTCCCCGGACGATGTTGGTTTTCTGAAAGTAAATTAATTAATAAAACGAATATAATGTAATAATTGCTTTACATTCGCGATTCTGATGAAAGTTGCCGTGTGTCATGTCATCATGTAATCTATCAATGTTGTTTGTGGCTAATAAAGCTTTAAGCCAAATAAACAAGTTCTCGGGATCTGTAGGTATAGGTCGGTTCACGAAAGATGACCACTGCGCAGAAATCATTTTTTAGGTCCCCGTGGAGGTGCGGGGTGAGGCGTGGGTGGAATGCCAATGGCGTAGCTCCGTTCTTGACGCATTCCCTAAATGCGTCAAGAATGGAGCCACGCCATTGGTGCACGAATGTACATATGCGCGACGGCCGCCATTTGTGGTCAACTTTCGTGAACCGACCTATATCTAAGCTGATCATGAGATTGCCGTTGACTGGTATACTATAGTTCAAAATATCGATGCAAAGGAATAATTATGCAGTAACAAGCACTAAATGTTATTCTTTCGAGTGTTGTCGAGTCATTTAGAATATTGTTAAGGATGATTATAGGTCAAAGGGTATAAGCTGTGACGATCAGAGGTAAAAGTTTCGAAATACGTCGTCGTTTTTAGGGGTTGTGAGTGATTGGGGGAGGGGTCTCGGAACCCCCCTCTCACCATTTTCACTTGCCGGAAATACTTGGTTTCCTCCGAAAAAAAAAATTTCTCCAAACATCGTTGTGTATGGCACTGCCACCATCCACATTCTTCACACTTAAACTAAGGTTGACGGAGCCCTGCTTCGCAGGGCTACTATTTTCGGGTTAAGGGTCAAAAGAGAACCTAAAATAACCTATTTAATTACTTATTACAGTCGCACCTAACCTTAGGCACTCGAAAGCAATAACGCACAAATTTGACATTAGCTGTCAATATCATCATTCCAAGATGGCGGGTTTGCGTTTCGTTTCACGTTTTTCACATAAAACCTAAAAATGACATTTGTAAAACTGTACTAAAGTATAAAAACTACGTTCCGTTTTGCCGAAGTATTTAAGAATTTTTGGAAATTGTTTAAAAATATTTAAACGCAACTCCGGCAGCCAAAATTACTTTTAGGGGATTAAAACTAACTCCCTTAAGCCCCCTACACCACCAATACCCTCAAATTCAGGCGATTCGTTTCGAAATCCAACCCCGATCAGATATGAGGAACATCAGATTTATACGCATCCTGCACTCCTGCGTTGTTTGCGTTACGGTATGCGGTTCACTACATAATTATACATAATATCTTTATACTTTTTGCTTACCCTGTACTTGCGAAATTCACCCATAGCTGTACGAATTGTTCGATGATACCTCTAGATTCATCCGTCAGTGGAATGCCCAAGTTCGTGACGTTAAATAAATAATGTAATTCGTCAGCGTGACAAACTCCTTTCACAGACTCCATCTGGTAAATCTTTTTACAATAATTTCTTTCTGTGTCTGCTATAAATTCGTAAACGTACACGCTCTCTGAAGCGTATTTACTGTGGTAACGTGCATATTTAATAATATTATACAAGAATGCTCTGTCCGTTTCTACATCTGTAATCTCCTGGCGACTGTCTGCGGTTATTTCTTTGCCTTTGAAGTAATAGTCCCGAATCTTCTTATCTGCTTCCTGTACTTGTTCTGGAGTCCATTTCAGTTTTAATTCTCTCGGTAGAACAAATCCCATTGCTGCGTAAATTTCGTGAAGGTAAGCTAGCTTTCTTGAAATTTCGATGCCCTCGCCTGATGTGAATCCCAAGATCAAAGGTACATTGGCAAATTGGCCTTTATTAACTAACTCCGTTGGTAGTTCATAAAAATCTACCTCCATTTGGACCAACCTTTTCAACTACTGGACCAAATAAAATACTATCAGCTAAATCATTGTAATTTATATCTAATGGAGGTAACTTAATATTGACTAGGGCCGTAACAGGTTGACTACGTAGAAATTCGAGAAGTTCTGCCGGGTCTTCTGTATCTTTTCCAAGTATTTTACACAGTTGAAAAGCCCTTCGCCGTGCGTATAAATTATAACACCATTCATTTAGACAAACGCCGCTTCGGCAAATCGCTTTATTGAATAAGTTTCTACTGACTTTCGAAATCAAATGGCAAGAAACTGAGTCAGCGCCCGCACTGCAACCGAAAATCGTGATATTATTGGGATAACCTCCGAAAGCTTGAATGTTACTCTTAATCCACTTCAATGCGAGCACTTGATCTTTCATGCCAGCATTTCCAGGAACTTCTTCAGTATCCAAGCATAAGAAACCTAACACTTCCAGTCTGTAGTTTATTGTGACTAAAATGACATCGTGTGCCATGAAAAATTCAGGTCCTTAAAAATCTGAGTTACCAGAGCCGGTATAAAAGCCTCCTCCATGGATCCATACAATAACAGTTAAAGGTTTCTTTGGTGTTAATGATTTTGTATAGACGTTAAGATAGAGGCAGTCTTCACTGCCGGCCTCCATGCAGTTCATTCGTTCGTTGAACTGCGGACAGACTGGGCCATGCTGTGATGCGTCTCTGACACCCTCCCATGGCGTAGGAGGCTCGGGCGCCTGGAATAACATATGTATGTTAAGTATTGACAGAATAAAATATGAGAATAATAAAGAGGAAACAATCAAATTGGTTAGCATAGTTCAACATAGGTAAATATTAATATAGCAGATAGCTCATAGATTAATAGGTCGCTGTGCTCATAGACAGTAATCAAATTATAATATAGGTAATGAAAAGGTGGAGATACAGGAGTGTTTGATTAAACAACTATCTCTTACACAGAGTGTCCTAATGGAGATATTGAACATGACTGCATCAGCTTATCACCACCGCCCGTACAATCTATCGAAATATTAAGTACCTAGGTGAGCTCCATCTTCTCTGATTCTTCTTCGAGTAAATATCCCTCTGAATTAATAAGATTTAACGAGTTTATATTAACTTCGTTTACGATTTATGTAGTTTGGACTTAAAAAAAATATTGGTAAGTGCCTAAGTTGGTAATTTTCCTTTTGCAAGTAAAATCATCGTACTCTACTTGCATATTCTTAAAATGAGACATCTACTTTGTTATGATAATATAATAAGTATAAGATCTAAGAAGTGCCTAAGTATAAAAGATAATGTGAAACAAATATGATTACTGATGTACGCCGCTGTGTTCAGAAAAATCATTTTTATTAAACTGTGTGAATACGTGTAAGTATATGGTCATAGTCTCGAAGTGAATACTAATGTGAATGCTAAGGTATGCTTTCGTTTGAAATGAAAAAAATGTTAGGCTCCGAAAGTATGCGTTCATATTAATAAGCACACACCTTGAATCTTAATTCACCATCGTGCGGCTTCGCGTATGGTATGCCTTTGAATGCAACGTAATTTACATTACTGCTAGATACGACACCTTTCAACTCACCATACGTCGTCTTCACCACAGACATATTGCGACTGTACCTGTGAATATTAAGTAAATAATTAAGATAAAACACAAGTAATTAATATTAATTGTAGAGCGAAACAACTGTTCCTAAGTCATTTTATAAGCACTTCTAATTTAATCACGTGAAATGATAGTTGGTTAAGTGCCAGAAGTTCCCATGTGTTTTACATGTCCATATTCTCACATAGACGAAGATTATGGTCATGGACGAATGTGATAATATTATGCAATATGACGTCATTTGTGATGAGCTGTGAACTTTGACGTAGCTAATTGTGTTACGTATCTATGGCTTGATACGTACATACATAGCTTCGCTTCTCATAATATCACGTTGGTACGTAGGTACCCAAGTTTTTATGAAACAGCGCTTGATGCGTTCTGCTGTTCGGGTTATAGTATGACAGGTACTATTTTGTTTACTGTGATATTCGTAATGAATGAAGCCAAGGTCATCAAAACAAGAATGCTAATGCAAGCATAACATAGAACAACAAGCTATACGTCATGTGTTTTTATTTAACGTCTTATTATAATTTCATATAACCGATTCCTAGGTATTCCTACAGACTTATAATTTAATTTGGTATAAGTAATAATATTATACCAATATTCGCGTGCACGGTACATTGACACCGGCGAGTATACATAGCAGAGATCACCGGGCGAGAAGAAAAATTCAAACACTCCTCATAACTCGCTCCTAAGTAGAGCCAAACCTATACAGACCGCAGGGGTCGAATTTCGCTTGCAGTCTTTTATTGTGCGCGCGTAAGTATGTTCAATGTTCAAATATTTAAGGTTAGGTATGTACCTATTGTGTTGTCCTTGTTAATTAAAATCAATATATCCGAAATAAATAGTTACCTACTAATTCTTAACGAAATGCCTGCTTAAGTAATTTTTAGGTAGGCATGTAGGTACCTACTCGTTACTAAACTGCTTTCTAGTTATTTTCACAATAATTATCTACACCACACGTAAGTTTCTTAGTCTCGCTTCAAGTTTTAATGTAAATATACTATTGTGTGTACTGTCAAATATTTGCAATATTGTTTCAAATATAGGACAATGGTTAGCTATGCTCGCTACACGTCAAAACTCCTGGGTTTTAATCGCACTATTTAGCTCTATGTAGGTACAGTGTACATGTAAATCTTTAGATATATTGTGCGTTTTCGAAAAGTTGAACTTTATAGGCACTGTCTTAGTTCAAAGAAGCTGGAGCTTGGAATTCTGAATGCCTACAATTCTTAAAAAAAAACTTACGTAAAAGCCCTTGTATTAAGATTTATATATATGTATATATTACTAGGTATATATGTAACTAACCCAATAGGTGGATAGGCACTAATAAGTAAAAAAAAAAGAAAAGAAAATAAATCTTTATTTGGCCACAAATGGCACACACCAAAAATATAAACATCAAAGAAAGAAAAAGAAATAATAAGTAAAAAAACGGCATAACAAAAATATATTTAACAAAAACATAAAATTAAACAAATTTAAAACATAATATACAAGTAACAGTCTATGAATAATAATTATAGTGAATTGCTACTCCTGCCCACTGGCAACACCACGGTGACCCGATGACCAACCGAGAGCCGTCCGCTCGGTCCGCCTCCATTGGTTGACAGACCGGAAGGCCAAACAAAAACAAACAAACATAACCTACACAAAGTGATGTCAGAGAGCAGTGATAACAGTCATAAAATGTATTTATTTATTCATAAATGAAATTTGGAAATAGAAGTGGAAGTGTGTGTCTCATTAGTGCCAAAATTTGGACTACGCTCAGTACACGTTGCGGTTATTAAGCCGCAACACTGGTATTCTGCGCAGTCCATTTTAGTGGCGTCGGCGCACGAGTGTCTGTTTAAAACTTTATAAACTAACTAACTACTTTACTACTACTAAACTAAAATATACCTCGCTGTGTTCAATATGCTAGTAGAAACGATTTATGAAACAAGAGGTGTCTAATGTGTAGTGTCTAATGAAGAATCTTTCGAGTACTTACTAAAATAGTATAAAGCAAAGCGTCAGTGTGCTATATGTACCTACCCATACCGCCTTACTGTAATCACAGTCAAATAATCTTGTTGAAATTATGACCAAATACGTAGTAAGCAAGTGGTAAGTGATTGTCAGAAATATTATAAAAATAAATATAGGCTTACGTAAAGTTAAATTGAGCAGATAATCACAAATTAACCTGTTCTGTCGTAGGATCTGAAGACAATCCATGGTATGAAAATATGATTATGCCAGTAAAATGCCCACTCTTCAATGCAACATTTAAACTATGCTATGGTACAACAACACTGTCTGGAACTTGAGATCTGATCCAATACCTGTCGGCCATATCCAAGAAGGTGAGTAGGTGTTTGAATAGGTACTGGATGTACTTAGATGTAAGTGTTAAGCCGTATACAGACTTTGCGAGGCATGCGCTGTGCGCCGTGCGCAGCGCATGCCTCGCAATGTCTGTATCCACCTTTATACAATGAATAAAAAATGTTGCTAATTAAAATGTCCTGTGTAATGTATATTCATAGTATAGATAGGTAAAAGATATTGATAACTAAGAAATTGATAAAGAGATATGAATAATAAAGTGTATAATTATATAGTAAGTATAATATGTATATATTTATTTTGTTATATATTGTTTTTTTGTTTTTCTAGCAAATATTTCTTTAGATATGAAACAAAGCTATTTTTGGATTTCAGGCTGCGGATTGGTGGTGGAAGATCATTCCAGCAGTGTGTTGCAGCATATTTGAAGCTACCTCTGAAGGCAGCAGTCCTATATTTGGTCATGGACAGTGGATTGCTGACTAATCTCACCATATACTTCGACTGAGTATCTCTCCATCATAATTTGTCATACAGGTATCTAGGTGTCTTGCCTTGTACAACTCCAAACAGTAAAGATGCCAAGTGTAACTTTCTTCTGGCAGTCATGTTCAGAATATTGTGTTCGTTCAGGAAAGGTGAGACATGGCTGCGTTTGGGTATGTTTATACAAAATCTTGCACAAGCATTCTGTATGCGTTGTGTTAGCCGAGCAGTACGAGATAGCAGACATGGCCCATAGACAGCATCGCAGGAGTTCAGCCTGGACAAAACCAAACTATCTACCAGTTGCTTCCTGACAGGTATACTAAGAAATTTTCTGATGTTGTATAGTAGTTTTAGCCGGTAAAAACAGTTTCTTGCAATCTTGCCGATGTGGGCCTCAAAGCGCAGTTCAGGGTCCATGGTTAATCCAAGATTGCAAACAGTATCTGCCTTCTGTATTGCGTTGTTCAGGATCAGTATTTCTGGATTAGCAGAGACTATATCCCTTACTTGATGTTTGCTACCCAGCACCAAATATTTTGATTTTTGGGGGTTTAGGGTGCGAGAGTTTTGCTCAGACCATGTAGTGACCCTTTGCACCCCGTTCGGTTTGAAGGACAGATACACCTGCAGGTCATCCGCATATATGTGGTATTTACAGTGTGTAAGGGACTGTACCACATCAGCACTGTAAATTAAATATAAAAGAGGCCCAATTATTGATCCCTGCGGCACTCCCCTATCAACAAGACGCGGCTCCGAAGCCCCCATACTGCCATGAATCTCCACAATTTGGGTTCTGTTTAACAGGTAGCTGTCAAACCACTTCACTGTCTCCACTGAAAATCCATAGAAAGAGAGCTTCGAAAGCAGCAAGGTCCGGTCAATCGAGTCGAAAGCCCTGGAGTAGTCTAACATGACCAATATTGTACCCTCCCCCCTATCCCGAGCCTCCAGTATATTGCCCACAACATCGCACAATGCGGTAGTAGAACCCCTTCTCTTACGGAAACCCAACTGTAAGTCGGGTAGGATGTTGTTGTCCTCTAGATATGACATTACTTGAATGTTTACTACTCTCTCCAGTATCTTGGATAGACATGGCAGTATACTGATAGGGCGCAGATCTCTCACAGACTGTGGACTGCTGGTCTTTGGGTGAGTAAGTGAAGGTGTTTTGGAATATTTTTTATTAAATCTTTTATAGAGTGGATATTGACTCCTGGCCGTGTCACGGTAGTAAAATGGTTGCCATAATGGATGTACCTAGACTGCTTATTGACTAAAAAAAATAGATTGCTCAAAAAGAGCGAGTGGCCCTGGGGGATACCAGTTTCACATTCTCTTTCATCACTATCCTTTGAACCAAAAGTGAGACTACCTACGACTAACCATCAGTTCAAGGTCTTCAGAGATGTTGTCTTCTCGTTTTTGTACGGAACCATTAACGATTTACAGGCTCTATTGTTTTCCATTGTAATACTACTAGCACCTAATAGCTTTTTTGTGAGGCTGTGCATTTTTGTTTTATTTTATTCTTATATGCTCCACTCTTTTTAAACTTTTTTCACTTTTCAAACTCCATGTTTAACTGTTACAAATACTCAGCGTTGTTTATATGAATAAAATGGTCGACATTCTTAATAAAGTATTCAAAAGTCTTTTAAAAGACAAAATATTCTGATAGCGCTCTATTATTATTCTTCTTCTCTTTAATTTAACTCAGAGAAGACAATTCACACTTACAGCTTGTTAGTTTTATAGTGGTTGAACAGCGGGATAGCAGCCTAGGGCTACTGACCCTACTGTACAGAAATGCCTAAATGCTAAGGGACTAATCTAACTTGTTAACCTACACTATCCTAGAGTCGTAGCCTATCACCTATACCTAATATCCTATCCTAGTTATCCTAATCCTTATACCTATATGTATCCTAAACCTATCCTAACTTACACCTAGCGTAAAATGCGTATAGGCTTGGTGCTCTGTGGTATTCTGTGATACAGACCAGCACTTATACGCACCTACTACTAAGCGCCTAACCTATGGCACGTATTATCGTGGTACTACTGTGGTATGCTGTGATACAGACCTACGATTCGTACGCGCCTAGAACCTAACTATTTGTCCCTACAATCCCTATTAGATCCTAGCCCTACTATACGTATTTATATATACTTATATAGATAGGTGCAGGATATCTGCCACCGGAGACCTATGATGACAGACGGACTGTGGGTAGGACTTAGGTATGGTGGAAATGGTTTTCTGACGGCCAACTCGACAGACTCACCGAGCTGATCAGTACTGATGGCTAAAGGTGTCTTGGCTACCGTCAGAGGTGTGGGAAGGGTATCGAGTCAAAGTCGGATTAAACTTGTGACTGGTTTATTCTTAAAGTACATGATCTTAGATACTAAACTTATCCTATGTACACACACGCAACTTTACGGTTGTGTGCTGTGTGTGTAAGGTGCCATCTCAGCGGTATGTACCTTAGGTGAGTACGTGATTTTCTCTTAATTGAATAAAAATCACGAACAATAATTGTTGCGGTAAAAACTCACGTAGGATTATATCGCTGAAATGGCATGTTCATGTGTGAACAGTGGTTTTATGCAAAAGTTTATTAATATCATAAGTGTAATAAGACACTTACTGCAGACTCTATTTAGAAAAAATGCACTTTTAAAATGCTTTTACATACATACATACATAACGTCACACCTTTTATCCCCGAAGGGGTAGGCAGAGGTGTATTTCTACACCCACTTTTCGCCAGATATACTTTAGTCCCACGTAATAAGGGACGAGCCTATTGCCGTACCGAGCACATTTCCAGACTCCGTGCTGCTACTGAGAATTTCGTGACAGAAAGACCCAATAACGCTGCCCGACCCAGGAATCGAACCCGGGACCTCCCGATCCCACGCGCACATTTATGCCGCGAGACCAACGAGGCAGTCGTATAGGGTAGAGACCCCCACGAGAAGATAGGGGGTGGTGACACTTGTATTCTATGCCGTCAACCACACGGCCTTTATAAGTGCAAATAATATTTAAGATTTGAGCAATTACTCTTTAAAAATCCATTAGTAAGACAACTATGCTGTTTAAGGTATTACAAAGATTTCTTATAGACCGCTATAAGAGTACCTAATAAGTGTTAATATTCTTCAAGTACAAAACGCCTTAACTCATGCCTTTATAAGATGTACTGTCATAGTCAAGACAAATGTAAGACTGCTCTAATACCTTTGTTCTTAAATCAGCATAACCGTAAGAGAAAATTGCTAGTTGGGTATATTATATTTTTGTTTTATAGGTAGTTACCTATATTCTGTCAGTCAAACGATAGACTAGAGTAAATAGGAGCTTCCTTTAATGAGCATCGACCTCTCGTCCACTCACTTGTATGTCGTATGTTTTAACCACTGAGCTACTCTAGCGTTAAGTGAGTAGGTACAGCGTTATGTTCACAACCGTGTTTTCTTTAACAACTGTGCCTTTGTCGTGTTCAGAACATCTGCGACGCTTAGTACGCTGTCAAGTCTTTAAGGAGTTAGTACATTCAACACAAAACAAACTTGGCTCAAAAGTTATTTTTTGTGCTACAAGATTGGGTTCCTTTGTTATAAAGTTGCTCGTGTTCACCTTAGCCGCCGTTGACGAAGTAACGATGTTATATTATCCAATCACTTTTCACTTTGTACTATTCTTGTCAGATAAGGCATAATACGTATTCAAGTATCACAGAATTTACAAATTTGGAATACTGGGTTGGATACAAAGAATAATAACACTAAAATAACTGTATATGAATCAGATTTTCCCCGTGTGGACTATGTGGAGATGTTAGTTGGAAGAGACATCGGCTGCAAAATAAAAAAATACAAAATTGAAAGAAAAAGAAAGTATTGATTGCAGTTGGTTTTTGTTACTTTCATCGGTGACGGACTGGACTGGCCAACGGTCTATTTGGTACTATGCGGTTCTCGTGGCTGATATACATGGCTGTGTTGTTTTAACATTAGGTACGTAAGCAATACCAAGGAAATACATAGGGTCGCTGCCTTATTTCAGGACTATTCTCTTATTCTCACTATTGTAGTATCTGTGTTACCAAGTTCAGCAGCATTGACTGTGAAAAACTGAGGTATTTCACAGTCAATGCTGCTGAACTTGGTTTTGACGCTAGTGAAGTCCAGGGTAAAGTAAAACGTATAGTATTGTATACTTTGTGTTTAAGGCGAGGTTGCAGTACTTTTTAAGATTTTTGAACGTCTGAAAGTCCCATGAACTATGATATTTTTAATGAATAAAAATTAAAGTATAAAAGTTGAACATATCTTCTAGTAAATCGTAAAGATACAAACACGATTTGGAATGATTGGCTCGATAAAAAAAAATGTCAAACATGGCACTAAATCACAATTTCAAACGTGTACTGCTTAGAGATTCCAAAATGAATTTATATGAAAGTATTATCAATAGAAACAGCTCTTTATTTTAAAATAAATGGTAAAAACTGACTTCGTAATTTCGTTACCATTTTTCTCCAAGAAAAAAAATAGTCAAAATGTTGGCATTATATCGCTCGCCGGCCGTTCATCAGTGCCTGTCTAGGCGTGATTGAGGGCGGACGTACGTCGTTGCTCCGCAAAATCCCCCTCCACCCCCGCATGTACGTTTTCGCAAAATTACAAAGTAATTCGTATTCCAAACTCAATCGGTCAAACCATAGATATACTAGTAAGAAACCGTAGACAGGTTACTGACAAGGTAACATGACGGAGCTTACGAGTGGCACGCATCGCGAAAAGCGTACGCACACTAATATAAATATGTCAAAACGACACACTAAGAATTAGATAAGAAGTGTAAGTGAGATAGCACATCTAATCGCAAGCGCGAAATAGAGATAAACATATACTCTCTGGACCGACGCGCATTGTGACATCATGCTGACCGTTTCACAAACAATAATTTGACTCAGATGCGACATGATCACTTTGTCTGTCTTGAGTAAATTCAATTCGCCTCAAAGTAAATTTGATTATTTATAACATTTATTAAAAAAGTACATTTTATTCGCTGTGCGCTGCGGACTCACCGTACCCCTGGCAATACCCCTATGGTGGGTCTTTTAAAGCTTAACCGTACTCCTGGCTGAAATGCTCGTAGTGTTATACCAACGTGCTACGTGGACATTAAACTGAACAGTGTTATCTCTCGTATGATAATGACTTACTACTTACGTTTTTGTATTTTTAGACAAGCGAAGACAAGCGCTAGTACGATGATATAGTGCAACAAGGAGATAAATTAGAGAATAAAACGTTTAGGTATTACTGCTAATGGTTATAATGCTTTGTATATTAAAGGTATAATCTGTGGTACTGTTGAAGACCCGTCATCATCATCATCCTAGCGCTGTCGGATCATTCCCACTAGTTCTATTGAACAGTTCTATGATAGAACTAGTGATACTTTTTTTCCCACTAGTTCTATTAGCACAACTTGATGAGAAGAATAGAACTAATGGGAAACAGTTATAGGAAATTTACCACTAGTTCTATGTATGTCTTACAAGGGTAGTGTCACAACATCGCGCTCACATATCCGAATAAATATGTATGTATAAAAATGTGTTAAACGAATGAACATCTACAAAACATTTGAACGTCTACAAAACAAATGAACGTCTACAAAACAAATGAACGTCTACAAAACAAATGACTACCAGAAAGTGATCAGTTATCGATAGTGATTGCAAAAAACAGGTGCATTTTCGACCTTATTGACAATTCATGACAAACTTTTTTTAATGTTTTTTCTCGCTTTCTGGCAATATCAGGGTAATCAAATTATAAATTCTGACTAATGTCAATTAGGTTGAAAATCGCATGCACCTGTTTTCTGCAATCACTATCGATAGTTGATCACTTTCTGTAAGTCATTTGTTTTGTAGGCATTCATTTGTTTTGTAGACGTTCATTTGTTTTACACCTTAAACAAATAAACGTCTACAAAACATATTCATTCGCATATATATTATGAGCGCGATGTCGTGACACTACGGATCATTCCCAGTAGTTCTATTGAATACCCTTGTAAAACATACATAGAACTAGACTGGGACATTTCCTATTACTTATCCCATTAGTTCTGTTCTCCTCATCAAGTTGTGCTAATAGAATTAGGACAGTTCTATCATAGAATTGTTCAATACTACTACTATACTGGGAATGATCCCACAAAATAGTAGAACTTGAAATTAACGAACTGAAATTAATAAACTAATTACACAACAATATTATCTGGGAGTACGGTTAAGCTTTGAAAGACCCACCATACCCCCAGGGGTACTGTCAGGGGTACGGTGGGTCGGCAGCGAAAACTGTGCAGTACGATCTATTTAGTTGTTTAATACTAATAGGAGAAAAACAAGAACAAGTGAATGGACTTTGATCATCCGTCAATGTTTGTAACTTACGTATGCTTTTGTATTTCTATAATAATAATATATTGTGTTGATTCAGCCTCAAATCACTTTTATTACTTGACAAAAACACACATCAGTATTTTATTATTACGAATGTCCCATCTGGATACTTTGTTTTTTAGTATTTGAACACGCACAATACTGCTTCTCTTTTACACTCGCTAAATGCCATTTTTTTATTCACTCTATTATTTGTGATACTGAATTTATTATAAATTGTAAATAAAACGAAGTTTGAAGAAAAGAAAAATTTTGAAGTTCGTATAACTCATCTACGGTTTTTTTTACGCTGCGCTGTGGCACATGCACACACGGAACCTCCCCTCCCCTCCCCCCGCTCACTCGCTGACGCCACCGCCGTGTTTTTGTTTTTGCGGGGGGTGAGATCGAGCTACGCACTGTACTGCAACCTCGCCTTAAGCTATCTTGGAGCTAATTACGAATTTATTCAAGACAAGCTGTGCCCGCGCCTTCATTCGCGTAAGTGTTGGAATTTAATTAGCATGACATTTATGCCAAGAGTATATAATATTTATAACTTTTATATGTATATTATATAACTAATATATAATATATATTTAGAGAATTTCTTTATACACAACATTAACTGTTTTACCACCTTCACATAGAACATACATAAATACACACAGGACTACGAATATTCAGCCCTGCCGAAAGTAAGATAGCACCGTTGAGTAATTCAAGAGGTATCTGAATTCAGGCCTCAGTCTCCCGCCCATAGATTCCCACGTACGTGACGTGAGGAGTGGGAAATTGGGAATAATGAGACACCTCTGTGGAAGAACAGAACAGGAACGAACGAAATAAATCAAAGAAACACGATAACATTCAAAAATCATAAACTCATAAGTACCGTCAAATACACAATCCAAGTAATCCAACGACGACGGAGAATCCTAACACCGCTAGTCAGAAAATTACGTCATTTGCTCAACGCCATCTATGTTTACATATACAAGCCGACCGAGATAGAAAATAATATGGAATAATCGACAATTTATTGAAAAAAGGATCTATATCCATTGTATTTATCATTTAAAATACATAATAGTGAAATGATTATATAACTATTATATCATCATTGTCTTGTCCTTGTCCTTCGCTTCCATACTTCTCTGTCACCAGTCATCCGATCGTTTATTCCTTTCCCTTTCATATCCATCCTCACACAGTCCATTCATCTTTTCCTTGGCCGCCCTCTCCCTTTTCGTCCTTCTACGTGCATATTCATCACTTTCTTACCTACGTACATCTCATCTCTTCGCATTACATGTCCATACCAGGCCAATCGACTCCCTTTTATCTTTTCATCAATGGGCGCCACTTTCATACTACCTCTAATGTAATCATTCCTAATTCTGTCCATTCTTGTCACTCCACACATCCATCGTAACATTTTCATCTCAGCAACTTGCAATCGTTTCTCATCCATCTTTTTGTAGCCCAACACTCAGCTCCATACAGTACGACAGGCCTTATAACCGCCTTATACCTACATGCGGCCTTTTAACTTCACAGGCATTTTGTGATCGCATATTGTGCCTGAGACCTGTAGCCATTTCATCCATCCTGCGTTAATTCGTTGCCTAACATCCCGATCTATTTAGCCGTCATCTTGCAGGAGTGAACCTAGGTAGCGAAAATCGGACATACTGGTAGAGGTGTACCGCCGAGTGTAACCGGTATAGGACTGGAGAGACCGCCAAAGTAACCTATAACTATTATATAAACATAATAATTTGATATAAATGAGATTGACACCATACTTCGGTTACAAAAGTGAAACCACTTATTAGTGTTAGTGAATGAACTTTTGCCAAACTGTCAAACTCAAATTGGGAACCCCATTTTGACATCTGTAGATACGCTGACTTGCATCCGGACCTCTTATAGCTTTTCTGCTGTGATCTGAGAACAGTTCTTCCACAGTCCTGTCAACTTAGCCACGCGTTAAAGCAAGTCTCGCTTTACGATGTTCTGGGAGCAGACATAGGGTTCGAACTGGATAAAAATATCTCAGATATACCTAAATATCTTCGTGCCAGTATTCTTCTAATGGTACGTTCACGCACGCTGTCATTTCTTACTACAAGTGCTGATAATGAAACGGTCGTCTAGAGTTGAAATGCCTTGATATCGGCCTTGACCTGACTGTGTGAACCTTGCTCCCAAAACCGTCCAATGGCATCTTGTACTGTGATTTAGGTACGCCGACTGTATGACAGTCACGATGTTCACCCTACCCAGCGTCAACTAAAGCCACTGCTCTAGCTGCACAGTTGCATCCAGTGGGCTTTTTCTTACAATAATCAAACACTAAAGACTCAAATAAAATTATACGCTATTTAATTACACATTGCGGGATAAATTTTAAAAACCCACCGGTCACATAGGCACTTAGTAATAAGTGAAATAAAGGTATACTTAAGTGTTGCCAAATACCAAAACTGATAAGCTTTAAGGTAAATAAACAGGGCGACGAATGATATTTACGTGGGCGGTTAATTCTGCCGGGGAGTGTAGCTAGGTAAGTACCTACTTTATCTTTATGGTATCACACATTGTTCAAATCTTTCAATAGGACTAAATATCTAAATACTAAATATTTCAACATAAATGCGATATCTCAGAATCTTGATGCCTTTGACACAGGAAGCTAAAATTCTACGAACCAAGTTTATGAAACGTTGGTGTAGGATGATTTGAGGTCTTACTTAATATTTTTAAATCTGAAGGTCTGTAGCGGTTGTTTACCTACTACTTAGACTATATTTATGTTTACTAGTTGAATGGTTATTGATTTTTTATCTGTAGGTACTTTGATGACGTCAACTGAATGCTTCAATAGATGAAATTAAATTGTTTGACCTAGGTAACCAATTAATACAGCTGAGCTCTTTGACCTAATGAAGAAGATCTTTAAAAATTTTTGGCATCTTACTAAATTTCTGACTAAGTAGGATACCACAGAAAACTTATTATATAGCACACCACCTCTTGTGTTGGGGTTCAAAAAAGAATATCGATCTGTTAGGGCATGTTGAGTTTGTTACCTTTCTAATTTTAGGAGTTGTGAGTTTACGACCGTGTTTGTAGAGGTGTTTATATGTTAATTATTACGATTGCGTTACTTGATATTGGTAGTTTAAAACACATAAAAGTAAATTTTATTACAAATATTTAATGTGACTCAAAGTTACCCAATGTTAGTTTGTTTTGGAGACTACCTACCATGACGCGTGAGAGAGTCTTGCTTCGAGGCACAGACTTAGAGGTACAGTAGAACAACTTGCCACTAGACCACCATAAGGGTGAGAATTGCTCAGCAAGACATCGTCGCTTCCAGTGCTACTTTGCACACACATTGACACTCGTATACAAAACCAGTTTCTAGTGGCCCTCGACTCTATGAGCGAGCCAAGAGATTGTTTTTCAAACTGGTCCACCGCCGACTTGTTTGATTGTGCATATGTTCGAGTTTCATGTCTCTCTTATCTCTGGGGTAGTTTTTCTTAAGGCTTCATATTATGGCGCGTATACTTGCCTGTACCTAATTAAGCATGTCTGCAACTGATCATTTAGAAGAGACTTTTCCTGCAGGACTGCGGGTGCTCTGCATCATGGTGTAGACGTGGCACGTATGGTTAATGAAAATCTTCATAATAAAACACTTTCAGTCCCTAAGCATTCTTGTAATTTCTTCTTACAGTATAGTTATCTGTGTCGCTTTCTCTTTCTAAAAATCTATTGTCTTTCTAAGGACAAAATTGGACAGCTCTTATAAGAAAATATGGCCTCTTTTTTCCTAAAGGTACACAGCCAGGTAATTTCTTCCCTTTTTATATTACTTCCTAATAGTAATATTTTTATTTTTTTAGAGGTAGATGATATTCTCGACTACGTTACAAAGATTGGCTAAAACGTGGCAACCTATTTATTGACGTCGAGCGAATAAAATATACTGAATAAGAATTGAGAGACAAGTTTACCTAGAAATGAGTCGAAACGACGACGGTCAAATTTCGCTAGTCTAGGAAGAAAGAAACATACATTACTGTATTATATATTGTAGGTATGTTATCAGTATGTTCGGTAATACTTAAAGACGCCCCTTAAATTTAATATAAAATCTCAAAAAATTGTCTGGTTGCGAAATAGATGTCAGTTTCCCAACAATAATATCAATTTAATCCTCTAGAACGTCTAAAAAATATTTCTAGGTTATCTTAACTATTTCACCATACCTCAAATCAGGGGAACTGACGAACAAGAGCACACTGTGGTACATTTGCGTGACCTTTAAAACTAAACTAAAGGAGCTCGAGGATACAGTGATCATTTTCGCTGTATGCTAGAACTAATTTTACGTGCGTAACCAGAATTTATCTCGGGAGACGTAAATATTCTTTGTAACCAGCCTAGGCTTGAAACAACTTTCAAGTTATCTTCATTTTGAGTGCTTGAGAGAGACCCGCTTCTAGAGGGTTTTCCATCGCAACACAAAAAGCTTATTTATTAGGTAGGGTGTATTTGAAAAGTTTACAAAACATAATATACCTCTCGGATTTTATGAAATTGGGGTCATTGGGCCCTTTCAGCCCTGTTGATAGACTTAACGCACTTCCGTGTAATGAGGCTTCGAACAAAAAGATTTCCGAGATTACTTATCGCTAACCTGAACTCTATTAAGTATATTTACCTGCTCCGTTGCGAAAGTTCTACGAGTAAGATATGTTGCCACGCGTGAAATAAACTAAGTACTCATTGATTTTCTTTTGATAACCATTTTAGTTATCTTGATCTTTTGGTGGTAGTTGTACAATATACTCATTCTTACATACTACGACAAAAAGGAATTCTTACAAGAAATATAAACGCGTTGGATTCAGAAACTCTACATTCACGTCTGACAAAATGTTAACACTAGTCAATCAAAGCCAGGGATTCCCAAAATTGGCGAACCGATATCGACTCCTTTGCGAATCCCTGATCTAAGCCATAACATGTTGAATTAATTGAAAATAAAAGCAATATTTTTAAACTGTGATTAGGCGTCCAATTGGTCTCTGAATTCGTTAAACAATAACTATACGTTATCTACTGCGTATGTTATCTAATGTTATAACGCTCGATGATTAATCAGAACGCCTGTGCAATGTTCCACCGCGTTCTTTCATTAAATTTATCTTTGCATTAAATCTTAATACTATTGTAATTAATTGTAATGTGTCAAATGTAGGCCAATTTATGTAATCTCCATTTAATTACAGTTTATATGTTTACAAACTGTAATTTAACTTTATAAAGTAATTAATATATAATAGGTTTACAATATAAGATCTGGAAAGATAAATAATTCTACTTGTACCTATACGTTATTAAATATTAAAATTGACAAAGATCCAATGTCAATAATTACGTTTGAGATCAACAGACAAAATAAGTAAATAGTGGCTTTATGTTTTCAAGAAGACAAGCAAAAGGCAAGATGCATGTTATACTTAGATAATAGATCTAGCAGAAATCCGTTTGAATACATACGCTGATTTCGAAGCCACTTTTACATAGTAAAAGGAGGAATGAATTGTAATTACGTTTGAGACCATAAAGTCAGTGTTTCTTGTGAAGATGGTCAGCTTTAAAATTTCCATGTGCTAGTAGCAGCCACGCATTTCAAAAATAAATTTTGTGTTACTTACTCAAAAATATTTGCCAAGCATGAAAGGGTTGTTTTTAAATTCAATAGATTTCCACTACAATAAGATGTAAAGTTTACATACATACATACATAGACTCACGCCTGTTTCCCGGAGGGGTAGGCAGAGACTACGGAACGCCATTAAAGTGAAATAATACAAAGTAACATGAACATGAATAATTAGATGTAAAGTGTAAAATACAAAGTAACATGTACACATGGTGTACATTTCAATACGTTATGTAGGTATATAATAATGTATATACGTATATACATAACGTATTAAAATGTACATCATGTATAAAATAAAATGACGTCGACATTGTCAATAGCATGGGTGTATTGTATTGAGGCAACGAATCTTAAATTAAATAATTTGTTTCAAGACTTTGATAGTTCTAGTAAGTATAGAAAAATATATGAACATTCAAAATTTTGTGATAAATTGTGACGACGACCCTATTGTGTTGAAAACCATCTTAAAATAATTATAGGATAATAGATAACAAAGCGCAGTTGATAAGTACGCTTCAGAGAGACCAGCTTAAGTAATTTAATTCAAAGATTGGGTAGGTAGAGGTACCTACGCTGCTTACCCGGCCAAACGGTTGAAATTGATGAGTTATCCGGATCTAATAAAAAAAGAACCGTATTATTATATTTATTCTTTATTCATCAATTTCTCAGTTTCCTTATTTAGAATATTTTATCTTGCCTGGTGATGGAAGTATTAAATTGACACCGGTAATGTAATTTGTTTGTATTTGAAAAGGAAATAGGATCGGTACTTCGTTTGAATACTTGTGCCGTTTCGGATTGGCACAAGTGGACATTGAAAATAAATAGGTGATGTAGCATTCTAAGCCTGGCTGCACACATCCGTTTTCAGGCCCGCTTTTCAGTTCAGTTTCTCAGGACCGTTTTCAGTTCATTCCGTGAGCAACGCGATTTTCATTTATTTGACTTTGGCCTAGACATGGGTTATATAGGTAATTGAAATATTAGGTATCACATGATTGTGATTGAATTGTTTGCGTGAAAAATACCTGTGACAAAATACTAGGTACCTATTAAAAAATCCGGACAAGTGTATATCGAGCCACGCACAATGTAGGGTTCTGTATTAGCCATTATCTAGTGTTCTAAGGATAAAAGAACTCAAGCACAATAATTATTAATTTAATCGCTTGCAAATGTAAGTTTATGTTAATCGAATATTACTAGTTAATAATAAAGCCTAATGAGCCCTTATAATTTTCATTGAAAGTGCTTCATGTTTGATTAATTATTCACGACACGGGAATTAGCGCGATTTTCATACGTATTTACATACCATTTACGTTTGACGTTTCGGAACGGTTGAACGTCCCATGGTCACAAGCTGACTGGCGCTGCAATTTTACTACGAATTTTTTATTGCTTTCACCGTTGGCAGACGAGCCAAGGGCCCACGTGATATGGTAAGTGGTATCCGTGGCTCATACTTAGCTGTGTTTACTTAGTATTACAGGAACCATGTCAAATAAGTACAAATAAGTTGCTGCCTACCGGAAGGAAGAGGAGAAGGAAACAGGATAAGGATGGGGACCGGGAAAGGAAAGGTGATTGGGCCTCCAGCGTTCTCACTCACTGAACAAAACACAAAATAACAGATACCGTTGCTTGACATCGATCTTCTATGAGAGGGTAGTACTTCTTCGGTCGAGCCAAACCATTTGTGCTGGAATCAGCATGGCCCTATTACCGACAATTTGCGAGCTGTGCCTATTTCCAGTATTAAGCATGGCAGAGATGGCTAAACGCACGGATAATGGTGAATAAACTAAATAAAAACCAAAGCAACTTCCTCCAAAAATTACCATGCCCCGTACGAAATTGAGCAACACAGTGATCCCCCCCTCACCAGGTCCGGCCAGTCGCTCACGAACGTCTGGAAAGAATTGGTAGAGGGGACGGCCCTTGGTTGATGTATTCCAACGAAACTGCTATTCGTCGAGGAGGCCTACGTAGACATCGGCGTGCTGGTTGAACAACCTAAGCAGTTTATTTCTATCACAAGGTGCTAGGAAATTTGAATCCATGCTTTCTCGTATGGTATAATACATTGATGCACGTCTTTGGACCTCAAAATCAACCGAAAGTACACCTGCCAGTACTGACAAAGCTTCAGTGCTAACTGAGCTTTGCACAAAAATTAAAAAATATCAACGCAAGATGTTGACTCTTGTAGTGATTGCCGACGTACAGCACCTATCGGCTCATACAGGCGTACACATACAATCTAAATAATTTGCATCATTTACTTTTAAAGTAGGGAAATTACAGTTCTGAATGGAAGTCTCCATGCCGCAATTGACATCTTAGACAGACCGTGAAAGGTTTTTTTTATTCATCTAGGTACTATTTATTACGTGTTCAACAAAAGAAATGATTGTGTTGAACAATACTCGTATATGTATCAAATATAGGTAAGTATTATAAGTAGATATCGATACTTCAAGTATCGAGTACTTTTCTTAGTCCGACAAGACAATCAATGACGTCAGTTCACTTTCGATAGATCTAACTTATTTTACGTCGATATTAGAGAAGTTAATTCTTCTCCAGTCGGACCTAAGTATTCGTTCTAAAACTAGTGCTGCAGCTCATGCGATAATCACAGTAAGTCACATTTTTGTCGATATTGAGTTAAGTACATATTCAGAAAGTAGAGATCGAGATCTACAATTCTGTATATTCAGAATTTGAAAATGTGGCTTACATAAAGAAATAAGATTAAGCATAATAACAGTAAGACACGATAGGCGCCAAGGTGCACTTATTATGAATGCAGTATGGGCACATACGGTTGATTTTTGCATAAAGTTAAATCAATTTACCAAGGTTTTACTACAGTAAGCAATCTTACTATAAATATTATAAAGTTACGATTTTATTACACCAAGTACGACTTAAACATATTAACAGTAAGTGGCACTTGTCGTTACTATATTAAGTTATTGGAATAAAACATACTATTGCATTACCTTAGCATAACAACAGCAAGTGGAACTTACTGTGAATATGTTTAGGAATACCTCATATTATGTGTAGACTTGTCTAGAACAAATAATTTAAGTGCATTACTTACTGTATATATTTTAAGATTTTTAAGGCGTTTAAAGTTCGTCGCGTCGTTGTCCGTGTGCTGACAGATTTACAATACGAATTGTCACCACCCCATATCATCCCATGGGTATCGTAAGAGCCGACAGAGGGAGCATATTATGCAGAGAACAGCACTGTAAGAGAAGGAAAACTTGATACAAACCCTATACCAACCCGCTTGGCCAGTACAGTGGTACAGTAGGCCAATTCCTCCTTTCAAAGGAGAGGCCTAGTCCAGCAGTGGACTATTAAAGGCTGATGATGATGAGTTCTTCGCACCTAACCTCAGGCACTAGCTGTTGATAATAACATTTAATTTATTTTTCGGGATTTAAAACTTCGGGATTTTCAACTTTCGACCAAACAACCATTCAGCGTTTCAATTATCATGATTTCATCCATCGGTATTTTAAAATTCGGTCTTTTAAAATTCGGGATTTTGATACATACCCATTTAAACATTATGTCTAATAATCATTATGGCGTTTAAATATTATGTCTTATTATTATTATGACAATTAAAAATATGAAAAACGATACGTATGGCACTCGTATCTTATGGTATCTAAGTTTCGGGCAATTAAAAGTATGTTGTGTCTTTTAGGGCAAACAAAACATTCGGGCAAATGAAATTTGGGTACCTAAATGAAATTCGGGAATATGATATTATGGTATGTAATCTTCGGGTAAACAATAGACAGCCCTTAAATTTTCTTATTGTAACTTTGGAAAATATATTTGTAAGTCTACATTTTACTGGTCATTTAAAACACTTTTAAGGTATTTTTAAACTTCTACAAATAGGTTATAAAACTAATTATATGAATGATAGGACTGATGAAGAATAATTTGTAAGACTGATTTGTTTTAGTTAGTGTAACTAAGATCTCATAATTTATTTGAAGATTTTAATTTTTTTTCTCGTTCTGAAAGGTAAATAAGCCCTACCAGAAATTAACCCTTTTCTTGGCAATGTATCTTTAGAGATACATCAAAATGTGAAAAATTCTAAACCGAATATTTCTTTGTTAAAACAGAATAAATTTATGTAAACGTTTACTTTAGTTCTTTGTTTTCGAACACGCGTTTATTTTTTTCAAATTGTCGGCACTGGTGAGCTGGCAAAATTATTTCATTATCGAGCGACGCCATGCTCTCGCGCATACAGGTAAGTGATATGCATAAAATAATGTTTTTTGTATGTATTTCATGCATTTATTTCTAAAATTTTAAATTATAATTGTTTTTCTACTAAACAATCAATTTGGAGTACAAAAAATTGTCTGTCTAAGAGGGCTTTATTGGATTTTTAACTGCATGTATCTCACCGTGCACACTGCCAAGTACCCAACAGTTTTATGTTTACTAGGGATGTATCTCATGGTGCACACTGCCAAGCCTATTATTCCAAAAGTTTACCGTTTTCTCTGTTATTTATAGGTAAAAAAGCTCTAAGTGCTTTCGAGAGCTAGACAAATTCTTGCTTTGGTGCCAGAACCCAATCAATCATTAAATGGTGAAGAAAGTTCGGAGTCTGATTGTGAATTTGTTGATATTACTTTTCAAAAGCATTTTAATAACGCATCTTCATCGATCCCTCGCTTCCCTCTTCACTTTAAAATCTTCACGTACTTTCTGATAATGAGTGTAACCTTGTCGCGCAAACAAGAACAGGTTCCTGTCCTTTGGAATCAGATCAGCACAACTAACTACTGAAACCTATTCCAAGGACTCTTCTGCTCAAGATTCTCTACTTTCATCTATTCCACCGTCGCACATCGCCTACTTCAGTTTTTATCACAGCAAGAGACCTAGAAACCCAGTGTTGAGGTAAATTTTAAATCGGGGACTTGACACTCGAATAATTGCAAGTAACTGAACCTGAAAAGATTCCGTTACCATAATTACATGGTAACGGAACAAGGGCCGCTATATTCTGGGAGGTTGCAACCAATAAATAAATCAAACTCTATGCCACCAGTAACAAAGAAAACGATACCTTGAATAGGCTAGTTGACAAAAAAAAATTATAAGTCCGTCCTTTAGATTATAAAAAAATAAGCGATACGTATTTTTTATTTGTAAATTAAACCAAAAATGACCAAGATATAGCTAATTAAAGTTACGTATAACGTCACGCCGTGCTGCATTTTTTTGCACTAGATGACGTCACACGTAACTTTAAAGGGCTATATCTTTATTATTTTTTATTTAATCGAAAAAAGAAAAAATACGTGTCCAATATTTTTTTATAATCTAAAATACGGACTAAATAAAATGTAATTATTTTGACCCTGGAAACTACCCTATTGCCAGGCCGACTACAGATGTTAGAATTGATGGATATAATTATTTCACTTCATTTGGCTTCAAGGGTCGATGCAAGCTTTGCGTACTAGATAAGACTACAATCACGTGTATGAAATGCGGTTTAAACTATGCTTACTGCCAGGTAGAAATTGTTTTTACAATATTATAACACACATACCTAAGAAGATTTTGTTATTTTTGTTACGAAAGAAGTTCTATTCATGCTAGTCAACTTATATTTTAATAAAATATACTGTTTATATGTGAAAATGCATCTTTTATTCCTTTTTGTTATAATATATGATTCTATAGCAAAGTTATATCAAACTTGGCAGTGTATCTTTAGAGATACATTGAAATCGTTATATATTTTTAAGGCCTCTTGGCAATGTATCCCACAAGATACATGTGGTTTTTTTTCAACTATCGGCATAAGATTTTTTTGACGATTTTTCTAGGCATCTGTGGGTTATAAATATTATATTGTATAAAAATTATTTTGATACTCAATCTTTTTTTTCTCTGCCAAGTTAAGGGTTAAAGTGCCTTTGTCTTTTTATGTTTTTTGTTGTGTACAAAGAAGTACAACTAATCTTAATATATAAAATCCTTGCGTTACTGACTGACTGACAGACACGCTACAGCCGAAACTACTGGTCGGAAGAAGATGAAATTTAGCATGTATATTCCTTGGGCACCGGAGGGGTACACTAAGACGGGATTTCCCGAAATTCCCACGGGTTCGGACAAAACGGCAAATTCGAAAATATGTGCGTGAGAAGCCGCTGGCGTCGACTAGTAGTTTAATAAGAGTTTTATGGAAAACCTATAAACGTGTTATGTTTTAGAGATAGTGCTTAGTTTGTTTAATATTAATTCATGCACGAAGAAGTTTTGTTAAGCCATTTTTAATACTATAAATAATTAAATAATAGAACTGATTTTAAAATTTTCTAGTTTCACAAAGTTATTTGTACTTGTATTATTAAACTGTGATTTCATAATATCAGTTATGTTTCATTTTCTTACAAATTATTAAGAAAAATGTAATTAAAGGTGGTGTCGGTGCTTTATGAGGGATGCTGTAATTTTACGTATTTCTTCTAGCTATAATTACAGTAAGTGCCTAAGTTACTGTAAGCAAAAAATATCATATTTGTTATTCTATTTAAACATTTATCTTATTTCATAATCATTGTTACAGTATGTACCTACAACTAAAAATAGTTACAGTAAGTCACACACTTACTGTAGTAATAATAAGAAAATGTTTTTATTTATTTTCTTCATTACTTAACATAATTATATTTTTAAGATTTACAACACATTTATTACATGTAATTAAAAACATAAAATAGAATACCTATAAAACATGCCTATATTTACGTTATACATTTGTAAGAACTAAGATTTTGTCTATATTAAGGCAGAAATGCTAAAAATAATGTCTTCATGACACTTACTGTGTTTATCACAAGCACGGCAGAGTGTGGCTCCAATACTTATAAAAATATAGTAGATTTCTTGCCGAGTATGCTAGCAACTATGGGTACCAATTATATTATAATAAGATAACTTTGACATAAACATGACGCGTAAGGTCAATTTTTTAAAGTAGATAACTTGTAAGATGTAGGTGCGATATGTAGATAATGCCTAAAAATTAATGATCCCTGGATATGAATGGCACACGAACGTTGCAAATCGAAAAATCAAACAGAGGCCTATATGTAACAGTGGATGAATACGGGCTTTGGATGATAATAATGATTCGATACGATATCTGCCATTAAGTACTTATTGAGTGAAAGCATCGAATGCAAAGTATCAAGTACAAAATTATGGATATCGAAAGGAAAAATACTCGATACCACAGAGTATCGATATTTTCCGTGCGTTGGTTAGTATAGTATTGTACGTATCAGCAACTGAGGAGAGGACGTGTTCGTCTTGAGCATCGGTCGCATGAAGCAGTATAGACCCGCTACGATAACCCCATTTAATTAAAAATACAAAACCTTTTTGCTATTCGTTATTAAAAACTTTTTAAAGGTTTAGATTGTTTATGAAAAATATGCAAGTAGGGTATAATCTGTGTAAAAACCTCTCAAGTATGCGTCAGACAAAGAAATATAACCTAAGGCATAGAAGTAACACTAAATAACAACAGCGGTTGCTATGATTGATATCTTCTTTCTAATGGCACATGCAGTATGATAGAAAGAGCTGTCGATAGGTTTAGCAGCACGCTCTTATAGCAGCATCGTGGAAACCGAGTGTTGTTCGTAACAGTGATGATTTATCGATAAATATTTTTGGTCAAATGTCTAACTTTAGTATGTGTCGATATATTTAAGCCGTAGAAGTAAACAACTAAAATATTGAAATTGTAGTTTTTGCTGTTGACGCCGGACAGTGCTTTGCAAAGACTTGCCAGACAGACAGTGCTAAAAAAATGACGTGTTTAATTGTTCGTTTTAGCCATAAAATCTATTGACAAAAAGTATTCATAAACTAATGAGCGATGCGTTGCGATACGATGCTCAGAAACTGTCACTTAGATTATGTATTGTACGAATTATACCAGATTGGCTAATGCGGCACGGCAGACTTTGGCAATTTGTTTGCGTCGTATCACGTTGCTTGCTATCGCTAACGTTGGACACTGCTCGATTTTTTTAGAGTTGTAGGTAATCCGACTGCCACGCCGAAGTTTGCGGGTTTGATTCCCGCTCAAGTCAAACATTTGTGTGCATGAATATGGATGTTTGTCTTGTTCTGGATGGTACTATGTATAATATGTACCTAATATATTTACAGAAAAGTATATATGCATGTTTATCGATTGTCTAGTACCCGTAGTACAAGATATGCTTAGTTTGGGACCAGATAATGTTGTGTGAATGTGAAAGAATATTATATTTTATGGTAGAATATTATGTAGCGGACTACAAGGTAAGACGTCTTTGATCAGTCAGGATAGCACTAATATGATAAATAATATAGAAGTAGGTAGAATAATTAAAATCGTTGTAATTATTATATTTTATTAATGTTCAAACTAAAATTACACACTTTTTGTTTAGCTTTGGATAAATAATTTTACCGGGTGTGCAATGTCCGGGCATTAATGTAATGTAGGCACAGCTTTCGGTTTTAAACGACGCCAGGTGCTTTCTGTCTTTAAAAAACAGTCTTTCTCAAAATGACGTGAACAAATACGATGGTACTTCTGCTAAATCAAACTAGGCCGTCCAACGGCATTTATCCAAAGTTTTCTTGTGACGTCATTAATAGGCAACCTGTAATAAAAAACACCTTCTTAATAATAAAAAATGCTACTCACATCCTTAATCCATCTACTATTTTATAGATGCAAAAATATAAGCCTACACACGCGTGCGTACACTGGAACACTTGGCTTTAGGTTAATAGACGCTACTTTTAAGGTAGGTATCTAAGTAAATTATGTACAGTGTACATTAAACTGCGCTTACTATCAAACGCGCGATAGAAAATTAGACCGCTGGACGTTTTTGTTTATTGCCAACTTAGCAACCGCGGCTACCCGCTGTCGCTTCCAGCTACAGTCTTACATTCATGTCCGATAGTTAGTTTGCGTATTTATCCCTCATTTAAAAACATCGATATCTCCTTTCACTGTCAAATCCCATCACTAAGGCTATTAAATCAATAAATGTACAAAATAACAATTTGTAAGTTAAATTTATAACACATACGTATGCAAGCTGTTCCCTTGATTTGCAATACAATGATATTGTGTAAACTTAACACTCATTATAGCATTAATACGAGAAAAGTAAATAAATTTGTTGGAAAATTCCGACTCACTGCTAAAGGTGCTCGTTATATTACATAGCAGAAAAAAAACGCCGTTTACAAAATATAGCAGAAGCAGTATGCTTTTTATTTCCACTCCAATCTGCTATGCTATCCGTTTTCATTGTTTTTATATTTTGACGAGGGTTACTTAAGTACAGACAAGTAACGCCATCTATGCAAAAATGCGATATTAATACAAACTGATGGCATATGGTATGATCGATGTTACCTGTTAGTTCTATTGCGTCGCCACAAGATGTCATCGTGTCTTGTATATTTATATTAATCAACTTTTGCACCATTAAAATAAGAGCGAAAATCAAATGTATACTGATTACCTACTGTCATGTCATGTTGCTCGCTCTTTCTTTCGCATAGTTTGAGATTTGCTATCTCTATCTAATGTAGCAAAACGAAAAAGCGCAAGTACTTAAAAGCGCAGGCGCGGATAAAAAGCATTTCAAAAGCGCAGTTCGTTTTCGGTTCTGTTGTCAGCGTGCTGTGTTACAAATTTGTGTTATAGCTCTCGCGCATTTCGTTATGAACTTTTGAATGTTTATCTTTATGTCTGTTATGTCGCGTGTATATACATATACATGGTTAAAAGTTGTTAATTACTTGTGAATATTTAGTTTAAGTGTAATATAGTTAGTCAATACAAAATAATAATTTTAAATATATTATGCCTAAAGTTGGACAAGTGTGGAATCATTTTGATGTTTGTTGTACGAAGTTGTGGGCAAAAGCTAGTTACTATATAAATCAAAATCCGCGCTAGATCCAACGAAACAACACTCCGTTACATATCTGCTATCTGTTGCACGCAAATAAAAAGCATGCCGTCAAAACGCTGAAAACGTAACGAAATCGAACGCTGTCGCGTTTTTGCTACAATGTGTGTTACTAATATATTATAGCATAAAAAATAGTCTGCTCTTAATTTATAGCATAACGTTGAAACGCGTTTTTGTTTTATAGCCGTTGTGAACACGCCTACTCACTGCTAGAAGATAAAGTTTCTTCTGTTATTTCCGTTCCGAGAATAGCGGAATCCACATCCCGATATCACATACACGATGTGTATTAATTAATGAGTACACTATTTAATTATTATAAGCTTACTTACTATTTAAATGCAAAAAAGTTATTAAAAATGTAAACACAAACGCCCAACAAATTTTACACTGATGACAGATCACAGCACGGCTATTTAGAGAATGTAGTCAAAGATATGAGTATGTAAAGAGTCTATGCCTCTTTAAATGAGACGCGTAATTTGACGTTATGATTAACCAACTAAGACCAACTGACATTACATGTTGCACGTTCGGTATAAGGAAATTTATAGGGCATGTTCTCTCTAGTCTAAACGTAGTCCAACCTCTCTGGCGTCAGAGGACTTAGACTATATATATTATGTAAATAGACGGAGGAATCTCATCACTCAAAGGTCTGGGACTGGCCTCCGGGGTGGACCCCATTACCCGTCAAAATTTAATAGAACTTCATTTGAAACTTTGATACTTCGTTCATAGACATTTTGATTTATTCAAAGAGCAAGTATACATGGAGTGATAGCTTTAAGCATAAACAAGAAACCTATCGTTATTTCTTTTTACTTGTATAAAATTTCATATGTGTAACCGAGACAGATGTATTGTATTTATTACCTCTTGAAATACTCATGTCGCATTTTTTTCAAAAGAAGAAATGACTGTCAATAGTGATGTACTCATGCATTAATCTTTTATTGGTATTGGTATATAATTCGGTATGTAGAGACAAGATAAGCATTTGATTAAGTAATATACCAGTAGTATATTATTTTACGAGCTTTTATTTAGAGTATAGTACTTAGGTGCCTACAAAGAAACAAATACTGTAAAAAGAGTGGTAATTATAAGATATGATTGATCATATCTTATTATTACCTCTCTTTTTAGGTATTTAGGAAAGTAATTGAAAAAAAAGGCTAAATAGTCAAAATCATTTATTTATACCACAAAGTAATGCACACGATAACTGCCCGGCAGGTCTGATACTATATGTATTACCAAAATGGGATGTACATGGGCGGAAACAGTTAACATTTACGAACAATATTTTCATCCTGAGTTCCAGAAGTGCAAGCCATGTTCACTCTTGAAGCTTTATAATCGCTTCTAAAAATAATGTTTCGTTATTTCGGACATTTCTGAAAATTACAACACAAATCTGTTTATGATATACCTACATATATGTATATGTATGATTACTATAGCATATTTTAACAGTTGCAATGTTGGTATATATTGATTGATAAAAATATAAGTTAATAATTGTAGTGTTTGTGTTTATTAGTCTATGATAAACTAGACTGTCTCGTGCCCACGGTGTGACGAGGTGCGCTACACAGTGGCACTATTACTACTATTACTCTGTGGTCTTAGTGTATAATCTGTGGTTGGACCGCGAGAGCCGGAGAGCGAGAGCGGACGTGTATCTGCGTGCATGGTGTGTTGTCGAGCTAGTAAATATACTTCCAACTTCTAAATACATACATAACAAGTGGCGACGAGGATTAAGGTGAGATTTATTTAATTTATTTTGAAAAATAAAACATAATAGGAAGCATTAAATATGTTTGTAGATAAGCGCTAGTGAATTCTGTGAATTTTCAGCAAACGAATTCATTTGTTTATTTTCTTTCCATAATATTCTTACTTTGAAATGTGAATTTCATGATACTTTTGTTGTAAAAATAATAAGTAAGCAATGCAGCATAAAATGTTATTTTCTTTTTTCTAACAAAATCCAATGATCATTCTTTGCATTAGACGGACCCAATTATTCTACTAAATGAATAATAGTTTCTATATCATGTCACTGTCATACGTCACAAAAACCGTACGTACCTATTCTTCTAAGTTATCTGATAATTGAACGAGATTGTAACGAGATCGTAAATTGAGGCAAGTGTCAAAATATGTGTCAACGACGAACTTTTTAATTCAAATTATACGATAATGACATTAGGTTATCAGAATACCGATGTCATATAAAAATAGGAGAATTGGCCCCATGGTTAGTACTACCTGAATAATATTTTAAGGTTTTTATTACTTTTTATTCACTGCACTGTTTTATATACCTTTGGTAATAGTTAAATAGGTATGTATGATCAGTAAGTATATAGTATTACTAGTATGTTATGTTACAACCGTTGCGTTGTTGTCTGTGTAAGTATTAAAATAACTGAGTGAAGGCATCTATAATGCAAAATTTAAAATAAAATAAAAGGAATTACAATTTAATTAATAAGAACAATTAGAATTAATATATGTAATGTGTATGTTTTGAATTCTTTTAATATATTTATTTGTATGCTTTTCAACCGAAACATGGTAGACTCTATATATTTATACAGTTCTATAGCTGTTTATAAATAAATGCTTTGACTTTGACTAGGTACACACTAGTGTTACATAGCTCAATTAAATTGGGAAACTGGTACAAACGTTCCTCCATTAACTTGGGAAACTGGTGCAAATGTGCCTCCATTAAATTGGAAATTCTGGTTAACAGTACCTCCATTAAATTGAGAAACTGTGGTTTAAATGTACGTCCATTAAATTGGAAATTCTGGTCGACAGTACCTCCATTAAATTGGGAAACTGTATTACAAATGTAGCTCCATTAAATTGGAAATTCTGGTAAACAGTACCTCCATTAAATTGGGAAACTGTGGTACAAATGTACGTCCATTAAATTGGAAATTCTGGTAAACAGTACCTCTATTAAATTGGGAAACTGTGGTACAAATGTACGTCCATTAAATTGGAAATTCTGGTAAACAGTACCTCCATTAAATTGGGAAACTGTAGTAGAAATGTATCTCCATTAAATTGGAAAACGAAACAAAGTTGCAAAAACAAGTACTTTTACTTTCAGGTGTCCCAAATTGCTCATGATGATGTCCAGCAATTTACCATCATTGGAAAAACTCGATGTAGAAGGCGATAATGCGTCATTAGGGCAAAGATGGGAAAAACGGAAGCGGTCTCTAAACATTTATTTAGAAGCAGCAGACATTACAACACCAGTAAAGAAAAGAGCGACATTATTATTACTTGGTGGGTCAAGCCTTCAAGAGATATTCTATAACCTGCCATTGCTAATGCAGAACCATCTGAGAACAATAATGTTTTTGAAATAGCGTTACAAAAACTAAACGATTACTTTATTTCTAAGCAGAGTAAAGTTTACGAAAGGCACGTTTTCCGCCTGATTAGACAGGAAGAGGGCGAAAAATTTGAAAAATTCCTAGTCAGGTTAAGAAATCAAACAGAAAAATGCCAATTTGATAAGCCTGAAGAGCACTTGATAGATCAAGTTACAGAGAAGTGCTTGTCAATCGATCTGAGAAAGAAAATTTTGATAATCGGTGACAGTATAACACTAGATAAGATAATTACTGAAGCTAATACTCTGGAAGTTGTCAGTAGACAATTGGAAGAATATGGACTACAAAATAAGAGCCATGACGTTAATGATATTGCTTTTGTCAAAGGGAATAGAAATCTTTCAAAATTTGATACCAAGAAATCCAAATCAATTCAGGACAAAGGGTGCGGCAGATGTGGAAATTTCAAACACACTTTAAGTGATAAGAATTGCCCAGCAACAGGAAAAACTTGTTATAATTGCGGTAAAGTAGGGCATTTTAGACAATATTGCAAGTCGCAATTACTTAGAAAGAGGAAAATAGAAGGAAATTATAAACAAAAAGAAGGAAGACCAACCAAACAAATGAAACGGGGAGTCATTGATAATGTTACAGAAGATGAAGTTGATTACGTTTTTTAATGTTAACAATGACGCTAATATAGAATGTGACATAGGAGGTATAAAAACAAAAATGCTGATTGATTCGGAGTCAAAGTATAATCTTATTACGGATCAGACGTGGGAAAAGTTAAAAGAAAAAGGTGTGATGTGTCTAAGCCAAAATAAAAAAAAAACAGATAAAAGGTTTTTGGCGTATGGTTGTAAAACTCCATTGGATATTGTAGGGTCTTTTGAGACAGTGATCAGAGTGAATAGCCGAGAAGAGCGTACACACATATACGTTATCGCGAATGGATCTAGAAACTTACTAGGCAAAGATAGTGCCATAAATCTTGGCGTTCTGAAACTGGGTATCGAAGTCAATCAAATTAAGAACAAACCGTTCCCAAAATTTAAAGATGTCTTGGTACAGATACCCATTGATGATTCACAAAAATCTGTATCGCAGCCATATCGGCGTATACCAATTGAAGAAAAGATTGAAATTAAAATCAAGAAATTACTAGAAAGCGATATAATAGAAGAAGTTCATGGACCATCGAAATGGATATCACCCATGGTACCTATATTAAAAGATAATGGGGAGTTACGTTTATGTGTGGACATGAGACGTGCCAATTTGGCCATAATGCGTGAAAATCATCCTCTACCTACTATGGAACATCTTCTGCCGAAGATAAGAAAACGCGAGTATTTTACCAAGCTAGACACAAAGAACGCATTCCATCAAGTGGAATAAAATTGCATCCAGATTCCAGGCACATCACAACTTTTATTAGTTCAAAAGGTCTTTACCGATATAAGCGTCTTATGTTCGGCATAACCTGTGCGCCGGAGCTATTTAAAAAAATACTCGAAACAATACTTCTGAAATGTGATGGAGCTATAAATTTCATAGATGATATTCTTGTTTTTAGCCGAAACGTTAAAAAAGATCCAGACACTTGGATATTACGATGTTCATGACGAAACTCAAGTCATAGCTGATGCTAGCCCGGTTGGACTGGGTGCAGTGTTAGTTCAGATCGATGCTAATGGTCCTAGGATAATTGCGTTTGGAAACCGAACGTTAACAGACTGCGAAAGAAGATATAGCCAAACCGAAAAAGAGGCTCTGGCTTTAGTTTGGGCTATAGAACATTTCAATGTTTTTCTGTTTGGGAAGGAGTTTGAACTTGATCACTGACCATAAGCCTTTGGAGATCTTGTTTGGAGCTAAGTCGAAACCATGCGCTCGAATAGAGCGATGGGTTTAAAGGCTGCAGGCTTATCGGTATAAAATTAAATATAAGCCTGGCAAGTCAAATATAGCAGACTCGCTGTCCCGATTATGTAAGAACACAAATCAATCCAAAACCAAAGGCGACGGACATGTCTATCAAATTGTGGAAAATGCAAGACCACGCGCAGTTTCTATGGCGGAGATTAAGACGCACTCGGAACAAGACGCGGAAATATGCAAAGTAAAAATGGGCATTTACAATAATGACAGGGACGATTTCGTCAAAGGATATAAAATCTTTGAGAATGAATTATGTTTTTATGACAACGTGCTCTTAAGAGGAAATAGATTGGTGATACCCTCTAAGCTACGGAAAATGTTTTAGACGCGGCACACGAGGGACACCCAGGTATCGTGGCAATGAAGGGTGGTTTGAGAGATAGATAGATAAAGACGCCGAGACCCTAGTAAAGAGTTGTACGGGTTGCACATTAGTTGGGTTACCAAATCCACCTGCTCCTATGAAGCGTCGCGAACTGCCAGAAGGACCTTGGATCGATGTTGCCATGGATTTACTTGGCCCATTACCTAGTGGTGACTATCTTTTTGTGGTAGTAGACTATTACAGTCGCTATAAAGAGATAAAAATTACGAAAATTATTACCAGCACTGTAATAATTCGGTTACTGAAAGAAATATTTGGTCGATTAGGCTACCCTTCATCAATCACTGCCAGTTCATTAGTGACGAATTCAAGTTATTTTGTAAGTACTATTTAATACCATACCCTACTGGCCGCAACAAAATGGTGAGGTGAAAAGGCAAAATCGAGACATATTAAAGCGTTTAAAGATTGGAAAACTCGAGAGGAAAGACTTGCAAGAGTGTTTGAATGAATATCTAATGATGTATAATTCGATACCCCATTCCGTGACGGGTAAAACGCCAACGGAATTATTTTCAGACGTCTAAACAGAGACAAAATACCTACATTACAAGACATAAATAATAAAGTCGACGACACAGAAATAAGGGATAAGGATAGAGAACAAAAGGAGAAGGGGAAAGGTTATGGAGACACCAGAAGGAAGGCACGGAATTCCGATTTGAATGTAGGTGACAAGGTGTACGTAAAGGAAATGAACAGACCAAACCAACTTACGTTAAATTATAATCCAACACCGCATGTGGTAGAAATGGCAAAAGATGGTGACGTAACGGTCAGAAACGAGGAAACGGGACAAAAGCTAAGACGGAACATATTACATTTAAAAAAAATTGAAGGACAATGGAAAGCCATAAGTGAAGAACAAGATGAAACTGAGAATCCTAAAATCAGTGAGGGACAATAAATTACTTTAATTTTGTCGATTGGAATAGTACCCTTATTATATTAATAATTATTAATATGGAGTATGATTTGAAATGTTTAAGTACTTGTATTCAGTTCAAAATAAAGATTTTGACAAGAAAGAGATGTAGTGTTTGTGTTTATTAGTCTATGATAAACTAGACTGTCTCGTGCCCACGGTGTGACGAGGTGCGCTACACAGTAGCACTATTACTACTATTACTCTGTGGTCTTAGTGTATAATCTGTGGTTGGACCGCGAGAGCCGGAGAGCGAGAGCGGACGTGTATCTGCGTGCATGGTGTGTTGTCGAGCTAGTAAATATACTTCCAACTTCTAAATACATACATAACAATAATAATAAAGTAGAAGTACAAACCTCAGTATTAGATATCTGGTTAGTAAAAATAGTAGGCACAGCATAAGAATGCAAAACTTTTCTTTGAAATCCTTCTTGATAACAAGCAGACACAAAATCAAGCGAACAAAGTTTAGAAGAATTAGACTGTTGCCATTCTCCCTTTCTCATATTTCGGACCCAATTTAGTTTCAAACCTTCATTCTTTGGAAATCTACAAAAAATCACAATTAATAACCAATTATTCAAATTATAATCTTTCAGAAACTGGTTTTCTAACTGACAATTGTATTACAACACTATCCTCATATTTTTTATCGAAATATTTCTATTATATTTATTTCATTGTGACTATTGGAATAAAAATATGTGTCAACGGTGGTCATTATCTTTATCTTTAAGTATAAGCTTTACAAATATCATTGTAGAATTATTACGGCAGATATCTACAAGTTTACTTATTATGACTTACCGGTGGTAAGATATTTTTTGACAATTTTCGGTCAATAGTCCCATTTGGCTTTTACATCCGACGGCATTACAAACTATGGTCATTTTTTAATGTTTAGAAGTGGTCATATCTACAATTTTAATATTTTGTAGCAATTAAAATTGCAATTTATTTCGACACGGCTTTCACTCCAGCTGGACGAACATCGACATGACATAAGATTTTTCTTGGCATATGTCATTCAAGGCTGTATAAAAGCTCTATGGCTATCATACTCGAACATATGCAGTTTTGTAATAAAAGATAAAAGAGATGCATATACGTTTTCTACTCATTTTGAAATGCTCCCTCCATGTACCTATACTTGCTCCTTGGATTTATTCGTATAAAAATGTGACGCATAAACATAGTGACGTTATAACTTTATCGATACTTTTATTTTACAGACTAGCTTCGGCCCAGGTATTCGCCGATATGGGTGACAGTTATTGCAAAAAAAAAAGGTAGCCTTTGCACTATTGTGATGTAGAAGCTATACTGCAATATTTCTTTAAAAAATAAGTATACTTGAATATAATTATATATCTCAAGAAAAGTGTTTTCATCGATCTTCACAAACTTTCGTGTTTATAAAAGTTCAAATAAAACCATCTGCTGCTAACAACTAAGTTTGAGGCATTTTTTAAATTAAAGCTAGACTTCACATGTAGGACGATACTATTAACTGTACTAAAGTCATTGACTTCTTTTTTGAAGTGGTGACCGATTGCCAAAAAACGATAAATTACCATGATGCTAATCGTGTGAGTCATCATCATGATTATATAATCGTAGCCATGATAAACCTGTCGTCATGCTAATGACAAGTAGACTGTTGTGAACCCTTAAAATATTTGTTAATACTAAAAACTGTAGTCAAATGATACTGAAAGTCAATTTTGATCAAAATGGATAATGATCAATATTATGCTTATAAAAACTCCTAACAAATTATGCAATACTAAGGGATACCCGCAGCTATGCTCGCACATATTTTTTTAATATTGTTTTTGCCTGATTACGGGGTAATTTCGAGAAATTCGTTTTTAGTGCAGCCTTACGCTACCCAAGAAACATATACATGACAAATTTCGCTTCTTGCACCCCCAGTAGCTTTGGTTGTGCTATATCTGACAGTCATTCAGTTACGTAAGGCTTTTATATATACAGATTATAAACCAAAAAGTTGTCGTGTTGCTACTTTTTAGGACATTGAAAGGGTAACTCATTATATAGGTTTACGCACCGCACGCAACAGATGCTCTCAAAAGTATACTGGCGATGCAAACATTATCCTCGCCCCTCTAGCGGTGAAATTAAGAAATTTTACTTATTTTACACCTAGGCTTCTATAAGGGTGTAATAAATTTGACCTGTATATATATTATGATTTTGTAAAGATTTGAGTTTTTTTTAATTAAGCCAATGACAATGTCTGTGACTTTTTCTATTTTACCCTTAATAAATGTGATTCATTATGTGTGAAATATTTTATTTAAAATTGACCTTGCAGTAAAATTTTATTTCTAATCTGTTAGTTAACTCACTTATTACTGCAGCCTACTCTCGATTGGTGATTTAATATAATTATAATTATGTAACTGAGCATACTGGGCTGGGGCCCCGCTTTAATTTGAAAAGGCCTAATTTGGTTTGGAAGATTTTAGACGAACACTTGACGATCGTGATAATTTTCTAAGTAATAAGCATATAACTCCCAAAAGTCTGAAATACGTAACGTGGTTTTGTATTCGAAAACCATTACGTGGTAATGATCTCGTCATTGACCCTATTATTGCATATAGAAAGTGATTATTAATGATATTATGAATATCAACTGCTTTATTCACCTTAAAAAGGTAATTTAAAAATATATTTTTTATCGTAAATTATTTACTAGTATTTAAGCATAAGCTGGATTTATTCACATATTTTACTTTATCTGAGGATTTATCAACATTCAATTGATATTCATTCTGAGTAAACCAAATCTAAAGATTTATTGCGAACATTATCGATATTTTATAGAAATTCATTTTACGTAAGCACATCACTAGTCTAGTTAAAATTTACGACAATTTCGAAGATTCGAAACTGATTCGAAATGACATTTGTATATTTATCTTTCTCTTACATGAGAAAAATATCATAAGTCAGAGTGAAGTAAATATATTGGGTAAGGTTGCTATTTGAATGCGGTCTCGGGACGGGATTCCGTGAGACTAGCAAGCTTCATTTGTCGACTGTATCAAATGTATTTTGTTAGGTAAACGTACTAACCACCGCAAACGATAGATTTTGCTTTGATCGGAAAACACGCAATCGTTTCATTCCGTTCCGAACTGAAAAAATCGGTGCCCGTTTTCAGGGACCGATTTCTGATTTGTAATGTTTTCGGGCTCTCAAAATCATCTAATTAATAAAAAATGAGCTTACGCCTACAAACGTTTGATTTTGCTCTGAACAGAAAACAGGACTGAAAGAAATGAAAATCAAGCGCGCGCGGAACTGCTCGTGACGTCATAACGGAATTTAGCGCATGCGTACCTACATATTGTCATGTATCGATGATATATAGCATTGGCTTAAAGTTTATTTTGTCAGAATCAAAGTGTATAGGTACAAATACTATGTGTCAGAATCACACGACAATGTATGTGTAGTAGATGGTAGTAGACGTATATAAACTCTTGTCTAGGGACTTCAAATTTTTGCCAAAATCAGATACAGACAAGAGGATAATCTTAATATATAAAATCCTTGCGTTACTGACTGACAGACACGCTAGAGCCAAAACTATTGGGCGCAGGAAGTTGAAATTCGGCATGTATGTTCCTTGAGGACCGTAGGGGTGCACTTAAAAGGGATTTCCCGAAATTCCCACGGGATCGTCCAAAACGGGTAAATTTAAACAAAATGCAGGCGTAGCTGCTGGCGTCCTCTAGTATAATAATATAAGTTATTTTATCATTTTCGTTAGATCATAATAATGTGTGACGTGAAAGGTTCATATTCGCTACTGAAAACCACTCCTGCTAATTTTATGTCTGTCTACGTGTATATAAAAGCGGTTGAGAGGTATATACTCTAAGCGAGATGAAAACAATTAAAGAACGAAAACAATTCATATTCCTCAAATTTTATTGTTTGCTTTGAAATTGTATGGTTTTATGCATTCACATTCAGACATTCAATTTGACAATAGCATAAAACTTATTCTTCATAAATCAGACATGTCAGAATGGACGTGGCTGTTTCTTATGGACAGGGTTGCGACGCGCCGTCGCCATACAAAAATTATAAAACTTATCATAGAACGCACCAAAAGACCAAATATAAGAGCCTAAATGTTTTAAAAATAATGCAAATCTTTATTATAGTCGTCCACCTAAAATTGTCAATATATATGGTCCGTTCACAGTTATTTTACCTCTAGCTGTTAGATTGGCCAACATGGGCGTTGTGTTGCTATATTTGGTATATAATACTCCCATTTTAAATATACATTATTGCTAAAAATATACTTGTTTTTTTATTTTCTAAGCGATCGTATTAAATACTAGTCGACGCCAGCGGCTTCGCACGCACATATTTTCGAATTTCCCGTTTTGCCCGATCCCGTGGGAATTTCGGGAAATCCCGTCTTAGTGCACCCCTACGGTGCCCAAGGAATATACATGCAAAATTTCATCCTCTTACGACCAGTAGTTTCGGCTGTAGCGTGTCTGTCAGTCAGTCAGTAACGCAAGGATTTTATATATTAAGATTTGGAAGTAATGTTTGTAACAAAACCTCTTGATATTGGCATGGCTATATTCATGTACATTTATTTTCTTACGAAATAACGAATTACCTATGAAGATAGAAATTATAATAAAAATGTTGTCTATTCAATATACAAAGGTAAACGCATCATAATTACGCCAACGTGAGGTTCTAATTATCAAATACAAAAACTGCAAATTAAATTTTCATATTTATTTTGAATAAGAATAATGTGGGTGTAATTGTACACCTCTGCCTATCCCTGCATGGAAACAGGCGTGAGTCTATAAGAATGATCCATGTGGACTGCCAATGTTATGATGATTCGTAACTGCTGTCAGATTCTGTATCAGACTCAGAATTTAATTCTATTATGAACCTGTCCATTTCAGCATCCGTAGACCCATCTGTTTCACGAAGCTTGTCTTCAATGTGGCGCTCATGTTTGCATTGTTTTTGTCGGTCTTCTGCAGTGATAGATTGAAAAGCTTCTTCAGCTAAATTCACAATGTTGGTTGCCTCTTGTCCTAAATTTTTGCTTGTGACTCGCCTTTTAATGAGACTCCACATAAGTTCAATTGCGTTTAGCTCGCAGTGGTATGGCGGTAATCTAACCACTTTGCGGCCATGAGCTTCAAGCATTTGAATTTTTGAAGCATTTCCACTAATATTGGGTAAAATGTTATGCACGGGTAACCCTATTTTACATTCCTGTCATCACAGAGTACAATTCCAACATAAAGAAAATAAACACCGACATCTGTCAGAGGTAAAATAACTGTGAACGGACTATACCTCTGACGCATACTTGACAGGTTTTTACACAGATTATACCCTACTTGCATATTTTTCATAAATAATCTAAACCTTTAAAAAGTTTTTAATAACGAATAGCAAAAAGGTTTTGTATTTTTAATTAAATGGGGTTATCGTAGCGGGTCTATACTGCTTCATGCGACCGATGCTCAAGACGAACACGTCCTCTCCTCCGTTGCTGATATGTATAATACTACACTAACCAACGCATGGAAAACATCGATACTCTGTGGTATCGATTATTTTCCTTTCGATATCCTTAGTTTTGTACTTGATACTTTGCATTCGATGCTTTTACTCAATAAGTACTTAATGGCAGGTATCGAATGATTATTATCATCCAAAGCCCGATTTCATTCACTGTTAGATATAGGCCTCTGTTTGATTTTGCGATTTGCAGCGTTCGTGTGCCATTCATATCCAGGGATCATTTATTTTTAGGCATTATCTACATATCGCACCTACATCTTACAAGTTATCTACTTTAAAAAATTGACCTCACGCCTCATGTTTATGGCAAAGTTATCTTATAATTATATAATTGGTACCCATAGTTGCTAGCAAACTGGGCAAGAAATCTACTATATTTTTATAAGCATTGGAGCCACACTAGTTTTAGAACGATTACTTAGACTGGTCCGACTGGAAAAGAATTAATTTCTCTAATATCGACGTAAAATAAGTTAGATCTATCGAAAGTAAACTGACGTCATTGATTGTCTTTCGTGAAATATAATTATGTGCACATTAACCCATGTTCTGCGTGACAATCGAGTGCAAAGCGGTCCGATTCGTGTCGAACAAATTGTGCTACGACTGCGTTGACACAATGTGTTTGAAAATTAACGCAACGCGTCGCGCTCGAATCTTACTTAGGGTACGGACTAAGAAAAATACTCGATACTTGAAGTATCGATATCTACTTATAATACTTACCTATATTTGATACATATACGAGTATTGCTCAACACAATCATTTCTTTTGTTGAACACGTAATAAATAGTACCTAGATGAATAAAAAAAAAACCTTTTACGGTCTGTCTAAGATGTCAACTGCAACATGGAGACTTCCATTCAGAACTGGAGGCTTACCATGACCTCTTATTGCGATTCAGTTTACGACCTAAACTGAATAGAATCGCAATATGGTACTATGACCTCATTATAGCCGCTCAGTTTTGGTGTTTACATTTCAATACGACGCAGCTGTGAGTTGGATAGCGTTTGAACCGAAATCTTAAACCATTCGTTCCTTTCCCGTAGGAGACCGTACCATGAGTGTAACGTCAGCTCAAACTGAACCGCGTATCTGTCAGATTTAGCGATTCAATAAAAGTTACAATTTGTAGTGGATAAACTGGATAGTTAGACTTATTATTGGGTTTTTAGACATTATATGTGGATTTAAATCAGTTTAAGTTAATTATAGATCGGTTTCTGTGTCAGAATTTCTATAATACTGTGTTAAATTTTACATAAACTCTGTGAAATTTGTGAATCGATGTGCCAAGGACTCTAGTTTTATTCGGTTTATTGAATGTGATAATGTATCTAGCACTTCACGTCGTAAACAAAGGCGCTAAGCTGGACAACACTCGTATTCATACATACCAAAGAGCATTTGATGAAACCACACGATGAAACAGAATTCATCAAAAGATTTCGCCTCGCTAAACTTTTGGCCCTAGATATTTTATGAGAAGCATTGAGACCATTGTCTATGCAGCCGGTGACGTCCACCGATCTCAATTGCTTTAGGTAAGAAACATTCTGTACCAAATATGCTAATAAATTCATGAAACCATAGAATATTTTAGTGTGACTGCAGTATAGACACAATATTCTTTTAAGGTACCTACATAGTATCTTTAACTTACAAGTCAATAATTACTTGACTTAGAGACTTATTGATAACATATCATTACTTAATTGTTACTTTATTTGTTGTAGATAGTGACTGCACTTACATTTTCTGCTCCTGGGTGAAAACACCAAACCAAAGGAGACCAAAAACCGATTGGTGACATGCAGCTTATTATATGGCTTAACACACAGTGGCAGCAGATATAGCAAACTGCGGAAAGAGATTCTTCTCGAATGATAAATAATTATTTCTGCTTGTCCAAAATGTAAGAAGAGCTTACTAAAACTGAGGTAAAGTATGCTTTTGTTAAAAGTTAAAGTAATCAACAGAATTCAATAGTATTGAATAATTAATACTTATTTTTGTACTTGTTTCAGGTTTTATCAAGGTTTTCATGATGTTCTGGGTGGCACTCATTCGCGCTGCTATTACCAAACTAGCATTACCTTCTAACTTGAAGAACATTTTTTATTTGTAGAAAACACTATCACTCCATAATGTCAATTTTATTGGTACAATACTTTTATATTATATGGTTTTGATAATATAAGTTTTATGTGAGCTAATAAAGTATTTATATTTTTTATTTACTTACTGAACATACTTTGCACCACCCTTTCCAATTTTACTGTACCCTTACAATGTGCATTTAAATTATGGTGAATTTCTTTCCAAATCCTGTGTTATAGTTCCCTAGCTTGTGGCGATTTACTGAATCACAGAACTATATCCCTACACTTATCTTAAAAATCCCACAAGTGCACAAGTTGGTTGTTACCTAGTTAGGTACTCTTCGACGCAAGGGTTCACTGTATACAAAAAAGAAACCACTTAAAATAACAATGCCAATTTCGTTTAGCTGCGAAATCTTTGTATGAGTGAATCTATTAATATTTCATAGTAAAGAAGAGAGATAAAGATAATAGCGATCCCAATAATTCTAATTTACATATCCCATTATAAGAAAGTTTTAAACTTGGGTTCAGACTTAATTAAGCATTAAAAGCAATAATTAATAAATATGGAAACAATACTTCTAAGAATAAAATAGGTCTTGATATTGTATTACTTGTTTTGTTAACCTTGAAATGCTAACAATCAAAACATACGTTCGTAACTTCCACCGAGTCAGTATTTTGTACCGTTTTGCTAGGTATTTTTGTGAGAAAAAATAACGTAACGTAACGTATTTTAATTAACTATTCAATATTGTAGTTATTTTTAGTACACAATATATTCGCTTTGTTATAAAAGAATCTTAATTTAGTTGTAGCGTACAAGTTATAACTACATACAATATTGTAACTTGCCGAAAATGGCTGACTGAATAATAGTTTCTGAACGCAAACAAGGGAAAGAGACCGCATTATTTACGAACTGTATAGCTTGATCTCTTTCTGTCAATGTGCTTATATTGCGTCATTGCGATCCAGCGATATCATTCATTCATTCTAACAATCCAAACACGATTCAGTTTAAACAAACTCATGGTACGTTTTAAAACAATTCAATTTAAGAACCTACACTGAATTGCTCCAAAACTGAATCGCTTGTTAAAAGTTCATGGTAGGCCTCCTGTAATTTCACAACTTTAAAAGTAAATGATGCAACATATTTAGATTGTATATGTACGCCTGTATGAGCCGATAGGCCAACTATCGGTGCTGTACGTCGGCAATCACTACAAGAGTCAACATCTTGCGTTGATATTTTTAAATTTTTGTGCAAAGCACTGAAGCTTTGTCAGTATTGGCAGGTGTACTTTCGGTTGATTTTGAGGTCCAACGTGCATCAATGTATTATACCATACGAGAAAGCATGGATTCAAATTTCCTAGCACCTCGTGATAGAAATAAACTGCTTAGGTTGTTCAACCAGCACGCCGATGTCTACGTAGGCCTCCTCGACGAATAGCAGTTTCGTTGGAATACATCAACCAAGGGCCGTCCCCCTCTACCAATTCTTTTCAGACGTTCGTGGGCGACTGGCCGGACCTGGTTAGGGGGGATCACTGTGTTGCTCAATTTCGTACGGGGCATGGTAATTTTTGGAGGAAGTTGCTTTGGTTTTTATTTAGTTTATTCACCATTGTGCCAATATTCAAGCTCTGACAACAAATGTGAGTAATCTGCACATCACATCTTGTGGGAGTGGGGTCTTTGGCAATCTGAAATGATTTCCATGATTTCCATGATTCTCCTGGTCTAGCATATTATGCGGCTCTTGCGGCAAGCAGATCGAATATCCGTGCGTTTAGCCGTCTCTGCCATGCATATTACTGGAAATAGGCACAGCTCGCAAATTGTCGGTAATAAGGCCATGCTGATTCCAGCACAAATGGTTTGGCTCGACTGAAGAAGTACTACCCTCTCACAGAAGATCGATGTCAAGCAACGGTATCTGTTATTTTGTGTTTTGTACGGTGAGTGAGAACGCCGGAGGCCCCATCACCTTTCCTTTCCCGGTCCCCATCCTGATCCTTTTCCCTTCTCCTCTTCCTTCCGCTAGGCAGCAACTTGGTTGTACTTATTTGACATGGTTCCTGTAATACTAAATAAACACAGCTAAGTATGAGCCACGGATACCACTTACCATATCACGTGGGCTCTTGGCTCGTCTGCCAACGGTGAAAGCAATAAAAGTTTCATAGTAAAATCGCAGCGCAAGTCAGCTTGTGACCATGGGACGTGCAACCGTTCCGAAACGTCAAACGTAAATGGTATGTAAATACGTATAAAAATCGCGTTAATTCCCGAGTCGTGCATAATTAATCAAACATGAAGCACTTTCAATGAAAACTATAAGGGCTCATTAGGCTTTACTATTAACTAGTAATATTCGATTAACATAAACTTACATTTGCAAGCGATTAAATTAATAATTATTGTGCTTGAGTTCTTTTATCCTTAGGACACTAGATAAAGGCTAATACGGGACCCTACATTGTGCGTGGCTCGATATACACTTGTCCGGATTTTTTAATAGGTACCTAGTATTTTGTCACAGGTATTTTTCACGCAAACAATTCAATCACAATCATGTGATACCTAATATTTCAATTACCTATATAACCCATGTCTAGGCCAAAGGAAAATAAATGAAAATCGCGTTGCTCACGGAATGAACTGAAAACGGTGCTGAAAAACTAATCTGAAAAGCGGGCCTGAAAACGGATGTGTGCGGCCAAGCTTATGGTGAAAGTAATTTTTTAATCGGTCTAGATGATTTTGAGTTTATTCGTTACAAACACACAATAATACAAATGTAACCTTTTTAATATCTATCAGTGTTGACGTGGTTTTGAATTTGTTTTCTTCCCAATGAATCCAGCTCAATGGATCAGTACTAAATATCACAAAAAATGGCCACACATTTGATGCAAATTTGAGTGGCAAGCTCAGTTATGTGTCACGCTCTCATCGATCATCGTTCTAACTAAACCGTAAAATAAAACAAACTTTTGTAAAGTTATTGGCGATAGCTATTAGATTTAAACGAAAATGCGACCTAAGTTATTTTCATATTTCGCGAAATTCAATCTATTTAGAAGATGGCCCAGCGCTACTCTGCTATATTAAAAAGATATTGTAATCTATCTTCCAGTAACTGTAGCGTCTTCCATCATACGCCGCCGCCATATCGAGCTGAAGGTATAACGATCTAGACTGGATCCAAAAGTAAGTAAATTAAATCGTCTTATTGTTTATTATATTGCGAGTTTTCAAATAAAATAAAATATTCATTTAATTTTGTATAAGTACTATAATTTGCATGCATTTGAAACTTCTAAGCAATATAAGATTTAGATTTAGCATGCAGCAACTTCTAAGTATGAATATATTGCAATATCATAAACATGAACAATATTCTATTTAATGTAATTTATGATTGGTTTATTCTAATATCTAAATATGAAAATAAATAAATAGACAATTTACGAGAAGAAAATTCATGAAATGGAACCGAAATTTAATTTAATAGGTTTTAATATATATATATTCCTTCTAACGTCTGCTCTTGGCTTGGTTACTTGATAATCGGACACAATTTATGCAATAACAAGAAATGAAAGGGACTTTCTTTGTAGTATTAATTTAACGTCAGAATTGCTTTTATCAGAATCATGATCAAAGTTAAGAATATAATGTTACTAAGATTTTCGTAGAATTTACGTGCGGAGTTCTAATAAATTTATTTTCTTAGGGATGATGGCCATCACCATGGGACTTCACTGACTGCTTAACATTAGGCAGCATGGAGTCAATTTGTTCGGCAGAAAAAATAAAAAGAACTTTGTATGTTTGACATGCATCGCATGCTTTCTCAAAGCTAGTTGTTGTAGCAATTAATTATATATGTATTTTGTAATAGCCTTAGCTTTAAGCTAGCCACGTGATAAGTAGCCCCATAAGAACTATGCTGTTTATCACACTCATCGCATTTGATTTTTATATACTAATACAGAATGCCCGCGGCTACACCCGCACATTATTTTTTAATGCAGCTCTTAAACTTTCTGCTTGGTTTCTTGAGAATTTCGGAAAATCCCTTCTTAGTGCATCCAGCCCAATTTCAGCTTCATGCGCCTAATATTTTTGGCTATGGCTTGTCTGTCAGTCAGTCAGTAACGCAAGAATTTTATATTTATCAATATTTTTTACTGGCCAACACATTTTACAAAGTGTTCTTTAAGTACTAGCTTTCGCACCCGACTTTAACGGTGTAGGCCGCAACACTGATATTTTATGTATAGAAACTTTATCCCCGTTTCCCGGTAGATTTTAGAACTCGTTTTTTGGATGGACTTTTCTTGCAACATCATTTTGGGATAGCGGCTGAACGTAATACAACACGTATTGCGTTATAATATCTCGCAGGCGCTTAACGCCAGCTTAGCCGTTCGCAATATTACCAAATATGGTCATGTTCACTAGCCAAAGGCAGTTGTGAGTCATAGGCCTATATCTATATAAGATGGGTGCGCGATCTAAGTCGATCACTTGCCCTACACACCGTCTCGCTGATGGTTGTAGTAACTACAACTACAATCCTACTTCTCTTTCTACTGTCCCGCTGGGGGTAAGCATATTCTAGTTGTCTGTGTGCCTATACGTTTTGTCTGTAGTATCTGTGTCTCCTAAGCATAACAGCCGATCTAGGGACCGCCTGTTCCTGACCGGTTGTTGTGTATTCTCTATGCTGTTTCCAGTTCTTCCTACGGGCTCACTGCACCTGTCTTCTCTCTATGGGCTACAAGCCACGAGCTGCTGGCGCCGTGCCGCTACTAGCCAGCTGCCACCCAAGCCTCCGTTCCTGCCTACGAGCTCCTACAGCCAGGCCACGGACGCCTGAGCCTGACCGCTCGGCCCACATCGGCTGTACCGCCTGAGACCCCGCTCAGCCTGAACCTCGACAACAGAGCTGCCTGCGCAGCGCACCTTGGCCAGCTCATCGGCGACCCTACGAGCAGCTACCCTGCGAGCGTCGGAGAGTAGCAGGAGTCTACGCTCCAGCCCTCAGGCCAGTGCTTACCTAGTTCGGTCATACTTTATGTAAGCGGTAGTGAGACATAATAAAGAACCTATTCAGCCTAGCAATGTTTCTCTCGAACCCCGACATCCTACCTGAGATCCTCCATCTCAGTGGCGCCCAACTCTATTTGTCTCACTTCCAATTACTGCAGTTGTTCTTGTTTAGGAGGTCAGTCTTTGTAAACGAGGAGGTGCAGACATCAGCGAACCGGTACGTACTATTTAACTTGTGTATATCTGTGTTTTGCTGTCTATCTTTAATTTCTATTCTTGTATAAAAGGCAAAGATAAAGAAATATTTATTTTTCGCTACACACAAGTTTTTATCTAGGTACACATAAATACACGAAAATGTGAAAAAAAAACAAAATAAAATTGACAAATAACATAGAAATAAGTAAAGAAAACAAAAATAATAAACAAAAAAGAAAACAAGAAAAATACATAACAAAAAAAAATAGGCAGGATAGAAGTAGTAAAGATATTTGCGTGCAGCCAAAAAAAGGACCTGATTCGACATTATGCTAGGCAAAAGCCTGGCGCCGATTTTCAATCAGGCCCTCTTGTGACTCACGCATGTGATATCAGATACTATAATAATATAATTATAATAACAATAAACATAAGCATAGAAATTGTTATAGATAGACTAAATAAATAACTATGTAACGTATTTAAATCATAATTGAAAAAAGAAAATTGTACTTATACATATACATAAATATTTAATAAATTATGGACTTATAAAACGTTAAATATATTAGGCACCGAAGGCGAAGGCACAGTGCGCGCGCTGTTATAGGGTCCTCATCAGAAGGTGTTTTAAAAAAATGATTTTTAAAATGCTTGAATATAAATGTCTTTATTTAACGTAATAACTATGATTACAAGGAGAGGACCCTTAAGCAACCGCACCGCGCGAGAGTGAAAATCCGACTGACTATCGTTAGTGAGCTCTTAGCTCTACAGACTGAAATGCTGAGTAAGACGGTTCTGTTAGTCAGAACCGTCATCGTATACGTCATCATATTAGGGTTCAGCAGAGGGTTATAACACCTCCCCCTTAAGTGTGAACTTCGGGGATGATAACCGAAGTTAACATTTAAAATGAAGTCCTCAGAGTTGGAGCAGGTATTTCTTGTATGGACTGTTCCAGCTCTACAGAACCCGATCTAGGTTTGGTAGATTCGCGGAAACCATATTTGCGTAGGTTGCTACCGGGCTTACAAAAGCATAATATAAATTTATAAACTAGGTAAATTATAAGAGTACAAATGATTATATTTATAGCCACAGAATAATGTGTCCCATATTCAATTAAATGTGGTGTTTCTTGGATTCTCTCATCTTTTGATAGGAGTTCAGTAGACAATTTGTCTATGTAGTGTAGGTCATTTAAATCAATATTTTCTAGATGTATAGGGGACAGATTATTTGTTATATTTCTAATTTTAGTAATATTACAACAATTACTAGTTATCAGATTAAATTCTGGTAGTTTTATTGGTGAAGTAACATTTATAACGTTATGATATTTCGGTACTAATATCGTGCCTTTACAATATATGACACAATTATCTGGCACGTCAATTATTCCGATACCTGAGATATTAATCTCTTGTATTTGGTTTGAATTTTGACAGTCTAGCGATAGCTTAACTGTCTCTGATTGCACATAAAGATATTTGTTATTGGCTAATGACTTAAAGGTATTTAGATTTCCATATATAGATTTACTGTTACATTGTTTAGGGATATTCACCATTGATTTTGACATAAGTTAACTTTCACAATTGGGTTTTGAATCTGTTTTGTAAATTAGTGGAATGTCACACAAGAATTCTATAAGACTTATAGACTTACAGTCGTCTAGTGAATCTAAGTTACAATATGTCGATTTGTCCTTGGTTATAGCAATGTACTTATTGTTAGGTAAAATAAAACTGAAAATATCTGTTTGATTTACATGAGGTGTTGGTAAGGCAATATTATTATATAACATGTATTCTTGGTTGGACGTTAAAGGAACACGTAAAAGAAATACAAGTTTTCCATTAAAATAATAGCATAATAAAGTAGAGATTTTTACAATAGTGTGGACTAAACTTAAGTCTAAATGTACAGGTAAGCTTAGTTCGTCTGCGAGGTGCCTAACGTTATCGCTCAATTCCCGGTACAAGAGAGTGGGCGACATGATAGCTGGGTGCAAGATGTTTTGACTACAAAGTAATATCGCATTTGTTATTTCTTCGAGTTGGAATGATAGGGTGACCATATATGTTTCTAAAAAATTTAGGACAAAGTCCATGTTCAATCGTAAGTCTAAATTGTTTGTAATTGCTGTCAAATTTTGGATATTAGTTGAAAGTTGTTCAATAGCGTTACTAAGTCTAATTTCATTGTGCTTTATCCTTTTAAGAGAATTGTTATAAGCCATTATTACAGAATTTGTGATAAGGATGTTATCTTTTACTAAGGATAATAATTTGTTTTGATTGCCTTGTATTGACTCAATTGCCTGATCATATTTTTAGGCATCGTTCTCATCTAATGTGCCAAACACTTGTTTGAGCACAGTACCTATTCCACCGATCCAAGCTCGTTTGGATCTATTGTCAATTAGGTGGGCAATTGAACTATATAGTTTAACAATATTTTGTTGTTGGACTTCTATTGGCGCTATTACATTAAGGCATTCCAAATGTTCTACAATTTGGGTTTGTTTACATAGGTTTGTAAATGTTTCTAGTGAATAATTTATGTTTTCTATGTGTGTTTTGAAATGAGATATTTCCATCGGCATAATGACATTTAGCACGCCTTTGGTAATTTTTAATTTTCCTATGTAATCGAAATACATCCCGGGACTCGTAATTATCGGTCGGACATAGCTATCGGGTGTCCGAGCTTCTGCAGTAGTGCTGTAAGTATATTATATTATTATTTATCTCTATAGTACAATGTAGAATACATTTATATTTATCATATGTATTTAATGACTAACACCTATTTTCTATGCTTACATAATATTAATACTATTATTAAATCTGTTTAATGTTTAATATTTATATTATATGATTATTATATCTAAAGGTATACGTATTAATTCTAAGTATATAATTATTATCTACTTCTTATATCAAAGAATAATTAGTTTTATGTTACAGGTTGCTGCCGACCTCAGCGAGCTTTATCTCGTCGTAATGGTGTCGGACATGCCGTCTGTTTATCAATAATGATAGGGTGTTATTACCGTGGACTTTAACCACTTTATATGGGCCTTTCCAAAGCGGTGATAAGGCTTTGCGGAGCCTTAGGTGGTTCTTTAGGTAGACGTAATCACCTATTTTATATTGTATAGGACGAGTACGTGTATCGTAATGATTTTTAGAGGATAATTTAGACTGGCGTATATATTCTAATGCCTTTTCTCGGGAGAATTTTATTCGGTTTTGCAACATCCGTACATAGTCGGGATATGTAGCACCCAACTGTTCATCGTATATTGTATTTGGAATGAATGGTTTATTACCGAACATCAATTCATATGGGGTATAGTGCGTCGTGGAGTGTACTGTCGTGTTATAGGTAAGCATCGCCGTATAAACGTACCGAGGCCAATTGGTTTGGCTCTCGTCGACGAAGGATTTTAAGTACTCCTTGAGTGTCGAGTGGCTTCTCTCGAGGGCACCCTGGGTTTGAGGATGGTAAGGTGTGGACCATAACTGTTTAATTTTTTAAAAGTCGCATGTCTTTTTAAATAGTTCCGATGTAAAGTTAGTACCTTGATCAGATAGGATCATTTTTGGGATACCGAACACAGATATAAAGTGTAACAAGCATTCGCTTGTTTCTTCAGCTGTTACACCGCGAAGGGGGTAAGCAGAGGAAAATTTAGAGAAGTCGTCTTGGAGTGTTAGAATGAATCTTAGTTTTGCAGCACCCGATTCCGGAAGGGGGCCAACTATATCTAGCGCAATGCGTTCACATGGCTTAGTGGACGTACTCGTTATCTGCATAGGTGCACGATTCACTTGTCTTAGGGCTTTGTTCTCTTGGCATTGCTTGCATTTTTTAACGTATGATTCTACTTCACTGCGCATACCTTTCCAATAATAGAGGTCTTTCAGTCTATTATACATCCGGTTAAACCTAAATGTCCGGCTAAAGGTATATTATGGTTGTCGAATAGGATCTTCTTCACCTCTGAAGGTGTGGGATATATAATGTTATTATGGTAGATGTTTATTTGTATATTAGTATTTTGGAATAGATAATTCAGGATATTATAAATCCTAATAAAACTATGTTTCTCGAAGGGGTTGCGAAAGTCGGGTATGCTTATTTGTTCAACGTCTTGGGATATTATTAATTCGTTTCGTATTGATTTAAGAGAGTTGTAAATTTCTTCGTAGGATGTTTGGTCGAAGTGATGCACTTTTATATATAGTAAGTAGTAGGTTTTACCTCTTGAAGGGATTTTAGAGAATGTATATAGTTGTTTCTCTAGGTTTAAGATAGCCTCTCGATTCTCTACGTTTCCTAATATTTCGTCTAAGTAAGGGTTCGATTCATCGAGGTCGATTGACGTGGGGACTATAATGGTTTTACATGGGGTTTTCAGTAGGCTTTCGTTGAATTCAACAATCTTTGTATTGAAGATTTTATTTTTGTCAGATATTTGTTTTAAGAAAGTAGAATAATCTTCAGTAATAGGGTCGAGGATGGAGTTGAGATCTGTTTGTGGCTTTGTTGAAGTCTCAGTCTGGAGGGGATTTCCAGGAGCATAAGGGTGTGCTGGATTTTCGGGTACCACAGAGATGCCGGCTTGTGGGCCTTCTGGAGATTGAATGTTATCGAGATCAGGGGAACGACATTCTAATAGTATGTTAGGGTCTATTTCGTCGGACGGGAATGAGGCAGGTGACGTAATCAGATCGAATAGGTCCCTGTCTAGGCCATCTGGCTCCCTAAGAGATTCTTCTAACTGTTCAGCAGTGATACAAGGATTACCGTTCTTGGGGTTAAGCTCCAGGATATCGTTGGTGGTTGGTTGCACGGGGTTGACCGGAAACCTGGATAGGGCGTCCGCGTTTGCGTTAATCTTTCCCTTTTTATATTGAATATTGTATTCAAATTCTTCGAGTTTCAGTCGCCAACGAATAAGGCGAGATCCGGGATCCTTACAATTAAATAGCCACTGTAGGGGCTTATGATCAGTGAGGATAGTAAAACGGCGACCGTATAGGTAAGGGCGGAAGGTTTTAGTACCAAAAACTATTGCTAGGCACTCTTTCTATGTAGTACTATAGTTGCATTCCGCCTTATTCAGTGTACGGGAAGCGTATGCTATTGGGCGGTCATGTCCCACAGGACCTTGTGACAGGATGGCTGATATGGCGTAATTAGAAGCGTCACAAGTCAATAGGAAGGGTTGGTTGAAGTCAGGATAAGCTAGGATAGGTGCTTCGACCAGTTTAGTTTTCAGAGCTTCGAAATTAAGTTGCTGTTCGTTTGTCCAATGAAATGGAACATCCTTTTTTAGGAGTGAGGTAAGGGATTTAGCAAACTTCGAGAAGTCTGGGATGAAGCGCCTGTAATACGACACTAGGCCTAAGAAAGATTTAATATCCTTTGGGGATTTAGGGACCGGATAGTGTGTTACGGCCTTGACTTTGTCGGGATTAGGTTTTACACCGTGTTGGGTGATGATATGGCCTAAGTAGGTAACTTCCTTTCGGAGGAATTCACATTTTTCCGGTTGGAGTTTTAAATTAAACTGTCTGAGTCTTTCAAAGACATCTTTGAGGTTTTGGATGGCAGTCTTTAGGTCAAACGCATACAGGACGATGTCATCCAAGTAAACAAAGCTTCTTGAACCTTGAAGGCCTGTGAGACAAGTATTCATCAGTTTCTGAAATGTGGCTGGAGCGTTCTTTAACCCGAATGGCATTCTGTTAAATTGAAAGTGTCCTTGTGGGACTGAAAACGCGGTTTTCGTTGCGTCTTCGGGTGCTATTTTCAGCTGATGAAAACCTGATGATAGGTCAAGGGTCGTAAAGTATTGACTCTTTCCTAATTGGTCAAGAATTTCAGTAATCTGCGGGATAGGGTAGACTTCTCCGATTGTAATATCATTCAGTTTGCGGTAATCGATTACTATGCGCCATTTCTTTTGTCCTGACGCGTCCGCTTTTTTAGGGACTATCCAAATGGGAGAGGACCAAGGGGATGATGAAGGGGATATAATATTTTGGTCCAGCATTTTATCTATTTGGGATGCTACTTCTTGTTTGTGGCATTCTGGAAAGCGGTACGATTTGGTATGTATTGGAGTGTTGCTACTAGTTTAAATTTCGTGTTGGATAGCGGGTGAAAAGGATGAAGGTTCGTCTGGGAGATGGAAAATGTCGGAATAGTCCGAGCATAGGTTAAAGAGGGCGTCACTTTCCTCTTGGTTCAAGTGAGAGGTTCTTAATAAGTCAAGGACTTGGGTTGTACGTTCAGTGACGTTTTGAGTGTAAGGAGAGGATTGTACGGGGTATGAACCCACTGGATCTATTTTCAGTTTAAGATTTTGTTTAATCGATATCGGTTCACTGGAGGTATTAATCACGGATATGTTGATCCTTTTGTTTTCCTTTACCCTCACTAGGCAGTTGGCTACGAGTAGAGTGTCGGAAAGATGTTGGTCTAATACTACACCTTCCTTGACCTCCGGATTTGAGACTGTGCACTCAATCACGGTTTCGGTACGTGGAGGTATGACGTAGCACGGGTCAAAGAAGTGGATTTTAATTTGGTTCTTGTTTATTTTTAGAACGTCACGGCTATAATCAATGTTACAGCCATGTGTGGTCAGGAAATCGTTTCCGATGATGCCGTCATAAGGCAGATGGATGTCCTTGATGACATGAAATTTATGATTTATCAACTTCTTGTCAGAGATTTTGAATTTCAACATAAAATGACCCATGGTTTGGGTGGTTTCCTCACCTGGATCAATACCCTTAATACTGATATCTGATGATCAGATTCAGTTGTGTATGTACACTGGATTGTTTCAGTAAACAAATGGCGGAGCCTGAGTCTACTAAAAGCGTTAGAGGGACATCTGACACAGTCGATTCTACCAACACGTGGGGTAATAATCTTTTAGAAGTGTCGATGTTGACTTCATAGATTTCACTAAGATCAGACATCGTTAAGGGTCTGGTAATTTTGGGATTGAGGTTGCCGTTTTGGGGCTGGTTACCCTGATGTATAACCTCTTTGGATGTTACTAATGATTTAGTAATTTTAGGGTTGAGGTTGCCGTTTTGGGGCTGGTTACCCTGATGTATAACCTCTTTGGGTGTTACTAATGGTTTAGTAAGATTGGAATTGAACATTTTTACGTTCTTAGGATTGGTGCCGGCTTTAACCCAGCGTCCTGAGCGGCACGAGTGCAGGACGTTTAATGGTTTAAATTTTCGTCTTCGGGGTCACATTCCGATTCACCCGAATCATCACAGTCGTTATCGACAAAGTTCACTTGTGGGGGTTTAGAACTCGAAGAAGGTCCGGCAGATTTGCTAGAACCTTCGGATTGTTGGGAAGCTTGATAGCGTTTATTCGCGGCTTGTCGTCTTTGACAATTGTTTATCTCGTGACCTACTTCTTTACAGTATCTACACACGAGGTTGGAATTACCTTTATTAGTATTAGTAGAGCTCGGTTGAGAAATCGGTTTCTGTTGGAACTTGGGTTTATTGGTAGGGTTTTGAATAGGGGGTTTAGGTTTGAACCGGTTTGGGCCACTCTGTTTGTCCTGTTGCGATTGCGTGTTATTATTATTGCTACGCTTGTAGAGGGTTTCCTGGATACGTTCCTCCGAGATAGCCAAATTGACGGCTTCATTAAATGTTTTAGGTGATCTGCACCTAATGATATTTGATATACGGGGATGTAGTCCCATAAGGAAATGATGGAGAGTAAGGTCCTCCATAGCTGCAGTGCGACCTGGAATTTCTTTGGCCTTGTGGCCGGAGAGTGAGATTTCGGTAAGTAAATGGGACAAGCAAGTTTCCATCCTTAGTGCGAATTGCCCTACGTTTTCGTTAGAGGCTTGTTTGCTTTCCTGGAGGTCTGTCAATAAATGTGTATAATGCTTCCTTTCGGAAAACTGGGTTTTTAAGAATTCTTTGAGCTGTTCCCAGGATGCGAATTCTTTAATGGAACAGGCGGTCTCAGCCTTGCCTGTTAATTGACATAAGATGTATTTGAACAAAATAGGCTTTTGAGATTCTGAAGCTAAGTCGTAAGCATTATTGCAATTTGTTATGAATTTTAGCAAAATATTAAGTTCCATTTCGACTGTTCGTCTCGTAGTTTTTGGTGATAAAATAGGAGATTTCGGTTCTAAATTCTCAAGATTCGGGATGTCAATGTTAAGTTTGGCGTCTTCAATTTTAGGCACCTTAGGCATAATATGAGCACAGGATACAAATATAAAACATGCAATGTATTAAAACTTCTAACACAATAGAGTTCGCAGTTCACGATAGTAAAAGTTAGGTTTGACTCACAGGAACACGTAGGCGGCGATAAGAATTATTTCTCGGAACGCCGGCATAATGGCGCCACACGGAGATGCCACACACTATGATTTCTGGGTTTCACAAATCACTTTTAGCACTATGATGTTGAACACAAAAGCTTTCTTTCACAGGATGTGTTAATAACACTAGGTACGCAAAACACTCGCGGGTCACGGATGTCGTATTTTCGCAGAACGAAGGATTGGGTGTTGGACAGCCACCCAGGATGACGACTAGGAGTACTCGCAGCTTTCACGTAGACCGTTTACAGGATGCTCGCGGAACAAGATCAGGCGTCACGCGGGTAAGTACAATTCACAGGGTTTGCAGGACGGATTCACCGGTTACGGATGAACACCAAGGCACTCGCGGAACAAGGTCGGGCGTCACGCGGGTAAGTACAATTCACAGGGTTTGCAGGACGGGTTCACCGGTTACGGATGTACACAAAGGTATGTTTAAATAAAACTTAATTAGTTTTAATTTTTGGATTTCGCAGGATACGGCGAGTCTTTTCACTTTCGTTTTGAACTATAATGGTTTGCGCGAATTGGCACTGGGGATGCCGTATCCCACCGCTGCCACCTAATGTTATAGGGTCCTCATCAGAAGGTGTTTTAAAAAAATGATTTTTAAAATGCTTGAATATAAATGTATTTATTTAACGTAATAACTATGATTACAAGGAGAGGACCCTTAAGCAACCGCACCGCGCGAGAGTGAAAATCCGACTGACTATCGTTAGTGAGCTCTTAGCTCTACAGACTGAAATGCTGAGTAAGACGGTTCTGTTAGTCAGAACCGTCATCGTATACGTCATCATATTAGGGTTCAGCAGAGGGTTATAACAGCGCGATGATCTATCGGCGCCAGAAGGGCGGGGTGGCGGCGGGAGGCGCGAGGCGTGTTGTAAACAAAGCCTACGTCACCCGCGAGTCGCCGCATCACCACCGGCGAAGCTGTTTGTACCGTTCCCAAAGAATGGGGCGAACTCGCATTACATACGCCGAGCGTCCAGTAATTTCACACGGTGCCATTATATATAAGTATATATTATGAATGTTATGCTAGCAGTTATACAGTAACGTCAGTGAGAAAGAAAACTAACAGCAAACTATGGTAAGTGCAGGTACAGTGCGATGTATAATATGATAATATAACTGAAGATTCTTACAAATACTTTTACTTCTTGTGATTATGACATTTCAGATTCACACGGAAAAAGGACCAGTTCGAGTGATATAGGAAGTCAAGGCAATAGAATACGGTATTTATACAACAACAACACAAGCTCGAGTGCCAGGCGGCCGCCCTACTAAAGGTAAGATGAAATGCTCATCATATCTTATACTAATATATAAAGCTGAAGAGTTTGTTTGTTTGTTTGGTTGAACGCGCTAATCTCAGGAACCACCGGTCCGACTTGAAAAATTCTTTCAGAGTTAGATTGCCCATTTATCGAGGAGGAAGGCTATAGGCTACATAACATCACGCTATGAGCGACGGGAGCAGAGCAGTAGCCTTAAATAACGCGGGTGTGACCGCGGGCATCGTCCAGTGTTGTGTATACATCTATTAAGGTTACCTACAGACAGCAAGACTTTAGAGCGGAAAGATATGCATTACTAAAGTAATTGATTTGTTTCAGGTTTAATCTACGGTTTGATCGCACAGCGTATGCTCAGGCTAACCGTTAATAACATCAATGACGCCTACAACAGAATACGAACCTTATAGACATGGAATAATGCTGCTAACCTTAACAGTAAGTTGTAAACAATCAATTACAATAATAGCTATGACTAGGTACACAATCATACGATACATTCATAATAATTAGGAACTTAAATTTAGTATAGGTAAAAAAATTGTTTTGTAATTTTAATCAAATCAAGACATTTGTCAAAAATAAAATCGTATTAATAATAAAATAATTATATGGTTAAATAATAATAATGTCATAAGGTACTGAATAATTACAATAATAAGATTATGTACAGAATCATAAATGTCATTCCCGATTAAAATTAATATTATATAGCCTAAGTGAAAATAAAATTGTAATATGATTTATAGAAATCAAATGAATTGTTACGAACTATTATATATATTATAACAGTCGCAATTATATTAATTATAAAATTATTTTAATATACTAAATAGGTGATAGTTAATGCTTATTACTTTGTAGCTGATTTTAATTTTAAATTAAGGAGGCGTTTATATTGATATAACCTAATTTATGCTGCTCTTCCATAAGAAACTTTTTCAATTTTTTCCTGAATGAGTGTAATGATGTGAGATTTCGCAATGGAGGGGGGATATTATTCCAACATTTCGAAGCAGCATAGCGAAAGCTGCCTCTAAATGCCTCTGTGCGATGTAGACCAATAGATAATTGTTTAGAGCACTGTCTGTTTCGTTCATTGCTATTTGCTACCCACTACAGTTTGTTATACAAATATTGCGGTTGTTTTAACTTAATTACACCAAACATAAGACAAGCCAAATGCAGTTTTCTACGTGATTTCATTTATAAAATCGAGTTCTTATTCAAATATGGCGTTACATGACATCTAAATGGCACTGAAAAACAGAAGCGAGCGCATGCATTCTGCACCCTCTGTATCTGTCTCTCTGTACGCGCTAAGAGTCTAGGACCATACACGGCATCCACATAATTTAATTTACTTAGTATCAGGGAGTCAACTAGCTGAACCCGTAATTCTTCCGAAAGATAGGGACGCATTTTATATAACAATCTTAGCCTGTAAAAACAGTTCTGTACCGCATCACATATATGCTTCTCAAATCGAAGGTCCGAATCCACTATTAGTCCAAGATTCCGGGCCTCAGACACTCGCTCTATTGGGCTCCCTCTTAGATGAAGGCTAGCTGGCGAATGCAACAAACTCAAATTCTTTTTGGTGCCGAATACCATGTATTTCGTCTTTGATGGATTCAACAACAAGCAGTTACTCTCGGACCATGTGACCAGTCGCTCAAGGTCTTCATTCAAATCTTGTATAGCCTTTCCGAAATCACCGACCTTAAAGGACAAATAAACCTGCACATCATCCGCATAAATATGATAGTTACAGTTTTTAATTGACTGCTTGATGTCCGCACAGTACAAGCTGAAAAGGGTCGGTCCTAAAATTGAGCCCTGCGGCACACCTCTCGTTAGAGAGGCAAGTGACGAGGTCATAGTGGCTCCTCCACCAAGTATTCAGCTCCACGAATTGCATTCTATTACTCAGGTAGCTATGGAACCACATTAGTGTGCTGTTGTCGAATCCATAAAAGCGCAGCTTAGATATTAGTCAATTTACGTTTATGGCATCAAACGCGCGGGAGTAGTCCAACAGAACCAAAATAGTACACATTCCCTTATCCTGGGCAGCCAGAATGTTATCGGTAACATCCAAAAGGGCCGTCGTAGTGCCTCGAAATCGTCTAAAACCGGACTGCAGTGTAGGCAAGATACTGTTCTTTTCCAAGAACTCGGTAAGCTGCCGGCTGACAACCTTCTCCAAGACCTTAGACAGACATGGCAAAATGCTTATAGGCCGCAAGTCATGTACGCTAGTTGGGTTCGGTATTTTAGGTATCGGTCTAACACTAGCTATCTTCCATATATCAGGCACTGTAGATGTCATAATTGAGCGATTAATTATTTCTGTTATAGCTTGTAGTGTGTGTGCTAACGTCATTTTAATCATTAACAAATTAATTCTATCGAATCCCTCAGCGTTTGACTTGAGACCATGTATAATACGAGAGACGACATCTTGGTCTACAGTTGCCAAACTAAATGTTGCGTCACAGAATCTATGATATTCATGAAAAGTTAGATAAGAAATGTTAGTGTTTGTATTACCAGGCACAGTCAAGAAAGTACTATTTATTGTTTCTGGATCATTAAAATGCGGAGGAATATCAGCCACCTTTTTGGGCGGTAATATAGTATTTTTTAAGGTTTTCCATAAAATTTTTGGATTTTTAATTTGAATATTAATATTATATTTATAGTACGCAACTTTTTCATGAAATAACGCGGCAGTAACTGTAGACTTTAACTGCTTATAGTAATTTTTACTGGTTTCTGTCTTAAGTCGCCGAAATTTAGTCAACGCATCGTCCCTACGCCTCATCATTAGTCTGATCGTGTCAGTTACCCATGGGTAAGAATGACTCCTCACAGCGCAAACACTTACAGGAGCGTGGATATCAAAAACCATAATTAGCCATTCATTCAAAGCACTCACCATATCATTCACATTGTCCAGTCCAGATATAAGATCCCATCGTATTTTATCCAAATGACCAATTAAAGTTTCACTGCAAATGTTTGAAAATGGACGTCCCCTATACATCTGCGGTAGAAGTTTGTGCTTCCTAATACTAAGCTCGCAACTTATAAAAGAATGGCTGTTAATTAACTTAAATGGTTCGATCCTAACATATCTCGCACTTAGGTCCGTGTACACCAGATCAATTAAAGTCTCACTGTCCTCGGTAAAGTGTGTAGGTGACGACACAAGCTGAGCGAGACCTACGCAGCCAAAAAATTCGTTAATCTTCTTGGCTTTAGTGTCATTACTATTTTGAATGTTAACATTAAAGTCTCCCAATAAAATGAAGTGATTGCAGTGTCCTAAGGCACTTAACGTAAGACTGATAGCATCGATAAATAAATCTAAATTTAGCCACGGAGGACGATAAGCCGTGCCGATTGCGATTTTCTTTCCGTGCAACGTAAGTGTAAGCCACATCTGTTCCACGGAATCGAACCTGGGATCGCCTGTACCCGTCCACGTACGCGCACTAATGCCGTATTTTATGTAGAATCCTACGCCACCGCCGCGACCGCCGCGAACATTCGCTGGCCGCGGAGTGTTCCGGAAGCCATATCCTGACAATATAGGCCCCCGTGCCTCTTCTCCTCGTCTCAGTCATGTTTCATTTATTGCTAAAATGTCGACCGGATCACGTTCAACCATTGCCACAAAGTCCTCGTGGTTCGTACCAAGAGAACCCGCGTTCAGCAATCCAATTCTTAGGTATTTATTAGTGACTGCCATTATAATTACATATTTCATTGCACCGCACTACATACAGTAAAAGATCAGCCGTGCTATTGCATACTATAAATAAATATCCATCGCTAGCATCGTCAATTGAAAAACTTATTGAATGAAGAAGCCAACACAACGCATAAATGTACATACCGCTTTGTAATCTGTTTGTAATATCTGTGTTTATTATAATTATTAAGTTTAAGGAGTAAATAAATGTGTAAGAAGTAATATGTAAATATGTTATATAAAGGATATAATAATTAGCAATATATAGTAATACTGGATCAATTATCTTAATATATAAAATCCTTGCGTTACTGACTGACTGACAGGCACGCTACAGCCGAAACTATTGGGCGCAGGCAGATGAAATTCGGCATGTATGCTCCTTGAGGACCGTAGGGGTGCACTAAGAAGGGATTTCCCGAAATTCCCACGGGATCGTCCAAAACGGGTAAATTAAAAAAAAATTGCAGGCGAAGCTGCTGGCGTCCTCTAGTGTAACTATAATCGGAAAGATTTTTATGTGTAATGATAGTATGATTGCAATATTGGTCAATAAAGAAACGAATAATTTCATAGACATTATAAGATAAAAATTTAAATAATAATAAAAACAAATTATGTAAGTACCCTGTGTAAACTATAATCAAACTTGTCATTAGGCAAAAAAATTGTTTATATCGTTATCACTAAATATACGATATGTAGGCGCCCCATCTTCTCTGTTGTCGAACACCTTCCCATCCCTCGACCACACATATCTCCACTGCCGACGGCGTTCAGCCTCAAAAGCCCGGCGAAACAGCTGATGATTAGCGTGAGTCAGGCGTTCGTTTACATAAATGCGACGTTGCGAGCCCGTCACACCGATGTCCGTTGTTGTAAGTACTCGCCGCACGCGTGCCGCCTTTAGTAAGGTGTCGCGAGTTGCGCGTCGCGCTAGGCGTACAGCAAGCACTCGCGGCCGCTGCGCAGATGAATCGGCAGAGGGATCAGCCGTCTCAACCTTATTTCAAAGCGCGGACCCAATGCGCTCAACGTGCACGATGTCTTGGTCCTGTATATCGACGCCCAGCTTTGTTGCCATCAGCTTGATAACGTGAACGGCACACCTTTTGCTCGGGTAGCCCCGCCACAAGAACATCATTGAGCAACAATTGTTGGTCCCTGTCGTTCAATTCACGTCGCAGCATGGCAACAGTCTCCTCAAGATGCTCGTTAGTTGAGGTCCTTTCCTCTAACGCCTGTTCTATAGCCGTGACTCTCGACTCCACAGTAGCGACCTGATTTAAGCATTTGCTTATCGTGCTCTTAAAGTCTGCTATCTCGTCTCGGTACTGGCGGACTTCGTTCCTTATGGCAGACATCTCTTCTCTAAGCGCCCTAAGCTCATGTACCAAATCTCCGCTGTGTTGTAAGTGACATGAGTGTTCACCTTGGGCGTTTAGCATTTTTATAGGCGTGGCAAAGTTGTCCTCTCTAGGCAATGTAGAATTGATGGGCGAACTGCAACCAGTACATGTCCAGCTGCCGACTGCGGTATCGGATGCTGGAACACAAGCGCGATGAAAGATGGATGGGCATTTAGTACATCGCATACTGTCGTTCAGGGTCTTAGCAGAAATTATTTTGCCGCAAGCCCCGCACTTGACCATGATTGTTGATCGCACAGTCTCCGTAAAGCGCAAGGATTTATTGTTTACAGTTCAACGCAGCGACTAGCCAACGCAAGAGTACAGATCAATACTGTCTTAATAGTTCCTACAAAAACTCACAGATGTCACTGTTCTAAACAAAACTTTTAAGGCTGTGTATAAGGCTGTATGCTGAAATGTCGGTGTTCGCAACTTGTCAATTACAACCACTGATCACCACACTATGTAACAGTCACAGTATATATACGTAAGATTGTTTGTAGTGTAATTTAGTGTTTTTTTCTATAGATGCTAGGGTAGAATCACTGTCACTCAATGTTATAAATATTAAAGTACTAAGTTTATTTAATTTAATGCTTATTATGTCACTGTATAATACTAGTAATTGTTTATTGTACACTATACTGTAAGTTTACGAATAAATTAGTCCTCAAAGCACTGTGTTTATATTTTTAAAACTGACAATCACCGTAAGCAAACAGCTGATATCAACGTCCGTGACGTCACTCAACTATTATGTGTTATCTTACTATTACCTAATTCAAACAACTACCGATTCTCTACGTAACTGTTCGCAATTTGAAATAACCGTTTTTGTTTTTGCAAGTCACTTATCTATTGTCTACATTTTTACACCGAATCGTCGTAGTTTCTTTGTAAAGCAGAACGATTGCACACGGAGGGCTGTAATATACTTACGTTCTTTTCTATCATACTTATTTTATATCATCATGAGCACTAACCCCATTAAGTACTTCCTACTTAATAAAAATGAATTGGCCTACGAGGTCGCTATTCGCGGAGAGGAGCCGGCTACCTCTGTTTTAGGTTTACGGAAGCAGCTACCTAAACTACTTGAGCTGATTCCGAATGACGAAATCCTAGAGTTAGGCCTAGACATAGCAGACGACTTCAAGGGAGCTAGCCTGTCAGTTGCCGATTTAGATTCGCGAATCTCTTCCCTTAAGGAACTATACGACCACAACTTGGCGAAGCGAACTACGGCTTTGCACAACCAGGTCTACCACAGATTGGGCAGATTAGACAAATCCGAACCTAAATACGGCAAGAAAATATCCGACCTGACTGAACGCTTTCGGATGCTGTCGGCACAGCTATCTAAGATAGAACACTCGAATGTTCCGTCGGCGGAAGTCGGCGTCACGATGACTTGCACGGATTCAACCCCTGCACAGGCAGCGTCGACTCCGGTAACTGTCCACTGTGAGCATTTGAGGGTTGGCGAACTATCGAAACTCAAATTCGACGGAACTGGCTGCGTTCGCGAATTTCTACAACGCGTGACGGAATTTAGGACGGTTAGAAATCTACCTGGCAATAGATTATTCGATTACGCGTCCGAAATTTTTACGGGTAATGCGTTACACTGGTTTCGCGGTGTTAAATATTCCATTTCTACATGGGACGAACTAGCTAGTAAGCTCACAGCTGATTTTACACCGTACGACTATGATTATAAACTTTTAGCCGAGATTCGTAATCGTACTCAAGGGCAAACTGAGGGTATAATGATCTATTTATCAATTATGTTCCAACTTTTTGCGCGATTGTCACCGAACACGGTACTAACCGAACATGAAAAATTAAATATATTGCTTCACAATATTAGACCGTGTTCTTCTACAGTACTAGCTTCATGTACTACGGCTATAGATACTATATACACTCTAAAAACACTATATCTAAACTATGAGAGGTTCCAGTGTTTAAGTGCACAATTTCACGAACCTAGTTATCCTACGTCTAACACAGTAGCACCTGATTTAGCTTACATAAATAAAAAGGACACGCACGGTCACTATAATAATTCACAGTACTATAAACCGTCTAAACTAAAAAACTACGCTTCTGTCGCATCTATAAATGTCGAACCGAACGATACACCTGTGCCTAATCTACAACACTATAATGTCAACATGATATCTAAATCAGCTGTTCCTAAAAAAAAAACTAATAAGAGGTGTGTGTTTTGCCTGCGAAGCCGTTCAACTGATCACTCACTAGGGACGTGCAAGCGAGAACGTTATCCGATGTCGACTGTGTGGCTCAACTGGCTCAATTTTGACAACTTTAGAGGAGGAAGAAAAAACATGTTTGCATCATATATACAACATGTCGTATGTTAAAAAAAAATACGTAGTTAATAATTTTTTTCATTGCACATGTATTTAAAAACAAAAGTTACATTATATGCTTCCTTCCAATATAAAATCGAGATAGGACGATATAAATCAACACAAGAACAAACATAGGACATTTTACTTGGAACATTATGGGCGATCCCAACAAGATTGTCAGTCCACCTTCCAGGAGGCCTAGCTCTGCTATGACGTCCGATGCGTGGCCGCCACTCCAGAACCTTTCTGCTCCAACGGCCATCGGTTCTTCTGGCTATGTACCCTACCACTGCCACTTCAGCCTGACTATTCGGAGAACTATGTCGGTGACTTTGGTTTGCTTGCGGATCTCCTCATTTCTGATTCATTCCTCATTTGTGACGACACTGGCTACACACACTGGTCAAGACTTTCGTCTTGAGACACTACGTGATATCGGACGTGAAGATATCTATAGTAGCAGGTAGGACATGGACGTTATACATGATTTTCGTCTTGTTCGACCTACTTGTTGGGAGACTCTACAGACGCCACCGAGCATTGTGCCGAGGTCTTCCATGGTCTCAACCTCTCTGGTGAGTGATACAGTAGTTGCCATTGATGTTGATACCGAGTCTTTCCCAGTCCAGAAGCTTGAAGACTTCTTCAAGCGCAGCGGTGAATAGTTTTGGAGATATAACATCTCCCTGCCTCATCCCTCGCGGTAGTCGAATAGGTTTCGAGCTCCGGTCCTGGAGGCGGATTGACATGGTGGTGTTACGAACAAACGCTTCAGCACTTCGACGTATCGATAGTCGATCTGGCACCGTTGGAGAGACTGCAGCACTGCCCAGGTTTTGATAGAATCGAAGGCTTTCTCATAGTCTACAAACGCCAAGCATAGAGGCTGGTTATACTTTTTGGGCTTCTATATGTGTTCAGTATGTGGTCTATAGTACTATTAGCCTTTTCGGAAATTGGCTTGTTCGGAAGACTGGAAGTCGTGTAGCTTGCAAGCGAGACGATTCGTGATGAACCTTGAAAACAGCTTATAGATGTGGCTCAGAAATGAGATGGGCCTGTAAATCTTTAAAAGGATTTTGTCGAACTTTATGAAGAACAGCACAACCACACTTCTGTGCCACACTTTTGGCGTTTTACTCTCGTGTATGACGGAATTAAAAAGGTTACGAAGCATTTCAAAAGCGGGTATACCGCCAGCTTTTAAAAGCTCTGTCATAATTTTGTCATCACCCGGTGCCTTGTTGTTTATGAGCTGTTTTAGGGCCACACTAATCTCGTGCATGCTGTCGTCCGGGATGTCTTCGGTATGGTGTCGGGTCAATCTAGCTCTAGGGTCGCGTGTGGTCGCGGGGTCGTTTATAACTTTCCATAGAACCATTCGATCTCCTTCAAGAACTGAGGTCTGGATGACACAACACTGCCATCCTCCGTCTTTAGCTTTGTAAGCTGATTTTAATCGATAGACAGATCTCTCTGGAATACATTTGAGCCTTTGTTCCGCTCGATCGCCTCATGAACACATTTGATGTTGTACCGGCGGATATCGCGGGTCAGAGACTTAGATATCTGTCTATTGAGGCGCCGATATTTTGGCATGTCGCAGCCAATATCAAGACGGATAAATCATTTGAAATCACAAATAGCTTCCATTATTATTTATGCTCTATCGAATCCAACCAAGCAATTGGCTAGTAAGTTATGAGGCGGGTAGAGTAAGAAGATAGTCCTGCAATCTCTAAGCAGCAAGCCTGTGTGACTCGATGGGCTAGAGCATCAAGTCGTAAATGCTGATAACTAAAGGGGGTAAAAGGTGTGAGCCTTTTATCCCCGAAGGGGTAGGCAGAAGTGTATTACACACCCACTTTTCGCCAGTTATATTTCGGTCTCAATGTAATAGGGGGCGAGCCCATTGCCATCTACTGGGCACATTATCAAATGCGGCTAACACTTGAATAATGCGTCAATAACAACTTATAGCAGAATCGTGCAACTTAAAAGCATGTATTTCATCGTAAGTATGTATTGAATAACCTAATGAAAGGTATTTTCGCTTGATGTTATGCTCAGTTCAATTCAACCAAGAAGTACTATCACTGAATAATTCCAATCTGCCAAAAGTTTGAACGGCAATCAACGGCAATGCATAATGTGCTATCTCGATTTACAAATTATTAACGTAGAAATCTTAAATATTAATAATAAATGTATAACAAAACCTACCATTTTAGCTTCTAGAAGTCCTCAATAATATCCCTTTATAACTTAGGGCACCGAAACCTAATGAATCCACATAAAACAGTTGTTTGTTTTAAGAGTGCGCGAAATCGCGTTCACGTCTATACATTTTTGGCGAGATAGCATAAAATGCTCGCAGTCACTGCGCGTTGCAGTTAGTACAAGTTGAAAAAAGCGAATTCTGGCGCTAAATTGAAATGTATTTAAGTTAGGATTTCTTCCAACGATGTGGAGTATTAAATGGTATAAATTGGCATTAAAAAGTGAAATCTGCAAAAAAATTAGATAGGACGTGTTGCCAGTTCACAGTCGATATGTTTTAAGTGTAGCTTTAGGGATGTCACGTTCGTAAATTGTCCTAACTGTAAAAATAAATCTTTTTCAAAAAACTAATTTACTCGGATCGTAGTTCGTCAAATAAGATGACAAACCCTACCGTTTGTACATCTTCTAAACCTAAATATTTTGACAAAGAAGACTGGAAAAATTGGCTGAACACTCTAAAAGTGTATTTTTCCAGTTACTCTGTGGCTGCGATCCGTGATCAAAAACCTAATACTGATTTTCGACCCTATGTTAATGTAACCATTAAGAATTTACCCCTTACTGGGTTACTTGACTCAGGTTCTGCCGTAACTATATTGGGCAATAATTCTCATATAAAAATTATTTCTCAAACTAATCTCCCTTTGAATAAGTGTGACAACCCTACTATATTTTTTCGATCGGCGGGTGGTCATCGTTTGACACCGATCGGCTATATCAACCTACCCACCACTTTTGAAAATAAAACTTATAACTTAAAAGCGTACGTAATTCCAGAAGTCACTAGTTCGTTAATTTTAGGTATTGACTTCTGGAAAAGATTTAAATTGTTACCAAATTATATTTACTCTGTCTCTTTAACTAATAATGACCCTTGTAGTAATTCCTTACCTAATAAACCTAATGCTGCCTTACAATCCTACAATGACTATCAAAAACGTTTAGCGGATAAGATGATTAAGCAATTCGAATGTATATCTTCTGAGAAGAAAGGCCTTGGACGTACCCATTTAGTCGAGCATCGTATTGATACAGGTGACTCACCGCCAATACGTCAGCGATACTATCGTCTGCCGCCAGAAAAATTGCGTGTTATTATTGAGGAACTAGACGAGATGCTTAAACTCGGAGTCGTAGAACCGTGTGAAAGCCCATGGTCTTCGCCTATCCTATTAACGCCTAAGAAAGATGGTAAATTAAGGTTTTGTTTAGACAGCCGAAAACTAAACTCGGTTACACGTAAGGATGCGTACAAACTACCGTATGTTTCCGAAATCCTAGATAACCTAAAAAATGCTAGATTCCTAAGTAGTATTGATCTATCTAAATCTTTTTGGCAGACGCCTATTCGGAGTAGCGATCGGGACAAGACCGCGTTCTACGTACCTACCCGCGGAACATTCCGATTTGTTACTATGCCGTTCGGCTTAACTAATGCGCCGGCTACGCAACAAAGATTGGTCGATCAATTATTTACAAATAGTCCAGAGTTCGAAAACGCGGTGTTCGTATTCTTAGACGATATTTGTATTATAGGAAAAGATTTTGATCATCACATTCAGCTGTTATCTAAAGTATACGCGAAACTAAAATCAGCTAACTTAACTATTAATTTAGAAAAGTCACATTTCTTTAGAAACGAATTAAAATACTTGGGTTACGTAGTCAATTCTAAAGGACTTCACGTAGATCCTAGTAAGGTGGAAGCAATAATGAACTATCCTGTACCTACAAATAAAAAGGAGGTAAAACGGTTTTTGGGTACTGCGTCTTGGTACCGTGGATTTATACCTAATTTTAGTTCAATTGCAGGGCCTCTAAATAAACTTACTTCTACCAGTAAAAAGGCTGCTCCTTTTGTGTGGTCGGAGGAAGCTACTACTCATTTATTAAACTCAAACATCTGTTATCTACCACGCCTATTCTATCTTGTCCGGACTATAACAAACCGTTCGAAGTGCACACGGATGCTAGCTACTATGGCGTAGGGGCTTTACTCACACAAACTACTGACGGTGTGGAGTATCCTATAGCTTATATGAGCAAATCCTTGTCTACACAGGAACGTAATACGGGAGGCGCTAGCTGTTTTAGTCGCGGTAGAACATTGGCGATGTTACTTAGATAACGGTTTGAAATTCACTGTCTACACAGATCACTCAGCCTTAAAATGGTTTTTAAATTTAAGTAACCCTACGGGTCGCTTAGCGAGATGGGGGTGCGCCTGTCTTCTTTTATAATTGATGTGAAACATCGCCGCGGCGCGGATAACGTCATACCCAACGCACTATCGCGGGCAAGTGCCGTGTCGGCTATTGATACTAACACTGATAATGATAATACCGTAACCTCGGATCAGTGGTATACTACTATCTACAATGGCTGTAAAAACTCACCTACATCTTTTCCTAATTATTCAATCAAAAATGATAAATTGTATAGATATATGGTATCGAAATGTACACTGCGTAAAGTATTCGATTGGAAAGAGGTCCTACATACCTCGGATAGAACTACCGCCATTAAAGAATACCATTCGGAACTCGCTGCGGGTCATTTAGGTATTTTTAAAACCTATAAACGTTTAGCGCAGCGTTATTATTGGCCTGGTATGCACGCTGACATTATTAAGTTTATATCTTCGTGTGATACTTGTGTCGCACGTAAACACAAAAACAATGGTACTTTATATACACACACATACAACTTACGTCGTAAACCGGCTGGGTTTAACGTGGGTGATACTGTGTGGAAAATAACCTACGACAAATCATTTGGCAAAAAACTAGCTCCTAAGTTTGCCAAGTGTACTATTATTGCTAAAAAGTCACCACTATTATACGAATTAGCGGATTCGTCGGGTAAATCTATTGGCAGTTGGCACATTAAAGATTTAAAACTAATTAACTACACTGATTCCTAACCTAACTAGATTCTTTCATTGTACCTACCTGCAGTTTGAGTTTCATAGTCACTATCTACTTAGCACTGTCTACAGAAGTTCGGAGGACTTAGTTAGACGGATTTTTCTTGTCTAGACACGAAAAATCCTGCTGTACAGAGCGGGGTATTGTAACGTAATACTACACGTATTGCGTTATAATATCTCGCAGGCGCTTAACGCCAGCTTAGCCGTTCGCAATATTACCAAATATGGTCATGTTCACTAGCCAAAGGCAGTTGTGAGTCATAGGCCTATATCTATATAAGATGGGTGCGCGATCTAAGTCTATCACTTGCCCTACACACCGTCTCGCTGATGGTTGTAGTAACTACAACTACAATCCTACTTCTCTTTCTACTGTCCCGCTGGGGGTAAGCATATTCTAGTTGTCTGTGTGCCTATACGTTCTGTCTGTAGTATCTGTGTCTCCTAAGCATAACAGCCGATCTAGGGACCGCCTGTTCCTGACCGGTTGTTGTGTATTCTCTATGCTGTTTCCAGTTCTTCCTACGGGCTCACTGCACCTGTCTTCTCTCTACGGGCTACAAGCCACGAGCTGCTGGCGCCGTGCCGCTACTAGCCAGCTGCCACCCAAGCCTCCGTTCCTGCCTACGAGCTTCTACAGCCAGGCCACGGACGCCTGAGCCTGACCGCTCGGCCCACATCGGCTGCACCGCCTGAGACCCCGCTCAGCCTGAACCTCGACCACAGAGCTGCCTGCGCAGCGCACCTTGGCCAGCTCATCGGCGACCCTACGAGCAGCTACCCTGCGAGCGTCGGAGAGCAGCAGGAGTTTACGCTCCAGCCCTCAGGCCAGTGCTTACCTAGTTCGGTCATACTTTATGTAAGCGGTAGTGAGACATAATAAAGAACCTGTTCAGCCTAGCAGTGTTTCTCTCGAACCCCGACATCCTACCTGAGATCCTCCGTCTCACGGCTAGGTATTGCTTAGTATTTAGCTTGTACCTACTGTCTAAAATATGTACCTACTTATAAGTGTTGAATAGGAAGTCAAGCTTTTTACATCATACTAAATCAAGGTAGTAGAGCCTTGCTGATTTCAGCATGAATGGGCCGGCTCGACCGGGGACGTACTACCCTCTCACAGAAAATCGACGTAAAGTAACAGTACCTAAACTGTTGCGTTTCGTTCGGTGAGTGAGAGTGCCGGAGGCCCTATCCCCTATTCCTCCCTCATCCCACTCCTCATCCTATCCCTTTTCCCAACCCGAAGTGGCGGCAACGCACTTGTGACTCCTGTGGTGTTGCTTGTGTCCATGGGCGGCGGTAATTGCTTACCATCAGGCGATCCGTCTGCTCGTTTGCCGCTTATTACCATAAAAAAAATAAAAAATAAAAATAGAATCGTGTATAAGTAGTTGTATTTAGGTACCACAATATGTATACTAAGTATTCAAATTCGTCAAGTGCATATACAATTGAAGCATATTTAATAAAGGAAGTTTACTTATTTAGTTTTATTTCAATTCCGGCTGCAGTATAGGCCGTTTTAAGAAAGTTTATGTTAGGTTGACTTCGCTATAAATTAAAGTGTGAAATTTCCCACTGACATCCGAATACTTCCTATACTTGGGTTCGTATAGTATGAACTGCTTCCGTTATGTACAGTGAACGTTATAAATATGTGACGACGATAAGGACACAGGCCATAAGGTTCGCGATGTCGGCATTTCCCCACGTCGTGTCAGCTTTATAGATAAGGTTAGATTATGATTGTGTTATGTTGACATGACCCTCGAGTTGCCGACTCTGCACACCTACCGAACTTTGCCCGGGACTTAAAACAGGCTTTGAAAAATAATGTCGCAAATAAAAAAAGACAAATAACAGTCGTGTATTGGCTACACGTTTCATATCAATATTTTGTTGTGAGATAACCAACTTCTTTCCTCCTGTTAATATAATCACTAAGCTTCTGCGGTTCGGTACTGGTCGGTAATAGCGATTAGTTAAAAACGAGGGTGGATTCACGCCTTCGCTTTCGGCCCCTAGTTAATTTCTTAGTTGATTTCTACGACACCCATGGGATTCCCTTCACCGCAATTCACACGGTTATCATTGAATACACAACGATTATATAGTGTACTAGCTGTTGCCGGCTGTTATTGTTGTTCATCGCGTTTGCTCCAAAATTTGTGGATTTTCAAACTTCCAACAACTATTTTCCTCTTTAGAAGAAAAATATTTTGTTAGTGAGTACCTGTGCTAAAAAGGAACCTATTGTCTAAGTTTTATGTTTCTAACTTCTGTGGTGTGGGATAGTCTGCGAGGAAACGTCACTCAGAACCAATCACTTTGTAATAATAATACCTAGTACCTATGATTATGATGATAGATACGAGCAATGGCAGAGATACTAGTATAGTATTAAATAATCTGTGGCACGCATATCATTATTGATTCATTTGTCACGGATGACGTAATTTATATACTTAGGTCCTTAATTTTTGTGACATCTGATAAGATAGATATGCAATCAAGTCCATTTGAGTGTATTACCTATATGACTTTATAACAATTCGGCCTTCCTAGTAAATTCAATGTTGACAAGTTCATTTGATTTCTTTTTAGTATCGGTGTCAATAATCAATAGTTATTAAATAATTTAATTTAAGTGACGAAAGTGTGAAGCTAAAACAGCTAAAATAGGTAACTTTCGACAATAGAATAATACCCTTATTCCATGGTTCATGAGGATTTTTAGGGTTCCGTACTTCGAAATGAAAAAAGGGAACCCTTATAGGATCACTTTGTTGTCCGTCCGTCTGTCAAGACCCCTTTTCTCATAAACGCGTGGAGATATTAAACTGATATTTATATCAAGTAGTCAAATCTACTGTCCCTTAAAGCTGTGAAAAAATCAAACTTCTAAGCCAACGCAATAAAAAACTACAGCCGTTTATGCTGCAAATTTACGCAAATATTCGAAACTCAAAACCTACAGAGTACTTCCGGTGAACTTAGAATCTTGAAATTTGGTACGAAGCAATGACTTATATCATGCATAAAGGAAAAATTGCCAAAACCGTAAATTTTTAGTTACCTCATATCATAAAAATATTTTTAATAATTTTAAAGTTATTACCATTTTCTTATGAACGCGTATAGGTATTAAATTGAAATTCATATCAAATACTCAGGTCTATAATAGCTACAAGCTGTAACAAAATCAAACTTCTATGTCAACGCAATAAAAAGAAACCGCCGCTTATTTTTTCGCAACTAATCGCAAGGGAATCAAAACCTACAGGGTACTTCCCGTGAACTCAGAATCTTGAAATTTGGTACGAAGCAATGTCTTACAGCACAAATAAAGGGAAAATTGCAAAAACCGTACATTTTTTGTTACATCATATAAAAAAATATTTGTATTAATTTTAAAGTTACTACCCCTTTCCTCATGAACGCATAAAGTTACTAAATTGAAATTCATATAAAATACTTGGGTCTGTTATACCTATAAGCTGTAACAAAATCAAACATCTATCACAACGCAATCAAAAGAAACAGCAATTTTATTATATTTTCAAACTTGCAACTACTGGTAAGAGAATCAAAACTTACAGGGTACTTCCCGTAAACTTAGATTCTTGAAATTTGGTATAAACCAACGTCTTATAGCACAGATAAAGGAAAAATTGCGAAAACCGTAAATTTTTAGTTACATCATATAATAAAAAAAATAAACTTACTAGCCCTTTCCTTATGAACGCGTACAGGTATTAAATTGAAATTCATAACAAATTCTCAAGTTTATAATATCTTTCAGCTGTAAAGAAATGAAACTTCTATGCCAACAAAATCAAAAGATACAGCTGTTTATGCCGCAAATTCTCGGATTTTTTTTTAACTCACAAGGGAATCAAAACCCACAGGGTACTTTTCGTGAACTTAGAATCTTAAAATTTGGTACGAGGCAATTTCTTATAGGACAGATCAAGGAAAATTTTCCAAAAATATAAATTTTTAGTTACATCATATAATAAAGGTTTAAATTTTTTAAAGTAACTTACTCTTTCCTCATGAACGCGTAGAGTTATTAAATTGAAATTCATATCAAATACTCAGGTCTATAACACCTTTAAGCTGTAATAAAATGAAACTTCTATGTCACATAATCAACAGAAACAGCAATTTAAGCATATTTTCAAACTCGCAACTACTCGCAAGGGAATCAAAACCTACAGAGTACTTCCCGTGAACTCAGAATCTTGAAATTTGGCACGAAGCAAACTCTTATAGCACAGATAAAGGACACAGAAAATTGCTTAAAAAAGTTATTAAAAATATAATTAAAATATTTTTAATAATTTTAAAGGTGCTACCCCCTTCCTCATGAACCGGTAGGGGTATAAAATTGAAATTCATATCAAATGCTCAAGTCAAAACTAAAGGGTATTTCCAGTCGATCTAGAATCTTTTTGTTTTTTTTTCGCTGTGGAAATGCGTTTACGCACGTATGTGGGACTCGACATACTTCAACGCCATTTTGGGCGCTAGCATTCTACCCTGACACCCCGGCGGATAGCCTGAAGACCACAACCTCCTTGGCGGCGGATGAAGGTGTTGGGCTCCGCCGCCAAAACACCCAGCGGCCGCAGAGGATAGGGAGAACGGCAACCTGGCAATACCGCATCTCCTCTTCCTCTGCGGCTCCACCGCGACGCAACAAGTGGTGTGCCCCCATTTGGTCGCGGGAGATAGATAGGGATAGCGCGCGGCAACGCAACACCGACAGGCCTCTCCTCCCGCGACCGCGCCCGACCGCGAGGGACAGACAGAACTGTCCACCGCATCCGCACCTTTGGACGCATCCTCCGCAGGCCCCCTCCAAGCCCACGCGAATCGTCCACTCCCGGGATCTCTCTTAGCTTCACTGCGAGTGTCCAAGCCACGGTTACTAAGCCCCCCACCACGACAAGATGGAGATACAACGTTGGCTTCTAGAATCTTGAAATTAGGCATAAAGCAACGTTATAGCACATAGGAAAAATTTTTAAAACCCAAATTTTTTTTCTTACATCACTTAAATTTTTAAATAATTATAATTATATACCTACAGGTTTGTACGGAACCCTCGGTGCGCGAGTCCGACTCGCACTTGACCGGTTTTTTTTTTTTAATAAAGAATAAAGAGAAGCTGTCAGGAGCCTCAGGATATAACCTGAGGATAATTAAATATTTTTTATAAAGTTGGTTCAACTAGTCTAAAAGTAGCTTATATTTACAAAGGCCGTCGACTCTTTAGCTTTACAATTGCCACTGCAGTACATAACCCCGGTGTAAGAAATAAGCTCACCGCAGATTGCTTCAGATTTGATGCAGGGTTGCTAACAAAGGCTCTCGCTGCCACTTTGTCGTCTAATCCTTAGTGAACAATAATGGATTTTCTTACATAAAATAATGAACTAGCTGCATACCTTATTATTATACTATACAAGTATATATATTATAATATGTGTTTATGAAGCAAATTACCTATAGCATTATCTTATATCATATGTTTATGAAACATGTTGTTAAAATAATCGTAAGGATAAATGTCTTAGCTTTGCACCATTTCATGGAAGATAGACATCTGTTTTATCTTTCAACAAGAGCCATATATGTATATCTGTGTATCACGTCACCATTTTAATACAAATTAACATAATTATTAACCAGTTTATCAATTTCGTAACAAAAAGACAGAACCGAGATTGTTGAAATCTAATGTAATGATAAATCATTGCTAACTATTTACTTGGTAATCATAGTTGGGACTGGATAATTCCGAGGCGACCGACAACAAAGGAAAGAAAGAGAACAAAATAACGACATGAGTACACCGATAATAGTGCAAATAACTATATTATCAGTTATGAGCCTCCAGCCACAGGACCAACGAGCACTTTGCCCCAAACGGTACACGTTATATCCTATTTCTTAATCGAATACCAAACTAAGATAAGCACAGATCAAATCAAGGGATTGCTAGTTACACTTATAACTGTGACCCTTGTTTTAATTTCCATACTTATGAATAAACAATTTGGGATCAGTGGCAATGCCAAGGACAAAAAGCCGCATAACACATTCAGCACCTATCTATGAAGGGTTGTGTTAAATTATTCCGAGATGATTTCACGCGCTTTAGCGAAATAATTCTATTTACTGAACATCAGTTCTGTTAAACTTATTAGTTAGGTATTAATATTATATGTATGTATTGTGTACGAGGATGTACCTAAACACGAGAAAATAATAACTGTACCTTGAATTTATCTTTAGTATGCTACATATTTTTGTTATATACATATGACATGTTTCCATGTATAATTTTTATGTACCTATGTCCATATTTACAAAAAGAATATGTATATGAAAGTTTATCCATTCTGGTACCCATAGTACAAGCTCTGCTTAGTTTGAGACTAGACGGTGTTGTGGTAGAAGATTATTATTATTATATAAAACCTATAGCATTTAACCTGGACCGCTAGTTGGCCCTTGTCGAATTTGGTTTATTAATTATTTTTCTTCAGGTTCTAGCTTGCCCACTGGCACTGGCACTGGCCACTGGCAACTTTACGGGGCACTCCCCGTAAAGTTAATCAGAATCAGGTCAGTTATTTTGCCGTGACGGCATCAAAGACAGACAGACATCTTTAGTTCCTATACCTATATATGGTATATGGATGTGAACGTTCTAAGTTGTTATATATTTTAGTTTTTATTTATTTTGTGTTGTACATCCGATGAGAAAAACACTTATGATAAAACCTGCGTCAATTAGTTGCGTTGCGTTATTTGTCTAAAGAGCCCGCGTGTAAAATAGAGACTCAGTGTGGACATAAATATCGTTTTCAAAAGCGAAATATTCGTGTCGAGTTCTAGGTATTCCGTATTACATCCGTATTAGGTACCTACCTATATGTTTTTGTCGGCTGTCCCACATTTCAGTTTATGTTCGGTCAATATCCGAATCCTGCTGGTTGGACAAAGATTAAGATTAATTACTAAGGTACGGTCATAGTTCGTACTAATCTGCAGAAAAAGCTCCTCATATATTTTGTACGTTCCGACAGAAACGCAAGTAAAAGGCTCGTTAATATTACTGGGAACGGTTATTATCTGTATTCTTTTTAAATTGATCGTTTGGCTTAATTGGGCACAGATATCTGTAATAGAAAGTATAAGGCTTATAACATAATAATATGTCCTTCGGGATAAGATCCTCGGTTTCCAGATCACAGAGTCCTCTGATCTGTACTTTATCCGATATAAAACTGTAACTATAAATAACGTAGTTTTGTGAGTAGGATAGGATTTTAAGTTCGAGCGGCATTCGAGAATTATGCTGGGAGGCATCTCAAGCATCTCAATATCTGCAAGCGTCTACAGCTGTAGACGCTTGCTTGCAAGCTTTACTATCACCCAGTCCAGACGGAGTATCTTCCCTTTGGAGTTAAATCAAACATTCCTCCACACCTTCTATAAACAAAATAAATAAAACAAAATCGTTTTGAAAAGCAATATTTTCCAAAGATATGAAAAATGATCCTCCATTTGAATAAGATTGCACGCCGCATTGGACGATTGTTTCTAAGGATACGGCAGCAAATTCGGGTCAACAAATCACAGTATGTCGCATCTGTTCGCAAGCCGCTGAGGTGAGAAATTCAAACGCACAAACTATGTGAAGACAGATATTGCGACGTGCCGTCACGTTGCGATTATGGAAGCGTATTCATAACACAATGAAATTGTCCGAGGGACATTTCGATGGACTGATCTTACTACTATTATAAATACGAAAGTTTGTGAAGATGGACGAATGGCAGTATGGATGTATTATTCAGTGCATTTTAGGTTTGGATGTTTGTATTTGACTGCCTCGTTGGTCTCACGGCATAAATGTGCGCGTGGGATTAGGAGGTCTTGGGTTCGATTCCCGGGTCGGGCAAAGTGTTATTGGGTTTTCCCGTTAGGAAATTCTCAGTAGCAGCACGGAGTCTGGTAATGTGCCCAGTACGGCAATAGGCTCGCCCCCTATTACTTGGGACCTAAAAATTCATGGCGACGTGTGGGCATAATATAACACCTCTGCCTACCCGTTTGGGCATACAGGCGTGAATCTATAAAAACAAATGTTTGTATTTATTTCACGCAAGACCTAATCTACGGATTTTTATGAAACCTTGTAGTGATATAGAATATGAATAGCACAAAGACTTGTCGTGATAACCGGGGCCCAGATGGGCAAAGCCATGGCTGTAGTCTAATTAGTAATCTAGTCCCTTTAGTAGAACTCAAAACTCGATCATTTATTTGCTTTGTATGTTGTAGACTTAGGTGATATATAATATAATCATGGAGTTATTGTGGACCATGTCGGGTACAGCATAGTCAGACGGGAGGAAAAGGCCTCTGCTTGATTATTTATTATATCTTCTCGAAGTATTACTCTAATACAATAATAATGTACTACTAATCTAATAACTGGGCTCTTCGTCAAAAACTCGAAGAGCATAAGCCATTCGAGACTGTAACGAGAAACAAATATTTACCAATAATATAATTATTATAAGGTACTGTCTTTCACTAAACTTTACACACGAATTATCTTCTCTCAAAGAATACCTATCAAGATATCTTTTCTAGAGCGTACTTAAATATAACACTTTAATAACTTTTAAATCCAATTTCCACGAACTGAAATGTTTCATATCTATTTTTAGAAGCAACTGGTGGACAGTTTGGTATTATCCAGGCTGAACTACTGTGATGCTGTCTATGGGCCATGTTTATTATCACGTACTGCTCGGCTTACACAGCGCATACAAAATGCCTGTGCAAGATTTTGTGTAAATATCCCAAAGCGCAGCCATGTCACACCATTTTTGAATGAACTGAATATTCTAAACATGACAGCCAGAAGAAGGCTACACCTTGCATCTCTACTCTTTGGAGTAATTCAAACAAAAACACCTAAATACCTGTATGACAAGTTGTGCTGGAGAGATACTCAGACCAAGTATATGGTGAGGTTAGTCAGTAATCCACTATCCATGCCCAAGCACAGGACTGCTGCCTTCAGAGGTAGTTTCAAATATGCTGCAACCCACTGCTGGAATGATCTTCCACCACCAATCCGCAGCCTTAAATCCAAAAATAGCTTTGCTTTACATCTAAAAAAACATTTGCTAGAAACACAAAAAGCTAATTAACTATATTTTGCTTCATGTATACATAATATTATATTTATATAAAGTACACTTGTAATTTATACATTTATTAAATAAAATACCTTAATCTATCTACACTATATTAATTGTATATTCACTATCTTCTATTAGTCTCATTACACTTGATGGCTATATGCAATACTCAAATACCAACTCACCTTATTGGATATGGCCGTCAGGTGTTGGTTCAGATCTCAAATTCCTGTGTTGTAGCAGCATAATTATATAGTTTATCTAAACGTGGGTTTGAAGGTTGCGTTGTTTACTGGCATAATGGTCGTCGGTTGTCTTCTGGTCCTATGGCAGAACAGTTTTATTGTAATTATTAGGCACTCTATTTACTTCAAGAGTAACTGAATATCAATGCATATTATAAAATACAATTACTTACCTACCGTTAAATGATGTATTTGGTCATATTTAATTTCTACAATCAGGGTGCAGACAAGCCGCAAAATGTAGTCCTAATCCTAAGTACCTAGGTACATATAGCACACTGACGCTTACTATTTAATAAAATTACACTATTACACGTAGGGTTCCACTTTTGACACCACATTTGACTCATTTTATTTAAATTTATTTATTATATTATATATATTCGTACATTTTACACAACGATGTAATATATTTTAGTCTACTTAAATAGACACTCCGGCGCCGACGCCAATAAAATGGATTGCGCAGAATACCAGTGTTGCGGCTTAATAACCGCAACGTATACTGAGCGTTGTCCATTTTCTGGCACTGATGAGACACACACTTCCACGTCTTATTTAAAACTTAATTTATAAATAAATTTAAATGATTATAGATTGTTCACTGTGTCACTGACAATAATTTATTATTGTATATCAGCACCGTTTCCGCTGTCTATCGATTCGTTCGATTGGTCGGCCGGGTACGCATAGGGTTGCCAGTGACCAGCAATAATATTCTACCAATTAATAATCAGTAGCTGTATAATCATATGTTACTTTTGTGTTTTTTTTTATTTTCTGTCATAATTTAGTTTAGTGCTTTAAGTTTGTAATATCTTATTTTAATTTTTTTTGTCTACTTTTTAAGTGTGTGCCATTGGTGACAGAAATAAATATTTATTTATTTTTTATTTTTTTATTATTTATTATTGATCTTATTTAAGTATACATTCAGGCAAATCTAAGTAATGTCTACACCCCCTGACAAATTCTAGCTTCGGTATTCAGGCTATGTAATGATTTTTCAGTCAGGACGTGTTATTTTATATACTTGGATGATTATGATTACGGTGCCTGCCTCTTTGTCTCGACATAAAGCACACAGTTTCAGAACTAAAGGCTCTATTAGTTATTTTATAATAATCATGAAATATTTTGCTAACTTTAAGCTTCATAAATAAAAGTGTAAAGCAGTTTGTTTCTTGTCAAAAGGAGCAAGAGGTTTTTGATATGACACTCACCCACCACACGATATTCCGTTGCGTGGGTAGGTAGTAGGTACTGCTACTTTACGTCGACATTCTGTTCTATGTGGAGGTGGTTTTAATGAAACCAGACGTACTCAAATGAAGTACTATAATTACTTTATAGAAAATCTCATTCTGTACAAACTTATATCTTTACTTTAACTTATAACTTATGTCTTATATTTCTTGGAATTTTACAGCTGTAGATAACTGCCATCTCAACATGATTGCTTACAGTAGTTACAATTATATGAAAGGTAGGCACTTGTTAACTTGTTATAAAATAAAAGCCCTTTTTGTCCTGTCTGTCTGTATTAACGCGATATACTCAAAACTACTGATTGTTGTACGGTTTTCACTAATAGATAATGTGATTCCTGAAGAAGGTTTAGGTGCTTAGTTGAGATATAATTTACACTAGATTTTGTCTACGTATAAAATATGAAATTAACTTTAAAATATGTAATTTCCTTTTACTTTGTAAACAGTTGCGTATTTATACCATAAAACCATCACTTGCTTTTAATATCTATACATCTATCCACATAAATAAAATTAGAGTGTCTGTTTGTAATATTAAAATAACCGCTTTTTACTAAACTGTTTGTTCTAACTAATCTCTGGAATGGCCGGACTGATGTTGACGGGACTGTCACTGGCGGATAGCTGATGTACCAAGGAGTAACTTAGGCTATAAACGGTAACGCGAAGTAGTTTCCTTAGGACGCGGGGGAAACCGCGGGAAACAGCTAGTCTATACATATACATATAAATAAAATTAGAGTGTTTGTTTGTAATATTAAAATAACCGCTTTTTCTAAATGCATATGGATGTATACACGGTACATATACCGAAATGACATTTTTTACAATTTTTGTCTGCCTGTCTGTTTGTTTTAGCTAATCTCTGGAACGGCTGAACCGATTTTGACGGGACGTGCACTGGCGGATAGCTGATGTACCAAGGAGTAACTCAGGCTATAAATTAACCGGGTACGCGAAGTAGTTCCCTCAGGACGCGGGTGAAACCGCAGGAAACAGCTAGTTCGTTAATATAATTGAATTGCTGTATAAACTATTGTGTAAATGAAACATATTTATTTTAGACAAACTTAATCTGATACTGTTTGTTGGAAGTATTTGGAGCCTCTTTTTAAGCAAACAAAGCCTTCTAGGCTTCTGTTCAAGAAATGACTATGTTACATGTCTTATAAATAAAAAAAATAAATGTAGGTAATTATGTTATTGATCGAATAAAATAACCATAAGTAGGTTTTATGAGATCTTTGAATCTAAGGCCCACTTGCGTAACGCTTGATTTAAGTCACTCCTTAATTTAAATTTGTTGAGCAGAATTAACAGCATAAAATAATTTAGTTAAACCAAATATTCTTCTGTGAGTTAAATATTTTATGAGGTCGGTAAAGTTTCTACGTTTTGTTTCATGGCATAATGACTTTTTGTTACGATTTTAACGATGTTATGCGTATGCTTTAGCATAAAACAAAACGCATTGTCGTCACCTAGCAACGAAATGACAATTGACAAATAACTAGAAACTTTTGAGCATTAACCCTAGAACCTTACAAGGGGTGCAGGTGCACCCCACACCGATTTGTTTTCTAAATATCTCAATTTATTTAATATCCACGCATTCGCCTGTCAGAGTATTTTAGTTTGGTGTCAACCTCTTGCGTTACGCCAATAACGTGACGAGAGCCGCGTCATGTGGTTGCCTGTAAAAGTGCTGTGGGGTACGCCAATACCCCAGTGTAGTAAAATCGTAAGTTACTTTATTTATTACGATTGATGGATTTGTATGTAATATGTTATTAAATTTGATTGTTTATTAAAACAATACTCTTATATGAATTAAATACTGATATTTTTAGATGTTATGAAGGTAAAATTCAATGAAGTTTATTTATTTTGTTTCTGATGGCTGTCAGAGGTTTGAATTACGAAGAAATAAACTCTATTCTAGACCACAAATCTGGCGAGGAAGAAATAGAAATTGGGACCAGTTGTAATTCCTGGGTTCTTTACAAATGTTCAAGATCAAATAATAAGCCAAATATAAAGTTTCAGCAGACAGTTTTGAAATTAGGTTTGGAACTGATACATGAACATTTGGAGGACCGTTACCGGATGCCATCTTAGTCTATTGCAGTGATCCTCAAAAAAGGACCAAATCCTACAAGCGCTGTAGCTCAAACTACATTTATTTTATTTTATTTTTTTATTTATTAAACTTCATACATACACTATAATGAATATGTATAGGCGGACTTAATGCCTAAGGCATTCTCTACCAGTCTACCTTTTGGGTGGTGCAGAGATTGAACAAAGTAGGTGTAAATTGAAGTTAGTATACGAAGAGAAGGACAATTCTTTATATTGAATAAAACTAATCAAGATATTATATAGGTATACATAAAGATAATATGCTAGAAATATATAAACATATAAATATTATTCATAAATAAGAATACACTATATACATACACACACACAAATATACATATACATAATATAAATATAATTATATATATATAGAAAAATATATAATAATAACTACAATTAAATAGAGATGTCAACTCTGTGATGATCCTACCAACTCGTTCTGCAGTAGTTGCCGCACTTTCAATTTGAATGTATGTCGGCTAGTAGCCATCCTGATTTCCAGAGGGAGGGCATTCCACAGAAGAATAGATTGCACAGGAAAAGAAGAATGAAGAAAATCAGAGTTATGTGTCGGACAGAGAAGAAGTAGATTGTTAGAAGAACGTAACGTTCTATCGTGGTTGGAATATAGATACTTAAAATAAGGGGTTAAATAGGTAGGTGGATTAGGACACATGAGGATAGAGTAAAGTGTTGTGAGGGCACGCATACTACGGCGTTGACGGATAGGTAACCATTTCAAACGGGAGCGATAAGTAGACACATGGTCATACTTGCGAAGATTAAAGACGAATCGAATGCAGTTATTGAGAAGACGGTCAAGTTTATTGAGAAGGTCCGCATTCAGGTCGAAATAACACACATCACCATAGTCGATTATGGGGAAAATTAGGGTATGCACAAGCATTGTCTTGGTCCTGGTCGGTAGAAAATTTTTCAGCCGATAAAGAGCACGCAGGGTACCGGTGACTTTTTGACTGACGTGAGTCACCTGAGCACGCCAATTTAGAGTAGAGTCTACATGTAGGCCCAGGTCCCTAACTACTGGACAATATTCGATAACTGATCCATTGAAAATGATCGGTGGTACTGCGGTCATATCAAGTCTACTCAAAATTCTTTGACTGCCCACAACTATTGCTTGACACTTACTGGGATTTACTGACAGACCGAAAGATTTAGACCAACTATGCAGATATTCAAGATCACTGTTCACACGAGCTACAGCAGAAGATATGTTCTCAATACTTGCTTGAGCGTAAAGCTGCAAGTCATCAGCATACAGATGATAGGCGCATTGAAGATTCTGGGTAAGGAGATTGATAAAAATTGAAAATAGAAGTGGGGAAAGAATACCGCCTTGTGGAACGCCAGATCCGATCTCACGCCAGTTTGACGAGGATTCCTCGACGCGAACCGACTGCTGACGTCCACGAAGATATGACGAGAACCATTCCAGAGCCTCGGAAGAGACCATAAGGTGGGAAAGGATAGCTAGCAGGATGTCGTGACTGACGACATTAAAGGCGTTAGATAAATCAACTAAAGCCAACACCGTGACTTTGGTGTCCTTTATGCCTGACCTAATGTCGCCAGTCACTTTAAGGAGAGTGGAAACAGTACTGTGGCCAGGTCTAAAGCCAGACTGCATGGGACTTAAAAAGATTATTAATATGAATATGGCGAGATAACTGCTTATGGACACTGGCCTCAAGTACTTTGGACAGAAAAGGAAGAACGGAAATAGGACGGAAGTGATTGGATAAGGAAGGATTCTGGATCTTGGGCAGAGGTAAGACAAAGGCTTTGCGCCATAAGTCAGGGAAAACACTGGAGTCAAGGGAAAAATTGATGATGTGCGTGAGCACAGGGATAAGGTGTTCAAGGATAGTCATGATCATGCGGCGACTGATCTGATCACAGCCCACCGCATTTGACTTTATGGAGCGGATAATCCTTTTGATCTCGTCCGGAGCTATAGGAGAAAAACTGAAACATTGGATGTTTGGTTGGGTCAAATTACCGAGGTAATCTATAGTGAGACACTTGGTTTGATGGTCAAGGAGAGTGGTTGTGGTGAAATGTTGATTTATATCATTCAAACCAAGTGTCCCCTGGAAATCAAAACGACGCTTCCGACCAATGCCTAGAGTTCCAAGGAACTTCCAAACATCAGCAGGGGATGGACAGGAGATATTTTCTTGAATATGTCGGCGTTTAGCGTTGCGTATCATCTGGTTACACCGATTCCTTGCAGCCTTATAAGCCGTCCAGGTGTCTTCACAACGGTCTCTCCTGTACTTGCGAAAAGCCCGGTCCCTGCGCCTCATCGCCATCCGGACACCTCTCGTTAGCCAAGGTGCTGGAGGACGTTTTAACTTTATTTTCTTTATTGGAGCATGTACGTCATATAAGCCAATGAGATTGTCATTGAAGGCTTTGACTTTGTCGTTTACTGTGGTAGCCTGGAACACATTGTCCCAGTTAAGTAAGGCAGCGTCCTGACACAGCTTTTCTACGTCCATACGACCAAAACAACGCCTCTGCACAACCTTAGGTGGGGATTTGGGTGGTTTCAGGATGTAGGAGAGGAAAATGAGGTCGTGATGAGAGAAAGCAGGAGCTATGTGTTGACCGTAGGAAGAGGCTAGGGTGGGATCAGAGGTTAGGATCAAGTCCAGCCAGGTGTCGTCACCTACCATGTTGTGATGTGCAACCTACCCGGTTGCAGAGGTAAGATGTGCAGACTGGCTGACTTAACAATGTCCAGGAGTTTGGAAGATCTTTGGGTGCAAGGGGATAGGAGATCGGTGTTAAAATCGCCCATGATGATATGATGTGAATACTCCGACCCTAAAGATTCCAGACTCATTTCGAGACTGGAGAAATAATTTACAGAAGGAGGACAGTATACGATACCTAGGACCAATTTGGACCCTTTAACGCAAACTTCGATAAAAATATACTCCGCAGTGGCAGTTGAGTTGGGAGAAGATGAAGACAGAATTTTATAGGGCAAATTACTGCGGAGATAAATAGCGACACCTCCCCCCCTCCGGTCGACTCGATCATTACGGATCAAGATAAAACCGGGGAGAGGGTAAGTGGTAGAAAGAAGATGCGGTTTAAGCCAACTCTCCGAAACCAGGATAGCATGAACATTAGCGTTAGTGAAAGCCACTAGCAAGTCGCTGTAATGGCTAGGTATGCTTTGTGCATTAATATGACATACATTAAAATTGCTGCAAGTAGTTTGATTGAAAGTTTTCCTCACTATGTCATCTAATGTATCAGTAAGAGAATGAAAACTCCCATCTAGCGTTACGTTATCAGAACTATCGGCAGAAAAGAAAGAATCATCATCAGAATTCGTAAAGTATTATAAATATTATTTATATATATTTATATATATATATAAAATATATATGAATAAACAAATAATATATGAATATAAATTAAAACAATAATAAATTAATAACAAAGAAAGAAAATATATACGTACTTATTTGGTGCAAATATTCTATCCCTGCACCACCCGCCAGCTGACACACAATATAGATGACCAAAAATAAGACAACAAACAAAACGCACAATTAGATACAAGTAATAATGAAACGTAATATATCAATGCAATTTCCGAACGCAACTTCAAATCAACATAACGTCAAAGTGACAATTTCTCATAACTGTTTTGACACTTGACAGTGGTTTTGACACTTATTTGTTTATAATGTTTTAGATTTACAAATAAAAATCCCTGCGATCTTCATATCTACCCCAAATGTAGACATTTAAGTCACAATACATTTTAATAAATATCAATCAAATTGAAATAAAAAAAAAAGTGATGAAGTGGTGGGTAAATTAACTAAAACTTTTGCTTATTGAAGTTATCAAGTTAATGTTTAGAAAAGTGTATGGCGAAACGTTATAGCGAACTACAGCGATAATACTAGAATAGTCAAATACTATTTACGTTGGCGAGAAATTGCTGCTGAAGTTCCGACGTCATTCTTGCTCGATGTTGAAGCACTGGGGTATTTCTCCATGAGAACGTTGAGCTGCTCCATGGTAGTCAGCATGTGACGGCTTCCATCTGCGGCTTTTACTATAATTACGCCATCCTGGGTCCAGCATCCTCTCATACTAAAATGTTGGCGTGCTTTGGAGAAGATTGATTGTCGAGTCTTTGTAAGGAACTCCTTAACTGCGATGGCTGAGCCTTTCAGCTTGGCTTTATTCTTCCAAACTGCGAAATCTGGATTCCACGGAAGTAAATCTCACAAGAAGTGGCCTGTGATGGTCTTTGTTGCGTACTCCGATCCGGTGAGAAGTATGGATATTCAACGCCGAGATATCTTTGAGGTCCATTCTATGGATAACATTAATAATAGCGGCTGTACAGTCCTCTCCGTCAACCTCTGCAAAACCCAGGAATATGAGGGTTTTTCGACGGTGCCTAGTCTCCATATCATCAACCAAGGCAGCTACCTCATTAATCTGCTTCCTGAGCAGACTGAGCATAGAAAAAACCAGTTCCCTAAAGGTCCGGAACTCTTCTGCGACTTTGGCTACTGTATCCTTAGCAGGGCCCCCGGTGTGCAGCTGAGCTTCAAGTTCCGCCATCCTCTTGGAAAAGCATTCCTCCAAATTTATTTGTGCAGTTTTTATATCGGCCAATTGAGACATAATTTATCCAGTACAAATCTTCAGTGATATTCAAAAGGTGTGATGCGCTGGCAGGTGGTGTATGTGATTGAATGTAGTATTTACATTAGCAGATGTATTGTGCCACAAACGTAAGTACGTTCTAGTTATGCACTATTGCACTCAATAAAGTGGATATTTATATTAAAAATCGACTATTTCAATAATTAAAGAGTTTCGAAAATTTTTTTACATGTGATAACTTTTTTACACCTACCGCCAAAAAAAAAAAAAACTTTGTGTAATAAGGCTGATTTGTGATCTGAAGGTACCAATTATGTTTAATAAAACGTATTTTCAGGAATTGTTTTTTTTATTTTAAGGATTACAGTCATTTTAGTATGGGGTGTTCCAGCACCCCAGTGTAGGAATAACATGTGCGCCAAATAGTGTAGGATTCTAGGGTTAACAATAACACAAGTAGGTACATTGTTATCAGTTATATCATCATCATCATCATGTCAGCCTAGGGACGTCCACTGCTGGACATAGGCCTCCCCCTGCTGCGTCGTCCGGTCGAGTTATATAATTAAAGATAATTTTCGTCGCTAATGACAAGATGCCAACATCAGTGTGACAGTTCTTAAATGAAATTAGCCACTAAACAGCCGATTTTTAGTAATTAATTCTGACAGTTCTTAAATCATATTACTCGACAAATTTTTCGTTGTGCAAGACGCTAGTGGTGTTTAATATTTTTTTTCTCGTTAAATACATCTTAATTCAATTTAAGAATCGTTGTGCAAGTGGGCCTAATTATATATATTTTTAACAATGGCAGCAATAGTGTAGTGGCGAGAACATTAGACTTCAATGCACACGGTTTCGGGTCAAAGTCCACAACGCGTTTGATATTTTGAAGTCATAAGATCTGCTTTCAGTCGTCATGGGTAGTCTGTACATTTGGATATACCTACTGAGACTGGTCAATCGGCAATCGCTCATATTCTATGCTACCAATCTGAAACGTGAGTACAACCGGTTATAGTTACTCCAATCTGAAAGAGGCGTTAATCCTACAATTGTGAAAAAAATCTAGGTACAATTGTATTGTATTACATATTTAGGACATTACTAGTTATTTTAAGGCTTTAGCGCCCACTACAGTACAAAGGCCGGACACTCTCATTTCAGCGGATCACCATATTTATATCTGATGCAATTATCATGTCACATGGAAAACAGACTACTTTCTGTGTCGTATATTCCGTATGATATTTTGTTCTAAGTACTTGCTACTAAACAAGGATATCGGGAGTGCCGGGACCTGTTATGACGGTTCGCTGCTTGCCGATGTTTTCCTTGTACTTTCCGTTTATAAGATTTATGAGAGCGCGATGCTCTCAAGTGGTACCTATAACATCTAATATTACTCTACAGCGGCGACCATCGATGCTACCACATACACACTGATTTTACAATTAATTTTCTTACAATGGGTAGTTATTTTATTACTTGACATAGCTTTACTTTTGTATATATTAGAAGAGTAAGACTGTGGTAATGTTGACTGGTAGGTACCTACTTAGGTAGATTGACGGAATGTACACGTGCGTGATGTTCTGATAGAAATTAACGAACGTCTGTCAAATTCTATTTCCGTTTAAGCCTCTACCTTAGACTTTATATATCTCTACCAATATCTGAGATCTTTGCCTCTACCTTCAAACGAGGGATCAAGCCAAAGTTTGCATGCCGCAATTTTCGTGTCACTACCGCTACAAGATGTCGACGGAAACCGAGGTGGTTTTAGTGAGACTCACCTATGCCGCCTGCTCCAAATTCAAATCGTAGAGGGATTTTACGGCTCGCAATGGGGTTTCCACCGCAAGACCATAAAAATTATCTCATAAAAATAATATCCAAGCCTATCACGATCGTCTAAAAGAAGTTTTATCTAGCGGCGACAATCTTGGGAAATAAAACGTGGATGGCACTATAAGAAGTTGATGAGGGTTTTTGGAGTGTCATAGATACGCCCGTGGCTTTAATTTACACGCGGGACAACAAGTTAAAAAAAAAAGACAATTCCGCATTAGGACTAAATCCTGTGTCGCGGGGGACTTGACAAACATACAACTAACGGACACAATGAACACCCAGACTCGAAACAACAATTTGTGAATTACACAAAGTGTTGCTTCGTATGGGGATCGAACCCACAACACTCGGCGCAGTGTCAAGCGGCAAGGCGGCCGCTTAAACCACTACGCCAACCGTGCAGTCAAAAAAGTCAGTTCTTAACATCTTAAATAGTTGGCCCAAGTTTACAAAGAAATAACACTTAGTTCTTTGTTTATGAATATCTCCACAACGTTGAAAAGACAACCAAGGCGAAAATAGCTTTAAATAAAAGTAAATTGTACAAGCACCATCGAACCAAGACAGAAACATTTCGATTCTGTCCAACCAAAGTTCAAGCGGGTAGTTCTAACATTAATGCATTAAGATTCAATAGACTTTTTATTTAAATTAGTCGTGAAGCGAGAATGGGCTCGTCTGAATGGGAAAGTCTCAACTGTGAATATATTAACAAGGTTCTATTGACATAGGGAACAGGTTTGCTAAGTTGTTATATTTGCGGTGTACCTACACTCCTATATGTATAAGAGAATGCATATAACACACATTCCGTGCGCCTTTACCATACGGCCCAGGAGCAACTGCTAAGACAACAGTTAGGTAGACTACTTAATTGCCGGATTAGTGAGAGTGTAGGCATATGTGATGATGTGTTTCATTGTAGTCTTACTCTGATTTAATTGTGCCTCTTGCTTGCTTAGTTACAAGCCTTTAGCTTGTTGCATTTGTGCATAGGGCACAGCATTGGGTCATGGGGCACAGCATAAGAAGACAGTCAATTACAATAAAAAATATTTAGTAATTTCACGGTAACAACAAACGTAGCCTAGATTTTTACTTTTCGCTTTAGTAGTCATGCCTTCAAAAAGGTAGGGTTATTTATATATCTAAGAGTTCTATGCTTGCCGTCACCTTTAGCAAGCGATTATTAACACCATTGAACACGCACATTATTTTGAAAAGACAGTGGGTAATATGGGTATAAATTCAAGACCCTCTGCGAAACAGTTTGTTGGTCTCACCACGAGGCTGCCGCCGCCATTTTCTTTACTTACTTACACAGGTAAGTAATTTGCATCTTTTATTATCTCAATATATTTACTCGACGTTTCGGTCCTAGTAATAGCGTTAAACCTAAGATTTATCCAAAATCGTACATTTGATCTCTTGACTTCAGTGTTCGATTACAAGCGTAATAGTAAGTGAAAGCTATTTAGGTAAAAAAGCTGTTGAGAATAAAAATAAGTCTCGTGGCGGTAAATAGAATATTACGTAATACAAAGATGATTGTTCTGTCATTGTGGTCTATAGAAAAAAGAAAGAAATAAACTAAGATAGACTTCGTGAAACTATTGAATGTGTACTGGTGCATACCACTGCATTTCACGTAAAGACAGCTGCTAATTAATTCACGATTTTCATAAAATTTGATGTCAAATCGTACGATCGGTTTTAGGGTTTCGTTATAAGCTACAAGGAACCGTTATAGTTTCGCCATGTCCGTCCGTCTATTTATTATTCCGTTTGTACCTACTTGGTAATGCGTTATGTTATATTTTTGTTTTATAGCTAGTTACCTATAGTCAGTCAAACGATAGACTAGAGCTACTAAATAGGAGCTTCCTTTAATGAGCATCGACCTCTCGTCCACTCACTTGTATGTCGTATGTTATAACCACTGAGCTACTCTAGCGTTAAGTGAGTAGGTACAGCGTTATGTTCACAACCGTGTTTTCTTTATCAACTGTGCCTTTGTCGTGTTCAGAACATCTGCGACGCTTAGTACGCTGTCAAGACTTTAAGGAGTTAGTACATTCAACACAAAACAAACTTGGTTCCAAAGTTATTTTTAGTGTTACAAGATTGGGTTCCTTGGTTATAAAGTTTCTCGGGTTCACCTTAGCCGCCGTTGACGAAGTAACAATGTTATATTATCAAATCTCTTTCCACTTTGTACCATTCTTGTCAGAGAAAGGAACAATACGTATTCAAGTATCACAGAATTTACAAATCTGGAACATGGGGTTGGATACAAAGAATAATAACACTAAAAATAACTGTATATGAATCAGATTTTCCCGTGTTTTTCCATGTTAGTTGGAAGAGACATCGGCTGCAACACAAAATTGAAAGAAAACGAAAGTATTGATTGCAGTTGGTTTTTGTTACTTTCATCGGTGACGTTCTGGACTGGCCAACGGTCTATTTGGTGCTATGTGGTTCTAGTGGCTGATATACATCGCTGTGTTGTTTTAACATTAGGTACGTAAGCAATACTAAGGAAACATAGGATCGCTGCCTTATTTCAGGACTAGTCCCTTATTCTCACTATTGTAGCATCTGTGTTATCAAGTTCAGCAGCATTGACTGTGAAATACCTCAGGTTTTGACGCTAGTGAAGTCCAGGGGAAAGTAATAATAATAATAATTATATTCTACCACATTCACACAACACCATCTATAATTCATCTCATCCATCTATCTTATACTATTGTATACTTTGTGGTAAAGCTGTCTGGGAGCTAGAATTTATTCAAGATGTATGAAGGCGAACTTGGAAAGTCCAGACTATATATTGTTATTTCGTTTAATATTATAAAGAGGAATTTTAGTATGTTTATAACGAAGGAAAAACGACTGGACCGATTTAAAAAAATCTTTCATTATAACAATGCTACGTCGTCACTGAGATTCACATGCTATATCTATAAGTATAGATTATAATGTAATTCAGCGCGGTAGGCACTTGTTCGGGGCCCGCCTGACCATCTGGCGGGCCAATACCTGTCGGGGGGTAGCGACGAATGCTTATGCGATACCCTACCTTCCGACACACGGGTACATGAGAAAGTCGAGGTGGTATTTAGTGGTTACACACACAAGAGTCGGAGATCCGAAGGTATTTTCCACCGCGTAAAACAAAAAAAAAAGCGCGGTAGGCGTGAATATCTGGGCAGATGAGGCGGTAAGAAAGTTACATGGTGAATGAAGAGATTGAGAGGATATTATTAATTCTTCTTCATTTCATCCAGCTTCAATATACACTTTTATAGAATGATCTATTACAGCACGATGTTTAGCGAGTGGATGATTCGTGAGGAAGAATCTTCCTCGTGAGGAAGGTTAGGTCTAAGACCTAATCTTCCTGGCAGATTAGGTCTTAGACCTAGCCTTCCTCACGATGAGAGAAAGACCGTACCCAGTAGCACGATAGTTTAAATTATACAGGATTGACCTGGTATTATAATATAATAGTAGTAATAATATTATAATATATGGTATTATAATATAATTGTCCGTGTGGTGACGGATTAAGAAAACGGAATGTCACCACCCCATATCATCCCGTGGGTGTCGTAAGAGCCGACAGAGGGACCATACTATGCAGAGAACAGCACTGTAAGAGAAGGAAAACTTGAAACAAACCCTATACCAACCCGTTTGGCCAGCATCAAAGGAGAGGCCTAGTCCAGCAGTGGACTGTAAGGGGCTAATGATGATGAATAATATAAGGAGTTTTGCGTTTGTCCATTTTCAGAAGATCCCAGTTAATATGACAGCTACGTATTCAAAGAAGTTGTGTATTAAGTTTACTGGCAAGGCACTGTGTTTCTGAATACGCCGCAAGCGTTGCATTACTTATGAAACTTATGAAAGCAGTTCACTAAGTCTGGCTATGGATGGGTCTATTTTGGATCGTAAGTATATCAAATGAGTTCAAAACAAGTTGGTCAAACTGTATTTACGCTAGGCCGAATGGTTTGGGTTCGCGGAATTTTGCGATTCCAATTAGGCAGATAGTTTTTTCGTTGATCTACAAATACCATTGTTTCCTGTTTGGATATGCTTTTTATGTTTCAGTGTAGTTTCCTGATAAACATACATGTTACCGAAAGAAATTTAATATAATACACGTTTTTCTAGTGAAGCTACGAATAATAATAATATTTTACCACATTCACACAACACCATCTAGTCCCAAACTAAGCAGAAGCTTGTACTATGGGTACTAGATAATGGATAAACATACATTATACTTTTTTTTTTGTAAATACATACATATTATACATAGAAACACCCAGACCAAGACAAACGGAAAATGAATAGAATGGGCTGCTTCAATGGATAGATTATATGTTTTAATTACGTGTGTATCTATAATTATATATTACGTATAGCTTATGGTTAAAATATACGTAGGTATATAAAACTAAATTGTATACACGAATTATAAGTGAAAAGGTGATAAATTATCACTAATTAGTTTCAATTGAATAAATGCCACAAATTTTCGTATCATTTGGTCCTGTGACAAATCATTTAAATCATATATTTTGTGTGGCACAAACTAATTATGTATCAGCGAACTATAGACATAACACGAATTATGAATTAAAAAAAAAATAAGCACTTGCCGAGAAAAAATACAAGCAATACAATTAATATCGTCAACGTTTTGGTGAAGTCGCCAGTTTGGTTCAAGTATTTATCTATACGGCAGGAACTGACACCTCATTTTTCAAAAATTGGGCCAACCGTTATAGCGCTTAATACTCGACTAAATTTCGCCATTCGAAACAGTGGCATAAAAAGAAAAAAATTGGGCAAGTGCGAGTCGCGCACGAAGGGTTCCGTACCATACGTATAAAAGAAAATCACGTTTGTTGAAAATACTTAAATATTTTTTAAGTTTCTACCTGTTTATTAAAATCGAGTAACAAATTGCTTAAAAGTTACATTTGTTGTATGGGAGCCCCCCTTTATGATTCACTTTTTTTAAATTTAATTATTTATTTTGAAAGGTAATATACAACTACATATTCAGTGAAAATGTTAAGCGTCTTCCTGTTACCGTTAGTAATTTTTAGCAAAAAATACACAGAAAAACTCGTTTGTTGTATGGGAGCACGCTTTATTTAACTTTTTTATTTATTTAATTATTTATTTTCAAAAGTTATGCACAACTACATATTCTATGAAAATTTAAAGCATCTACCTGTTATCGTAATTAATTATTTATATATTAGTAATTTTGAGCAAAAGATACGAAAAAAAACACTTTTTTGTATAGGACCCCCCCTTAATATTTTTATTTTTAGTATTTGTTGTTATAGCGGCAACCGAAATACATAATTTGTGAAAATTTCAGCTTTCTAGCTATCACGGTTTTAGAGATACAGCCTGGTGACAGACAGACAGACGGACAGACGGACAGACAGACAGACAGACAGCGGAGGCTTAGTAATAGGGTCCCGTTTTTTACCTTTTAGGTACGGAACCCTACAAACGAGATCCACTATTTCATTTGCTCAGTCGTTGCGTTGTCGTTTCGTGATATTTCTTGTAAAATACAAAATTTTGTTATGATTAACATGTACATTTTAGTAAAAAACCTTATAGAAAACTGCACATTTTATCATATAATATCAATATACTAAATTAAAGATTAAAATTATACCAGTAATCAAACGGCAACTTCATCACCGATCTCGCAAATAAAATAATATCTTACTTGTGTTGTAATTATACTAACACGAGGAAAAAACTTGTAGCACTACGTACCTTGCAAGCTTGATGGAGCTATTAATATCAAATGAAACACTTGTTCCACAAAACGTCTCGAGCAACCACGAAAAATAAAGTAATCCGGCTCATAAGAATCTCTTTACATTCATCAACTAGTCAAAGTAGTATCTATCGTTCAAGGTAAACACAGAATAAGAACAAAATCCGTTCAAGACATTACGACAGTTTACGACATTAGTGTAAGCAATAGACAAACAATGGCTTTACTGGATACCCGTTATCTTAATAAAAATCTTAATGAGCATTGCTGTGCTAATACAACGTATGGTTGCATATTACGTTTTGTGAATATTTGGTCGCGGGAGATAAGGCGCGCGGCAACGCAACACCGACACGCCTCTCCTCCCGCGACCGCGCCCAGGGACAGACAGAGCTGTCCTGTCGGTGCGAGGGACAGACAGAGCTGTCCCCCGCACCCGCATCTTTGGACGCATCCTGCGCAGGCCCCTCCAAGCCCACGCGGAGCGTCCACTCCCGGGATCTCTCTTAGCTTCACCGCGGGTGTCCAAGCCACGGTTACTGAGCCCCCTCACCAGGACAAAGTGAAGATCCCACGGGGGGGAAAATACTTTTAGCTTATCAAAATTCTTCCATAAGACTTTTTCTACTTGAATTTACATCAATCTCATCTACGACTAAATGATTATAATAAAAATAATAATCATGTACCACATTCACACAACACCATCTAGTCCCAAACTAAGCAGAGCTTGTACTATGGGTACTAGATAATGGATAAACATACATATATACTTTTTTTTTTTTTTGTAAATACATACATATTATACATAGAAACACCCAGACCAAGACAAACATCCATGTTCATGCACACAAATGTTTGACTTGAGCGGGAATCGAACCCGCGACCTTCGGCGTAGCAGTCGCTTACACTCCCGCTGCGCCAACCGGTCGTCAAATGTCAAATGTTTATTTTCATTATATTAAATAGCAGTTTCATTCTAATTAGCTTTTACCTACAATAGTAATAAGCTTAAGATAAGATAAGATAAGATAAGATAAGATAAGATAAGATAAGCTTTATTTGCATAAACATGTGTGTGTACATACAAAGAAAGTGCATACATACAAGATGACAAAATAAATTAAGTGCAAACATGTTTGTCACAGCATGACGTGCAAAAATAAATTGGTTACTTATAAAATTATACAAAAAAAGATACATTTAACAATATATTATTTTTTTGTCCAAATTATTTAAATTTAATTATTTCATATTCAAATTATAAGATTATTATATAGATCTATATAAATTTAATTATGTAAATACAAATTCTTTCTCATTAAGAAACTCAGTCACGCTATAATATGCTCTGGCGGTCAAGAAAGTACGAAGTTTATTTTTAAACATTGATTGAGGCAGTTCCTTCCAACTTTTTGGTAATTTGTTAAAAATAATTGGTGCCATATAGTACACACTTTTGCGCATCAGGGTCGTCTTAGCGAATTGGAGACAAAGTTGACTACTGTCGCGTCTATTGCGTGGAAATTCGTCGGCTAGACGCTTATAGTAATGTGGGTTCGACTTAACAAACACAGCTACTTCTAATATGTATAAGCATGGTAAAGTTAACATTTTGTATTTTTTGAAATAGGGCACGCAGCTATCTGTCTTCATAAGTCTAAACATCGCCCGTAAACATCTTTTTTGAGATTTGAATGCTGTTTCTTTTTCCGTTGAGTTACCCCAAAATATTAGCCCATAGCGTAGGTGGCTTTCTACCAAACCGTAGTATGCTGTAAGTAGACCATCCGTATATAATGTGCATGAAAGTGTGTGTAAAGCGTATGCAGATATACTTAGTTTTTTACATAACATTTCAATATGAGTTTTCCAGTTAAGGTTTTTATCAATCTGGAGGCCAAGAAATTTTGTTGAGTTAACTTCATCTATGTTTTCATTGCGGTAATGTATGTTGAGGTTCATACTAGGTAACCGTTGCGTAAAATGTATAGCCTTCGTTTTATTTAGGTTTATTTTTAAACTATGTTCCTGCATCCATTGGATAGCTGATTTTAAAGCATTATTTATATCAATCTCATACGTCTCTACACTTTTACAAGGTATTGTCAAAGTACTGTCGTCCGCGAAAAGAGTCACTGGTTCTTCAATGCATTTAGGCAAGTCATTAATATATAATATAAAGAGAAATGGTCCTAAAACACTTCCCTGCGGTACCCCATATTTTACTTCACGACCTGATGATCGATAAATTTCTTCTTTCTTCTTTAAAATATTTATATGTCTAATTTCAGTGATTTGATACCGTTGTCTTAAATATGATTCAATTAAATTAAGGACATTACCTCTAATGCCATAAGCTTCCAACTTGTTTAATAATGTAGTATAGTGTACGTGGTCAAATGCCTGGGTCATGTCACAGAAAATGCCACAGACCGGATTTCGTTTATCGATATTATTAATTACATTGTATAAAAAGTCATATATAGCCATATTTGTTGTCCTATGTTGTCGAAAGCCTTTCTGTTCGTCACATAAAATATTACTTTTTTTTACAAATTCAGATAGTTCTTTATATATATACTTCTCAAATATTTTGGAAATTACTGGAATAAGTGCAATAGGCCGGTAGTTTTCCATTAGATCTCTATTCTCTTTTTTAAATAGGGGCTTTATAATAGAAGTTTTTAATGCAGATGGATAGACACCCGCGCTTATACTTAAATTTATTGTATGACTTAGATGACCACATACTTCTGCTGATACATGTTTTATTACTTTACTACAGATATCATCATAACCTACGCTGCCTGTATTGTTTAAAGAATTAATAATTTTATATATGTCTAGTGGTACGCTTGGTGCCATGAAAATAGATTTGTTGTTCCAATCTGATTTAATATATTTGCGATTACTGGCAACGTTCATTTGTGGTTGGATTTTAGTAACAAAATATTCATTAAACATTTCTGAAATTTTCTGGGGACATGTTACTAAGCGATTTTCTAATTTAATTTGATGTATGCTATGTTTAGGTAAATTATGCTTGGACGGGGCCTGCTTCGGCGGGCCAGCTCAGGTGGGGTCGCGGCAGTTATACAAACGTAGTTCCCGTGACCCTGCCATTCAATGGGATCGGATAGAGGAACACCATGGTGGTTTTAGTGGGTAGTCCCGGCGCTTCTCGTCGGGGAGTCACCACACTCTCCCTGGACTGAGCCCCTTTAGGGGCCCAGCCTAGGGGGGTAAGCCCGTTAATTGTTTGGTTTCCACCATGAGTCAAAAAAAAAAAAAAAAAAAAAAAAAAAAAAAAAAAAAAAAAAAAAAAAAGGTAAATTATGCTTAGCACAATTAATTATTTGCCAGCTACTTTTAGATTTGTTTTTGGATGTTTTAATAAAATAGTTGTTTCTAGCCTTTTGTGTTAAGTGTCTTATCTTTTTGAATAGTCTGGAGTACCTCTTAAAACAAGTCTTATTTTGACTAGTAGGGTTTCATCTAAGTTGCCATAAAAGTTTTCTTTTTTTACGACTACACAATTTTATTCCTTTCGATAACCACTTTGTTTTTTTTATTATATCTATTTTAATTAATATTTTGGGAAAACATAGATTGTATATCAGTTGGAACATGTCAATAAATTTGTCATAAGCTATATTAGCATCATTTGTTTCATAAATTTCCGAGAAAGAAAGACTGCTGATATAATTTTTAAATTTAGCTAAATTGTGATAATTGTAGTCTCTTCTTATCGTGTACCAGTAATTTATGGCATATAATGTTTGTACTGGACAATGAAGCAGCTGTGCTGTATGGTCGGACAGTGCAAATTCTATAACATCAGTCTTACAAGTCTTACTGAAACTATGAGCAAAATTATCTATACATGTCAACTTAGCATAACGAGTGGGTTGTTTTAATGCTAACTTTAAGTTATAACTATGCAGTAGACATTCAAATGTATTAGTGTGACCATTTTGTTTAAGTACATCTATGTTAAAATCACCGCATAATATAATGTTCTTGTAATGCAAACGTGATATTTCTCGCAAAATCATTTCTAATTTATCCATGCAAAATTCAAAATTGTTTACATTTGGAACTCTATAGATGCAGACTACAATTATCTTATACTTAATAAGTTCTATGGCGCAACATTCAAATACACCTGGAGTTGATATATTTGATATTTTAGATATATCCTTAGATTGTATACCATTTTTGACTAGGATACATGCTCCTCCTCTCCTTTGCTGCTTTCTACAGTAACAGGATACCAAATGGTAGTTAGGTATATATAACTGTTGTTGGTAACCTGCCATAATAAAATGCTCAGTGATACACAATACTTCTACATAAATTTGTTTTTCAGATAACTCATTCAAACATACAGTGAGATTATTTGATATATTTATCAAAAAGGTCAGGTTTTAGAAAGATCAGATAGCAATGATTTTTTAAATATATAGGGTAAACAGTATAATGATTGGCACTCTAAGCAAAGAACAATATCAGAATTTGGTCTGGGTTTGTTGTGGCGACCTTAAACTGCATATGAACAAAACAATTTTTTTTTTCTACGATTTTTAATATTTTCACTTTGTCTCGTTAAAGCTGGAGTATTTTATGATGATAAAAAGCATTCCAATTGATTACGAATACTTTATTATTTGATTGTTGCCATGGACAATGGTGTGACAGGAATAGACGTGAGTGCTATATCGGTATCGATTATTAAATAAGTAATCTATACGATCAACCTTTATAGAGTTGGTTTGGTTTAAAATGCAGTTATTTAATATTTAATCAACATTATATCAATAAGCTAATATTTTTGAAGCGAAACAACTTTTAAATCAAATAAAAACTTCACAGCATAGTTTTAATGTTGTATCGATTTCACATAACATCGATTTAAAATTTGCAGCTCTGGTTTTGTCTTTGGCTGTGACAGTGCGCCCAGCATTTAGTTTGTACTACAGAGTGAACGCCGAGCGCACGCCGGGCGTACGCTCGAGGAACGCTGTCACCCAATGTGAGGTCGGCCTTAGATGCTACAAAATACTTCTGCGTTTTGATGTCAATCTGACATATGTCATTTGATAATTCAAACGTACCTACCCACATTGTTTAACTTTCATACTATAACTTTCCTTTTACCTACATTGTTCTTTCTTAACTAAAAATTCAAACATCGATATATAGAAAAAGAAGATCTTCTTTTTCCGCTTTTCCTGAAAGAAAATAGAATCATTACTTACGCCAAATTTTTTGATATATTTTTTATTACTGTACGCTTCAATTTAATTTCAGACATTGTGATGTATGGAGATCTGCCATTTTCCTTTCTGTGAATAACTGGAGAATTCTCGTAAAATACAAAGTTGATAGTGTTATTATTTGCTTTTTAACACGCTTTTATTAGGTCGTCGTGTATGTAACTAACTATGTAATGGAATCATAGTCGTGTTTGCACTTGTGAGAACAGCCATGTAATGGACTTTGGACACGATCAGGTTTCAAGGTTATAGCCAACCAATTATACAGGGTGTTTGGCGATTGGATCGACACAATTTTTTGGGGGGTAGGGGAGGGCATATCCTAGTTTTTAGCCCAAAAACCCCAGGTCCCAAGTGTACCTGTACGTACTCGAGATACGATTTTTTTTTTCATTTTTTCAATTTTTATTAATTATCACATTTATAACGATATAACTTTTTAGTTTGTAGTCATATTTGCACTAGATTACTTTTATAGGATGCCCTTATGTATTATTATTCTTAAAAAAAACATAAATTGTTGGGAATAAATGCAAAAAAGTAATTGTCGAGCTGCAAAACTCTTAAAAATGAAGTAATGAGTGCAAAATATGAAATTCTAAATTAATTATTAAAAAAAAACTAAAAGCTCTTTTGAACTTCGATTACGTTAAAAACAATTTATACCTAATACCCTTTCTAACGATGTATGACATGGCCTAAATATCTTTCAATATGTAATCACAAAACAAAATCTCTGGCATCTTTGTTTCTTTTCGTCCTGTTTGGCCTTTTTTCTTGCTTATCAATTTATCTATACATTTTTTGTACATAACGTGTAATCCACTAAGTAAATGGGCAAGTAGCAGTCCGTCTGTCTCTCCACTAAGCAGTGGCGATAGCCTAGTAGAGAGACCGACGGACTGCTACGCAGAGGGTCTCAGGTTCGAATCCACGGCGCGCACCAATGACTTTTCGAAGTTATGTGCGTATTCAATTGTTAATTATCGCTTGCTTAAGGGTGATGGAAAACATCGTGAGGAAACCTGCATGTCTGAGAGTTCTCCATAATGTTATCGAAAGACATGCTTTTGACACAATTGACAGCTGTCATTTGCAAAGTAAACAATAGTTCCGTAATAAATGCCTCTAAAAAAATATTTTTAAGTGTAAATATAATAAAAAGTGACAAAAGTGCATAAAAAAGTAGTGAAACGTTCCAAAATATAATTGATTTGCATCTCATTATTATTTAAACTTATAAAACTGCATTACTAAAGTGCTTAGTGTACGTAATAAAATCTCCAAGTGGACAGAGCAAAACAGGATTTATCGTGCATAAACATAGTAAAAGACACCAGATACAATTTGCAAGGTGGTCAGTAAACAGATTACCACTTGTAAACAAAATTGTTCGTAAGAAGATTCGTTTTTTTTTTCATCAAGTCAATTCAAAATAGAATATTGTGCCCAAAGAAATATAACCTAAGGCATAGAAGTAACACTAAATAACAACAGCGGTTGCTATGATTGATATCTTCTTTCTAATGGCACATGCATTATGATAGAAAGAGCTGTCGATAGGTTTAGCAGCACGCTCTTATAGCAGCATCGTGGTAGGCAAACAGTAGACAAAACATAGAGTTAGGAAACCGAGTGTTGTTCGTAACAGTGATGATTTATCGATAAATATTTTTGGTCAAATGTCTAACTTCAGTATGTGTCGATATATTTAAGCCATAGAAGTAAACAACTAAAATATTGAAATTGTAGTTTTTGCTGTTGACGCCGGACAGTGCTTTGCAAAGACTTGCCAGACACAGTACTAAAAAAATCACGTGTTTAATTGTCCGTTTTAGCCATAAAATCTATTGACAAAAAGTATTCATAAACTAATGAACTATGCGTTGCGATGCGATGCTAAGAAACTGTCACTTAGATTATGTATTGTACGAATTATACCAGATTGGCTAATGCGGCACGGCAGGCTTTGGCAATTTGTTTGCGTCGCATCATATCACGTTGCTTGCTATCGCTAACGTTGGACACTGCTCGATTTTTTAGAGTTGTAGGTAATCCGACTGCCACGCCGAAGCTTGCGGATTTGATTCCCGCTCAAGTCAAACATTTGTGTGCATGAATATGGATGTTTGTCTTGGTCTGGATGGTACTCTGTATAATATGTAATATATTTACAGAAAAGTATATATGCATGTTTATCGATTGTCTAGTACCCGTAGTACAAGATATGCTTAGTTTGGGACCAGATAATGTTGTGTGAATGTGAAAGAATATTATATTTTATGGTAGAATATTATGTAGCGGACTACAAGGCAAGACGTCTTTGATCAGTCAGGATAGCACTAATATGATGAATAATATAGAAGTAGGTAGATTAATTAAAATCGTTGAAATTATTATATTTTATTAATATGTTCAAACTAAAATTACACAGTTTTTGTTTAGCTTTGGATCAATAATTCTACCGGGTGTGCAATGTCCGGGCATAAATGTAATGTAGGCACAGCTTTCGGTTTTAAACGACGCCAGGTGCATTCTGTCTTTAAAAAAAAGTCTGTCTCAAAATGACGTGAACAAATACGATGGTACTTCTGCTAAATCAAACTAGGCCGTCCGACGGCATATGTCCAAAGTTTTCTTGTGACGTCATTAATAGGCAACCTGTAATAAAAAACACCATCTTAATAATAAAACATGCTACTCACATCCCTAATCCATCTACTATTTTATAGATGCAAAAATGTAAGCCTACACACACGTGCGTACACTGGAACACTTGGCTTTAGGTTAATAGACGCTACTTTTAAGGTAGGTACCTAAGTAAATTATGTACATTAAACTGCGCTTACTATCAAACGCGCGATAGAAAATTAGACCGCTGGACGTCTTCGTTTATTGCCAACTTAGCAACCGCGGCTACCCGCTGTCGCATCCAGCTACAGTTTTACATTCATTTCCGATAGTTAGTTTCCGTATTTATCCCTCATTCAAAAAACATCGATATCTCCTTTCACTGTCATATCCCATCACTAAGGCTATTAAATCAATAAATGTACAAAATAACAATTTTTGGGTTAAATTCATAACACATACGTATGCAAGCTGTTACTTAGATTTGCAACACAATGATATTGTGTAAACTTAACACTCATTATAGCATTAATACGAGAAAAGTAAATAAATTTGTTGGAAAATTCCGACTCACTGTTAGAAGATAAAGTTTCTCCTGTTATTTCCGTTCCGAGAATAGCGGAATCCACATCCCGATATCACAGCCACGATGTGTATTAATTAATGAGTACACTATTTAATTATTATAAGCTTACTTACTATTTAAATGCAAAAAAGTTATTAAAAATGAAAACACAACCGTCCAACAAATTTTACACTGATGACACATCACAGCACGGCTATTTAGAGAATGTAGTCAAAGATATGAGTATGTAAAGAGTCTATGCCTCTTTAAATGAGACGCGTAATTTGACGTTATGATTAACCAACTAAGACCAACTGACATTACATGTTGCACGTTCGGTATAAGGAAATTTATAGGGCATGTTCTCTCTAGTCTAAACCATCCAATCTCTTTGATTGTGCCATGGAAGAATAACTAAAGCATGGAATGAACGATATTTTTATGAACAAATTGAATATAGCTACACTCTTCACTCATATGACAAATTAGAGTTGCCAGAAGAAGATGGCACTATGTTTGTCAGTTAGGGCTAAAGACAATTTGAACACAAATTTCGTAACTTTTTAATTTTTTAGTGATTGAGCAAATCCGCTATCGATATCGATCAAAGTTTCAATAATATAGGTTCAAAATCAAACAGACTTGTAAAAGTAAGTATGTACATGTTATGCATTCCGTAAGTTTGTGTCCACAGCAGTCAGAACGCTAGTTACATACATACATACATAACGTCACGCCTTTTATCCCCGAAGGGGTAGGCAGAGGTGTATTTCTACACCCACTTTTCGCCAGATATACTTTAGTCCCACGTAATAAGGGGCGAGCCTATTGCCGTACCGGGCACATTTCCAGACTCCGTGCTGCTACTGAGATTTTCGTGACAGAAAACCCCAATAACACTGCCCGACCCAGGAATCAAACCCGGGACCTCCCGATCCCACGCGCACATTTATGCCGCGAGACCAACGAGGCAGTCGTATAGGGTTTGATGTCGAGTTTTCCGTCTATACGCAAAGATGGTATTTGCATCGTGTTATCCCTTAGTCGCCTCTTACGACACCCACGGGAAGATAGGGGGTGGTGACACTTGTATTCTATGCCGTCAACCACACGGCGAGTTACAGAACGCTAGTTAATGGATAGTATTTATATAATTATTACACAAACTTGCATTTTTAAACGGAATCTAATTTTTTTTGTTTCAAATGGGTACTCAGTAGCACATAATAATGAAGCGTCACAGCATTTTTTTTAACTTCAAGCTAATCTCACGTGTTTTGTCACCAGCCGCGCGTGAAAGGTATTTTTTAATAACACTGTTATTTTTCACGTGATCTAAAATTATCAAATCCTTCTTCACGATATTTTCGTTTTGCAAACTATCAAGTATATATGGGCGCAAATTAATATATAATGATTATATTGTTACGAAAATGTTATTAATATTTAAGATTGATATTTAAATAACTATTTGTGAACACAGAACATAGAACTTCACTACTTTAGAATATAAGACACTGTATTGACTGCTTCACTGTTTTATAAATATTGGGTATTTAATTTATCGCTTAATAATTAAGATAACTCCAGAAACTTTCAAAGTAAAATCAATTAGTATGAAATAACATTATTCTGATACTTTTATGTTAACGGTAATAAATAACCTGCGCTTATATTTACATCCTGTTGATAGCGCCATCTGTTGCGAATGTTGTAAAGCAGCGTTAGATTATTACAATAGATTTGTTATTCGTATAAAATAAATCATATGGTGCTGTGCAATATTCATAACAATATTAATGTTGATTTTTGATAATTAATTGTACAGTAATTTCAATTATATGTTGAAAAGAAAGTGGCAGTTGTTAACATTAAGTGTAATGACGGTTAGGTTATAAAAAGGACTGTAGGTCACATTTTAATTCAATTCTGTGCTAGAAATCGTCTGAAAATAAACCAAGTAATATTACGTGAGTCTTTTTATTAAAATGGAGTCTGGACTGGACACGATAACCCTGGCGTATCGCCGACATATACGTGAATTCATAGCAATGTTCTTTTTCATCAGACGTTTAGAACGTTGTCTTAAATAGGTAATTAATTTTTAACAAACGTCTTTTAACAAGCTGCTCAAGGTGAAAAACTTCTTTTTGTAGTTTTTCTATTGTACGTAAGTGTTTAGCGCACACGATTTTCATCGCTTCTGTACCTACTGGCGGAGAAATTGTAACTAACGTAGGCGCTTTAGTGCTGGTTGTCGGAGAAACAGAAGATGTCTCATTTATGGAAGGCGCACGCGTACACTAAAGAAAGAAAAAAACCACGTTTTAATGCAAAGCAGTATATTAAAATAAATAAGCATACCCTTTGTGTTTGCCACCCTAGCAATCACTGATGATACCTGAAGCTTGATTTATAGGCCAAAGCCGATTGATAAAAAGTACCTTTCACCTTTTTCTGTACTCCCATTACTCCCAGCAACGCGCATTGAACTTTTTATGATCGATTGAGTAGTCAAAATGTGAAAGCTTAACAAATAAATAAATTCACTTACATTTATAATAGGTATTAGTAAGGATATAGTAAAATTATGAAATGAGTGGATGTCGTCTAACAGCCTGGCCACGAACGGCCGCGACACGCTGAGCGACAAGTGATTTCAATGTTCATGCCGCTCTCTATTCTGCCGCCGGCGCTGTCACCTCAGTGCAGAACTAAACTGCACAAATAAACATCGAAATCGCTTGTCGCTTGGCGTGTCGTCGCTTTTCGTGGCAACAGTGTAACTGCAGGTAGCTGGCTGAATATTGTTTATAAAATACATACATAGGCTCACGCCTGTTTCCCCGAAGGGGTAGACAGAGGCATATTAAACGCTCACTTTTTGCCAGACTTTTGATCCCACGTAATAGGTGGCGAGCCTAATGTTTTGTTTGCCAGAGCCTCATCCGTTGATAAGCAGGTACACCACTTGCAGGTGAGGTTGGCTTGGGACCCTACGTTCTTGGTGGGAACCCTATGCACTGATAATAAAATTGTAGAAAATATTAAAATTAAATTATTCCTTTGGTCGAGACATCGAATGGAGCCCAAGATCCGACTCCTGTTTGGCGCTGCTACCCTAATAAAAGTAAAAGCAAGTAATTATTTAAACACTCACACTGATACGTTTAGAATGGAGAAGTAATGTTGGCACAGAATTTTCTTTTAGTCTGCGCCATCTGTCATTACTATAAAAACATTCCGCAGTAAAATGCTTGGAACAAATTCTATGATGCTTTCTAGGCACCCAATTTTCTCCACGACATACTGCAGCAATCCACTTATTTTATAAATCTTTATCACGTGCACAAAGAATCTAAAAAATAACGAGATAAAAATATACGGTGGATAGACATATCGATAAGATTTCTTACAGCACTTGAAAAGTCGATATAAATATTATACGGCTAAATTCAAAATCATGATAGAACTGTCATAAAAGATGAATCACTAAAGTTATATAATTTGATGGCATTAAATTGTCTAAATTGTATCTTACACGTCAGTTGACTGTGTTCAATTTTTCAGTACTAGGGCTACCTCTATGTATTATATATCCAATCTCTTTGGATTGTGCCCATACAACAGTGCTACCAACATAAACATTTATTAAGTTGGGCGCGTTCCAGTTAAAGGAACTAAACACATTAAACATCAAATGCGGTTGTGTCTATTCCTAAAGCCGAACACTCATGATGTCATCTTAAAAGTCAAAATAAAGCTGGACACTCACGACTATCACTTACTACTTACAGAAATAATTCTTGCACATAATTTAAACATTTTTTTATCGTCGGAAAGGATATACTAAAATGGAAGAAGAACAAAATATTACTTTCCGAAAACCAATTCCCAAAGCTAGATCATTAGAAAACATGGATATGAGTATTTCTATGAATACATCAACTTCTTCAGAACTATTTAGTAAAAGTATGGATCTCTCAACGAACCTCACATTCATACACAGAGAAGAAATGAAAGCCGAAATATATAGTTTGAAAAAGAATTTAGAAAGTACTCAGAATGAGCTAGATAACATATCATTAGAAAATATGGAATTAAAAAAACAAGTATCGCACTTAATACAGGAAATACAAATATTAAAAGAAATATGTTCAAGCCCTATATCTTCACAAAGAAAATCTGCGCTATCAAAAAACTGTGTAAAACGCCGTCTAACAGAAACGTTTAATAATAGTCCTCTTACATTAAAAACCAAAACTCTCTCCAAAAAGCGACTACAATATACAACAGAACCGGGACAAAAACACATCATCCTAAACAAATGCAAAGACGACAGCCCTACAAATACTACACTACATATTGAAGTCGACCGTACGAATGAGGCACCACCTGAAGAGATATTAAATAATGATAGTTCCAAAAACACATTAACAGATGGTATTGTCAAGAATATATAAATTTCAGCAAGCTGAATGTAAATTCTGAAACACAGGTAATACAAAACGAGAGTCAATATTCTACCGAAACAAATAATCAACAACCTAACCTTCTAATATTAGGAGGGCAGCAGTGTAAAGGACTGGCTTCACAACTTATGCTCTCCAGAGTAAGGTCAGAATATGAGAACTTTCATATCACATCCTTCACGAAACCAAATGCGATGACTGAAGACATACTTGTACCTAGTTTTCAGTTCAATGATTGTAAAGATAATTGTTTAATTGCTTGTATAGGAGAAAATGATACTAATCCGTATAAAGTAATTACTGAGCTTTCAGCCATGCTTAAACGCATACAAAAAAGTCGTGTTATTATTGTAAGTGTACTTCATAATAAATCTCTCAATGAAAGGATGTTAAACAATTTAATTAATACTGTTTGTCAAAATTTCAAAAACTGTAAATTTATGAACATGAATACTTTTTATAATAAATATAGCTATTTCACTGAGTTATGTAAAGGAATTAATAAAATCATTGATTTTGATTATTACCATAGAGATTTTTTACAGTTTCATAGCCGATATGTTAGAAAACGACAAGAAGGGGTTAAAGAGAACTTGACTCCTCCCAAAAAGGGAACTATTCCTTATTATTTTAAAATATTGAATACAAAACTTGAAACAAAAAACAATAACTATAATGTTTTTTTTCCAAAAGTAAGCCTAGTAAATGTGTCGAAATAGACAAATCTCGCTACATCACATTATTTCACCAGAAAATGGCAAGATTAATTAACAAACAAGACCAATTAGAAATATGTCTGAATAATTTCTTTGAGAATAATGTACAAGTTGATATTATATGTGTTTCAGAAACGTTTATACAATCCGGCGATGAGAGTAATATAAATATAAAAGATTTTAACGTATCTAGTAGCTTTTGTAGACAAAAAACAAAAATAGGTGGAGTTTGCATTTTTACCAGAAAATACATTACTTGTCGTCCTTTGAAAGAGTGTGAAGATTTATCAATTGAAAAAATCTTCGAGTCCTGCGAGATTGAGATACCTTCTTTTAAATGCTCAATTATATGTTTATATCGAACACCCGACGCAAATGTTTCCACATTCCTTAAACATCTTGACATGTTATTGCATAAATTAACTTTAAACAAAAATAAAAACATTATAAATGCCGGTGACTTAAATATTAATACATTTAAAAATGACAATGTAAGCGAAAATCTTAATGATACTTTACTGAATTATAATTTGCAATTACATATACACCAAGCTACTCGTCGCGAATCGTGTATTGACCATATAATCAGTAATTTGAGCAGTGCAGTAGGAAAAGTGCACCAACTATATCTATCAGACCATAATACTGGACAAACTTTAACTTTTCCCGTTGAAAATAAACCAAAAAAAACAACACACTGGTATATAAATAAACGCGATTACTCTCTTGAAAACTTACGCAAATTCAAACAGTACCTTTCAGATCTTTCTTGGAATTTTATTTATGAAAAAGCAACATGTAATGAAGCATTTAATGAGTTTCATGAAACATTAACACTTTTTTATAACCTTTGTTTTCCCGTAATCAAAATAAGAGTAAACTGTAATTCAAAGACCCCTAAATGGATAACCAAAGGTATTAAAATATCTTCAACACATAAAAGAAAACTTAGATATAACTGTTATAAAAACAATTCTGATGAAAATAAATGTCAATATTCCAGATACAACAGAATCTTTAGGCAGTGTGTAATAAATTCCAAAAATAATATACACAATAATTTTATTGAAAGATCAAAAAACAAATGTAGAGCGACATGGGATATCATTAAAAATAAAGCTGATAGCATTCAATATCCAGACTATACACGGTGTATACAAGTTGATAACTGTATCATAAGTGATCCCACAAAGAAAGTGCCCGCAGAGCATGCCACAATGTTAAAAAATCAAAAAATTACATTTCCCTCAATTTAAATTTTCATACAAATCTCTGGGGCTAGAACTCCTTGGTTCTTAATAAACCCGTACTAACCCCGTATTGCAGACGTCAAATCTAGTCGAGAAATCACAACAAAGTGCCAGCAGAGCATGTCAGAAGGTAAAAAAATCGAAAAATTATCTTTCCCTCATTTTAAGATTTCGTACAAATCTCTGGGGCTTGAACTCCTTAGTTCTTAATAAATCAGTGTTAGTTCTGTATTGCAGACTTAAAATCTAGTCAAAAACTCACATAAAAGTGCCAGCAGAGGATGTTTAACGTAATACTACACGTATTGCGTTATAATATCTCGCAGGCGCTTAACGCCAGCTTAGCCAGACATCGTTCGCAATATTACCAAATATGGTCATATTCACTAGCCAAAGGCAGTTGTGAGTCATAGATTTATGCCTATATAAGATGGGTGCGCGTCGTAGAATGGTCACTTTCCCTAGACATCGGAACGCTGCCGCTACACCTCCCGATTATTCTACATTCTACTTCCTATCTACTGTCCCGCTGGGGGTAAGCATATTCTAGTTGTCTGTGTGCCTATATGTTCTGTCTGTAGTATCTGTGTCTCCTAAGCATAACAGCCGATCTAGGGACAGCCTGTTCCTGACCGGTTGTTGTGTATTCTCTATGCTGTTTCCAGTTCACCCTACGAGCTCACTGCACCTGACGTTCTTCCTACGGGCTGACGTTCTTCCTACGGGCTACAAGCCACGAGCTGCTGGCGCCGTGCCGCTACTAGCCAGCTGCCACCCAAGCCTCCGTTCCTGCCTACGAGCTTCTACAGCCAGGCCACGGACGCCTGAGCCTGACCACTCGACCCACATTGGCTGCACCGCCTGAGACCCGCTCAGCCTGAACATCGACCACAGAGCTGCCTGCGCAGCGCACCTTGGCCAGCTCATCGGCGACCCTTCGAGCAGCTACCCTGCGAGCGTCGGAGAGCAGCAGGAGTCTACACTCCAGCCAGCTCAGGCCAGGGCTTACCTAGTTCGGTCATACTGTGTGTAAGCGGTAGTGAGACATAATAAAGAACCTGTTCAGCCAAGCAGTGTTTCTCTCGAACCCCGACATCCTACCTGAGATCCTCCGTCTCAGATGTTACAATGTAAGAAAATCGAAAAATTACCTTACCCTCAATTAAAAATTTCATACAAATCTCTGGGGCTAGAACTCTTTAGTTCTTAACAGAACTGTATCAAAACTGTATTAAGGTTCTGAAATCTAGTCGAGAACTTACAATAAAGTGCTAGCAGAGCATGCTACAATGTAAAAAAATCAAAAAATTACATAACCCTCAATTAACAATTTCATACAAATATCAGGGGCTAGAACTCTTTAGTTCTTAATAGATCCGTATCAAAACTGTATTGATGATCTCAAATCTAGTCGAGAACTCGCAACAAAGTGCCAGCAGAGCATGCCACAATGTCAAAAAATCAAAAAATTACATTTCCCTCAATTTAAAATTTCATACAAATCTCTGGGGCTAGAACTCCTTGGTTCTTAATAAACTCGTACTAGCTCTGTATTGCAGACGTCAAATCTAGTCGAGAAATCATATAAGTGCCAGCAGAGCATGCGACAATGTCAAAAAATTACCGTTGCCTCAATTTAAAACTTCATAAGAATCTCAGGGGCTAGAACTCTTTAGTTCTTAATAGATCCGTATCAAAACTGTATTTAAGATCTGAAATCAAGTCGAGAACTCACAACAAAGTGCCAGCAGAGCATGCCACAATATTAAAAAATAAAAAAATTACATTACCCTCAATTTAAAATTGCATACAAATCTCTGTGGCTGGAACTCCTTAGTTTTTAATAAATCCGTATTAGTCCTGTATTGCAGACGTCAAATCTAGTAACATTGTGGCATGCTCAGCTGGCACTTTGTTGTGAGTACTCGACTTGATTTCAGATCTTAAATACAGTTTTGATACGGATCTCTTAAGAACTAAAGAGTTCTAGCCCCTGAGATTTGTATGAAATCTTAAATTGAGGCAAAGGTAGTTTTTTGATTTTTTGACCTTGTGGCATGCTCTGCTGGCACTTTGTTGTAAGTTCTCGACTAGATATGACGTCTGCAGTAAAGGGCTAATACGGGTTTATTAAGAACCAAGGAGTTCTAGCCCCAGAGATTTGTATGAAATTTTAAATTTAGGGAAATGTAGTTTTTCGATTTCGTGACCTAATTACATGCTCTGCTGGCACTATGTTGTGAGTTTTCGACTAGATTTGAAGTCTGCAATACAGGTCTTGTACGGTTCTTTAAAGAACTTCAGAGTTCTAGCCCCTGAGATTTGAATGAAATTTAAAATAGAGGAAAAGGTAATTTTTCGATTTTTTACCTTGTGTCATGCTCTGCTGGCACTTTGTTGTGAGTTCTCGACTAGATTTGAGATCCTAAATACAGTTTTGATACGGATCTTTAGAGAGCTAAGGAGTTCTAGCACCTGAGATTTGTATAAAATTTTAAATTGAGGGAAGGGTATTTTTTCGATATTAAGACCTTGCAACATGCTCTGCTGGCACTTTATTGTGAGTTCTCGACTGGAATTGAAATCGTAATTATAGTTTTTATACAAATCTGTTCGGAACTAAAGAGTTTTAGCGCCTAAGATTTGTATGAAATTTTAAATTGAGGGAAATGTAATTTTTTGATTTTTAACATTGTGGGATGCTCTGCTGGCACTTTGTTGTGTATTCGCGACTAGATTTGAGATTATTAATACAGTTTTTATACGGATCTATTAAGAACTAAAGAGTTCTAGCCCCTGAGATTGGTATGAAATTTTAAATTAAGGGAAAGGTAAATTTTCGTTTTTTTTTACCTTGTGACATGCTCTGCTGGCACTTTATTGTGAGATCTCGACTAGATTTGAGAGTTTTAATACAGTTTTGATACGGATCTGTTAACGACTAAAGAGTTCTAGCCCCTGTGATTTGAATGAAATTTTAAGTTGAGTGAAAGATAATTTTTCTATTTTTTGACCTTGTGACATGCTCTGCTGGCACTTTGTTGTGAGTTCTCGACTAGATTTGAGAACTGTAATACAGCTCTTGTACAGATCTATAAATAATTAAAGAGTTCTAGCCCCAGAGATTTGTATGAAATTTTTTATTGAGGGTTAGATAATTTTTTGATTTTTTGATATTGTGACATGCTCTGCTGGCAATTTGTTGTGATTTCTTTACTAGATTTGAGGTCTGCAATACAGGGCTAAAACAGCTCTGAAAAGAAATAAAGAGTTCTAGACCCTGAGATTTGTATGAAATTTTAAATTGAGGGAAAGGTAATTTTTCGATTTTGTGTCCTATTGACATGCTCTGCTGGCACTTTGTTGTGAGTTCTCGACTAAATTTGAGATCGTCAATACAATTTTTATATGGATCTGTAAAGAACTAAAGAGTTCTTTCCCCTGAGATTTGTATGAAATTTGAAATTTAGGGAAACGTAATTTTTCGATTTTTTTACCTTTTGACATGCTTTGCTGGCACTTTGTTATGAGTTTTTGACTAGATTTGAGATCTTTAATACAGTTTTGATACAGCTCTGTAAAGAACTAACGAGTTCGAGCCCCAGAGATTTGTATGAAATTTTAAATTGAGGGAAATGTAATTTTTCGATTTTTTTACCTTCTGACATGCTCTGCTGGCACTTTGGGTTGAGTTCTCGACTAAATCTGAGATCGTCAATACAGTTTTTATATGGATCTGTAAAGAACTAAAGAGTTCTTTCCCCTGAGATTTGTATGAAATTTGAAATTTAGGAAAACGTAATTTTTCGATTTTTTTACCTTTTGACATGCTTTGCTGGCACTTTGTTGTGAGTTTTTGACTAGATTTGTGATCTTTAATACAGTTTTGATACAGCTCTGTAAAGAACTAACGAGTTCTAGCCCCTGAGATTTGTAAGAAATTTTAAATTGAGGGAAATGTAATTTTTCGATTTTTTTACCTTCTGACATGCTCTGCTGGCACTTTGTTGTGATTTCTCGACTAGATTTGACGTCTGCAATACGGGTTTAATACGGGTTTATTAAGATCCAAGGAGTTCTAGCCCCAGAGATTTGTATGAAATTTTAAATTGAGGGTAATGTAATTTTTTGATTTTTTGACATTGTGGCATGCTCTGCTGGCACTTTGTTGTGAGTTCTCGACTTGATTTCAGATCATAAATACAGTTTTGATACGGATCTCTTAAGAACTTAAGAGTTCTAGCCCCTGAGATTTGTATGAAATTTTAAATTGAGGCAAAGGTAGTTTTTGGATTTTTTGAGATTGTGGCATGCTCTGCTGGCACTTTGTTGTGAGATCTCGACTAGATTTGAGAACTGTAATACAGCTCTTGTACAGATCTATAAATAATTAAAGAGTTCTAGCCCCAGAGATTTGTATGAAATTTTTTATTGAGGGTTAGATAATTTTTTGTTTTTTTGATATTGTGACATGCTCTGCTGGCACTTTGTTGTGATTTCTTTACTAGATTTGAGGTCTGCAATACAGGGCTAAAAAAAGAAATTTGAAATTTAGGGAAATGTAATTTTTCGATTTTTTTACCTTTTGACATGCTTTGCTGGCACTTTGTTGTGAGTTTTTGACTAGATTTGAGATCTTTAATACAGTTTTGATACAGCTCTGTAAAGAACTAACGAGTTCTAGCCCCTGAGATTTGTAAGAAATTTTAAATTGAGGGAAATGTAATTTTTCGATTTTTTTACCTTCTGACATGCTCTGCTGGCACTTTGTTGTGATTTCTCGACTAGATTTGACGTCTGCAATACGGGGTTAATACGGGTTTATTAAGAACCAAGGAGTTCTGGCCCCAGAGATTTGTATGAAATTTTAATTTGAGGGTAATGTAATTTTTTGATTTTTTGACATTGTGGCATGCTCTGCTGGCACTTTGTTGTGAGTTCTCGACTTGACTTCAGATCATAAATACAATTTTGATACGGATCTCTTAAGAACTAAAGAGTTCTAGCCCCTGAGATTTGTATGAAATTTTAAATTGAGGCAAAGGTAGTTTTTTGATTTTTTGAGATTGTGGCATGCTCTGCTGGCACTTTGTTGTGATTTCTCGACTAGATTTGACGTCTGCAATATGGGGTTAATACGGACTTATTAAGAACCAAGGAGTTCTAGCCCCAGAGATTTGTATGAAATTTTAAATTGAGGGAAATGTAATTTTTTGATTTTTTGTCTTTGTGGCATGCTCTGCTGGCATTTTGTTGTGAGTTCTCGACTTGATTTCAGATCATTAATACAGTTTTGATACGGATCTGTAAAGAACTAAAGAGTTCTAGCCCCTGAGATTTGTATGAAATTTTAAATTGAGGCAAAGGTAGTTTTTTGATTTTTTGAGATTGTGGCATGCTCTGCTGGCACTTTGTTGTGATTTCTCGACTTGATTTGACGTCTGCAGTACAGAGCTAATACGGGTTTATTAAGAACCAAGGAGTTCTAGCCCCAGAGATTTGTATGAAATTTTAAATTGAGGGAAATGTAATTTTTTGGTTTTTTAACATTGTGGCATGCTCTGCTGGCATTTTGTTGTGAGTTCTCGACTTGATTTGAGGTCTGCAATACAGGACTAATACGGAGTTATTTAGAACTGAGAAGTTCTAGCCTCAGAGATTTGTATGCAATTTTAATTTGTGGGAAATGTAATTTTTTGATTTTTTGACATTGTGGCATGCTCTGCTGGCACTTTGTTGCGAGTTCTCGACTAGATTTGAGAACTTAAATACAGTTTTGATACGGATCTATTAAGAACCAAAGAGTTCTAGCCCCTGAGATTTGTATGAAATTTTAAACTGTGGGAAATGTATTTTTTTGATTTTTTGACATTGTGGCATGCTCTGCCGGAATTTTGTTGCGAGTTCTCGACAATATTTGAGATCATAAATACAGTATTGATACGGATCTATTAAGAACCAAAGAGTTCTAGCCCCTGAGATTTGTATGAAATTTTAAATTAAATGAAAGGTAATTTTTTGATTTTTTGAACTTGTGACATGCTCTGCTCGCACTTTGTTGTGAATTCTCGACTAGATTTGAAGTCTGCAATACAAGACTAATGCGGATTTATTAAGAACTAAGAAGTTCTAGCCCCAGAGATTTGTATAAACTTTTAAATAGAGGGAAATGAAATTTTTAATTTTTTAACATTGTGGCATGCTCTGCTAGCACTTTGTTGTGAGTTCTCGACTTGATTTCAGATCATTAATACAGTTTTGATACGGATCTGTTAAGAACTAAAGAGTTCTAGCCCCTGAGATTTGTATGAAATTTTAAATTGAGGCAAAGGTAGTTTTTTGATTTTTTGAGATTGTGGCATGCTCTGCTGGCACTTTGTTGTGATTTCTCGACTTGATTTGACGTCTGCAGTACAGGGCTAATACGGGTTTATTAAGAACCAAGGAGTTCTAGCCCTGGGGCTATATATATAATCTCTGGAGATTTGTATGAAATTTTAAATTGAGGGAAATGTAATTTTTTGATTTTTTGACATTGTGGCATGCTCTGCTGGCATTTTGTTGTGAGTTCTCGACTTGATTTGAGGTCTGCAATACATGACTAATACGGATTTATTAAGAACTGAGAAGTTCTAGCCTCAGAGATTTGTATGAAATTTTAATTTGTGGGAAATGTATTTTTTTGATTTTTTGACATTGTGGCATGCTCTGCTGGCACTTTGTTGCGAGTTCTCGACTATATTTGAGATCATAAATACAGTATTGATACGGATCTATTAAGAACCAAAGAGTTCTAGCCCCTGAGATTTGTATGAAATTTTAAATTAAGTGAAAGGTAATTTTTCGATTTTTTGAACTTGTGACATGCTCTGCTCGCACTTTGTTGTGAATTCTCGACTAGATTTGAAGTCTGCAATACAGGACTAATGCGGATTTATTAAGAACTAAGAAGTTCTAGCCCCAGAGATTTGTATAAAATTTTAAATAGAGGGAAATGTAATTTTTTAATTTTTTAACATTGTGGCATGCTCTGCTGGCACTTCGTTGTGAGTTCTCGACTTGATTTGAGATTCTTTATACAGTTTTAATACGGATCTAGTAAGAACTAAAGAGGTCTAGCCCCTGAGATTTGTATGAAATTTTAAATTGTGGGAAAGGTAATTTTACGATTTTTTTTACTTGTGACATGCTCTGCTGGCACTTTGTTGTGAGTTTTCGACTAGATTTTAGGTCTGCAATACAGCTCTTGTACGGATCTGTAAAGAACTAAAGAGTTCTAGCCCCTGAAGTTTGTATGAAATTTGAAATTGAGGGAAAGGTAATTTTTCGATTTTTTTACCTTGTGGCATGCTCTGCTGGCACTTTGTTGTGATTTCTCGACCATAGGTCTAGAACTTTTGCTGAAAAGTATCAGGAACTGTAGAACTCATTCGCATGTAGGAAAACTCACTTTTGTTTTCTGATTTGCTGCTAATGCTCTGCTACGTGAAGTTAGCAGATCATTTAGTAATTTTTTTTTAAGGTAAAAACGGCAGAACTATTTCTGAAAAGTATCAGGAACTGTAGAACTCATCCGCATGTAGGAAAAACTCAATTTTTTTTTTGATCTGCTGCTAATGCTCTGCTGCGTGAAGTTAGCAGATCATTTAGTAATTTTTTTTTAAGGTAAAAACGGCAGAACTATTTCTGAAATGTATCAGGAACTATAGAACTCGGCTGCATGCGATAAGAACTCGGATTTTTTATTGATCTGCTGGACAATGATCTGCTAAGTTCACTTACATGGATATGTTCGCACCCGTGTCAACCAGGAAAGATATGTTGGAGTTACGATCTGTTATGTATAGGCGGTGTGAGTTTTCGTGAACGCAAGAGTCCGCCTCCGCTAACGTTCGGCCCAGTTTTCCGACTTCTTATTGAATGTGCAAGGTGACGTGCAGCGTCGAGCTTGTTCTTTGAAACGTCGATGATAATAGCAGAAAGGTGATGGTGATGAGTCTCGACTGCGTTGTTGCGATGGACTTCGGTTGTAAGACGGGTAGCGGTTGCGGCGGTAATCGTTGTATTGGCTGTGTGGTGATCTTGATTTCAATTCGGCTATTTCTAATGATAACTTGCGTAGTTCGGTGACAAGGAATTGTAGGTCGGTCGTTTGAGTTGGTGGTGCTGTTGGTGAGGTTGTCGTTTGGACGGCTGAGATGTGAGGTGCAGCTGGTGGTGTCTGTTCAATCATTTTTAGTAGCGCTAATTCTTCTAACGACGTCTTGGTTGCGAAGGTTTCGCTGACGGCAAGCACAGAACGTATGTGTGGTGGTAGATGGTTTATCCACATGAGTCGTAGCGTACTGTCTGGAACTTTGTCGGTAGCGAGGTTTCTCATACGCCGGAGTAGTTGGGTCGGCTTCTGGTCGCCGAGTTCCATCTCTGACAGCAGTTTTTGGAACTGGCGGCTGTCAGACTCCTCATAGGCAGATATGAGACGTTCTTTAATCGCCTTGTACTGGTCTTGCTCTGGTGGGTTGTATAGAAGGTCGGTGATCTGCTTGATGTCTTGGCGTTCCAGCTGTGCGATTACCATCTGAGCGAGCTGGGCTTGGCTTTTCTTCAGGTCGTTGGTGGCGGCTTCGAAGCTGATAAACCACAGACGTGGTCGATCACGCCAGAATGGTGGGTTACGCATGGTTAGCGATATGCCACCAATTTCAGCTTGAGTGACGGTGTTGATACTGTTGATAGATGTAGAGTTGAATGAGCTAGCCGGGATAGAATTTTCTTGCTGTTTAGACATAATGAGAGTTGTGGAGCAGGGATTCGTTGACTATGCTGGTGCTATGGTTGAATGAAGAATATTGCGGTTTTTCGGTGGCTTGATGGGCAGAGCTTAGTCGTTCTTGATTGTGCTTCTTCTTGTGTTCCGGAGAGGGTTACCACTTTGGAGAACTTTGGAGAATGAAGTTATGGTAGGTATAATAATATTCTTGACTCCAGGATTCAGAATAATTTATTTGTAATTTAGTGCTGTTTATATACAAAATGTACAACTAGGCTGAGCCAATCTAAATGCAGATAAATAGAAATGTAAAATGTTCAAAACAATCAACCAATTAATTTAGAGTACAATCGGCCAATAATATTTGAGTTGAGTTTACGTAAGTAATCCGCCAGGTGGTTCTTACGTCGCGCGAGCGTTTTCCCGCGCAAACGGGACCGTATAAGTACGGTACTGGTGCCATAAGCGCGGCGGCTCATTTGCCGGTCAGTCGTCGGGAGAAGATGTGCGTTCGCGCGTCAGCTGGCACGGCGAGCGTCGACGTAATAATATTTGCAGAGCGAATATTTCTTGAAGTCGTCAGCGTGTGTATCTTCGAGTTCGCTAGAGAACTCCTCTTGTTTCTATTTAACGTTGCAAAAGTTCATAAAACTGTTCTTTTCAGAACAACAACAAAAGTCCTTGAACAGTCCTTGTCAGGACTATTATCACTGTTTCTATTTAAGCACTTAAGTCCTTTTCAGGGCTGTGTGTAACCATGTTTCTATTTACATTATCACAAAAGTCACTGTAGGCACTGCTAAGTATAGGATAGCTACAATACTAATATACATGTGTACCAACACAAAAAAAATGTTGGGTTGCCAACAACGTCTATAAATGGTTTTCAAGGGTCATCACGAATCGTCTCGCTTGCAAGCTAGACGACTTCCAGTCTCCCGAACAAGCCGGTTTCCGTAAAGGCTATAGTACCATAGACCACATACATACGCTGCGGCAGGTTATACAGAAGTCTGAGAAGTATAACCAGCCTCTATGCTTGGCGTTTGTGGACTATGAGAAACCCTTCGATTCGATCAAAACCTGGGCAGTGCTGCAGTCTCTCCAACGGTGCCAGATCGACTACCGATACATGAAGTGCTGTAGTGTTTGTACGAATACGCCACCATGTCAGTCCGCCTTCAGGACCAGAGCTCGTAACCTATTCGACTCCAGCGAGGGGTGAACCTGGGAGATGTCATATCTCCGAAACTGTTCACCGCTGCGCTGGAAGACGTCTTCAAGCTTCTTGACTGGGAATGACTCGGCATCAACATCAACGGTGAATACATCACTCTCCTCTCTCGATTTGCCGACGATATCGTAGTCATGGCTGAGACCATGGAAGACCTCGGTACAATGCTCGGTGGCCTCTGTAGTATCTCCCAACAAATAGGTCTTAAGATGAATATGGACAAGATGAAGATTATGACTAACGTCCATGTTATACCTATTCCTATTCAGGTTGGGAACTCTACACTTGAAGTTGTCGACCAGTACAGTTTACCTGGGACATGTGATCCAATTGGGTAGGTCCAACTTCGAGAAAGAGGTCATTCATCGAATCCAACTCGGTTGGGCGGCGTTCGGGAAGTTACGGCATATCTTCACGTCCGATATCCCGCAGTGTCTCAAGACGAAAGTCTTTGACCAGTGCCAGTGATGATCTACGGAGCCAAGACGTGGTCGCTAACTATGGACTTTATCCGGAAGCTCAGGGTCACTCAGAGGGCGATGAAGAGAGCTATGCTCGGAGTTTCCCTGCGATATCGAATCAGGAATGAGGAGAGCCGCAGGCGAACCAATGTCACCGATATAGATCTCCGAATAGTCAGGCTGAAGCGGCAGTGGGCAGGGCACATAGCCAGAAGAACCGATGGCCGTTGGAGCAGAAAGGTTCTGGGGTGGTGGCCACGCAAAGGACGTCGTAGCAGAGGTAGGCCTCCCGCAAGGTAAACTGACGATCTTGTTGGGATCGCGGGCGGCGGATGGATGCGGGTGACTCAGGATCGGTCTATGTGGAGAGTCTTGGGGTAGGCCTATGTCCAGCAGTGGACGTCTTTCGGCTGATATGACAACAAATTTTAGCAGATCATAATATGTTGTTTCATATTTAGTTTGCAGAGAATTAGCTCAACCATATTGTAATTCGAAATACGAGTATAAATTAAAACTCTGTAGCCTTTTACTATATCTTTCAACGAGCGTCAAAGTTATGAAGCTAGGCAAAACCAAGTATGTAAATACTTACGCAGACTAATTAAACACGCTTACATTTTTTGTTGGCTTCCTTGTATTTTGTTCCAGGTGTCATTTAAGAAAACAATATGAAAATATCTAACAGAATCAATTATATATTATGTTAGAATATAGTTGAGCGGCGATAGCCCAGTGGTGTAGGTAATGGACTGCTGAGACGATGGTCTCGGGTTCGATCCCCAAGTACCCCGGGCACACACCTCTGACTTTTCGAAGTTATGTGTGTATTAAAAATGTTAATTATCAATTGCTTAACATTGTGCCCAGTAGATGGCAATAGACTCGCCCCCTATTACATTGAGACCGAAACATAACTGGCGAAGTGTGGGTGTGTCATCAGCTCTGCCTACCCCTTCGGGGATAAAGGATTATGTAATTAATTATATTTGTATAATATATGACAGTAGGTGGTATTTTATCCATATTCGTCTGGTCAATTCAAAATATTTCTTTGAATTGTATGAGATGACGAAAATGTAATTCGACAATATTGTAAAGTCCTAAACTTATAAATAGTAAAAGCAATGTGTCTCTCGTACATATTTTCCTCATAGTAAAATCATTTTCATTTACTCTAAACATCTTAGAAAATGAACAAGTTGCAATGCAATAATACATCTGCATTTCAGTAGCAATAGTTTACAAAAAGTAAACTGGAAAAGTGTCCGCTGGCCCATTTCCACCATTTCTTACCACTATTTCTAAGAACCTTTCAAGTACTCGTAACACGACAATCTCTATAGTCCGTTGAAATATTTTTTTTTTTTTGGGGTTAGAATGGAATTTTATTTTATGGTAATAGGCGGCAAACGGGCAAATGGATCGCCTGATGGTAAGCAATTACCGCCGCCCATGGACACAAGCAACACCACAGGAGTCACAAGTGCGTTGCCGCCCCTTGGGGTTGGGAAAAGGGATAGGATGGGGAGTGGGATAAGGGAGAAGGAATAGGGGATAGGGCCTCCAGCACTCTCACTCACCGAACGAAACGCAACAGTTTAGGTGTTACTTTACGTCGATTTTCTGTGAGAGGGTAGTACTTCCCCGGTCGAGCCGGCCTATTCATGCTGAAATCAGCAAGGCTCTACTACCGTGGGAGTGCATTTGTTAGAAGACGCTATTTTATTTTATAGTTGTCAAGAGAAGGTTATTGTAAAGTCAAATCCAAGTTTGTGGGGTTTAACGCCCTTGTCCTGCAGCCGCCATCTTGAAAAAGTGGTACAAATGGTTTTTTAGTTTATCTGGCAAACTATTAGCCGCACAATTCAATACAAAATCAACAAGTATGTGAAAAATATTTTCCCACCATGCGCACTGTGCTGGATAAGAACTTTTCCAAGTGGAACCGGCGAGCCCTACCATGACATGAACTGACATTTCCTTTATATGTATATTCAAGGATTACATTTGTGATACATACTTTTAATTAAAACATTTCTGTTAACAGTATTTTTAGTATGGCTAAACACGGAATCCTTATAGACGCGCTATGTCTATCAGTCTATCCGTATGTCACAGCCACTTTATGCGGAAACTATTCAGTTTACACATTAGAAAATTGGTAGATGTATTCTGTGAACCGCTTTACGACGTTATAGAAAATAAAAAATATTGAATATTAAGGGGGGCTCTTCAAAAATTGAACGGATGTGGAAAATGGGTCGTTAAAAATTACTTTGAGGTTCCTAAAACCATTGTTTCTCAAAGTCAATCGTTTGAAAGATAAACGGTGCCAAAGTGGTAAAATGGGTGTGTGTGTGTGTGTAACTTTTAAAGTAAAAAAGTGACAAATCTAAAAAATATATATGCTCTAGATCGTTATAAAACTTCCAACGAAAATTGGTTGGAACGATATGTAGTCAGCAGTTTTTGAAATAAAGCACATCTTAAAACCCGCAAATATAGCTTTATCGTTTATATAAATCCTATTAATAGTTAGTCGAAGATAATGGCTATGGTAAGTGGATACCTCCACTACGGAACCCTTTATCGCTAATAGATTTTATAATGTTTCGTCCTAGGTGTTTCTTGTAGCCGTTTGCCATTATAAAGCTTTGGTGCATTAAGATGCCGCATTAATAGGACTGGAACACCAACGTTCAGTCTGAAGGTACTCCTGATAATTAAGTATGGAGTTCAGAAACTCTATAGGGTACGAAGTAACTTGGTCAGTATTCATGTCATTTGCATACAGTCAAATGTCAAAGCCATGGTCCGATATATCTCTATACACACTTTCGCATTTATGAGTAGAGAATATTGGTTCAGCCCACAGATATCGTAATTAATTTATTTTTCTATGGTTCAGCCGGTTTAGCGTGAAATTGGTAAATATATACATACACATTTTCGCATTTATACCTACTATTAGTAGAGATTAGCCAAGGTTGTTACAATAATTATTATTTTATTTATGTAAGCAAACGAAGTAATGACAGTGCACCATAATTATGACAATGTATAATGTGACAGTACTGACAGATACATATTAGAGCCAAAGCGCATGCACGTCCTTACTCTCAATAGGAAGGAAGTTTGTCCCAGAGAGGTTGGACTGGTTTGTCCCTACAAAATTCGACCCTATATAAAATTCCTCGCAAATTATTTTTTGCATTTTATTGCATCCTGTAGGTTCTGAGCTACCTCCCCACCAATTTTGCTTGCAACAAGGATCACATAGTTACGTGACATAAATGAATGAATAAATGATATTGACAGTTCTGCGAAAGACTTATTGAATGCAATAATGATTTTATAATTATACATACATATATATATATATATATAGGTATGCCTACTCATATCAAAACACAGGTCTTTCAATTCAGTTCTGGGGGATAAATATATAGGAGATTTAATTTATATTTTAAATGAGTGACATATTTTAGAACAGCTTTTAAGCCATGGAATATAGCATTCCACGGACAGATAGATCTGATGTCCGTGTGGATTGCAGACGTCAGACGGATGTCGCTCTGTAGAAATCTAATATTCAATGAAATATGGTACCTAGGTCTACAGAGTGGCCCCTAGTCTCCAAGGCGTAAGCCCGGAAAGCAAGTGGGATAACGCTAGGCCGATGGTGATTCTAGCCCCTTGTAATGTTTAATCAGGTTTATCCTGCCCCTTTGCCTGTTTGAAGTTATTGGGAAAATTACATCAAACAACTACACCGTGCAATTTTCATTAATGTGCGTTTAGTAGTTTTCATGTAATAGAGTATCAAACATCCATCCATCATTGTTCCCAAATTTTCGCGTTTGCAATACTAGATTTCGCCCGCGATGCCGTCCTCGTAGGATTCGGTTACGGCCTGTTCACGAACAGCAGCGGCAACGGCAGCGATTTCGATGTCCATGGCGCGTTCTTCTTTGACGCGACATCGGCCGAGGAGGAGTAGAGCACGACATGTATATCAACATGCTGTTCGTGAACGGGCCGTTATTGTGGTATAATTAGCTTATGTTACTCTACAACCTCTTCACCACATAAAAATCATACCATAACTTCGCTCTGTTATGACGTGAATGAAGGACAAACACAATTTTGCATTTATAATACTAGTAGGTATAAGTTACAGCGAAAATTGTTTTATCGATTTATGTTTTGCGTTGGCTTAGTTCGTAGATAAAGATAAAGATTTATGTAGTAATTACGATTGCGACAGTGTTTTGCTCAAAGTTCTACAACTTTGAAACAAAACCGTTATGTAAATGTTTGCGGCACAGTGCTCCCGAAATTGTTATCAAGTATTGACTTAAATCACAAATACAAAGTAATTATGTTGTAAATTACCCAACCTATTGTAACTGTGTACGCAGAAGCAGACAAAAACCTTTGTCAAGCGTCAAATGAAACAGAAAGATAAGTTTAACAGCATTATCGCTTTTTGTCTTTTTTATTCGGAAATGAATTATTGTAGCTATATGCAGCACATCCGCATTCAAACATTATGGCTTCATACAGAGGCATTGCAGGATAAATTGAAAATAACATTCTGCTCAATAATTTAAGTCAAAGAGTGATGAAACCAGCCCAAAGTAGCTATGGTGAAGTAAAAACTTTAACAAGCAATTGATATTTGATTGTGAAGCCTATGCTGTTGTTTACAGCTTTACAAGGATGTGACATTGATTTGGTAATTTCTTCACCCATTCCAGAAAAATAATTCGTCAAGCTTTTGTACGTGTATAGCAGCTTACTAAAAATGAAAATTCATAATTACGCTGTGCTTCTGGTTTTTAAGGAACGTTATTAAACTGACAAAGTCTTTACCCAGTTGATGTCATAATTTACGAGATTATGCCTTAGAGTTCTTTATATACTATATACATATGTCACACACGTTTAACGTTTACGTTTCGCCACGAGCAAAAGACAATACGCCTTTAGACATTAAATTATTTTCTTCATAAAATTAAACAAAGCGTATTTCATACACTCCTTTGTACATAGCTGTAAACTTGCTAGTTACCATCATTTATAATAGAAAATCACGTTCGTTGTATGTATACTTAAACACCTTTTAAGTTTCTACCTGTTTATTAAGATCGAGTAACAAATTGCTTAAAAAATACGTTTGTTGTATGGGAGCCCCCCTTTATTAATTACTTTTTTTTAATTTAATTATTTATTTTGGAAGTTAATATACAACTACATATTCTGTGAAAATTTAAAGCGTCTACCTGTTACAGTTAGTAATTTTGAGCAGAAAATACGAAACAAAGAACGTTTTTTGTATGGGATCCCCCCTTAATATTCTCGTTTTTTTATTTTTAGTTTTTGTTGTTATAGTGGCAATCGAAATACATAATTTGTGAAAAATTCAGCTTTCTAGCAATCACGGTTTATGAGATACAGCCTGGTGACGGACAGACAGACGGACAGACAAACAGACAGCAGAGGCTTAGTAATAGGGTCCCGTTTTTTATCTTTTAGGTATGGAACCCTAATAAAAACGTTGTCGCTGTACCAAATGACGAAAATAATATAATATAACGTAAAATTCAGACACTGCCTATATTCCACAGGAAAAACTGGAAGCCTTTAAAATACAAACGACCGTAGACGGTCTTTGTTAATTTGACGTGTCAAAATGCTACTTATTCGAATTGCTTAAGCATTAGTACCTACCTATACAAAATAATGTTAAATGAATATGATAGTGTAATTTCGTATGAATATGATACAACTTGTTTGCCTGTATTGTATATTTTATTATAGCGAACAATGAAATGTGCGTTTCATCTTATACTTCGGCATAAACAAACTGTTTCTTGACCTTTTTTATTTTGAATTTGGCCGATATATGTATAAAAACTACTTACTGGCATAGGTAATGCTAAAAGGTGGAGAAAACCTAATGTTACCCGAGTTCACGAAATATAAGCTATTTTGGGTAAAGTCGGAATGACAGTTAAAATAAATTGTTTTGGGAATTTGCATATACTCACCAAGCTCAACCCAACAAGATATTTGATTAATCAGTTAAATTAAAAACCAAGGGCAGTGATTACGTTTATTACCAAAAACGAAGGTACAAAATTACTTACGGTTAAAGATAGATAGATAGATAGATAGATATACTCTTTATTGTACACCAAATAATATTGAACAGTAAACATATTGTGAATTGGCTTATACTACAGCATGTACAAATGGCGGCCTTATCGCTAAAAGCGATCTCTTCCAGGCAACCTTTGGATGGACAGGAATGATGTAAGCAATCAAGGTGTGGACATAAACTTAAGATTAGCCGGCTCTACTTTAGGTTTATTTTTGAAAACCTGACCCAACTTTAGCTGCAGTATTAGAAATATAGACATTTGACTCATTATATATTTTAATTCTGATTGCGTTTATTGGCCACGATATTTGGAATTGTGCCGATAGAATAACCATTGAGTTGAGTGCTTTCTGTTAATTACTTATTAGTGCACTTCTCTAATAAAAGTATAAAGTTTATAGATACATTTGTTGAGTCAATATCATTTTTGATAATTGAGTGGCAAAAGAGCGAGAAGAGAATAAACAATTTATTTATAGCTGAAGTTTTACTTTTTCCATAGCAAAAGTTGAGGTACCAACGAATGCGTGAAGAGCTACTGCACTGGTTTTACATAAGTCATGACAGTGACTCCTGAAAGAGTCTGGTAGCAAGTAGGTTTCTACTTTCTTCTTACCTCCTCAGACAGCGTATTCGTAGTCCAGTTTGTGCGCTAGTTCAACTTGAACTGAATTTCAGGTTTTTTTAGAACATCGCATTACTTTCAATTTCATAGTAATACACACTATCCTGAATGAAATAAATAAACATTCGTTAGGCCGCCCTCACATTGGCGCCAGCGTCAACGCAGCGTCATCATCATCCTCCTAGCGTTATCCCAGTTTCAACCGAGACCGGGACTGTTGCGGGGTCCGCTTACTAGTCTTGACTGAATATTAGCTTTTAACGGAGCGACTGCCTGTCTGACCTCCGTAACCCAAAGGGATAGCAATATTCCTTGGTAAAGACTGTGTCAGTTTATTCATAGTTACTGATTATCTTTAATCCCGCCTGAGATCTTCATGATCTTCAGCTGGGACCGACGAGTTGACATATTCGCCGAGGCACAAGGCAAGCGATATTTGACAATTCAATACGGACTTATCTCTGAAGAGTCAGTGGCGGGCGCCGTGGATTTTAACCCTAATACTATTACCTATAATCTCCACTAGGCTATCGCTGCCGTTTGTCATGGATATAACATTTTAATTAATTGTGAAAATGTAGGCCACATCTAGTTTAATTTCTTGCTCAAAGAAGTCTGTACATTGCACTATGCTGAATTTACCTAATACCAGTGGTATTCTCTATAGAAGGTATACCATTCACTACACGAGCTGCACCTCGCGTCGTATAAATCCATATGAGCACGGATTTGTACTACACGTCGCGTCGCACTAAACAGCCCTGAACTGTACTTTAGGCTCGTTTGTTACAAAAGCGGTGATGAGATGAGATGAGATGAGATGTTTTGTAAGTAGATATTGTTATTTTTAATAGAGTTCAATAAGGTTTTATGCTCGATTGTATAATTTAATATTCTTATTGCGAATATCCTAGAGGTATTAACGAACAATATTTTTTATTCGAAGAGTCAATCCGATTGTCACCAAGTAAGAATCTGATAATGGAATCCCAGGGTAATTGAGGGCAAACCTCAATTCGCACTTACATACCTAAAGCAATTCAGATGTTAATGTCTGATAGTCATCGTCTCATAACGTTTCTCCATCTACCTTTGATGGACGCTGCAAAGACGAGATGAAAAAAGATATTGTGCCGAGGCCGAGCGGTGTCGTGAACTGTGTGCGGTGAAGTGGCTGGCAGTACAAACAAAGATGTTATGTGCGATTTGCACTTTGCAGAATTGCGAGCGTATGGCGCAGATACAGGTGTTACATATTTCCTCTTGGAATTGGAGGAAACATACAAATCAGTACGCTACTATTTTCCTGAAGCTTCTCTCCTCTTCGCTTTGATGGAAGCCGTGCCTTATACAGTAGATTTGTCTGCGGACTTGTCGCCAGTAACAAATCCGGTGGATTGTACGCGTTTAAATGGACCTGCGTTCGGATCAGTCATTACAGGGCGCTACAGAGATAAACAGTTATAATGTATATATCTGTACCGCCTAATTTTAATTAAATGATCATTTGACAATTAATAAAATACTTATTCTTTCGTATCCCCGTTAATGTTTTGTATTTTAAGTACTGTATCTAGTGCGAAAACTACTTGTTCTTTTGCTCGAAAAGAATTAGATCGATTGGTATTATCAGCATAGTCGTCCTAGCGTTATCCCGTCGCATCCAAGACTTTCGCTTTGGAGCCCGGGAGCTTTCAAGTTTTAGGGTCGGTACATATCTGCTTGGAAAATGCGTGGAGCGTATCATCGGTCGCGTCTATGCCGTCAGATGGATCGGTGCATATCTGATGGAAAATGCGTCGAGCGTAAAAATAGACCGTACATAGTTCCGTTAAATTAGACCTGCCACATAACGCGTTTAGTCAGTTTCTGCGTTCAGCATCTATGGTGCGGTTCCATTGTGTGATATTGAATTGTAAAATGCCCTACGCGTCAGTAAAAATACACGTGGTAGGTTCGTGGCGCGCGCGACGTCGACCGATAATGCGTACGGAAACGGAACAGACGCTGAACGCTTGACGCACTAACGCATCATCGGTTAGGTGTGAAAGGTTTAATGTTTTATTATATATTTGTCTGTTTTGACGTTTCGCGACCGACAATACGCAGAGCTTTTCCGTCAGATAGGTATATACCGACCCTTCACGATTTGACAGAATATATTAAGCTTTTTTGCATAGCGATTGCCAATACGACATGTGGTATACTTAATTAATTCTATTTTGGATAAGTAGGTACCACGTGCATACCTTTGTTTCAGCTATCCGATAGTTCCGGTTCTATACATGATTATCGAGCGAAACAGTGGCGAAATATCTGATACTCCACAGAAATGTCGTCGTATATTACGTCGTATGTGTGCATATCTCGAAAAGCAATATAAAATTCATGTTAATGACCACAAAGTAAAAGAGAAGCTTTCGTAATCCGGTGACCACACTTGAACGTATTTTCCAAATAGTAACATAAATGTACAAAACGCACAAGTTTGAATGTATATTATTATATGTATTTATCTGTTACTATACCTATTACTTACTAGACGTCGCCAGCGGCTTCGCCCTCGTCAATTATACATATAAACCTTTCTCTTGAATCATTATATGTATTAAAAAAAACGCATTAAAATCCGTTGCGTAGTTTTTAGGATTTAGGCATACATAGGGACAGACAAACAGAAGACATAGTTTGTTTTATACTGTGTAGTGATATGGCGATTTTTTTCTCTTTATAACAATTTAGGCGCGTTATTTTGTGGTATTCATTGGTGACATTCTCACCTACAATAGGCACGACCTAAATTTGATTATGGTTGTGGACAAAGATGTCACTGGCTTGTCGATTCTACAACTGTATCGAATAGTTGACCATAGGCTTGATTCTAATGTCGTTGGTACCATAACGCAGAGAATACATACTAACACAATGTGAGAATATACTCGTGATGCTCTGAAATAATTAAAACTTTTAAAGTACAGTGTATGTTAGCGTAGTGGTTTATTTGGTCACTCCGCTGAGAACTGTGCTGAGGGCTGTGGTTTCAATTCTCACGCGAGACAATACTTTGTATGATCCACAAATTGTTCTTTGGAGATTAGCCTGTGTACTTTGTATTCGTTGATTTAATGTCTGTAGAGTAGTTGCTGATACAGCAGTTATTCTTAGAGCAGGAGTAACGGTAAAAACCGATTTTAAAATACCGATGAACGTATGAGACTTTTCAAAATTGCATAACATTTTTTTATTACTGGACATATTATATTACAATAATATTTTTATATTTCGCACTGGTCATTTATCTAGGTTGAAGAAAGAAGTATTTATATATATTTTATCTTTCGACTTTAATTTCTTTGTAGTGTTAAGTTATCTGAAATATAGTATTTACCTATATCAAATGTAGCGAGTCACTGTTGTATCCAACAAAGTATCAGAATTTAGTGCTCTTTTGATAAAGAATTAGTTAATTATTGTAGTTTTTAAAACTTCTTACAGACTAATGCACAATTTAGAATATTTGAGTTCTTTTCATAGCGAGGCATTCAATCACCTCTGATCGGTTTTATGCCTGCTTTCAATTCATATCGTACGTTAGTATAAAACTTTCTGTAGCTAGAATTAGTTCTAACAATTATTAGTTTTATCCTCATATCCAATTTTATCAAGAGCAATTATAAGTCAGTGCTCACTGGAACAGTGTTATAGGTATTTGCCAAGTATTGAAACGAATGTTGGTTTTAATTTTTAGAATTTTATTGCTAAAATGTTCATTTGCAGTTCGAATAATTCACCTGTAGGATTTTACATTGTATTGTTATAATAGACTGATAAAATATTATGAATCTATTTTGCGTAGTTATTTATTAACCTTTCGCGATTTGTGTTCCATATAAGTTAATTTTACGGGTGTTAATATACTTACTTTAAGAAATTTAGCTGTTAACACCTCTTTATGCTCCAACGTTTCGACACGCTTTCATCCATCGAGGTCTAGTGTGTATAAACTTTTATGATATACTAGCTATATCACGCGGTTTCACCCGCGTCCTGAGGGAACTACTTCGCGTGCCCGGTTAATTTATACCCTATGTTACTCCTTAGTACATCAGCTATCCGCCAGTGAAAGACCCGTCAAAATCGGTCCAGCCGTTTCAGAGTTAGCGAGAACAAATAGACAGACAGACAGACCGACAGACAGCCAAACATTTTATACATTGTCATTTCGGTATATGTACCGTGTATACATCCATATCCATTTAGTAAAAAGCGGTTATTTTAATATTACAAACAGACCCTTCAATTTTATTTATGTGTATAGATTTTTTATTAGTTGACACATTTCATGCCGATTTGCGCACTTTGAAAAGCCCAGTCTATCATTTAATTATTAGTAGAAACCTGTAGCAACATGGTTGGTATGGTATTTAATTTTGTTTGTTGCCAGCCATCACCATCTTAGCTCAAGGCTCTCTACGAAGACCGATGTTAAATCTTCTTTCCTTTATTCAAAAAAGATTTATACCTTTTGGTTAGATAGTGCTTTCTCTAAAGAAGGACATTGTAGTCTGTACCAGACTAGGTACAACGCATTGAGATAACAGTTGTTATAAAGATCAATGGTACAACGTCCTTCTTTAGACAGATACAGATACTTCTACTTCTTAGCACTGATGTAAAGTCAAAGTAAAGCTTACAAGCAATTCAGTGCATTAATGTTGTGTAAGTGGTGCGCACACGTCCCGCTACGGAGGACATCAGTGCACTGAAAACGACTACCCATGATTAACGATCATTTGCACTTGCATGTGCCCACTTTAATGGAGATATTACAATAAAATCATGTCAAATATTATCATAAAATTCTTAATAATTTTATCTGTTAGGGAATTGTTTAAAAATTATTTTCGTGATTTTTTTGCACTATAAGCGCATGTAAGTTACGAACTTTTCAATAACGGATAAAAGTGCACCTATGGGTATGGCATTATTTTTCCAAAGTGATTGATTGTTGCTTTACAGCAATCAGCATTAACGGTTTTAGACCTCACTGCACTTTTCAGCAGAACTCAATTCTTCCATATAGGAATTTAAACTTACGTGGTCATTTAAACTTATTTTAAATTGTCTTTCGGGATTTATACCACGTACCTTTGTTTGGAGTAACCGATATTTCGGCACTGTTGCAAGCGCCATGTTCACGGATGTACTGAGGGTATTGCGGGAGGATGAACGTTACGAGCAAGTATAACGGTCTACCCGCTTTCTTACTCGTTTTTTGCGTACAACACCACTGCCACTGTTTTCACTATCGCACTGTACCCGATCACGACATACTACACTCACTACGTCAGCTCGCGGTTTGAAAATAAAAAAGACAACAGTGCCGAAATATCGGTTACTCCAAACAAAGGTACGTGGTATAAATCCCGAAAGACAATTTCAAAATCAATTCTTCCAGTTCTCTTTCTCGCGTATTTTCACAGATTTTCTGGAAAGTTGTCTCACACTTCCGAGTTCAATCCGCCATTTCTAGCGGATCTGCCATTGTTTCTCATACAATTTAAGTGGCAGTTGACAATTCTATTAATAAAACCACGATTGGATTGACTCACGTAAGATTCCTTAACTCAATAGCGATAATGTGTATATTTAGTAGTTGAATGTATCCCTCGAATCCGTGCCACGTTTCGCGCCGAAGGTGTGCGAGAGATTTATTGTGCCTTTTGGTACGTTATCCCAATTTGTATCCTTTAACTTTTCAATCAGCTATAACATAAATAGAGATCGGAAGTACTGCAATAGCTATAAGTAAAGTTACAAGTGAATTTGTAAAAGGGGTGCTATAAAGGCAAATCGATTTGGTAGGTAAATAGTAGGAAGTGAACCATTATAAAGAATATTTATTATTATTATTCGCTGTATGTAAGGTATAAAATTTTGTAACTCGTGTTCACTATAGTCGACGATAATATTTAAGTTTATGACTTCGACATAAATATAAATAATATCACATAAAACTGAATACAAACATTATAATAATAAAGCATAACTCACTTATTCTTTAAAAATTTTAATACCTGGCTCCCAATATTATCAATCAAGTTGAAAAAAGTTCTCTTCGTCTCCTTGGATCCCCAATTGTAGACGACGGTTTTCATTCCTTTATATAGGAAAAAATCAAAATTTTAGTGAATTTTAGACAGGCTTCTCAAAATTTATATACATTCGAGTTTTACTATTATTCGATACCTATTGTCTTTTTGTCCCTAAATTTACACACGCATTACGATCTTCACCATTTTGGAAAAATCCGACTCCACTCATTCAAATTGACAAAATTATACGGAATACCCTGGGTAAAATGTTGAATATGGCCATAAACGACCGGGTGGGGAATCGGGCCTATGGTTTCAGGCACTGCCATCGTCCAATTGAATATAGGTACCATGTTGGACGATACGACCTTTCGCTTCGCTACTTGCCTCCGTTTAGGCGCGTCACGTGTCTTTCCGCATCGCTGTCACTGTGGAGAGTCTGTCGATAGCCTTGGTCACCATGGACTGTCATGCAGCAGGAGCGCGGGTCGTATTTCAACCCAAGTATTTCCAACCTTAATGACATACTGCGCCGTGCTCTTGTCACCGCTGGCGTTCCAGCCCAACTTGAACCTCAGGGCTTGGCATGCGACGATGGCAAAAGGCCGGACGGGATGTCATTGCTGTCGTGGAATGCGTGCGTACATGTTTGGTATGGGACGCGACGTGTGTCGATACCCTTGCGCCATCGCAGCTTCCCAGCACAGCAGACTGTGTGGGCGCTGCTGCTGCAAACGGCGCAAATACGTAAATCTAGTAGGAAATGTATTAATTTATGTATATTTTTGTAGGAGATTATGTATTTGAGCCGTTTGGGTTAAATCCCTGGGGCCATGGAGTCCAAGTGCGAGATTCCATTTTAGAGATCTCGCAAAGAGATTGAACAGCGCCTCGGGTGACCAGAGAGCTGACACGTATTTGGCACAAAAGATAAGCATTGCTATTCAACGAGGTAATGCGGCCAGTCTTCTGTGCACGCTTACAATTGACTGCGATGCGGATGACTTTCATGACGCCTTCTAAATTAAACTTTAATTTTCGATTCTAGTATAATATATCATTATGCTTATTTTAAGTTGCTTTCCATTTAAAAGTTATTATATCTTTATAGAAATAAAAATAAAATACTACACTGTCGATGTCGTAAAGTAGGTACCTACAAAAAGAATCGGCGTAGTCGCAGCCATGCGCAAACGCCTTGTCCCGTTACCTTTACAAAAATTATGTCACAAAAGTGCCGTATATTCGGTGACTTGCTACACAATACACACACTCTGGGGAAGATACAACTCCCTACCTGTTTACTGTTCATGAACGATAGCAGTCTAGTATTTTTAAACAAATAAAACCAGCATGCAAATAAATTCACAGTTTCTTCCTAAATCTAATTGGTTCGTACGTACGTTCTAAATGGTTTCGACACTGACAATTTCGCATAAAGTTTTCCGAAGCTTTGTGCGAAATGAATACCAATAGTTTGAGACAAGTCAAAAGCACGGTCACTTGGATTGGTGCCATCGATGTTTGAAAAAGTTACAGAAATAAGCCGGGTGCTATCTTAGGTGCTAAATGCTGGCAATATTGTTATTAGTACTAGAAAAAATGACAATAGATATCTCGTGGCTTTGCCAACAAATTACAAAAAACCTTTTAAATGTGATCAGTGATTGCTTCTTTAAATGATTGACAGTATATTATTATGTTAGGAAATGAAAGTATTTTTTTATAGAATTATCGGTTACGTGAAACAAAGCTACTTGTTTTATATCCCGAAAGACAGTGCGCAACTGATGAAATTAACGGTTCTGATAGTGCTCAGAAAGTTATTATGTCTAAAAAAGTTACCACAACAAATCCTATCGATTTCCAATGATAGAGTTAAAGAGTTCTGTAACTATTTTTTTATTTGAAATTAAACTGTTAAATGATCTAGAAACTACATTTTTAATTTATTACTAGCCGACGTTTCGAATTCTTTGCAGGATTCATGTTCACGGCAGACTGAGGTGATATTTGTCTTTGTCTTGAATTTCAAAGTTATCTTAAAGTACCCGAACATTTTCCAACTATTGGTGTTACTATCTATGCAGAATGTGCTCACTGTGTCTTGATGTCTTCTGGTGACTTTGTCCTTCTTGGGTTTCATTAGCCTGATAAGAGGGTCCCAAGCTGGAGGAACATTCCAACCATCTTCCCTATTGAAATTAGAATGTTTTTTAATTTCAATAGCTTCACGTATCATTCTTGGAATAAAGCGATGTTCTTTTGCGAGTATCTGTGGTTTATCAAATCGCAGGTAATGGTTGGTTCCTTGTTCTACATGTTCACACACAGCAGACTTCGTCGAGCGTTTGTGTTTAATGTCAGCTATATGTTCCTTTAATCGAATGCCTATGCTCCTCTTGGTTTGTCCAATGTATGAGAGCCCACACTCACAGTCTATCTTGTAAAACCCGGCCTATTGTAAGGGTAACTGGCTCTTGACAGATGGTAATAATTGGCTTATCTTCGTTGGCGGCTTGTAGAAAGTTTTGATCGAAGCTCGCTTCAAGATATAGCCAATCTTGTCGGTCACGCCCTTGATGTATGGGAGGACAGCAGGTTGTCTCTCTACTGTATCACAGGACTAGTGATACAGTAGAGTAAGTGAGTGAGTACAGGGGAACTGTGACGTTGGCGCGGCGGTCGGAGCTTGTTGTCTTGCAGAACTTGCTTGACATGTTGAAGCTCGGCGTCCAGGTGTTTCTTGTCACAGATCCCCTGGGCTCTCTGAAACAAAGACATTCCTACGGTAGCTAACTGTTTAGGATGGTGGTGAGATTCACCGTTTAAGCACCTATTTGTATGTGTCTTTTTCCTATACACAGTGTGGCTCAAAGAGTTGTTTTTGTTCCTGATAACAAGTACATCTAAGAAAGCTAAAGAATTGTTTGCCTCTAATTCCATTGTAAATTTTATGTGGTTATGAATAGAATTAAGATGGTCTAGGAATACATTAATACTATCTGTTGGTAAAATTGTAAAAGTGTCATCTACATACCGCTTGTAGAACCTCAGTGTGATGGTGGCAGTCTGCGGGGCTCGCGCCGTCCTTTTTTGTGGTTCTCCATATTAGCTACAAATTCAAATTGCATGCATATTCTAGGGCAGTAATATGAAAATTCACTGTTTAAATTTTACAGAACAGTTTTCAGCTATGGAAATTTTTAAAATGCCCGGGTCGGGCAAAGTGTTATTGGGATTTTCCGTTAGGAAATTCTCAGTAGCAGCACGGAGTCTGGTAATGTGCCCGGTACGGCAATAGGCTCGCCCCCTATTACGTGGGACCTAAAAAATTCATGGCGAAATGTGGGTGTAATATTTACACCTCTGCCTACCCCTTCGGGGATACAGGCGTGAGACTATAAATAAATAAAAAAATAGTTACAGAACTCTTTAACTCTATCATTGGAAATCGATAGGATTTGTACTGGTAACTTTTTTAGACATAATAACTTTCTGAGCACTATCATATATATTACACCTCTGCCTACCCCTTCGGGGATACAGGCGTGAGCGACTATAAATAAAAAAAAAATACAGAAATCAAAAATTTTACTTAGCGTTTATGGGTACGAAATGGTTTAATTTATTAACAAGATAAATAAAATCGCTTGATAATCGCGTCTACATTTTTTTAACGATTAATTCGTCTGTTTATTTATTAATTGAGGCACAATCGTAAACATTGCACTGTAAAGGCACGGATACCAATTAAAGGTCATGTTATTTACTATTTGAGTTCGCAGTTGAGAGTATTCATCTGTAAATAATTTCATTTGATTAAAAATTAATTTGCTTGCACGATATACAACACTCAACAATTCGCCAATACGTTTTTATGTTTGGTGCCAAGAGTTAAAATAAGAGTTGTGAAAATCCGGAAAAAGGAATACAAACATTCAGGTCAACGTTGGCAGTGTAAAAAAAATTACAAACACTTCGTACTCTATCATCATCATTAGTCCTGTATAGAATCTGTCCCACAGCTGGGCATAGGCGTCTTTTCTCTATGAGAAAGATTAGGCCATAGTCTACCACTTACGGGTTGGCAGACTTGTAACAAGCACATATCTATCCATCAATTTAAATTAAATTACTTATTGTCGTGTAAGGTCTTGTCATCATAATTGTACATACATACATACATAGTCTCACGCCTATAAACCCGAAGAGGTAGGCAGAGATGTATTTCTACACCCACTTTTCGCCAGATATACTTTAGTCCCACGTAATAAGGGGCGAGCCTATTGCCGTACCGGGCACATTTTCAGACTCCGTCCTGCTACTGAGAATTTCGTGACACAAAAACCCAATAACACTGCCCGACCCAGGAATCGAACCCGGGACCGCCCGATCCCACGCGCACATTTATGCCGCGAGACCAACGAGGCAGTCGTAAAGGGTTTGATGTCGAGTTTGCCGTCTCTACGCAAAGATGGTATTTGCATCGTGTTATCCTTTAGTCGCCTCTTACGACACCCACGGGAAGATAGGGGGTGGTGACACTTGTATTCTATGCCGTCAACCACACGGCACATTATAGTAATAAAATAATAATGTCAAAATTTTAGGTTGTCTTTGTGATAAATGTCTTATCGATGCGCAAGTACCTTTAATTCTAATAGAATTGTATAAACATAATCTACGGAGCGCTTAAACTAATCTATAAGCTATTTAGTCTGCCAAAACATGATAAATGTATTTGTAACGAGTTTATGTAAACTTTGTGTTCTTGACTTAGTGCTTCGCTAGCCCGGTTGTCTCAAGGCCCAAGGGTGGCTTGAATGTTGAGTTGGAGGTTGTGTGTTCGATGATTACCATCTAGGGCATCACTTTCTGTCATGAATTTGGTGTAATACAGCCATCTAACGGGAGCTTGGGGTTGTGGAATAAAACCATAAAACCATTAACTAGCACAAGTGTTAGATATACCTATTGATTGACCCATGTCCATATCCCATGTACTAACAAGGTGATGACTATTTTTATAAATTTTTGAATTTTTTAAAGCTACGATAATTATTAGGCATTCTAAATGAGATGAGATAAAATTAGTCACAGCTGGCACGATTCACCACGAAACCTTATATTATTGCTGAGCTATTATAATTTCACGAATCATTATTTGCTCGACAAGATAGCGCTCTCATTATTTATTGTTCAATATTGTCAAATCGAGTAGAAAATCATCTTTCCTCTGTGAAATAATTAAGCTTTGAACTTTAAATTATGTAGTTGTTCGGTAATCCGACGTAGTGGCAACACTTCGATTTATGCCTTAAGCACACTAAAACTATATTTGAAGCTAGCGAAAGTGATGCGGCTTCGAAACACCACGAATAAAAACATATGAACTTTGTTCTGACATTCGGAAACTTGTGTATGCCATTGTTATTGATACAATGGCGAAATTGATACCGAAAAAACCTTACGAAGAATTTTATACGAGCGAAAGTTGCGTGCAAAAAATTTTGGAGGGTTGTGTTGTTATAAGAAATAAGTTTAGTATAATCGGAAAATTGGTGTTGATTTTTGTCACCCTGACTGCTAAATCGGATGTCATAGGTTCAATTGCCACCCAGGACAAATCTTTGTGTGATGAACACGATTATTTGTTCTCTGTCTTTGTCTAATTTATTACGTACGTATTTAAGAAAATATATATCATGTGATATATTATATAATTTAAAAAACTTAAATAAGTGAAAACTTGCAACGCCTTTGCGTAGCTAATATACCAAATTACATGCAGTATTTGTCCAGAAAGTTATAGTTACAGCATATCACTAATAATTACACACTGAGAATAAAAAATGGCGAGCAATTTTCGAAGAAATTCTTGTTAATAAATTATAAAAAGGATTCCAACAATACTACAGTATAATACCTAAACCATATACCAACAATACCAATTCTGTAACCAAGGATGATGAGGGTGAAGATGTAAAGTTTAAAACTGTGCAGGACTGCGTTTTGTGTGTTTTTATAATAGACAGTTTAAAAATAAAATAGAAGAATAAATAAGAAGACGGTGCTGACGGGACCTGTCACCAAAATATAAACACGTCAAAAACTAACTATAATATAAAATTTATTGTGTCGTATTATTTTTAAGTTTTTTAATATCTTCGAAACAGATATAAATATATATGCAATCAACAAGTAACGGCATTAGTGATGCGGAAGGTAGTGCCACAAGCCCACAAATCAATCTGCCACATCGCTGACTAACCAGGCACGCTGTCCAGCTTGTTCCCAAGCTCGGTTTTTTAAACGTGAGCCGGGCTTGAGAGTACATTTAAGTGAACAAAAACCAAAATGTACTTCCTGGCCCTGATACTATTACACATTCTAGTTCTTTCCAAATTCCATTTTGGCAACATCTAGGTACTCTAAAAAATTGCCTTCCGGTATTAAAGCGAGTTCCACGTGGTGCGAGACCAGCAGTCGCTCAGAATTTAGCTGATTGTATTGGTCTCGTCATCCGTGAGAACTCCAAAACAGCCTGGGAGCAGTTGCTTACAACCTTCCCTTACAGGATTTTACACATACAGAGCAATCGAACAACACAAAAATCTTTGACAAGCTAAATTAAGGAGAAATGTAGTAGTTCTGTCACAAATTTTGACACAAAATTTACCACCAATAGATTTTATAAAATAATTTATCAATGTGTAGAATCAACATTAAGGGAAGGTGACATTCGGGGAGCGTCTAGGTTATTGTTTAGTAGCCTTGTGGTGGCGTCCTGCTCTGCAGACACACTCGCAGGTCTGCAGAGCAAGCACTTAGCGCCAGCTAATGACCTCCTGGAATGACGAAAGTTCTGATTGTCTAAATGTTTCAGCCAAGGACGTATTTGAAGCCGTATATTCATTCCAAAGTGGATCTGCTGGCGGCACTGATGGCTTGACTCCTCAACACTTGAAAGACCTCGTATGTGCAAGTGCTGGGAAGGCCGGTGAAGCACTTTTGAGGAAACTATCGGCTGTAATTAATCTTATGCTCTCCGGCAATGTGGTCACAGATGTCATCAACATATTGCATGGGGCCAACTTGTGCGCCCTACTCAAGAAAGATGGTGGCATCCGACCCATTCCCGTAGGGTGTACTTACAGACGTATGGAAGCCAAATTATGCTGCGAATATTACAGCGCCGCTTTGGCCAATAAATTTCAGCCAATCCAACTGGGCTTTGGTTCAAAAGGAGGCTGTGAAGCTGCCATACATGTGCTGTCTACGTACCTTGGCTGTGGTTAAAGTGAGCTCATTTTAAAGATTGATTTGAAGAATGTCTTCAACTCAGTGAAAGGTGTCCCTACCTTGCTGTCACAAGCGAAATTAGAAACACCCAATTTTTTCAAATATCTTTGGCAATGCAATAGGCATCCAAATTCATTTATAGGGACAATTTATTAGAATCTGCAGTTGGTTGTCAGCAAGGTGATTCTCTCGGGTCAGTCATTTTTAGTTTAGCCTTTCATCCCATTATAAAACAAATAAATTCGAAATTAAACATCTGGTACTTGGACGGTGGGACTCAAGGATCTTCAAGATTTAGAATTTAAAAAAAATCAATTTGGTACTATCGGTTTAGAACTAAATTCCAATAAATGTGAAATTTTCATAAATGGAAAACGAAAACACTTTTCGGTACTTTCAAAATTTAATTCTTCGACGCCAAATATAAAAGTTATCAATAAATCTTCCTTTCGCCTTCTCGGGTCCCTCATTTTTGACGAAGCTTTTGAAACTTTTGTAAATGAGAAAATTCAAAATTTCTGTGAATCTTCAGAACGGCTATGCAAATAAATTTACATTCGGCTTACACAATTATTTGGCGTTGCCCCTTCACTCCAAGATTCACACATTTTCTGCGGTCATCTCCCTTTTGGAAACATTCATCTCTTTTGGAAACCATAGATAATGTGATTCGGAACACTTTGAGCAAAATTTTAAATCTTAACATGAACGACCGAGTGTGGCTTCAAGCAACTTTACCAGTTCGTTTCGGTGGCCTCAGCGTTCGCAAAATTACTGATGTCAGTTTGCCGGTATTTTTGTCCTCGGTCCTGAGTCCTGGTACTGAGGAATTGACCAGGAAAATTCTAGAACCCACACTGGTTAATTCCGAGATGCCGTGTAAGACTGATGCCATAAACGCTGGGAAAATGGCTTGCCCGAGCTCTGACTTGCCCCGAAATCTTTTCTCTCAGACACAATGGGTCGGGCCGCTCTGCAGCAAGATTAGAGATAATCTATTAACTACTGCTTCTGGTGTTGCAGAGCGCGACCGTTTGTTGGCTGTGGGAGAGTGGGAATCGGGGCTATGGCTTCAAGTGCTTCCATCGTCCAATATAGGAACTATGTTGGACGATAGGGTGCTTGTACACGGTGCAAGTAGCTTGAGCATGTTGAGGCACGTGCGCGGGTTATATGCACCGTAAACATATCGTTTAAAAAATGTGCAGGTCTAGCGACTCGAGCATGTAGCAAAGCGAGCCACCCGCGCAACTAATTCGCGTGCTCTGCGGCGCGCGCGGGTCACTCGCGCATGTTTTCATTCGTCTTCCAATGCAAATTTAATAATTGCGGCAAAATTTAATTTATAACATATGATTTTAAAAGAATTTTCGTTTGTCGAGACATTTTGACGCCATCACATCTTCTAAGCACAACTTGTTCAGCTGGCGCTGCTGCTGCATCGGCGGAGACTCTCAAACGGTGCGAATACTTAAATCTAGTTGGGAATTACGTGTTTGAGCCGCTTGGGGTTGAAACGCTGGGGCCATGGGGCTCGAGTGCCGGTGCTCTATACAGAGAAATAGCAAAAAGGCTGATCGATGCTTCCCATGACCTATTTTTCGCAGTGAGAATAAACATTGCCATCCAACGTGGCAATGCTTCCAGTCTTCTGGGCACGCTACCAGTTGACAGCATTGCGGAATTTTCTTAATCATAGATTAGTTTTAGGTTAAGTTTTTATCTCAAATATTTAATTATAAAAATGTATATGTTATTGTTATTAAGAAACACTTTATAAGGACATCTGTTAAGTTGGATATAAAATAAAAATTGTGTGAAAATGTAGTTTGTTTAGTTATTTGGTTGTCATGGCTCACACTCTGCTTAGTTTGTTATCACAAGGCCGTGTGTGTACTGTCCTTGGATATTATTATTATCAATAATTACGACATAACTAATTAGATTGGTATGGTAGGCAGAATTTGAAGACGAGCAATAAAACATGCTTCGTCACATCACAGCAATTTGTGAAGCTAAGATAAGGCATATATTATGTATGGGGTGGAGACCACATAATGCCAAGAGCTACCCTTCAATGTAGCTGATTCCACCCTCGGGACTGTGCCGAGGGTCCTTTGCTCAGAAGTAAAGCGTTGGGAAGTGTCATTATAGTTCCCATTTTCATATGACTGGATATCAACATCTACTTGAATTTATTTAAGAGGTAAGTAGGTAATTAGTCATTAAATTATTAGTTTTGATAATGTTTTTGACTAAATGTTATGATATTGGTCATTCATTATTTTATGCACATTATAGACTATAGAGTCACGGGTAAATGTCCTAAAACTATTTATATTTGAAAGTTTGAATTTAACGCATAGATAGTCCAATTAGTCGATTTATCGATGAAGTCTATAGGGGTGCGGAACAGAAGCTATAAATGATAATAAAGCTGGTGTAATCGAGGGCACAGCTAGTTTACAAATGAAATGATGGAATAAGGAATAAGAGGGCTCGCCTAGTCTCTTTTACTACAAAGGGGAGACAACCGTACCAGGATTTAATCCTAACTCAAACGTAGCTAACTCTATAGCTTCTAACTCAAACGAGCAATTGACGTAATTCCGTCTGGATCTCTAAATGTCTCATAGGTTTCTCTGCAGATAACATAATACTATTATCGTAATAAGCTTTGTCCTTAAGTCTGAATATAATAAAATAATTAATTTATCAAATAATAATATATCCTTTCTACACGTGTAACGTGGTTTGTCGAAGGTAACTTCATTCATGCGGCAAACAGGGGTTTACCGAGATCCAATTTTATATATATATCTTAGGAAATACTTTGCTATTTTCTTTCGGATTGAAACAATAGGTGAATATAATAACATTACGTACTGGTGTATTTATAGCTAGATCACTCATAGATCATATAAAAGTAGGAATATTTAATATCTTTGTTGGATGGTAATACCTAATTAAATATGTACACTTCACTTTTAGCTAAATATTATATTATTTTGGGAATTTTAAGAAAATTATGTGTAAGCTGACTATATTTTTGTTTGTCTAAGCTTGATTGTATAAAATTTGCGAAAGCTATTCTTAGTTTGTTAAGTAACATGTGAAAATTAAGTAGATATTGAAAGTTATTATAAATTTTAAGTTATTTTAAATAAAGCTTATACATTTCATAGCGATATATTCAGACGCACATTTACGTGATTTAAAACAACATTTACGTATTATTCAATACATCTTCTATTTCAAATAGATCACATTTATACGCTTAAATGATTTGTTTCCTGCAACTGCAAGAAATAAATAATAAGTTCACCTTTCTAATTTTTATTTATTTTTTACTGGTACAAAAAGGAATGGATATACGAATATTATATTATATTTATAAAACATATATATATATATATATATATATATATATATATATATATTATATATATATATATATATATATATTATCATTTATAAAACATGTATTTTAGGCTCTTTATAAATATTCATGGAAATGGAAAATAAATCCAGTAAAATATATTGATATTAACAGAAAAAACTGTGAATAAACGATGCGGCACAATGCATGAAAGATGTTAGACGTCAAGCAGGATAAGCTCTGTATATGTTTTATATTTACACGAATAGTCAAAGGACAATGTTATTTAATATTAAACTTGTAAAAACAGTGTGCCACAGAAGGCCGCGCGTTTTCCTTCCAGCAGTGTGGTATATCTTCGTTGTTTTGCTCGCAAGACGTCCTATAAGTAATTGTATTATGAAATATTCGAGCCGGTTTCCACAATACTGAACTAACTATAGCGTAATGAAAGGTTTGTTAGCCAGTTGATCAAAGATCGCTAGTACAAATAAAAGCCAGTTATACGGTTGCTATTGACGTAGCCGCTAATAATATAGTGGAACCGGCACCAGTGTAATTACTATGTGGCACAGACACAGAAGTGTTTATCATGAATAACCGCGCCAAGTGTTCGCCACAAACGTAAGAACTTCAGCTGTATGAACTGATTTACTGCAGCTATATGACTGCCTGCACGCACAGCGCGTTTTGTACTATTAGCAGATGAGCAGGATTAGGTCTTGTGGGTTCAATTACTATACGAGACACAAATAATGAGCTTCAAGGGAAAGTCAAAAGTTTAAGCGATATTTTGGTGTATTGTTGGATATGTGCAGGCCGCCATAGTATTCTATAAAACTTACTTATTTCAGTGCAGGATATTTTATTTTCATTTTGCAGTTTCAGCGCTCGGTGCCTACTAGTAGAAGGTACTGTTGCCACAAAGTGTTTGAGTATTGTTCAGTACAGATAATGGAACTAACTAAGTACCTACTTATTATCATGTATAGTACGAGTATCGGATAGGTATATGCTTCGTTGGCTTGAAACGCTTATAAATAGTGTATCAAAATTGACCCCTCTACCTCTCTCTAGTACTATTTATTTAGTTCCTTAGTATCCAAGTCTATTGCGTAAAAATCTAAAATTTGGCAAGCAGCGGCACTTCAGCACTAAGCTAACACGCCGGGAAGACATTTCTCTTGGATATATATGACGTGCGGTCAGTAAATTTTAGTGGCATGTTTACAAACGATGTTCAAGTCTAACACTTTAAGAGGTACTAGTTTAAAACTTTAAATCAGGTGTTCCTTAAAATATGCTCATGATTTATTACAGGATGTGTAAAATAGTTTAAAATGAGGAACGGGGCCAGCGGTACTCCCCCTGCCATGAGTAACGACTCATTAGAGGTGTTTAATCTATCTTTGGCCTAATGGAGCGAACTGACTTACAAAGAAAAAGGAAATTTTACTCTGTAGACTTTACAAATTTTCTCCGGTTTTTTCGGCACCGACATTATGTGATAACCCCTTTATCTGTAAGCTCGTATGTTACCAATTTAAATGTATCTGTTTCAAATTTTGTGTACAAAATATGCACTATTGTATATTTTAGTAATAGAAAAAGCGATTGTTTCTTATACATTTATTTTCTCCCCAATAAAAATTCAATTGTCTATAAAATAAAATATGAGATGGTTGATGGTTCTAATAACAATACGCTTTATGAGGATGCATAGCGGGGGCGCCTTCGCCCTTGGCATTATTAGTTACTGCAGATAGTATTTGAAATTCCTCAGGGATCAGAGGGGCGTTGGTGTAATGAAAGCTGGTCATGTGAAAATGCTTTCATTGCTTTTTACGCGTCGCCAGAGGCAATTTAGACGTTGCGGTGTTTTGTAGACGATCGTCGAATACTGCCATGCTCCGGGGACCGGCAGATGATTCTATTGCTTACGCTCTGTGGGACGCACCCCTATATATCTTGCTTCCTTGATAGCTCAAAAATAGCCACTTGATACCATATATATGATAGACCGATCACGCGAGGAAAATGCTATGGTTTCATTAACTAAGTAAATAGGCTTATCACAGTACTAGAATTCGGCATTGTGAAAAAGAGCCACAAATATTATCTGATTAAATACGTCGTTCATTTCTCGGATCCCAAAAAGGTAGTATATTGAAACAATATAATTGGGAATGTACTCATCTATTTGCGGTGGAGCTGTAGTGGATGCCCAACTGGGACATGTGGTACTGTCTATTCCTATTCTCAGGGCATAACCCACCTTTAGAATTTATTATTATTGCGCTGGAATATCTTTATTCCTTTTGAAAGCAACAAAATAAATATCTTGTAATCCCAAAGTACACGTAATAACACGTATGAATTTGACTTTTAGGAGCATAAAGATATAACTGAATATGATAAACAATCGACAACAAAGAAAGTACACTTTTCGAAGAACCCAGATAGTAAAAAAGTTCGTGAATGTGTATGGAAATCTTCATTGTAAGAAAATATGAAAGGGCGCATGGAGATGTGATGACATCTCGACAGCATTGTGATTGTTGTACGTATTGAACTGTAACTACTTAGTTTATGTAATTTTGCCGAACGACTTCGACGCTTAGACATAGTGTAAGTAAGATAATTCAGTTCGCGTATGTTGTGTGCGATCGTGCGAAAATAAGGCAGCAAAAGTCGATCGGCAACGCGGACCTGCCGCATTTAGACGTTCAAAAGAATAATCTTTAAAAATGGTTTCTGTTCAGCTTACGGTTTCACTTAGCAATCACATCGGAATGGCACAGTTTCAGGTTTATTTGTTTAGGGGTGAGTTTTTAATTTTTTTGCGTCCGCCCGGTCGTTTTGGAATCGGCTTGCGCCTCCAAAAACTGCTTATTAACAATATATTTTAGGGTGAAAAAACTGCAGGGGAGCCCAGGCCCGCGCGTGCACCGACAAGATGAGCAGCCAAAATTTTATTTCATACCCATCCCTTTTGATAAACAATACACTTACGCAAACATTATGTATGTCGATATTGTTTCAGGCTCAACTTAGTGATAATAACAAAGTAAATAATGTTCCGCCATCTTTCTGCCGAGATGCTCAAATTTCTAAGAAAACATTGTACAATATAAGAATAATTTCACGCTTATCTGAGAATGAAAGAATAACACAAAATAGTATATCAGCTGCGTATGTTCCCGCGTATATCACGAAGTCGACTGAGCGAAACGCCGGAGCTCCTGTTCTCAAGCGACGAATTTGGAATTCGATATTATTTAAAACATTGCTATAATCCCTTATAAAATAAAAAACAACTACATAGTTGTTTTTATAGTTGTTTTTTATATACTTGTTTTTTTGTTTTTATATGTAACTTACTCTACCTACGGCATAGCTGCATTCCAAGAATCGAATAGTACCTAATTTAGAACAGAAAGTAATTGGATATCTTTGTCTTGAACTATCAAAGCGTATTGGAGCTAACTCTTTGAGATTCACGCGTCTGATTGGCTAAAAGATTTAATTTAACTGTGTTTTGTTTCATAATTACGTATTGTTGAACTATTTCCAAATATAAACCAAATGAATAGACTTTGAGTTGTTTTGTAGATATTAGTTAAAGTGCTTGTTTACTTATGTCTCTATCTATGTACCCTAATTATATTTATTATTGCGCTACTGCTATTGCTTGCTTATTTAAATTCAGTAATAAAACCTTGGTTATGATTTGTGCAGAAAAACGATCTCGATAATGATTTTACTTTCAAAGCTGAAACCCATAGCGGCATTGTGGTGTTTACTTTTTAGTATGGCTTGATTAATTCTGATGTTGAAAGCTTTTGTCAAAAGCACATTTGATCAAAAACCAGGAAGAAATTATTATTCATTTCGGCGACAAAATAATTTTCTGTCATCAAATGTCTCCGTAATAATATCTTTTATGAGTCAGCTGTCGGGGCTCGGGATTCATTACTCTCAGTGAATATTGTATTAGTTAAATAAAAGGGTTTCGCAAGTTTTTATTGAGATCTTTAAGTGCCCAATATGATGACAGTCATTACGGCTTCTGCGTTATGTGCATTAATACATTATTCAGACACAATCCCCTCTCAATTATGACATCTGATGTGTAGGATCGTGTAGTACAGCATTTGCAGAAATTTAGTAAATTTGACACGGATTGTTCAGAGACTAAAGTGCGGGACTGCGGGAGCGATGGGAAACACGGTGCCGCGTTCAATTCGAAAGGTATTCGACTATATGCAACAGAGAGCAATTTATTAAAAACGTTAATTGGACCCCGAGCACGAGTCGGCGCGTTCAATTGACAGTGACAGACAAGTTTGAAAATGAAACGGGAACCGTGTTGAATAAAAGTGTTGACGGGTGACATTATTATTTGTAACTTTAGGTGAATGGTGTTATATTTCCCTCTCATAATTAGTCCATAAATTATTTTTTAAAAATTAATTTATAATAATAACTGTCCGTGTGGTGACGGATTGAGAATACGGAATGTCACCACCCCATATCATCCCATGTGTGTCGTAAGAGCCGACAGAGGGAGCAAATTATGCAGAGAACAGCACTGTAAGAGAAGGAAAACTTGATACAAACCCTATGCCAACCCGTTTGGCCAGCGTGGTATAGTAGGCCAATTCCTCCTTTCAAAGGAGAGGCCTAGTCCAGCAGTGGACTGTTAAAGGCTGATGATGATGATGATGATGATGATGATGATGAATAACTGTTTTTGTGAGAGACCAAAATATGGTACAAAGACTTTAGAATGTAATAAATTAAAAACATGCGCGATACACGGGGGCTAAGGTTTCTTTATCATATATTTTCATAATTTAGCTGCCAGTAAAATAATTAAATCTGATAGTTCTTATTTATTATGCAAGAATTTATACGATTATGGATAGACTTAATTATTACCTCTGCCCCATCCTTAGTCCATTCCCATGGCCAATTCCTTGCTCCTGGTTTTTCCCATCATGATTTGATTTACGTTTCCTATAACCTCAAACCGCCAAAACCTCGTCCTAAGGTTCTGCACATGCGTTGTTTTGGACGTATGGATGTTGAAAAACTGTTAAAAGACGCCTCCGAGATTGATTGGAACCCTGTAATAGCAGTCTCCACCATTGACGAAAAGGTTCATATCTTTAACAGTATTGTGCTTAATCTGTATGACAAATACGCGCCTGTTAAGAGGGTCAACTTAAAACGTCCAACGGTACCATGGCTTTCAAGATGTGTCCAAATGGCCATGAGGCGTCGTGATCGAGCCTTCCGGCGGTTCAAAAAGGAACGATCTGATGAGAATCGGAGCCTGTACAAAACTGCAAGGAAAAAGTGTAATCAGATGATTCGTAACGCTAAACGCCGCCATATTTTCGACAGTATAAACTCTTCGTCCCCTGCCAATATCTGGAACTTCCTCGGGACTCTAGGTATTAGCAAACAACAGCATAGTGATCTCCGGGTGACGATTGGTCTGGAGGATTTAAACATCCATTTCTCAACTACTTCTGCACTAGATCACCAGACCAGGCGTCAGACGGTGGATTACATAGCTGCTCTTCCCCGTCCCAAGATAGATCCTTTTAATTTTTCTCCAGTTACATTGGGTGAGGTCAAGAAGATAATCTTCTCCATCAAATCTAACGCTGAGGGGTTCGATTCTCTTAGTCGTCGCGTGATTACTCCGATCCTCGATCATATCCTAATTCCCATTAATCACATTGTAAATTTTTCCTTGTAAAGCGGTACATTTCCTTCCCTGTGGAGAAAAGCCTTCGTAATCCCTCTTCCTAAGATCTCGAATCCTACCCTACCTAACCATTTCCGTCTTATCTCCATTCTTCCTTTCCTCTCCAAAGTCCTGGAAGCGTGTGTGCATAAACAGCTGTCTCAATTTGTGTACCATAATAAGCTCCTTAGTCCATTACAGTCAGAATTCAGACCTGGGCACAACACGACTTCCGCCCTCCTAAAAGTGACTGGCAATGTTAGGGCGGGTATGTAGAACACCATGGTCACTGTGCTGACCTTGGTTGACTTTTCGAACGCCTTTAACACCGTCAGTCACGATATCTTTCTACCGATCCTTTCCCATCTCTTAACCTCACCTGTTGTACTGGAATGGTTCTCGTCCTATCTTCAGGAACGTCAGCAGTCAGTACGCGTTGATGAAAGTACATCGAGTTGGCACGACATGCACTTTGGCGTTCCTCAAGGCGGCATTCTCTCTCCTTTACTTTTCTCAATTTTTATTAATTTCTTAACACCTAATCTTCGATGTGCGTATCATCTCTATGCTGACGACTTGCATTTGTACGCCCAGGCGAGAGTGGATGATATATCAGTAGCGATCGATGACGTAAATAGAGATCTCGAGGCGATGATGGATTGGTGCAAAAGATTCGGTCTTGACGTAAATCCAGCTAAATGTCAGGCCATTATTGTGGGCAGTCGCTGTTTAATGCCCAGATTAGATTTAAATACTCTGCCGCCCATCTTGTTTAATGGTTTAATTATTCCTTATAGCTCTGAGGTCAAAGATCTGGGCCTGTACATTGACTCCACTCTCTGCTGGCAGGCACAGGTGACCAAAGTTAGTCAGAAGATTACAGGATCACTCAGAGCACTATATCGTCTTAAAAAATTCCTCCCATCCAGGACCAAAACTATGCTCGTGCAGACCTTAATATATCCTTTAATCGACTATGGTGATATGTGCTATTATGACCTGAATGCAGAATTTCTCAATAAATACGACCGACATCTCAATGAGTGCATTCGATTCATTTATAATCTTCGTAAGTATGACCATGTCTCTACTTATCGTTCTGAACTTAATTGGCTACCAATTCGTCAACGCCGTAGTTTGCGTGCCTCTCACTACTCTCTTCACGATTCTTAAGTCCCCTTCCTCGCCCACTTATCTTACTGAACCCTTCCAGTATCTATCTTCTACTCACGAGATAAGTCTCCGTTCTTCCCATAATCATCTTCTTTCATGCCCCAGTCATTCTTCTGGGTTTGTCTACTCTTCCTTTGTTGTCCAGTCTGTCCTACTCTGGAACGTGCGCCCTCTTGAAGTCAGAATGTCCACTAACCGTTACGCATTCAAAATGAAAGTACGTGATCTCCTGTTTAAGAGATTGAAGAAATCAGCACATCCTTCTCATCCATTATTATAAGTATGTAAATACATACTTATAATAATGTGTAATAATATGTATTGTGTATGTATATATTTATACGTATGTATCATATTATTATATAATTTTATTATTATATGTTATTATTCCTTATCTATGTACTATATTATTATATTATGTATAGTATCCCATGTTTTGGTTAGGTATATTGTTATATCCAATATTATCTATTATATTTCATAATTTTTGCTAATATGCTCATCTTATCAGTTAATGTATATTATTTGAAAACGTGTAAAAAACACAAATCTCTTGTGCACCTACCACATTTATCTCTGCACCACCGCCTCAAGGCATTATGTCCACCATTGTACAGTATGTATGTGCATAAAGTTTTTAAATTAAATAAATAAAAAATATCCATTATCATACCCAATCAAATATGAATAATGTTTTAATTACTGAACGAGTAAAAATATTTTACCTCTTCGCCAATTTCGACGGATGAAACTAGAGAAAATCTGTATACCAGCTACTTCAGTAACTCGTAAAGAGAAGCTCGTAAAAGACTATAGAAGGAAACGGTTATTGCCGCTTTCTGCAGTTTATAACGATTTTATTAGGAAGCAGTTTCAACACCAAGACTTCTATAGTGTAATAGTAACTCTGTACATGTTCAGAATGTTATTGCGAAGATCACTTGCGGCAGTAGGACGTAAGACGCGAAACATTCTAGCGCCATTGACTGCCGAGGGGCGGTGTCCAGTGAATGCAGCGCGAGCTTATTGTCTGCACAAATACGACTCGTGACTGTCGCCTGACTAACCGCTTCCACAGGAAATGTACTTATGAGCAAACTACACCATTATCATTTAGTCACAGAAACCCCATTATTACATGCAGCCATTCATTAATGATATTTATTATACTCTATTCGATGGTGCGTTATCCTCATTAACTTTATATAATAACATTATGTAGTCAAGCCACGCAATTGCCAGGCTTTGCAAAAGTACACCAATAAGTTAAGCGTTATCCTTGTTTGCTGCGAGAACACTTAAGACGCGTTTTGTGGAAAAGTATTAGAACTGTAGCAGTTTAAAGTCACTCATGTTCATGTGTTCACAACATGGAGTCGTATATTCTAAATATGTACAAAATTGTACACATTTTTCTATACTGTGTTTTCAGGTGCCGTTTGCGAACTCAAAACGATATAAAATTGACATTAGTATCGATTGCAGCCATTTACTGTAACGTGTACACAAGAACTGGGCGTCGCAGAAACCATAACCGAGATTTATAGATATCGTGCGGGCTTCATTTTATATTTAAACTGATATTGTAGCGACGCTCCACATAGATGCGTGCAACCAGGGATAGTATAAGAATATTCATACAATCCCACCAGAATGGCAGCACAATCACTTAATCGTTTTATGTTTGGACCATTTCTAATTTTGTGCGAAAGTCCAACGCACCACAATCCTCTTTGGTTTCGCCGCAGTTGGGTAAATAACGTCCCCTGTAATCGTCGTAATTGCGCAACCAAGCAGCCGCCCTCCCTCGAAATATAACTATTACGCTTTTATTAAGCTCGCAGACCCGCCAAAGGGATACTCATAATTTAATTACGACCCTAAAAATAACTTATTTCAAGTCTACAGGAATTGCTTTGCTGGTTATTTGGTTCGACTGCGGAGTCAAATGTCGGCTGCTTTATTTTGTTTTTGTTGTAAAACTGTTTTTGAGTATAATGCTGGGTTGGTAATGTCCCGGGATTCCCGGGAACGTGTCACAATACTAGTATAAACTATGCTGAAAAGCACTTTTACTGCATAACATTGTGGTATATTTTACTTTAAATTTTAAACTACTATAACGTGGAACGGCAAATTTTCTTCAAGCATCATATCATCATAATAACTACCTACTTCTGAAAATACATGAATATTTTGGCAACAAAATTGTAAAACAGTACGATACTAAAAGGTTATGAGATTTAAATACTTAGATGCTAAGTTCAAGGTCAGTTGGGTGTCTCTTATATTTGTTAATTTGGCTCCCCGACACTCTGACCCAAACGGGTTACAAAAATGTTATTTTTGGAACATTTAGGGCCTGGTCACGAGACCGGTCTAAGCGGCGAGCGGCGCGGCAGGGGCGATGTACATGGCGCGTTTACTCTGAGGCTGCCGCGCGCCGCGTCACAGTAAACGCGCCATGTACATCGAAAACGCTCGCCGCTGCCGCCCAGGTTGTGACCGGGCAGTTAGAGGTTACGCTGTTTGGTTGATGAAAATTATCATGAGTGATGCCTATATTACAAAAACGGATGGAAATGTACTTGGTTATATTTTTTATCTAAGTATATCAGTATTAAATTTGTTACTTTTTAATATTGTGTTTAGTTTGAAAACGCAAGTAGGCAACTAGACACTACATAAATAATTGTATAAGTGCTTAGTTTATACAAAAATTACGAAAGTTTCTCGGGACATGTTTTGACCATTAAATGAGTTTCACGTTCCAATTAAGCACAGGAATTGTCTAAAACACTTTTGCCTGTCGAAAGTAAAATATCTGTGACGACTGAGTCACAAAAACAGCCATGATAGTCACCTATACCCTCTGCTACGATAAGCAACATTCCTATAACATACAATTACAATCACTTAACTAATTTTACGGTTAAAATTACTTATATCTCGGTCTTTTTAAATTTATTTCAGTATTTTTGTTAACATAATGTAGATATGAAGAATAACATTAAGTAACACGAATGGCATAGCAACGTTATTAGTGTATAATCTGTAGTATGTTTTATTTGCTCAAAATTGTATTAAAAGTGTATTTCTGAACAATACACGAGTATGTGTAACATCGCCTTTGTCAGCACCAGAGCAGGCATAAACCGAAATAAATCACGACTATTTCCTTCCAAATCTTTTATTTGAGAATCTTTTTGTGTAATCATCGTCAATGTTTCATTGTCTGACAGATATGAAAATAACAACCACCTAATCGAGTTGATAAACTATCACAGTGCTTAATTGCCAGATAGACATATCAAGAAAATTAGTATCATGCCTCAACACAATAATACACAACATTAAATGTATCTCCTATAAACTAGTAGATCTTTAATAGATTCTGTAAAGTATCTATTAAGATTGCCTTATATTACTTTGAATTTTGGCGATCTAAATAGCACCATTACGACGCAATTTCTCAGACAGTTTAATTTGAACATAGAAGGCGACGGCCTGGAAACTTTTTTTATATTGTGTTGTGCTTTAAATGTAAAAATATGTACAACGAAGCTAATATGTTTATACGATGTTAATGTTGTCGAAAGTAAGCATAGACTGGCCTGTTGGTCTAGTCGTTTCTGACCCTGAATAAGTTACTAAGCGAAGAACATGGGTTGGATAACCACCCAGGAGATTTCTTGATTCAATTTTTATGGCATAGGAAGCAAATGAGCAGACCGATAGCCTGAAGCTTAGTGATTAGCACCTCCCATGGACAATCGCAAGCAAACACAGGGTCACGAGTGCTTTACCTACCTGAATGTGAGGAATAACAGGAGATGAAAGGAGGATTGTGTGATAAAAATGATGATACTGGGTGTAATTAGGTCATAATATGTATGGAATATGTATAAGAAATTTATAAAGACGTTTATTAGTTATCTAGTTCCAATAGTATAACAGACTCGGCCTAATTTATGGACCTCTTGTCCTAAGATATTATGCTAGATCTGCTCAAAATACTCGGCGATAATGTAGGAAGGAAACCTTAAAAAATACGTAAACTTTCCAAAAAATAGGGATTGCTTACACAACTTGAATCATTTGGTTTCTATAAAAATTACCAAAATGTTTGGCAACAATATTTAGAAGCCAAATTAAGAAGTTACTTATCAAAAGCTTTTGTAACTTTATTAAAATATTCTTAGTTTTACTTTATTATATTTGCGGTAACCGTTCATAGAAGTGTAAGCTGAACTCAAGGCTTGCGAGGCGTAGATACCTATTATACATAGGTAACTTCTTCGTTTTGCTAGCTATATTTTAGTTGTTATTTATGATCTTCCGTGAAATAAATTCACTGTTATTTTATTCGGAAGGATACGATAAATAAATCTACAATTATTATCATTCTAGAGTAGAGACCGCGCTCTAGGTGGCGTGACGATATACGCAAAGTGGCTGGCAGCGGCTGGACACGAGCCGAAACTTGTGCTCAGTGGTGTGCTATCGAAGAGGCCTAATATCAAGCAATGGATAAAACAGTAACGACTCAAAGCTATTTAATAAAATACTTAAAATATTTATTTAAAAAGCGTGCATTTCATAATGAGTAAATGAATCTTCGGTTTTTATGGGTCATTTGATAGCACTCTCTTTGATTATACCTAGATAAAGTTCTACTTGCCAGGACCCGTGACCGCAAAGATGTAACTTTGATATTAAGAGGATATTCCTGTCGCTTTCTAAACGAACTGTGACTGGGTCATACTTGAGCATATTGCGCAAAATATGCCTCGTTTAACTTCGAAGTCTCGATAGTTAGATATAGCATATTATATAAGCGTCTCAATATACCATCCAACATTACTCATTAGTAACATCAATATTTAATAAAAGCAAATAGGTCGGTCCGAAGTCAAGTGGCCACCGGTGCGCGGTGAACGTACTCCAACCAAAGGGAACACGTTCGTTGCTGAGCTCGTTAAATTGATCAGGTTTCCCACATAATTTCGGCACACGTCAACGTCTTCACACCTATTTAGTGACGAATTTCTATGTAAATTACCAAGACGCCCCGGATTTGCCATGTTATGCGTACAATTTCATTTCATCATATATTACTACTCGTCGAGCTAGACACTTTGACCTTCGTACCGTTCTTAGGGCGTAGGAAATAAGGATTAAAATCGTACTGCAACTATATAGTTAGACTTGTAGCCGTGTGTACTCTGTCAGACTACAACTTGTGTCGGCATAAGTGACAATTATTTACTTTAGCCTCGCATATTATAAAATAGACGTCATTATATTTGGGTATAACGAAGAAATAAAGAAATTAAAACATATCCGTAGATATTTCATGGCTCGTGCAAATATAATTCAGGTCGTCGGAAGGTGCTAAATCAAAGTATTCGCCTATTTCCGATATAAAATTCGGCAGGTATATCTTGTAGAATTTTTCGCCCGATATTTAGAATATCTGGCGCACAGAGTTGTCGGAACAGTAACTCACACTTTACCGGTTTTTATATTTCGCCGAGATTCCCGCCTCTTCTGTTCGCCGTGGCAAGAGCCGGTCTCATTATACACCAAGTGCCCAATTTATTTTATTTTTGGATTTACATTTAAGCAAAGAGTAAAGAACTATTTACGAATTCCACTCCAAGAAAATTACATTTCATTTGAATAAGTTATGGTAACAAAATCTATACCTATTATAAAATAAAGATCCCCTGCCGCCCTGTCTGTCTGTATGCATGCTTTAAACTTAACTACTTCTGAACGGATTATTGTACGGTTTTTACCAATAGATAGTGTGATTTCTGAGAATGGTTTGGATGTATAAATACACAGGCGGAGCCGCGGTCAAAGTCTAGTAATATATAAAATACTTAGTTGTCCTAGTGAAAAAATATATTAATACAATATTTTTCATTTACTGATGATACGAGTGTGAATTCTCTCGGAATATCCCCAGCACATATGAACATTGAAATTGTTATGACTCTTTTGAAATGGGTTTCATTCTATATTTAACAGAAGCCATGTCGATGCATAAACAAACAGGCTTATTTTCATATACGCAGACTAGTAGGTAAAGGGAAATGTTATTAGGGATAATAGGAGTCCGGCGAGACCCTTTAGACAGAGTAGACAATAACCGTTTCCTCTTCAATATTGCTCTATCTATAGCGACGAGCGACCTGCGAGCGAGGCGCGGGCGACACCGAACGATGCGACGGTGGCGATTTATATAACAGCCGGAGCGCCCACGACCACGGCTTGTCAATACCGTTACTACTTCATTAATGTGCGTACTGATTTCAATAAAGATAAACCTAGCACACAATCAGATAATCACTAGTCAGTTAATAATATACGGTTGGTAGCAAAACATGGGCCATCACATGTTTATCTTGGTTCCCGAGTTGTGAGATTCGGCCGAGGGAATTAGGTTATTGCGATGTTCCTCGCCAATTGCTCAAACTATTTGTGCGCGAGGAAAATATTACATGTGCGTTCACGTTGCCACAAGCTTTTTATCTTCATTTGAAAGAGCAAAGCAATTTCATAAATCTAATGAAAGCACTTTTCTTTGTTGCTTTGGTTATCCCGTGAAATATGTATCCAATAATCTCTTGTGTAAGAAAAATACACTTTAATCTTATAATAATATGTTACATAAGATCGTGGCAGATGGGCCTGTGATGTTGTGGTATAATCGATCGATCCGTGAGCTTTACCGACGGTTCTTGCGTCGAGGTTACCATCGCCTCGGGGTACGTAAGTCTGTCGAGCGTGAACATGACGACACTATGATGGTGAGTCAAGTCAGCACCCTCAAATAATCTGGTATTTAATATACCTTGCCGTAGTATATCGTTTTACTTCTAAATTGAGGCGGAGAGAAGCGACGTCTTAGAAAATATGTACACAATCATATATACAAATCTAGCTAGCAAGGTTGGCTAGCCGTACACAATTGGGAATACCAAAAAGTAAGTCAAGGATGAAGCCAGACTAATGTTCCATATTAACCTGGATGATGGCTCGTACAATATATTGATATAGAATTAATACTCTATGTACAGAGACATCTAATATAGCAAATATGATTAAATTGCTTCGGTTCACGGCTCCGCCTGCATGGTTTGTTGATAGGTAAAAGTAGGGCTTATATATGCCCTGGCTTCAGAATTTTATACCAATTTCATCGTAAACGGCTCAGCTTTACTGATATTAAACCGATAGACAAACGGGAGTCAAACAGTAAGAATTACTTTCGTTTTTAGGTTAGAATTATTAGTATTCAAATTACTGATCTAATTGAAGTACTTAACACAACGGTTTTAATTGTCGTAGGACAGAAGCAGAAATATAATCTTATATGGAGCTTAATACCGCTCCAATCAGGTCGATCTTATCGTGATTACTGTTAACTATCGTTTCGAATTACTTAGTGTAAAAGACAAAGTTCGTCTACCTACACTGAAAGCGACAAATGTACTAATTTGAAAAAAAAAGATAATCGCTTGAAAATGTTCATGGTAAAAATTACCCTAATTTTTACGATGCACATTGCATTTATTTCAATTATTTCATACATTGCCTGTCACATAAAAGCTATATGCTATCACAGACTTTTATTTAGAACTATTTAAGATAAACTGCAATACCACGGTACATTATTTTCACGTAGCTCCAACGATTTGGCAGCGCACGTCTAGATAGCTCTCTAGGGCAGGCATTTATTCCTGCTACTGCTCCTTGATACTTGTCATGTAATTAATTTATTGCAACTTTCTTGATACTAGTCGAACTAATATAACGACCAAATATACAACATGTTTATAAATCGTAGCCTACATGTTATTCGCATGTAGGTATAAGAAATCCACACACACACACACATACATAAATCAGAACATATTACTGTAAAGTTTCATTAAATTCGTGAAAGAGAAACCAACATCCGGCCATCCATCCATCCGCACAAACTTTGGCACGTATTATAATTAGTAGTATGTACTTATTTATTCATGAACGATCAAAAACCTGACACATTCCTGCGACAGTATCTGTAGGTTTTTATATTCAGTTCTACGAAGCGGTTTCATGTTATGATGTCTTAAAATAGAAATAGCAGTTGCCTACCCTAAACCTTCAACTTTTATTTTGCCTCCTTATAGGTGGCACATTAAAGAACCCTTCCTTAGTAGGTGCCTAAACTGTCTAAGTCATAAAAGGAACCCGCTGTCTAAATTTTATGTTTCTAGTCAGCCAGGACAAGTAATTTTATATACATATGTTATTATGTTCATGATATAACGGTTAGCTATACCCCACAGAGTCGACAACGATCCTTGTATCATCTGATGCACCACCTAAGTCTGTACTATGGAATGCTTAGTAAATAATATTTTGAAGACTTACAAGTATCATGTAAGACATGCGAATACGGACAATTCAACTTTCAATAAAAACACGCGTCGTCATCTGTCGCCGCAGAAGTTCCCGCTCGACCGTGTCCGCTTGTGCGTCTCGGTAGGTACGTACCTACTAGTAACTAAGTGTTCTTGATATCAGGTGAAAACGTTGCAATGCAGAAAATCAGGTAAAAAGTGTACTTTTCATAAAGTTGCATATAAATGTACTCCAAACTCTATTAGAAGCGCCATTGAAGATGAACGAGAAAACTGAACTCTAGAAACTCTTTAATTTAGGTACAGAAAACATTTACAACATTACTGTTTAAAACAAAGCAGAAGGTATGAGTATAGGTAATTTCCATCACGGGCCAAGACAAATGATTCTTCTTGATTTCTCTCTCTTAAAAATTGAGATGCCAGTAAAATAGGAATTGTGTTTCCTTGGGATATCTGTCTGAGAAAAGGGAGAACACTAATTTTGTTATTTTGTTCTTGAGTTATACAAAGCTAACTGTAAACGTTTTCATTACATTCTATTAAATAAATTATAAATTAAATGTACACAGCACAAACAGAGTTCAAATGTTTATATATTTTACCATTTACCTATTATAAAAATTAAAAATATGTTCACTTCTTGCATTTTCCGGTACCTTATCACGTTGTCGCTTGTGCGTACAGTTCTCGGGGCCGAAAAGCTTCCACATTATTTCGGGGTCACAAAGCTTCCAATCATTTTGGTACTTTTACTTATTCATGATGTTCACGACAGACATTAAAAACTATGACAGTGAATAGTGTATTCAAAACCGCGAGTGAAAATCGTATAAAATTAGTATTATCTAATCGTGCGGTACACCGGGTTTAAATAGCTAAAATAGTGTAAATAGTTAAATCTTTAATATAAAGTACTATATAGTACATGAACATTAGTCTAAACCTTGTGCTAACTGTAGAGACCTAGATATCGATCATAAATAGTGTTATCAGTTGTAACAGATAAGAACTAATACTTCATAAAACAGCTGTTTGTTTACATATTCGTTTTATAGTTTTATAAGTGTTTTTTGGCTTCATATAGACTTGAAATCATGTCTAGATACATACTTTCTTATTGCTAGTTATTACCTTATATAGTTAAAATAAGCATAATAACAAACATTTCTATGTTTATCATAAAGTTTGTTCATGTACGATAGTATTTACTTAAGAAATTCTGTATTTTTCTTATGATTCATAAGTTTTCATGTAATAGGTTCGAATTGAATAAAGATATCTTCATGGTGTTTGTTTTGATAGATGCCCCATATAGTTGCACACAACGGCCTACAAAATTATATATATTAATTTAGTATACAATAGTTTTTCAATAGAAAATATAGTGGGCGGGCCCTTGTGTGACAGCATTTTTGGGAGTTTTTATGGAATAACTCAGTGACGCTAGTAGTTAGGTTTAGGTATTGTATACCGATAGATAGAACTTAATGAGACCTATCTAACGATGTATAGAACATGTAAGTATGTATGATAGAAACGAATAATACGTAACATTTGTACTTTATTTTAAATAAAAATAAACGAAAGATTCTCTGTGCACGTGTTCGGTGCGATGGTCGTCGATAAGGTAAAGTTTCGAGGTACTTAAGCGACCATGTATTCGGCCAGTTGTTGGCGTCCCAACCACCATCTTGTGACCTATGTAACCATCAAGCACCGCACACCTGAACAGCATCGCTCTCAACGTATGAAGATGTTTCATTTCTGAAGCCCTTACACATCGAAGCCATACAGTGCACACACATAGAAGAACACGCATCGTCGTAGGCACACGTCAGCAGCACACCACCAGCGCACTGTAGCGGACTAGCAAAGGTTCGATTCCTGGCATCCGTTACACATGAAAACGAATAACGCAACGTATTATTATTACCGCACCATATTACTTAGATACGGTAATAATTATACCTTATCGCTTTAGTCCATTTATGAATAGTGTTTTCTAGTCTAGACTGGCCTATTTATAAATGGGTTGTATTTAACTGTTAGTCAATTTATTTCTGGTTTCCACCAAAAATACTAATTGCACCACTAAGCTAAGTTGACGGAGCCCTGCTTCGCAGGGCTCCTATTTTTGGGAGCAGGGTCACAAGAGAACCTAACATAACCTATTAAGTTTTCTGAGTGGATAAGTTTCCCGAGCGGACAAAACTTTTCATATCAAATAATATTTTGTAAAAAGATCATCATATTTGGTGTGCAAATAGTATTTTAGTGTGCAAGTCAGTATTTTAGTGAAATAATAAAGTTTTTTTGCGTAACTCACTTTAGTGTGTTACATAACATTTTTGATACGCTGTTAAAAATATCCCTTTATAAATTGGATATACATATTTGGTCGCTATGGAGGCCAACCCCTAGAGTACAAATATATGAATATCAATTTACTTATTTCAATTTTGCCTTTGATGACTTCTTATCCATATAAACCTAGATATGCATGAAGGTTCTCATTTTACGTATCACGCATACTACTTTCAACTTATGAAAATAAATTGGCAAAAGAAAACAATTATTTAACAAAAATATCTATTAAAAATTACAAAGTAAATTGATACTAGTATGTCTCTCTATTTTTATGATTATTATTAACTGTAAATAAATTATTTAAATTTAATAAAATATAATCCTCAAAATGTCAGATGCATGAAACGAACCCTCTGTCAGTAGAGATTGACACCATTGAATCGGCATGAAATCGATGAATAGGAGCGGCCATATTGTGATCGAATACGTCAGTACGAGCGCCTTGTATGCGGTTTGTGATTCTGCCTGTTTGGCGTGTTATTTTTTTGTTGTGTTTTATTTGGTAGGTACAATGCCAAAAATAACAAAAAAATATAGTTTTAAACTCTCAAAGCCGTGAGTTAGTGCTCCGTTTGAGGACCTTCTTTGAACGAGAGCGTGCAAACGGGGGGGCCCGGTAATACCGATCGACAGTGTTGATTACAGAGTTGCGGCAGCTCTGCTCTGGACATCGACAAGGCTTCATTTTCTCGAATATCCAATGAAAAATTTGGAGAAACTAGTTTTGAAGACAAGAAGCTGTCCACTCCGAAGAAACGTGAGCGTAAAGCTTCAATGACTGACATGGATAGTTCCGATGTGGTGGCAATACGAAATCCCTACATTGATAAAATTAATCAGTCGTAGAAATAACACAATCGACAATATGGTAAAGGTTTCGAAATACGTCGCCATTTTTAGGGGTTGTGAGTGATTGGGAGGGGAGGGGGGTAGGTCTCGCAACCCCCCTCACCATTTTCACTTGCCGGAAATACTTGGTTTCCTCTGAAAAAAAATATCTCCAAACATCGGTGTGTATGGCACTGCCAACTTCCACATTATTCACACTAGTTTAATAAACTAAGGTTGACGGAGCCCTGCTTCGCAGGGCTCCTATTATCGGATTAAGGGTCAAAAGAGAACGTACTATAACCTATTTAGTTACTTATTACAGAACCCTAAGTACTCGAAAGCAATGAGGGCAATGACGCACAAATTTGACGTTACCTATCAATATCATTCACACTAGATGGCGGTTGCGTTTCGTATCACATTTTTTCACTTAAAACCTAAATATCGCTTTTATTGATTCCACTAGTTTAATAAAGTGAGGTTGACTGTGGTTAAGGATCAAAAGAGAACCGAACACACCTATTTAGTTACTTTCACATAAAACCTAAAATTACGTTCCGTTTTGCATATTTGAATGAAGAATTGTTGGAAATTGTTTAAAAATATTTAGACGCAACTCCGGCAGCCAAAATTACTTTTAGGGGATTAGGACTAGCTCCCTTAAGCACCCTACACCAACAATACCCTCAAGTTCGGGCGACTCGATTCGAAACCCAATCCGACAATATTTACAGACTGGGATAAATATGTCCACCTCGACTGAATTTGAGATCAGCAAATAATTATCTCTGTTGGAGAAGATTCAGATATGAGGTTTTAGTTCGAGTGACAGTGACTAATAATAAAAATAAATATTTTAAAATTACTGCGTTTTATTTGTGACTATATTTGCCAAAACACTTTTAAAATGAATTTTATTTCGAAGATGTAAAATCGGTTACTACGTACGATTCCTTGTCGTTTGCCAATTAATTCGATATTTATAAATAATCGATTAAATTTCCTTAGGTTACATCACTATAATTGTCAGTCATGAACTATCATGCATATCATTATAAAGCGAAAATACTATAGTAAGTCTAAATTAAACAACCCTTTGTGAGTAAAATATAACGGATACAAATATTGCTTCTCGGAAATGTTATCACTACCATGTCACATTCCTACAATTTCGACCATAATTTGAACTCCGACCAATCCTTCTACATAAGTACAAACTTGAATTACCTATGTGCTGCACAAATACTATTTTCTCGTCAAATATTAAGATCACTACAATTATGAGTCATCATTCTCTAAGCGTTATCCCAGTTTCAATCTGGGGTCCGCTTTCTAGTCTAACCGGATTTGGCTGAATATTAGCTTTTCTGCTGAGCAACTGCCTGTCTGACCTCCGCAACCCGAAGGGATAGCGATATTCCATAATTTATTTAAGTTTATTAAGAAGGTACTGACGCCTTGTAACGACTGTCAAAGATCTTCATGACAACCGGGACCGACGGCTTAACGTGCTCTCCGAGGCACGGGACAAGCGATAATTAATCATTCAATACGCACATAACTCCGAAAAGTCATTGGTGCGCGCCGTGGATTTGAACCCGATACACTCTGCATGGCAGTCTGATGGTATATCCACTCGGCTATCGCCGCCTATTACCGCCGCCACTACAATAATGAGTACTTACTAATAACAATTAACGTTATTTTGGTTATAACACTAAGTATTTTACATTGACTAAGATATACCTACATGGCCAACATACCTGTAAATTAATATACATAATATTCCGCATAATTTTAAGATAAATAATGGGAGTTATCGACAAATATACAATATACAATATACGTATTCGGATCCTTGAGCCCAATTGTTTGTGTATAATTATTAGTAAGTAATTATTTCGGTTTGCCGCTGAGCAGTAAAACTGAAATGTTTACCGGGCTTACTCATTAGGGCTGCGCACATATAGCGAAGCGAAGCGCAGCGCGTTTTTCACTGTCAAGTTGATATCGACATTATTCTCATTTTAAATAATGTTGCAAATCTATTAACAAAACAATGTTTATAACCCACACGCACACACCAGCAACAACTATTATGTGATAATAGATTGCGGACTATTTCTAAATGCTAACAATGTCGATAATAGTTTGACAGTGAGCAATGCTCTCCGCTGCGCTTCGCTATATGAGCGCCGGGCCTTTGGCGTTAAAAAAGCAACATGATATACAACCATTGTACAATACAACACTTCTGTGTATCTTGCTGAGAATCTCGTGCGCGAATTACAGGAGTAATTGTATATTATATGAGCTGTTAATGAGTACTAACACATTTATGGTGGCAAGGCGGTTTAGATGCCATTCGTTACTAGTTTTAATCATCGTAATACTAGCAGTATTTCGTAGTTAAACCATGTCGTGTATCATCTGTTTGATGGAGCTTTCGGAGCTGACGTTCAATATCTATCGGTGCAATATCTGTTGCAGAAGTTTCTTAGGTAGACCTGTCGCGGTATAAAATGGCCTAATTTATATTCTATAATTATATAGGTATTGGAAACATACACTTACGTCATCGCAACAGATGTGTAGATACTTAACGTAAAGTTCACAAGATCGTCTCATTGCCGATAGAAAAGCAAAGCCAATATCTTACCCACTTAGATCAACGTTATGCTTTTAGATTTCGCCGTGCAGACGGTAGCAGCACTTTAGAAAAAATTATTACAGCGGCATCTGGTTAGACTAAGAGCCGACCTCAATTCGCTTGGGAATAATTAGCTTGGTAAGACGAATATTTTATTTTAAAATTCGCCTGCTAAAAACCAATCCCAATTAAATTTGGTAACTTTAATCACGTTGGTGTTGAAATTTTGTTTGAGTAGTAAATAGTGAATTGGGTCGTGCATAATTAATATATTGTTTCGTTAATACGCGTTTTCACAATTTCATTTAAACGAAACATAAATCAATATAAAATGTTGCGGTATATATGTTTGTAATCTGGCGTTATTGGGAGGCACGTTGCGCGGAGGCTGAGCGAGAAAATTCGACTTATATTTCGAATTTTATAGAACTTACGAATAGATAAGATGCATTTTGTGTAGACGTCTAGCCGGAGGCGATTATTCCGATACCGCAGTCTACATTCCCCTCCCCCTTCGAATTGAATATCAAAAGTGATTCCTAATTATATTGTTGCTTACGTTACCAGAAGGGTGCGTTAGAATATGGCACGCGTACGCATTGTATCTTGAATATTGTATCGACGAGTATAGGCTGACTTTTCATGACAGTCAAACTGTTTCAATATAAAATATTCATCACAAACGTTATTGATGATAGATTAGATGCGATATAGCAAGTGTCGTGAATTCGCCGCGTCATTTTGTAACGGACCAGACTTCTTCTTTGTTTGTTAATATTGAATTCTTCTGTTACTGGGCAGAGAGCCGGTGCACAGTGTTACCGCGATAGAAGCGTAGAGTCGAGGATGCATTGATAAAGAATTATCGACATAGAATCAATGTCTGGAGGATTTCACCTGAAAAGCGCCGATAAAAGTTTAGCACAAGTAACACATTTGCTCACTTATGACATGACATGTTGTTAAGTACGGTTGAGAAGAGTTTATAATGAAAAGGGTGCGTCTAGATAAATTGGTGGAATGATGATCTATACCATCACCCGATCACCACTATGCACTATGGTTCGTCTAGAACAAGGTAGCTAGACAAAATTATTTTATTTGATTTTTATGTCTAGATGCGGTTAATAAGCAAAGATATAAGGTTTTTGGTACTTTTTTCAAGGCAGTTTGTCATTTGAGCTGGTATCATGAAAAAAAAAAAACATTTATCGGGCATATGTGTATAATATATTTTTTGAACATTTTATAAAGTGATTTATCCCTCGACGTCGCTATAAAATCTAATAACAGATGCATAAAATATCTAAGAACTAAATCTATTACTCATTATCATCACTATCATCAGATGAATCATCCATTGAATAGTCATGATCGTGAGGGGCAGAACTATGAAAAGTAGAAATCATATTAACATTTTGTTCCTTACAGCTAGGTGGGACAATTAAATCTAATACTTCAGTTGGAAGCGTACCTATTTTCTTCCGAGGAACTTCTCGTAAACCGTTTATTACAGGGTCAGATGTTATCAATAACATATTAAGTAAATCTCTATTCGTAGCCTCCCGTGATCGCTTTCGTGTGTTGTGCTCACGAAATCTTCTGCAGTCCTTATTCCGAGCTTCCTGTGCTTCCTCGGAAAGCTGGCCTATAGGTAGAAGGGACGATCTAATTACTTCGCCACTGTGCAAAAGTATTTTTTGGACAGTAGCGGGCATGTAATACCATGAATAGAGATTTACATAAAGTTGTCTAGTTTCTTGAGCTAAGTTAACGAATTTTTCAATATTTATATCATATCCCGATGATAAAGTGCGAAGTAGTATGCCAAATTTTTGTATTAGTGAAACATCTAACCCTGTAATATCGGCACTAGCCTCGGAATTTCCAAAAAATCTTCGCGCGGTGTTCCCGTCATTAGTGTTACCGAACCCTGGTTTTGGTTTGTCTACAATCAAGCCCATTTCGCTTTTAAATCGTTTTTTAATGTCATCTGAACGTTGTTTCACACTAGCTTTGTCTTCGGCTGTTCTTAACTGCCATTTTTTTATATTTAGTCGATAGCTAATGTGAAGCAAGCATTCAAAGCACCTTATCCAAGCGTGCAACGTAGACAAACCAAAACCAAGATTATCTTTGTCCGCAGCAAACTCTTTTGACAGATCATTCATCATTGTTGGAGTTGCCCCACAAATAAAACATTTTTGTGAGGAAGAAGTTTCGGTCAGAGCATTGCAAACTTTTCCGTCAATCATTGTTAAAAGCATAACATGTGTGACAGATACTTCGGTCTCCATCACCTTGCAGGTTGTCGGCAATAAAGCGTTTATCTCTTCTAAAACCTTATTGGTTTCCGAAATCGTAAAATCTTTCGTTTCCTTAGAAAAGATAAACTTTATTGGCCGACAATACATTGTAGAACAGGGCCGAGGATTCTGCCACACAATATTACCACTTTCATCTTTCAATTGAAGAGGAACGAAAGAAAATACAAATAAAAACTCATCACTATCGTCACAATTAGTGAATTTTTGTTTGTACATACTATGACCGGAACTTCCATCACAACCCCATTTACTGATTAATGTGAATGACGTGCAAGGTAACAGACTATGAACAACTTCTTGTTGTGCTGAAACTAAACGTTCGGCAGTCTTATCAAGAATTGCCTGAACTTTGATTTCAGCATGCGTTTCATTGACTGTAATTTGTTCACCTGACGGGTAGCAGGCTATTTTAGCCTTTCTAACACTGTACATTGACGGAAACACCTTATGTCCAGCTTTAATACTCCACTTCCGAGTCTGCTTATAGCTATGGCTACTTGATTTACTATCAACGTAGTACGCTAAAGCTTCCTCACTTGTTAAACTCCTGGGGGCACTTTCTTCACTCGTGGTCTTGGTTATTGAAGGATCACTAGTCACATCTTTAATTTGACGTGCTACACTTCTCTGACCCGAGATTCGAGCTGACACTTCAGCGGCGTAAATTAATTCACTAGCACTTCTGGACTGTAATAGATCGTCTACACGTCGTCTCTTCGTTTTGAGACTAGAATGTTCAAAATCTTTAGTAGGTCTTCCGGGTCCCGGTTCTCCAGATGTAGTTGGCAGAGATAAATAAACGGACACATCGAAAGATATGTCAAGACCCTCCAGCCACGTCGAATACTTTTGTAGGAATCGCTCTCGATTTCTTCCACAGCTGCTCCACTTTTCAGCAAATTTCGTTGAATATCTTGAGATTAGTACTTTAATATCTCGCAGAGACTGCTCCGTAACACCATCAAAATTATATCTCAAAGATATAAACCGAAAGAGCTCCTCATTCCGCGTTTCCTTCGGGTGTTTCAGCCATTCTTCGAAAAAATCCATTCTTGAGACGGTAAAAACTGTTGAAAGAAAAAAATAAATAAAAATTAGTTGTGCAAATATATCGCAATGAATTTTTTTACGTATAACTACTAGACACTTATGAAAATCGTATATGATAGGTTCTACGGTGGGGACAAGTGGGGACATGTTATTATTTGACCGATGAATTTGAAAAAATGAGTAAAAAAGTGGGTGAAAATTCAAACATTTCATTTTATAAGACTAAAGAATGAAGTTCCCATGTTGAAAATGAAATAAAATATAACTACTTACCCTTACGTATACAATCCATCACAAAAACACTTTCACAAATTTCTTTTAGTGACATAAACAATGCTATCAAATATGATGTAAAAATGCAAATGAATGCCCTTTAAATAGTCAACATCTTATAAACATACCTTAATGACGCTCTTAATGAGGGTAGTATTGATAATTAATAGGTGTAATCCTCAATGTATAGGGGTAATGAGTTCGTAATAGTAATTAACTTCCAGGAATTTAAGAGTTGTTTTTGTCTAGCTAGCTTGTTCTAGACGAACCATAGTGCTATGGCGCAAATTGAGTACCTTATAGCTATCTTGTTACTAGATAAGATTAGAGTAACGTATACTTGGTCATCGTCAAGCGGGACAAACAATTAGGCCGCTTTCTTGAATAAAGCGACGAGCATCTGCGACAGCGGGATTAGCGACGGGTGTCAACTGGTTTCTGTTCACGCACTGCTTTCCTACTTGTCCATAGGACTTTGCATTATGTAAAGACCAATATATTTGAATTGCAATGCCAAACTCACTCTTATTACTGCCACGCTCACCACTATAGTTAAGTCATTGATCTTACACGAAATAAGCGGGCTGCACCACTCTGTTGCGACTGGTAAGCGTGTCACGCGACCGCGAAAAGTAAACAGCAAGGCGCGAGTTCGCGTGCCTTGCGAATTTATCAATTTGAACGGTTTTTCGCGCGATTAAAATGCAAAACATAACTGGATATGATTATTCGTGAAAAATCAGAACCTCAATCTGAAAGTAAAAGTAAAAAAAAAACTGAAATGTGGACTATACTTAAAAGATTATGCCTGGATTTGTCAAAGCATGCACTCATATAGGTAAATATGAACAATAAATCCTAAATTGTAGATTTAGAGTATCGTACAAATATCTGCCTAGGCGATATGCTCCTCAAAATAATAGATGTAAGACAAGGCCTCTTCAACCATGGTGTACCACAGTATCGAAAAGCAGCGTGTAATTTTGCCGGTTTATACAGCCGCACAGACTATCTCAACTTTCCTCAGCCGCTTTAGCGTCGCTTAAGGTTATTCAGCAATCTATAAAGTTACTCGATGTGTTTGATTTTCTTCGGAGTGCAAGCTGACGCGTTCACAATTATTGTAATACCTGACAAATTTAACTTCAGCTTAACCTTACGAAATCCGTACGATTTTTCTACGACTCCCAATCCGCACTATCGCTAGAAGCGCACATTATAGAGCCTAATAAGTTTAGTTGCTTCGTATTAGTAACATTTGCACAAAAGGCTAAAGATAACCAAAGTGGTTTGTATACAAAAGAGTAGTCTTTTAGGTACTGATTTTATGTACTCATACCTTGTACTCCTTGTAGCTCATTGCCTGACGCGTAAGCGTTTGTGCTTAATATCACAATATGATCGATAATAACTATGTTTATGCTAAACTATAATTATTTTAGTCTTTCTTTTTCGTGTCAGTGTGTAACCAACACTGGCGTCAGAGTTGTCGCCGTAAACTAACTATTTTTGTTCTGAGACAAGAACCGGGACCAACAGCTTGACGGGCTCTCCGAAGCACGGTAAAGGTCTGATGAAAATGCTATATGCGGTCACCTATCTAACTGGTAACCTGTGCAAGCGTTGCTAAGTCTTGTAGCTGGAGAAATACAAAAAAACGTGGTAAGTGAAAACATTTTGCATATAATTCCACCACAAGTATCGTATTATTGAACTCACTTTGAAAACGTAATCCAAGCCCCGTTGGACAGTACAACCAAATATATAATGGAGGAAACAAACGTAATCAATAAATCAATTGCAGCACATTTTTCACATCAAAGACTTCGTATCGGCGTGCGCCAAGAAGAGCCTGCTCGTTCCTTAACTCAATACACACTCCAATAAACTATACATATCCCTACTTTACCTCAAAGTATTTTATTAGGAATTGAGTGATAAATGTGTCGTTTCGATGTTTTGTTATTATTATTATTACTACGCTTTGGGTGTTAGGTATATACATGTTTTTCAGCTCCATCCATCTCTAATGTTTATGAAGATATTCCCGAAGTAATGATGAGAATTATCGATCAATTCCTCAGATTTGGAGCACTGAGAACGTATGCTAGTGTACATAAACTGCCTAACCTGTTAAGTAGTTTAGCTTAAGATGTTAAGTATTTTTTTGCTAATGTACTGAACCCGCTGAAGCGTTAATTTGTACAAAATTGTAAGACGCGGTACAGATCTTATTGAAAGTACTACGAAATAACGACTTTGCATATTCGAAGAGTTTAGGAGGCAGCAGATTCAAATGGGGCAAGGCAATGAAGTATGTGCGAACTAACTGAACCGACAGTTACCCATGCTTGTGTTTATATGAAAGGTACAAATGGATGATGGCCGACTTGGTCGTTTGTCAGCTTGTAAAGGTCGTGCTTTAATATCCTTCTTATTTGGCCTGTATAAGCAAGCAAAAAAAGCCACATTTGCAGTCCGCTAATCTGTCCTCCTTCTTCCCAACATCACCATTTCCCCAGAATAGAGAGTAAATCGGTTGAAATAAAAAAAAGAATGTGTATAATATGATGTTGACGCTAAGTGCCGACTACTGCGTATTTCTGCTACGAAGCACAGCAAATGTAACCTACGCCAAGATGTAGGAAAAAATTCAAAGCACATCGGTATCATACAACACATAACATAACTAATTCAATGCGCAGGTTATAAGTAACTTTATTCCGAGACATTATTAGGATAGTATTGTATTATTGTGTGTTTGTTGTTTTCGGTATTAGAGTATTAATTGTAATCAAAACGACACGAGTACATTCAATCTGGGTAACTTTGAATGTCGGGTAACATTAATCGTTGTATGTTCCTGGCGATATATTATAATGTGATGTTCAACCCGCATCCTTATCTTATGAAAGGCAAACCACTCAGGCCTTGTATGTTCTCTCTAACACATGCAACAGGCTCGCCCATAACCATAGCCCATAACGGTCACGTTATAACTATATGTAACTGTTGGGGAAATATAAAGTCCAGTGACTTATAAAACTAAACCTACAAAATCAACTTCGGTAGGTATATATCAAATTCTTACGCAACTAACTGACACGGCACAATCATAGGTATCTATTAGGCGCCAGAATCTGAAATTTGGCATGGCAATCAATCATATCTTAAAGCCATGGCCCCAATAAAATAAAACTAGAGAAATATGAATATCCAGCACGATCTTCCTTAGTGAATCAGAGACCTAATTCACTCGCTGCGTTTTTTTTTTGGTCCAATTAGGATATAAATGATTTGCCTTTTCTTTATAATGAAGAATATTGATTTGTGAAACATCTTTCTAAGAGAAAATTTGAATTTATCGCCTTATCCTGGCTTGTAACGCACTGTTAAAATCACTGAGCTATTTGTGTAGGTATAATTAATAATACATATGATCACAGCCAACATTATTTTTTATCTTGTGAAGGTTTTTCTTTATGAATTATCTCAGGCCAACTTTAAAGGACAAATTAGCATTAGATAAATATAAGTGTCAGTTTATTTATTGGACCGACGGCTTAATGTGGTCTCTGAGGCACGGGACAAGTGATTTTTTACTATTCAATACGCTTATCTCAGCAATCTTACAACTCACTTCTTAGACCTGCGAGCGCCAGGAAAGGGTAGAATCAATGGTAAGGCTCAGATTTTTTACTTTATCCTGTATAGGAATTACAGTGCCATTAAATATAACGTCAGGAAGTATAAACCAGTCGATCGTCGATAACATTCTCGAACTACCAACAACAATGACCTTTGTTTTTGTGCGGTTCACCATAAGTCCATAGGATTTACTCCAGCTACTAATCTGTGCAAGATCACTGTTGATGGTACCTAAAGAATATGACATCTAAGCCAACGGCGACTGCGAATAGATTTGGAGATCATCTGCATAAAGGTGATAGGAAGAGCGAAGATTGTTTGAAATTTAGTGCATCATTTGAACAAAGTCGCCTGAAACGCAATGGCTAGAATAAAGACAATAAATTCAGTTCGCTAATCTATTCCCATGCGCTCAATAAAATAGTATTTGTGGTATTTATTTCTGTTTATAATTCATGTACAGTTTTGCATTGCTGTCTGTACATTCACGGTACATTACCGTTTTGCATAAACATCGTGATTCGTAGCGAGATATCAGAGTCGTATGACGAGATGGACCTTTTGTCAGCATTAACGATAGGAAACGGACGTCGTTGGAAGAAAGATAAATAATTTACGTAATATATCATTCATCGCGGTGGATTTGAGGGAGACAATATTCAGTGGGGACGTACTTTCACGTAGTTTTATGTCAGCTCGTCTCTGTTTTTACGAACCATGACATTTAGTGGATTGGCGTCGACTACACTCGTTTAAGGCCCTAGCTCTACGTATATTTCGGCGCCGTGGCACCATCTTCAGGACATCCCCAGAGGATCCACAAATGAAACCACACAAATTTACTGAAAACTGCATTTACTGCATTATATTTTGGAAAGAAACCTCACGATACCAAAGTCCGATCAAAAGTGTCATGGCCGCCCGCCGTCGCATCAGCTTACTCGGTATCAAAACATTATACATTTAATTGCAAGATTTATATTATCGTATGTATGAACTTTTAATTAATCTTTATAATTAAGAAACAATATAGAATTCCAGTTACTTTAGCTAAAGCGTCGAAAAACGTCTTGATAAATTTAATTAGTTATAATATTAATTACCAAAATGTGTTGGCGGGCGACTAAGCTAACCAAACTATTTAAAGACAATATAAACCAATACAGCGTCAAGAAATATATGTAAATACAGAAATGTACCACAACATAACATAACATAACATATCTTCACGTCTTTTATCCCCGAAGGGGTAGGCAGAGGTGTATTACACACCCACACTTCGCCAGATATGTTTCGGTCCCAATGTAATAGGGGGCGAGCCTATTGCCATCTACCGGGCACATTATTAAGCGAGCGATAATTAACATTTTTAATACACACATAACTTCGAAAAGTCAGAGGTGTGTGCCCGAGGTACCTGGGGATCGAACCCGAGACCATCGTCTCGGCAGTCCGTTACGTACACCACTGGGCTACCGCCGCTTGTAATGTAAATGTAACACAATGTATATAATATTAATTACAAACAAATGCAATTAATATTTTACTGGTTATTTAGTTAAAATTACATTAAAATACTAACTTACGATTACATTACTTACTTAAAATTACATTAAAATAACTTCCGGGTTAGTTATCATTTAGCCATCTAGATGGCTCTGCTCTACGTTTATGCTTTAACAAACCATCTCAGTGCGCCCATACGGCCATACTGACAACAAGCGCGCTCTCTGCGCTTGCAAAATTACAAATTATAAAGTTTTTATGACTACATTCAGGTGGGTACCTAATTGATAAATTACTGGTGTGTCTTTAAGATGTGTAGTTATAATCTTAACCAGTTACATGCTAGAGCAAGCACCAAGTTACTATCACAATATAATCTTATCCAGTCACATCATGCTAGAGCAAGCAACAAGTTACTATCACAATAACAACCTCATACAATGACAATACAAAAATGAATTACAGGTTAGTACAAAAGTATAGAATAAACGAAAAAGTAAACAGTTTAGACATCAACACACAGTTATGAGTGAACTGTTATCAGCAGACAGTTACTGGCAGTTACCAATGTGGTATCAGTAAACAATACAAAATCAGCAATAGTTCTCTAGATTTAAACAGTAAACTTCCAAGTTAATATAGTGATCACAATAAACAAGTAAAGTATTGCAGCTTTAACAAAGTAGGTACTTTATAAACAAAATGTAAACAATTTTATCATCAGCAGCCAGTACAATATTATCAAACAGTTATCTCAGTTGCAATTACATGTTAACACACACATAATAACGAAAGTTAAAAATTATAGCTTGCAAAAAATTAACAAACAGAGATAGTAACAACTAACAAACCACAAGGGACACACGTTATAATTATATGTGGTGAGGTGGCCGCTTAAATAACTACGCCTTACGTGCAGTCAAAGTAATTAAAATTAAAGTTAAAAGGAAATTTAGTAAAGCCAATCAAGCTTACCTAATTAGCGAATAAATTTTCACTAACTTAATTTTCTTTTTGCGCCCTATAATTATACGCACGTGATGGTTGCTAACTAATTATTTTTTATAACTCACCCCATCTCATAAGAGACAGAAACGCGGAATGAAAGATTATAAAAATTGGGTACAAACCCATTTGTTGTCTAGTTTTGCAAATTGCATAAAATTTATTGGCATACAGGGTTGAAGCCGCGGGCAAAAGCTAACAATTAATATTAAGTATGTTGTTTAGAAGATGTCGTTGGAAGAAAAGGAAATTATTATAGCGACCTCAGGTCAAATTTACACAGGGATCGGCAGACAAAAGGTTCATTGTTTGCAAAAAACACAATAAACACTTTTGTTGGGGAAACCGACCAGTGTGCACATACAGTGAAGAAGGAAGGATGTTTGCGTTACGGTAGAGATATTGCGAAATCTTTCCCGGGCTCAGCGGCGAATCAGTTTCACTCAGCAATGCTTGTATCTGGTTTTAACTTAATAGAACTTAAAGTGCTGCAAATTCATTGTGGAGACGATTTTTTTCAAGAAACGATAAATTGTTAGACATTTTGTTTTCATTGCTAACCGCGGTTGCATCCAAGTCTTTTGCTTGATTGACATACTATTAAACAGACTTGGCAGAATATTAGCTTAAACACTATTACCGTCTGACCGCCGCAACGCAGAGGGATAGCGATATTCCATAGACCAGCAGTATAATAAATAATTAACACTTTATTCAATAAAATAAACGTTACATGTTACATAGGAAAGTATTACATTAAAAATAATAAAATTTTATGATTAAGTATGATGTCTGTGATAAGTGCTTTTGTTAAATTGTGGTACCTACATTCATGCGTATGTATTTTATTTATAACGGTAATACATTATATTTGGTAAATATTGCTATTTTAATGTTTACCTGAACTAGGCTGTAATACCTGTGTTTCGGCAGGCCTCTCTCACTTCCATACAAACGACGGAAAATCCCCGAGATATTTACCTACTATTTTGGAAAACAACCTAATTTCAACCTTATGCATTGCGTATGCCGTTCATAGTACAATAACTGTCTGCCGTCTCGCTTCAATCTGGTAGGGCTGTCGGCTAGCGGCGGGGGCCGGGCGGCGAGTTTTTTGTTTACTTTTGTTTCGCGTATGCGTGCGCTGCATGTGCGACAAGTCGAGCGACTGCCAGCCAGCAGAGACTAGTTATGTGATCGGACGCTTGCGTTTATCATACCTAAACTCGGCAGTGAAACTTCTGTACCGTAAGGTACTAATTATATATTCTGTGGTTTCGGAATAATCGTAAATAATAATATTATGGGGTGATGTTTTTACAAGATAATCATGAACTGCTAATATGTAATAGGAAATAGACTTAATATGATTTATTCTAACTTAGAGTAGGTACTTACACACTATTTTATAACTGTAATCAAATTCTCTGTATCAGAGTAGGTCATTGTCAATAGGTGTTTTGTATCAATAAGGTGTGACACTGCTTATAACTTATGCTATATAAATCTAAGGTTTTATTTAATTTATTATATAGGAAAAGTCCGAGGAAAGCAAAGAATCTGTTTACATAAACATGTTTACCTCGAGGTTTGATGCAGTCTAGATCTTTCCGTCTTTTGCCTGATGGGATTGGTGTATAAGGAAGAAGGGTGTGTTGTTTTATTATGGTGCGTAGAATGAATAATTGGCACACAGTAAGAACTCCGGTGGACTGATATAACTCATAAGTGGGAAAAATGAAATGGCGAAGGGTTGCTACCTTTAAAATAGCTCATTGGGCTTGTTCCAAAAGCAGTAGGATCGTTTTATCTGCCCCTCCCCATGCGGTTATACAGTATGAGATGATTGATTCACATAGTGCAGTGTAAACCTGTCTTACAATTTAAAGTTTACCACGTCGCGTACCGTTTATCCGTGTGGTGACAGATTAAGAATACGGAATGTCACTACCCCATATCATCCCATGGGTGTCGTAAGAGGCGACAGAGGGAGCATATTATGCAGAGAAGAGCACTGTAAGAGAAGGAAAACTTGATACAAACCCTATACCAACCCGTTTGGCCAGCGTGGTAAAGGAGGAATTGGCCTAGTAGGCCAATTCCTCCTTTCAAAGGAGAGGCCTAGTCCAGCAGTGGACTATTAAAGGCTGATGATGATGATGATGACGTCGCGTACATTTTTTAATATGGAAATAAGTTTCCGTACTCTTTTATACAATGATTCGATATGTTTGCGGAAATTAAGACTAGTATCAAGTGTAATACCTAGATATTTTATATAATCTGTTTTTTCTAAAGTAGGGCAAGCACATACAGTGTCAGCATTTGAATGAAACGTTTTGTGAGCCACTAAACAGTTAGATGAGTTGTGTCTGCTGTCATTTTTCATTGTAAAATTAATGTACGTTGTTTTATGTGCATTTAGGTTCAGTAAATTATTAAATAGCCAAGTGTTGATGGTGTTGAAGTCATGTTGAGCCAGTTCATATACCTCATCAAGTGAATTTGCAGTACAAATAAGTGCTGTATCGTCTGCATATGACATAATGACACCATTTTGAAGTTTTAGGTTGCAAAAGTCGTTTATATATATCAAGAACAGAGTAGCCCCTAATATACTTCCTTGGGGTACACCAAATTTAGTATTGGGGACATCGTTACTTATGTTGTTGCCTATTCTTACACATTGATACCTGTCAGAGAGGTAATCAGTAAACAGTGCTAACTGCTTACCTCGTATACCGTCAGATTCAAGTTTCTTTAGTAGTATAGAAGACGATACAGAGTCAAAAGCTTTAGCAAGGTCTAGAAATATCCCAATAGCATGCTGTCCACTATCTAAATTAGATGTAATATGGTCTGTCAGTTGCTTAACTGCCTGGCTTGTTGACCTGTGAGGCCGAAAACCAAATTGTCTGTCTGAAAGAATGTTGTTGGTTTCAAGTTATTTTATTAGTCTATTGTTTATTATTTTCTCTCATATTTTAGACAGCACTGGTAATATAGATATAGGCTTATAATTATTTACACTGCCCTTGTGCACAGGTATCATAATAGCCTTTTTTAAGCATTTTGGAAATATTCCTTCAGACATACATATTTAGAATATGTGTGTTAGTGGCGGTGCAAGAATGTGTTTAAACTTTTTAATTATGTTTGTGGGGATATTATCCCATCCCATCGCAGAAGTATCTTTTAAACCAGTAATGACTTGAATAACTTCGTCTAAATCGATATCCAGCATAACAAAAGATTTAAGCCTAGGAATAGGTGAGGTGATCGAAGCATGGTGAGTAGATGAATGATCGGAAAAAGAGATTCTGTCTGCTAGATTTTTGCCAACGTCGGGAAAGAATGTGTGGATTTCATCTAGTGCTGCTGTAGGATTTGATAGATTTTTGAGCAAATCTAAGGGTTGTTCAAATGATTTTGAAGTAAATGAACGCCTTTTTAAGAATTTCCATACTAGTTTAGTGTTGTTACCTGCTTTTTTCAAGTGAACTTTAGCGTACTCGACCTTTAAAGAAGTTTGTTGTAAAAGTTTATATATCGCCTATATGTTATAGCCAGAATCTCATTTCATTTTCAGGTGCCTTTTTAACTTTTAGGTGTAAATTATCTCTGTGTCTAATACAGCGGAGAAGACCCGGAGTAATCCATGGCTTTATATTCCTATATTTTTGCGACAATGTTACTGTGTATGTGTTTTTTCTAATTGCGTACTGTATCCGCTTGACCGCGCACAAGTGACTATTTTCCCTTTTTGCAAAAACAGATGAGCGCGTAAACTGTCATTTTTCCCACGCTTTTCCGCTGCGCACTAATCTGTTTCTGGAACTCGGGTAACTTAACCGATTGCGGTATGTTGCATATCAATAGACGCGTAATTAAATTAGCTTTCTAATGATATAAATTAAAATCATATAATATGGTTGAAGCCCACGCAAGGGCAGTATAAAGTGAAAATTAGAAATTTTTTCGCGCCATTTTTGAGCGCGATTTTATATTTCTGACAAATTCCGTTTTCTCGTCGTTTTTACTATGGGAGGTATTATAAGTATTATACATAGTTAGAAAGGTTTTTTAATTTACTTTTAGAGAAAATAAATATAATGAAAAGAAACATTTTAATATTAAACATAAAAAAATAAAACAAAGATTTGTTTTTTAATTGGTGCCAATTTTCATATTTTCTTTTTTAAAATACCATTTTATGTTATATATTAGATTCAAACCTAGATAATTTTCTTTCCAACTAGATTTCCAAGTATAAAAACCAATTCCGATAAGAATCTGATATGAATTATTTTTATTGGAACCTGCACAGTTGTTTACTTTTTCCCGCAAAAAAAGCTAAAGTTCCCGCTAAAATTTTCGATAACTAATATCTCATACATAATATGAGTATTATATATTTTATCAAAGGTTTATTTATATACTCATAACAAAAAAATAATACAACGCATAAATGTAACCTTATATACATACAAATGTATTTAAACTTTTTTACATAAAATGACGTTTTTACGATATTTTTTGTCTATAATTAAAGTCACTATTAATTTATTATTTGCTGTAACTTCATAAGTAATCAGTTAATTTACAATAAAAACATAAAAGTATGATATATAATTACATAATTTGTTTATAAAGTTTTTTTTTAATCCATAATTACGCCCCGCGCGCGGAATGCAAAGTCAGCGAAATATATATATTTTTTCAAATGCTTACATCTAAATATTTTTTTGCAAATATTTCTATAACTTTATTTTATTACATAGATAATATCACCAGGTACATGAAAATAGAACAGCAAACCAGATTCAGCTTATACTTTTATTATGATAAACAAAAGTGTCGAGTAAGTCGGTAAATACGACATTGTTTACGTTACGGCCGCTCGCCTAAAGTAAACATTTCATTCAAACGTAATTTGTTTTGTACCATTAGAATGAGTCATTCAGTAGGTTGCAGAAAAATAAACACCACTCCTCTCACGTTATTAACAATCGCACAAAAACTAATTAATTGAGCGCGCCCGTCTTTAACTGGCGGCGCGCACTTGAAATCTCACTATGATAAGGGTAAGGCCATAATCCACCACACCGGCCAAGTGCGGGTTGGCAGATTTCACATGAATTTCAAGAACATTATAGAGAAATCACGCAGCCCCCTCTCTCCCACGATGCTCTCCCTCACCGATAAATAAGCAACAATTACAATTTAACACGCACGGAAACCTTCTGCGTAGCAGTCTTACGGTCTCTACACTCGGCTAACCGAAGCTAAGCCTTACACAAAAGCACCAGCGTTAGCTAGGCTAACCATAAGGCATTTAGCTGGTCCAACCAATAACAGTGCATGGTTTTAAAGATGCAGCCGCATTATCGGCTCATTCCGTTTCTGCAAATCTGCATAACGGAAACTAGGTTCCTAAAAGCCCATCACAACCTCAACTAACAATGTTCCCATCTTAATGGAAATAAAGATAAGCAAACAATCATCACTGACCTGGTTCTACCTACAATGAAAACGAAAATCGCTTAAACTGATTATTAAAACACATCACAATGCTAACTCAATCACTCGCTTCTACACTGATAATCGAGTTCAACAGCTTCTTCTACAAACTCTTCTGTATCACTCCTAAACGTCGTAAACATAACTTGGAACTAGTCAAATAAATTGAGGTATTTAATAAACATACCCAGAGCATCACATGAATATAGAAACTCGCAGTAGGTAATTTTAATTGAATTTAACTTTACAAGTGATTCCAGCTATTAACCATAATAAGATAACACATCAAAAATTTTTATTAGTGCCATAATAACATGTTGAAAAAAAAACATGTGTAGGAGCAACATCTATTTGCGCACAATAATGTGCAGGTTTAATGGTTTAACTTGTAATAACGGTACCAAAAACATCGAGATTTTAAAACAGAACTATAAAGAGTTAAAATCTTACGTTTTTCTTAAGCAGTAATCACTCGATAAAATAATGGCGTTAGTAATATCTTTCGACTATGGGCGGTCAGGCTTCACTCGAACCAACCAACTACACGTCTAAAGTTCTAAACAGCACTGCAGATCACACGTCTACTTAAGATTTAAACGTTACAATGTGTTCCACATTCAAGTCAGCACGGTCAGTCACAATAGCTGAAGCACAGTCTTACATTATGAAGTTAATATGTACGATTCGATTAGTCTAACAACTTTAGACGCGAGTCTGCTATATCACAACTGTACTAGAACAATAACTACCACGTTTCACTGAAACGCAATTGCTTGGAATAGTGCAAGTTGACCTGTACGCTCAGTCTTACAGTCCATAAGGTAAGACCGAGACAAGATGATCTATTTGTAGGCAAGCATATGATCACAAGGCTCGTGATCGGGAGCTACCTACGCATGATTTACTAAGAAATTAATAAATAAAAACATTCGCTTTCTTTTAACCCGAGTATGAAACCCGAAACCTCCGTTCGATATCTACGCTATAGCTAAGACACGGGGGTAGCAAGCCAACCGTATGTTAACATAAAATACAGCAATGGTCGTAATTAAGTTGTTAGTACTACCCACAAAGTTTGTCTTAATTTCTTACTTCTTACATGTCACAGGAAAAACGCAAAGGTCAAACAGTTTCACAGTAGAAGCTTGTTTTAACTAGAACTCCGTGTAGCGTGTAGGAATCGAACCACAACATCAGTATGATGTGATGGTGACATCGCCACCACAACCATTATGATATTTCTAAGGTTACTAAACGTATAGAGGTATTCTACTAACCAGGAATCTTTAGCAACTACCGTCATTAAAACTTGCAGCACAAAAAATCAGACAAAATACCTACGCTCACCACGGTTGCTCAGCTAATTTGCCAACATAGCAGCGTTAGTAGTTGCCTTCGTTCGCATCCACATCTCGTTTGTCAGGATCGGAGTCCGGTAAACGAAAGCCATGTAGTATTTATTTTCATGGCTTCTATCAGCGACAGAAAATTGCGGTTCTCTAGTTCCAACAGACACAGCAATTTTTCGTTTCTAGCGTCTTCATTCTGAACACGCGGGTAGTTGTAGTCCAATCCCACGCATCGAACGAGAATTTGGCACTCGTCGAGATGTAGTTTCACGAATCACACACAAATAACACTGAGTTTAGATGGCCTAGAACGCGTGCCATCCCACTTCTGAACTATTATGAAATTAAACACTTGCAGTAAAATCACTTAGTAACTTTTATTTGTTCACTTTTACACTTTGCAGGTATGCACTGATTTACAACTATCAACCACCAAATAACTTGCTCTAGACGTCTTTACTGTTCAGAAGTACCCAAACGATTGCACTGTCGCCTAATTGTAATTTATCTGACAAGCTAAAATATTCTCCCACTCTAAATGGAAATGACAACTTCATAAGCGACAGCCAACCGAAATGCAGCAAATAACGTCCATCACAACCTATTTACAAAATTGCTTGATTAATCGAGTAATAACAATTTAAACTTAATATTTAGATATAACCAATTATTTCCGGATTTGTATATAGATATATTTTTTTTTGAAGGTTCTGGAGTGGCGGCCACGTACCGGACGACGCAGCAGAGGTAGGTCCCCCGCAAGGTGGACCGACGACCTCGTCAAGATCGCGGGAGGCGGTTGGATGCGGGCGGCTCAAGACCGGTCTGTGTGAAGAACCTTGGGGGAGGCCTATGTCCAGCAGTGGACGTCGTTTGGCTGATATGATGATGATGATGATGATATTTTTGGCTGGAAATTATACTTTTGATTAATGTGACCATAACTACTAGCGCCATCGGTTTGTAGCAGTCGAATCGTTTAAAAATGTTTCATAAATACAATTTAATTGTGAAAATCATTACAGAATTAATTGACTCCCGTACCGTACTTAGCTTTGTTGATAATTTTCAGTTGGCTCGCGACTATATTACATGCGCATACTTGCGACGTATACGTGATTGTAATTGTCTGCAAAGTCAGGTCAGTTCTGACAAAGGTCAGGGATAAGAGAGCCTTATAGTTTTTATGTCTGTGTATCAGCAGGTTAATGATTTGCCTACACAAATGGTGTTGTCGTTTAAGCGGCCGTCCACACGCGTGTCACTGCGCCGGGTGCTTTCGATTCTATTCCCACATGGTACAACATGATAACACTTTGTGTTTTAACAAATTATTGTTTTGAACTTGGGTTATATTTGTTCCCGTTGGCTGAAAGACTATACACAAAACAGCTAAGATTCACAAACTTCCACCAGATGGTTGCTCCGAATCCGAGAGAGTCTGTGATTTTTGACGTCTTATTTTTAGTGGGCGCTCTGAAAAAATATAGTTCAGAAAATGGTTTTTATGCCTTGCTATAAGTGATTGAAGTAATTTTGTAACAAAATTGTAACACTTTATTGGTATGGATGGATAGGGCTCCTAAAGTCATTAAAAACATACTTTAACATTTGTTTTTCATATTCACGTTTGTTAAATATTAGTATATCAATCTTAACTTGTTGTTCCTATTCAACATTTTAGTTACAACATTAAAGTTATAAAGGAAAATTTACAAAGGTTCTCAGGGTAAAATTAGCGGGAGTGAGTGAGTGGCTACTACAATATTAATTTTGGAAGATACACTAAGATATAATATAAGACACTTACACAGGTTGTTACGGAAAAACATGACTTACTGTAACAAAACAACGTAGATTTCACACCGTGTTCAATTTGTTTGCTAATATAAACCAGGGACGGCCTGAGAGATTTGTGTACAATGTGAGCAATGCTTATGAAAGTTTGGAGCAGTACTCTGAATCATTTTACTGTCCACCAAAGCGCCTTTTACAGTCCATTGCTCGACATAGACCTCTCGTTTTTTGCGTCACAATATCTGGTAAGAAAAAGGAGGATTTGGGCTACTATACCTCGGTGGCCAGGTGGTTTAGTATAGGGCATAGATTATACACTTATACTGGTATAGATGCGCAACTCTCAGTTCGAAATTGAAGTTCAATAGGCATCCTCGACTGACCTCGACTCTAGATGGCGTACAAATCAATTTTTATTCGATCGTATAGATGGCGTTAGTAGTGGATTCATTTTTCAGAATAAAATAAATGTTTTTATTTTGGTGTTAATAAATAAGTAAATGACAACTGTTATGTAAAATATGCAATTTAAAAGTAAAGAAATATAAAAATCACAAAATGTAGTTCGTGGTAAGCGTGGATTCGATCCACGGACATCTCAGATATGAGCCCAACACGCTATCCACTGCACCACGGAGATTTTAAGAAAATTGGCGAAATTACCGTTCAGTTGTTGCTTTTTCTTTAGTTCTTACAATCATTGGTAGATGGTGCTGATTTATATGAAATTTACCCATGTAGGGAGCTTTCACGGCCCTGGTATAGGGTTTAATATTGACTTTTCGCGAGATACTGTATGCTTCGTAAATTTCCTTAGTCGCTTCTTACGATACCCTTGTAACAGATTGACTAAGTAAAGCAAAGTTGCTAGAGATCACCACTTACTTCAGAGGTAAGATAAAAATAAGATAAGATAGATAGCAGATAAGACAAAAGCTCTCGTTCCTGGTTCGTCCTTCGGTATAAGAATCGTCAGGCCATGTCGGGGGCTTTCTGGTGACCTATAACTAACTTCGAACGACTGAGTTCGCTACTCAGTTGCATGAATAGGAGCTTCAAAGAATGGAATGATAGACTCGATCGCTGTAAACCAAAGAATAGCAGTATTAACATTGCTTTTCACTCATTTGGTGATTAAGCGTGTTAGACGCAGTATTACCATTTCTGCTTCAATCAAGTTTCTGCCTCTGCTCTGCAACAGCTTCAACATTTTTTTATTGGTAATCGCCTCAGTTTCAGACACCACAAAAAGCGGCTAGAACTATAATATATCGATAGCGATAAAAATTCTTTTGTATCTTCTTTTGTATGTATATTCGTTTCTTGGCTCGCCAGTTATTAAACTAATCTGCTTTTTCTACTTGTCCTGTAGCTTAATTTTTTTATTTATCTCATGTTTCTATCTCTTTGAATCTATGGTAATAAGATTAAGCGGATTATATGGCTGAATTAAAGTTTAGTTACCTGGGTCAGACTACACGAAAATCTGAGTGCTAGGTAGATACGTATGATTCTTCTACGGTGTTATATAACAGGACTGTGTGCCTATGGTTGTAATATATTGTCATTATACATCTGATTGGCATATCGTCGCTGAGCAAAAAAACTAAAACTGAGTAAGAAAATACTAGAACTAGAAAGACACATTTTGGACAATGAGGTTTTTTATAACGTAGCTACTCACTATTGAAGGCTTTTTTAATATTTCATATCTATTTCATATCTATGGACGTAAACTAGTGGTGGAAACGTAGTTTGAAAATCTGAAAAAAAATTAAAGTTGTACTATGAAAATACTATCAACAGCTATTTTGTTGCACGTTTTATAATTTAATTACCTACGTACGAGTATTTTAAATTGTGTCGAAAGCTTTCCAGTGTGCTAAATAAATGCGATGTTACAATCAAAGGGATCTAGTGTAGCATGCAAGAATTAACTATTCATGGCACTTGCTCGTCAGGGTAATTTCACGGTGGTACGTATTAGCTTTACCTACTGTACAAATTCTAGCATACATCGACGTTATTTGAATTGCATTGTGGTAGTTGTAAATACTTTAGGTCATTACTGTATACTGTTTCTACGGGATACGAGTATATACCACGTACCTTTGTTTTGAGTAACCGATGTTTCGTTCCATTCTGTCAACTTCAAATTATAATTATCTGACCTTTTTTTTGAAGAAACCCTGTGTCGCTCCCAAAAATTATCCTGCTTTATAAATTTTTATTCATCAGACATAATGGACAGCTAAGCTCGAAACAACAACACGTGGATTCAAAAAAGGTTGTCTTGTGTGGGAATCGAACACACGGCACTCGACGCAGTACTAAGCGACGAGGCGACCCCTTAAACCACTAAATCACAGCCGCAGTCCTGAATCTTGTAAATTCAATCTTGGCGACATAAACAGTTCTTGTAGCATACACGTTGATTACCTTGCATGTTTGATATTGTATTATTCTCAACTTCAAACATAGCTATATTTGGTCCGGGCTTGTTTCAGTGTCAAGCAAAATGAAAAATCAAAAGTGAAATGAAATATCGATATACATCGGGTACCGGGTCAACTGACATCGACTGAGGGTACTGACACATACTCGTATTTCTGTTCACCAACGTGCCATGAAACAAAATGGTGTACCAAAACTACGTTTATAAACAAATATGCATGTATACTTCCCGTGCAGAAGTGCAAAGGGTTTTAGATACAACAAGCTCTAATGTACGTTTTTCAACAGCTGTAATTATTAGACTGACAGACAGCGCTTTTACGGTCTGAAACATGCTGCAATCGCTGACATAGGTCAATAGATTACTAGGTCTCACCATAAATAATTGTTAATTGAAGTAATGGACTGGGAAGAAATAAAATAAAATAATGTTTACGTAAGAAATTATGCTTTTTGGGACTTATTAACCGACTTCAAAAAAAAAAGGAGGTTCTCAGTTTGACCTGTATGTATGTATGTATGTATGTTTGTCCGCAATTATCTCGCGTTTGGCTGAACCGATTTTGATGCGGTTTTCAGAAAAGTATTTGTTACACTTAGGAGTAGGTTTTAGGCCCTTAACCGACTTAACCGAGTAACGAAAACTACCCCTGAACATCGACACTGACTGTATATCGACAGCTGCTGTGCGCACCTCCTACCTGTACATTGTCTCTGGCTCGTGACCCAATTAAGCTTTGTATACAGGTATGTAGGTTCCTTGTATTTATTTGATGACCCTGAAAAGAAGGCTTACCAAGTGAAGCTTGCGGCGTGATTTCAGTTTTAAAATTAAATGCTGGTTTAAAAATGGCGTGACATGACTTCTGGGTGGAATAGAAAAGCAAAAACGGGTGCAGGCATTTTAAACGCGTTGAATAATTCGATTAGTACTAGCTAAGAGTCGAAGTCCATAGACGGTGTCAGCATAATTTAGTTTTGAAAGAACTAGTGATTCAACCAGCTGCTCTCGAAGTTCCTCAGATAAATATGGACTCATTCTATACAGGATCTTTCACCGGTAGAAACAATTGCGTACAGACTCCGCTATATGTTCCTCGAATCTTAGCTCATTATCCATGCGTAGCCCGAGATTTCTGGCTTCGTTCACCCTTGCAATAGGCTGTCCCATCAAGAATATCGGAAGTGATGAGGGCAACGCACTGATTTTGTGTTTGGTTCCGAAAAGCATATATTTGGTCTTAGTGGGATTGAGCACGAGACACTTGCTCTCACTCCATTCTGATATTCTCTTTAAGTCTTCGTTCAGAGCAGCTATAGCCATTTTATGCTCATCGGGTCTAAAAGACACATATACCTGTATATCTTCCGCGTAGATGTGATAGCGGCTAGTTTCAATACATCTCGTTACGTCAGCACAATACAGGCTAAACAATAAAGGGCCGAGTATAGAGCCTTGCGGCACTCCTCTTTTTACCAGAGCCTCCTCAGAAACCCGGACCACTCCATCGCTCGACCTAAGCTCCACATACTGCCGACGATGATCAAGGTAGCTGTGGAACCATTTTAATGTTTCACGGTCAAATGCATAGTAATGTAGCTTGGATAGCAACAAAGAAATGTCAATGCTGTCGAACGCGCGCGAAAAGTCCAGTAGAACAAGAACAATACACATTCCAGAGTCCAGGGAAGACAGTATGTTGTCGGTCACATCAAGGAGAGCCGTTGAAGTGCTATGCCGTTTTCTAAAACCTGACTGTAACGCAGGCAGTAACGAGTGTTTTGCTAAATAATCGGTAAGTTGCTGACTGACAACTTTTTCTATTATTTTAGAGACACATGGTAAAATACTAATTGGCCGAAGGTCTGATATAACCGTTGGCGTTGGTTTCTTTGCAAACTGCGGAAAGGGAGAGGGAGATCTCGACTCCCTTCCCTGGCCGCAGAAGGCGCACCGGGCGCAGGAGAAGGGCCCTTTTCCGGCCCCCATGAATGGATCCAGGGGCGAGGGACTTGGGGAAGTCCTCGCCCCCTAATTGATGGACCCGAGGCGCAGGCGCGCGCGGTTGCCGGCGCGCGCCTCTGAGGCGATGCAGGGGGTAGTTCAACACCTCACTACCCCGTGCAGGAGACGAGGCCCGGAAAGACCGGCCAGCACTAGTGTGGGGCTGCGGAAGAATTTGGATTCCCGCGGCCCCGCACGCACGTGCGAGGAGACACCGGGGTGGTTTTAGCCGGTAAGAGTCCGGCACGCCCCTCCGCCTTTCCCCAGACGAAGGTAGTCCATGAGGATTTCCCCCGGCACAAAAAAAAAAAACGGTTTCTTTGCAAGTGGCCTAACTGCTGCAACCTTCCACAAGTCAGGCAATGTCGAAGTTTCATAGGAACTATTAATTATGTGAGTCACAGAAGGAAGCACGTAGGGCAAAGACAAAAACAACATCTTTAGATTAATAGCGTCACATTCCTCAGCATTGGACTTCTTGCCTAAGATGTAGCGCATTATCTCGGACTGATCTACAGACGCTATTCGAAATATAGCATCACTGTACTTATTAAATTCGTAATATGTCAGCAAAGACAACGTGGGCCTCGCTCTACCAGGAACCACGAGAAATTCTTTATTCATTTGGTCAGGGTCTGTAAAATGAGGCGGCAGCTCGTTAGATTGGCCCTTATGTGTCGGTATTAATGTAGATTTAATACTTTTCCGAAGGAATTTGGGGTCCTTTATTTTATTATTTATATTGTGTTTAAAAAATGCGCATTTTTCGTTGTGCAGAGAGGTGATTACCAGGGACTTAAGATCTTTATAATACTGCATTTTAGAGTCCGTTTTTGTCACCCTATAGTTTAATAATTATATTTAATAATTCTTTCTCGTGGTTCTACCTATTGCTTTGCGAATGGGCAGTAAATGTAAATGTAGAAGCATTAAGTAATGTACATTAAAATTTGACGTTCATAAGCGTCACCTTGTGACTTAGATGAATAAATGATTTTGACTTTGACTTTGACTTTGAATAATGCCTTATCACGTAACCTCATCATGTCCCTTATAGTGTCCGTTATCCATGGTGGTGAGTGTTGCTTTATAGTATATAATTTGAGAGGCGCATGCATATCGAAACCTGACAAAAGACAGTGATTTAATAATTTGACTTTATCGTTTACACGAGAAATGTCATATAAGTTGTCCTAATTTATACTGTTTACATCCCTCTGGAAACTATCCTTACATATTGTTACGGACGGGGTAAGGAGATTGGAAGGAAACAGCGAGTAGCACTGATGACACTTTATTCGACTTCACCCACACGACGCATCGTTCATATATGGTCTGCTTCTCGTTCCACTCGTATATTGTAGCGCACTCATTGACTTTTCTAATCCAACTATCAACATTTTGAGATTTGCTCAAGGGATCGAACTCCAGCAAAGCATTGTTTAAATGATTTTTATTTAAGCTACGAGACTCATCCTGGCTTTCTCTATGAATAACATTGAAAAGATCGAGTAACTCTTTAATGGACCAGCCGGAAGTTTTCCTATGATTCTTCTATCTGGAGTTACTAGAAATGCGTGATGAAGAGCTTGCACATGAAGAGGTTGATGTAGACTTTCTTACGCTTCCTCTTTGATTGTGCCTTTGAACGCTTGGATCTAGTGTCTGCATTTCCGGAGGTTGAAACATTCCTGTTTCCGTTTGATCGTTTGTTCAGCGGTAGAGGTTCCTTTTCTAGAGTACTAGCACCCTCCGGCTCCATATGCTCAAAATAAATTCATACGGTTGTTTTAGTAAATAAATTGACTAGTCAGTGATCAGTTAAACTGAAATTGCATATTAAAAAAAACTATATTCGTTTAAAATCAATCTCTCATTTGAATAACATTCTGAATAATTATATTACATAAATATATACAAATATCAGATTATATTGTGGAGTTTAGAGTAAAATACTGTATTTTATGACATATGACAGCTATAATAAATAATATATCTACTAAAACTTCAGGTCTGTTATTGCAAATGATTGTCACATACTACTGGCACACATGGCCACAATACATACGCTATTATGAATCTTGTGACGTACTAAATCACATTATAATTTCGCAAATAGTACTGTCTACTGCATTCTTATTCATAATAAAATATACTTGAATTGCATTCAAACTCAAAGTCATTCTTGTACTTACGCACCTGTATAGGAATAGCTCCGTCAGTATTGAACACACTTGGTCCAATAATTTCTCTTAAGCACACTTGGCTTGATTTCAACTAGGCATACATATCCTCTCTAATAGCACGAGGCACACATAACCTCTCCAATTGCACGAGGTACACATAACCTCTCCAATACTACTAATGTGTGCCTCACATAACCTCTCCAATAGCACGAGGCACACACCTCTCCAATAGCATGAGGCACACATAACCTCTCCAATAGTACGAGGCACACATAACCTCTCCAATAGCATGAGGCACACATAACCTCTATCCAGTTACACAATAGCGGAGGCAACCTCCACCGGGTCTCCACCACACGTAACTTCCATCCGGTATGATCACAACACCTCCCAGATGATCTTTTCGAGCCTTTACCAAAGTAATCTGAAACAGACAAAGTTAATCTCACTATTCTGATACTCCAAGTATTAAACAGTCTTTTCGTGATCACTATACCTCCCATATGATCTTTCGAGCCCTTATCAAAGTAATCTAAAACAGACTAAGATAATCTCACTATTCTGATACTCGAAGTATTAAACAGTCTTTTCAGCGTTATAATTTTTTTTTGTCATAGCTAGTCTTAATACGAAATACTTATCCTAACCCAATCATTAGCGATCAGCAATGGACTTTTCTCGTTCAAAACAATGGATAATGTTTTTGGTACTATGAAACTGCACTAACGTTTTGTCTTATTTGCGTACTAACCGAAGCTATCATCATCATCATCAGTCCCATCTACCGCCCCACTGTCGGGCACAGGCCCCCCCTCTCACTATGATAAGGGTAAGGCCATAATTCACCACACCGGCCAAGTGTGGGTTGGCAGATTTCACATGAATTTCAAGAACATTATAGAGAAATCACGCAGCCCCCTCTCCCCCACGATGCTCTCCCTCACCGATAAATAAGCAACAATTACAATTTAACACGCACGGAAACCTTCTGCGTAGCAGTCTTACGGTCTCTACACTCGGCTAACCGAAGCTATGCCTTACACAAAAGCACCAGCGTTAGCTAGGCTAACCATTTTTTTTTTTGCTTCTGGCTACACTGGCGGTATAACGTAAAACTGTACTTCTCCCAATAATTTATTATTCTTAAATCTATTTAATTGATAATAATGTGCCTAACTTGCTTATTTCTAACGTAATAAGCTGTGATAATTATAATTGTTGTATAATAACAGAGATAAGTGGTGTTTATCAAGTTGTAAAAGTTTTGCAAAGTCAAGTAAGTCAACTGTCAAAGTAACGAACAATTTTATTTAAAAGAATTTGCATTATTTTTACAATAAAAGCTAAGTTTGAGACAATTTGAGGTGAGTTTACTTGTTATTTGACATTCTTACACCCTACACTAGCAATAATACTAAGCCAGCATACCTCAATTTATACAAACATCTTTGTTGTGTCTTACACAAACCTCAGTGAACCTTTCTTGCTTTGTTTACTTAATTTTGTCAAGATGATGACCAGAAGGGCACGCTTAGATGATGAGAAATTACAGGTGACCCTTGTAGAACTAAAGAAATATAAGGATTTGTGTCAGTCACTACAAAGTGAACATGATGACAATGAGAAAGAAATGCTAGAGATTTTAGGTAAAAACTCTCAGCTTAGGAGTGAGATGGCAGAAATACACTCTAATTTACTCACTACCCTTGATGAACGGGATAGATTACATAAGATTGTAACACAATTTGACAGGTGCTGTGATGAGTTTGAGAACGCTCTAAAACGCATCACTGAATTAGAGGGTCTCCTAAGTGAGGCCAATGATCATATTAACAGATTAGAAAGTGCAAACCGGTCTATAAAATCAGTAACCACACAGTCATTATTTGATGAGCTGGTTGGCAGCGCTCCAGGTATGGTTTCTGCTATCTCCGATGATGACAGTAAGAATATAGTGACTATTGATCTTACAGATTCTAATTCAACTATTCAGTCATTTAGAAACATAAAAGCTTGTAATAAATTGAAGAAGTATATTAAAATAAATAAATTTATTAGGAAAAAGGAAAAATTATTAAGAATGTACAGGAAATCAAACATAAATCTAGATAAATATGTTAACGTAAAAGAACAGAAATGTCAGTATGTCTAACTAAATTAGATTCAAATCAAACAAGACGGAGATTGATAGTTTACAAGATTCTTTGGCTAATATGACAAAAAATATAATCTATCCCAAAAACAAATTAACGAGCATATCTTGGCAATAGATGAGTTAGTGGACTTGTGTAAGTACAATGAAGAGAGGCTTCAATCTTTGACTAATAATAGTCATGGCAATGAACTTAGCCAGGCGCCACAGAGTCATTCACAGTCAACTACTTTGAATTATTGCTCTGATTTGCTGTCACTCTCTGCTGCAGTGGATGACAGCACCATTAATTCCATTAATTCTTATTGTAATTCTGGCACTTCTTTCTCACCCCCCATTACAAACACCGACAAGCTATTAATGTTTAGCGATGAGATAGGTAAAAACATGAGCCAATTGTTGAGGCAAAGGACAGGTATGACTATTACTAACTTATGTATGCCTGGAGCAAGCTTTTCTCAGATAATGCAAACAATTTTATCTAAATCATACTGTCCTGAATCAACAATAATTATATTTATTGGGAGAAGAGGAAATGCAAATATTAATTTAATAAAGAGATATTTTGACCAATTACTGAATTTAAAAGTTAAAAAAATTCTGTTACTTGCTTTTCCTTACAGTAAGCTGTTGCCACAAGCTGAAAATGATTATAGATTTAAGATTAATTCCAAATTACATACCATGACATGTTATAATAATTTAATTGACATTATTGACTCTAATGCTCTAATTAGAAATTTTTATTTGACTTATGATAATTATTATATATCACAATTTTATAAAAGACAAATAGCATCCTCGCTAGCTTATTGTATTAATAACACAGCCAAGGTTTTGGCTAACCACACTGCTTTTATTGAGCAGTCAAATTTGACATGCAATATAAGCTTGGAATCCGTTGCAAATTCTTTAAATTAAATTCTGAGACAATAGAGTCAATCTCTGGCAATTTATTTAATAAGACATTGAATTCTGTACCTAGTTTAAGTGACAAAAATACAACTCCATCAACCTTACCTACAAAAAATAATTTAAAAAATTGTATCAGCCTGGTGCATCAAAATATACAAGAGTTGATGGGTAAGGAGTTAGAATTGGAATTGTTTATGAACTGTAACAATATTGATATTTTATGCATTACAGAACATTGGCTAAGAAGCCACCGGTTCATATTCAATTTCAATAACCACCAGGTTGCAAGCTCGTTCAGTAGAGAAAACTTTATCCATGGTGGCTCGTTAATCATAGTTAGCAAATTTCTAAAATTTAAAGAAAGGACTGACATAGTGAGCCTCTCTATTGAGCGAGTAGTAGAAATCACATGTGTTGAGTTTGAGCAGTTCATTGTTATGAGTGTATACAAACCTCCATGTGCCCCATTTGAAAGTTTTTTAGTTATTATGGAGGATGCCCTTAGCAAAGTTTGTAATTGCCGTAAAACTGTTGCTATTTGTGGAGATTTTAACGTTAACATATTAGAAAAATGCTCTTCGACTATCAAATGTTTAAATTTATTTAAGTCATACAATTTATGTCATAATTTTTATGAACCAACTAGAGTGACTGCCACAAGTGGTACTTGTATTGATAATATATTTACTAATATAAAACCATTACACAAATCTTTGATTAATATGCTTCAGTCAGATCACAGTGGGCAGTTAATCTGTTGTCCAAGAAAATGCCCGAAAGTCCAGAGTAAAATTATTAAATATATACCAATAAACGAAAATCGACTTAAAACTTTTAAAGACAATTTATCTCGAAAAATGCGTAGGTTGCCTCATCATGACCATCCGGATCAGTTATATAGCTCTTTGTTTGACTTGATTAATGACGAATTTCAGACTGTATTTACATCCAAAAAATTCAATGTAACTGACCGTCTGATGTTTAGTGATTGGGCAACTGAAGGTATTCATAAAAGCCGGATTAGGTTATATGAACTGTATGATGAAAAAACTTATAATAATAGTCAGAACTTTATTAATTATGTAAAAAAAAATCCAAAATATTTAGACAAGCTTGTAGTACAGCAAAATATATTTATTTGAGAAATAAAATAAAATTATCAGAAAACACTATAAAGGCTACCTGGAATGTCATCAACAATGAAACTGGCAGAGCCAAAGCACGCAGCCGTGACTTCTTATTAAATATCAATAATGTGAGTGTTGCAGAGGACCATCCAAGACACAAAACTCGTTCTCTCTTAGTCCAGTAGAACCTTATGAGGTAAACGTAATTATAAAAAACTTAAAAAACAAAACAAGCTATGGTATAGACGAGCTTCCTCCCATTTTACTGTGAAAATGTGCGGACGAACTAACGCTACCCTTTTATAATCTAAGAAATCAGTCTTTCGAGGAGGGCGTTTTTCCTGACCTGTTAAAAAAGTCTATTATAAAACCGATATATAAAAAACACCTAAAAACTGACCCCAATAACTATCGCCCCATAGCTCTTTTACCCACTGCCTCTAAAATATTTGAGAAAGCCATGTGTAACCGCATATACCAATTCTGTGAAAAGTACAATATTCTCAATGACTGTCAAAATGGATTCCGCCAAAACCGTTCTACCATATTGGCAGTTTACAAATTCATTCAGGAAGCCTTAAATATTATCAACGCAATAAAGTACGCTATCGGTGTACTACTAGATATGATGACCAAAGCCTACGACAAAGTACAGTTCGAAATATTATTAAAAAAATTATATAACATAGGAATTCGCGGCAAATGCCATGATTGGCTTCTATCCTATTTACAAAACAGGGAACAGATGGTGGAAATAGAATATTACAACAAGAACTCAAAAAATAAAGAACTAATACGGTCTGATAGCAAAGCCATTAATGCCTCAATTCCACAAGGAAGCGTCATAGGATGTCTCCTGTTCATTATTTATATCAATGACCTTCCAAATAACATGATGAACCTTGTGTTCTATTCGCGGATGATATCTCCATACTTGCCTCCTGTAACACTAATATAAACTTAAATACAAAATTAAACGCCATACTACACTCTACATCAAACTGGATGACGGAAAATAATCTGGAAATAAATTTTAAAAAGACTAAAATTATAACATTTTACCCCCGCCAAAAAATACCGATTAATGTAGACTTTAGTTACAATGGACACAAACTAGAAGTGGTAAATAACTTCACCTTATTAGGCCTAGACATAGACTCGCATATCAACTGGAAGTCGCATGTTAAAAGGATAAGAGCTAAATTATCAAAATTTTCATATGCTCTCCGTGAGATTAAAAAAACAACCGATCTCAAAACTGCGTTGGCCACATACTATGCGTATGCCCATGCTTGGCTACAATATGGAATAATCTTATGGGGAAATAGTACAGATGCACCCACATTATTTATACTACAGAAAAAGCTAATCAGAATAATTGTAAACATTGACGAAACAGACAGTTGCAAGCCCCATTTTCAATCACTGAAAATACTAACCTTGCCTAGCTTATACTTATATGAAATATGTAAATTTGTCCGCAAATATCCGGAATTTTATACTAGAAGGGAAGACATACAAACGAAAATTCTATTAAGGCACAGAAACAGACTTAACCTGCCTAGCTCACGACTAAATATGCACTCTACCAGCACGTTTGTAATGTCAATAAAAGTATACAACAACTTACCCGATAACATTAGGAACATAAATAAATACAACATTTTTATTATTAAATTAAGACAATTCCTCATAAACAAAAGCTATTACACCATAAACGAATACCTAAATGACAATTTTTAACTACAAATATACTTATTATCACTTGTAATAAATTAACATCAATAATTGAATATAAATTAATTTGACATCAAATAAATTAACATGACATTTAATAAATTAATATGACATCTATTAAATAAAAATGACATTTAATAAATCAATTTAACATATTTTAATAAATAAGAAATTTAATAAATTAATATGACATCTAATAAATCAATATGGCATTTAATACATTAATATGACATTTAATAAATTAATAGGACAGTTAATAAATTAATATGACATCTAATAAATTTATATGACATCTAATAAATTTATATGACATTTAATAAATTAATATAACATATAAAATAAATTAATATTATTACTATATAATTAATAAATAAAACAATTTGCAAATTTTGAATATAGTTATTTCAGACTTCTTGATTAATTGTTTATTCTTAACTAGTAATGATATAATATTAACTCAGTGGCTTCCTCCTTTCTTTTATCTGCTTGTCGTGCCCGACAGGGTCCATATTTGATCTTTTGCATTTCCTTGAAACAACATGTATACATATGGAGAGCAATAAAGCATTGAAATTGAATTGAAATTGAAATTGACCTGGAAGTAGCGACAGAATTTGAGAAGTTTTTTTCTAATATACCTATAATAACTACAGGGTCGCTCGACTCATCTTCCATGTCTGCTGAAATGCTTCTTAGGGACTGCGTGCCAGAATGTGGTGTAGCCTTTGAATTTACCGTTGTGACTACTAAAGATGTTATTTATCAATTTAAAACTATAAATATGAAAAAGACAATGGATTTGTGGGGTTTGTCAGTGAAGATTGTTTCATCTATTATTACCATAATAGCTCCACATCTTGCAACAGTGTTCAATGGTTGCGTCGCTTCTGGAATATTTCCTGATTTAATGAAATATAGTAAAGTTATACCTTTATTTAAATCTGGCGACACATCAGACCCTTCTAATTTTCGACCTATTTCTGTATTGCCAACGCTTAGTAAAATGTTTGAAAAATTAATACTTAGTCAATTGCTTAGTTATTTTAACAGACATAATCTTCTTCACAAGAAACAGTTCGGATTTACGAGGGGTCGTTCAACTACTGACGCAGGAGTAGAGTTACTCAAAAGTATATTTACAGCTTGGGAGAAGTCGCAAGATGCTTTAGGAATTTTTGCGACTTGTCCAAAGCCTTTGATTGTGTACATCATGATACTCTGGTCAGGAAATTACATCATTATGGCATTAGGAACAAAGCTCTTAATCTCCTGGTTTCTTATTTGGGCAACAGAATCCAGAAAGTTCAGATTAATGATAAGACATCGCCAGGTTCTGCCTTAAAAATGGGCGTCCCGCAGGGTTCAATACTTGGACCATTTCTATTTTTGATCTATATCAACGATTTACCCTATTACGTAAAGAACAATCATGAGATTGTGTTGTTCGCGGATGAAACCTCTTTAATTTTTAATATTAAAAGACAACAGAGTAATTTTGACGAAGAAAACAACGCACTCTCTAAAGTTGTTAATTGGTTTAATGTAAATAATTTATTACTCAATGATAAGAAAACTAAACTCTTAAAATTCTCCATGCCCAATGTTAAACAGATGGAAACCAATGTACAACTGAAGGAAAACAGAATTGAGCCCATCGGGACAACCTTATTTCTAGGTATTATGCTTGATTCCAAACTTCAATGGGGTCCGCATATAGAAAGACTTTCGGGCAAACTTAGTTCTGCAGCTTATGCGGTTAAGACAATTAGACGCCTCACAGATATAGAAACAGCTAGAATGGTCTATTTCAGCTACTTTCATAGTATTATGTCATATGGGATTCTTCTCTGGGTGAATGCTGCAGACCTTGACACAATATTCGTTCTGCAGAAAAGAGCAATAAGGGGTATTTACAACCTCGGTCCTCGAGTTTCTCTAAGAAAAAAGTTCAGTGAGATAGGCATTCTAACTGTTGCTTCGCTATATATATACGAGAATCTGTTATATGTCCACAAGAACATTGACACATTTAGTAAAAAAAGTGATCTACACACTGTAAATACTAGACATAAGAATAATCTTATAGTTCATAGCACCCGCCTCCACAAAATAAGTAGCTGTTTTATGGTGCAGTGTATACGCTTTTATAATAAGCTCCCTATTAATATAAGAAATTTATCTATAAATAAATTCAAAATTATTGTTAAAACTACACTGTGTTCAAAAGCATATTATAAAATTACTGATTATATAGGCGATAAAAATGCTTGGGATTGAGCTGCTCTAATTTAACACAAAAATATAAATGATATATAAACTGAACAATTTTAATTTGACTTTTCGTAAGCACTTTAAAAAAGCCGTGTGGTTGACGGCATAGAATACAAGTGTCACCACCCCATACCTTCCCGTGGGTGTCGTAAAAGGCGACTAAGGGATAATACGATGCAAATACCATATTTTCGTAGAGACGGAAAACTCGACATCAAACCCTATACGACTGCCTCGTTGGTCTCGCGGCATAAATGTGCGCGTGGGTTCGGGAGGTCCCGGGTTCGATTCCTGGGCCGGGCAGTGTTATTGGGTTTTTCTGTCACGAAATTCTCAGTAGCAGCACGGAGTCTGGAAATGTGCCCGGTACGGCAATAGGCTCGCCCCTTATTACGTGGGACTAAAGTATATCTGGCGAAAAGTGGGTGTAGAAATACACCTCTGCCTACCCCTTCGGGGATAAAAGGCGTGACGATATGTATGTTTAAAAAAGTTTACACGAAATAAATAATCATTTCATTTCATTTCATTTCATAAGGCATTTAGCTGGTCCAACCAATAACAGTGCATGGTTTTAAAGATGCAGCCGCATTATCGGCTCATTCCGTTTCTGCAAATCTACATAACGGAAACTAGGTTCCTACAAGCCCATCACAACATCAACTAACAATGTTCCCATCTTAATGCAAATAAAGATAAGCAAACAATCATCACTGACCTGGTTCTACCTACAATGAAAACGAAAATCGCTTAAACTGATTATTAAAACACATCACAATGCTAACTCAAGCACTCGCTTCTACACTGATAATCGAGTTCAACAGCTTCTTCTACAAACTCTTCTGTATCACTCCTAAACGTCGTAAACATAACTTGGAACTAGCCAAATAAATTGAGGTATTTAATAAACATACCCAGAGCATCACATGAATATAGAAACTCGCAGTAGGTAATTTTAATTAAATTTAACTTTACAAGTGATTCCAGCTATTAACCATATTAAGATAACACATCAAAAATTTTTATTAGTGCCATAATAACATGTTGAAAGAAAAACATGTGTAGGAGCAACATCTATTTGCGCACAATAATGTGCAGGTTTAATGGTTTAACTTGTAATAACGGTACCAAAAACATCGAGATTTTAAAACAGAACTATAAAGAGTTAAAATCTTACGTTTTTCTTAAGCAGTAATCACTCGATAAAATAATGGCGTTAGTAATATCTTTCGACTATGGGCGGTCAGGCTTCACTCGAACCAACCAACTACACGTCTAAAGTTCTAAACAGCACTGCAGATCACACGTCTACTTAAGATTTAAACGTTACAATGTGTTCCACATTCAAGTCAGCACGGTCAGTCACAATAGCTGAAGCACAGTCTTACATTATGAAGTTAATATGACGATTCGATTAGTCTAACAACTTTAGACGCGAGTCTGCTATATCACAACTGTACTAGAACAATAACTACCACGTTTCATTCAAACGCAATTGCTTGGAATAGTACAAGTTGACCTGTACGCTCAGTCTTACAGTCCATAAGGTAAGACCGAGACAAGATGATCTATTTGTAGGCAAGCATATGATCACAAGGCTCGTGATCGGGAGCTACCTACGCATGATTTACTAAGAAATTAATAAATAAAAACATTCGCTTTCTTTTAACCCGAGTATGAAACCCGAAACCTCCGTTCGATATCTACGCTATAGCTAAGACACGGGGGTAGCAAGCCAACCGTATGTTAACATAAAATACAGCAATGGTCGTAATTAAGTTGTTAGTACTACCCACAAAGTTTGTCTTAATTTCTTTCTTCTTACATGTCACAGGAAAAACGCAAAGGTCAAACAGTTTCACAGTAGAAGCTTGTTTTAACTAGAACTCCGTGTAGCATGTAGGAATCGAACGACAACATCAGTATGATGTGATGGTGACATCGCCACCACAACCATTATGATATTTCTAAGGTTACTAAACGTATAGAGGTATTCTACTAACCAGGAATCTTTAGCAACTACCGTCATTAAAACTTGCAGCACAAAAAATCAGACAAAATACCTACGCTCACCACGGTTACGGTTGCTCAGCTAATTTGCCAACATAGCAGCGTTAGTAGTTGCCTTCGTTCGCATCCACATCTCGTTTGTCAGGATCGGAGTCCGGTAAACGAAAGCCATGTAGTATTTATTTTCATGGCTTCTATCAGCGACAGAAAATTGCGGTTCTCTAGTTCCAACAGACACCGCAATTTTTCGTTTCTAGCGTCTTCATTCTGAACACGCGGGTAGTTGTAGTCCAATCCCACGCATCGAACGAGAATTTGGCACTCGTCGAGATGTAGTTTCACGAATCACACACAAATAACACTGAGTTTAGATGGCCTAGAACGCGTGCCATCCCACTTCTGAACTATTATGAAATTAAACACTTCCAGTAAAATCACTTAGTAACTTTTATTTGTTCACTTTTACACTTTGCAGGTATGCACTGATTTACAACTATCAACCACCAAATAACTTGCGCTAGACGTCTCTTCTGTTTAGAAGTACCCAAACGATTGCACTGTCGCCTTATTGTAATTTATCTGACAAGCTAAAATATTCTCCCACTCTAAATGGAAATGACAACTTCATAAGCGACAGCCAACCAAAATGCAGCAAATAACGTCCATCACAACCTATTTACAAAATTGCTTGATTGGTCGAGTAATAACAATTTAAACTAAATATTTAGATATAACCAATTATTTCTGGATTTGTTTATAGATATATTTTTGGCTGGAAATTATACTTTTGATTAATGTGACCATAACTACTAGCGCCATCGGTTTGTAGCAGTCGAATCGTTTAAAAATGTTTCATAAATACAATTTAATTGTGAAAATCATTACAGACATTGACTCCCGTACCGTACTTAGCTTTGTTGATAATTTTCAGTTGGCTCGCGACTATATTACATGCGCATACTTGCGACGTATACGTGATTGTAATTGTCTGCAAAGTCAGGTCAGTTCTGACAAAGGTCAGGGATAAGAGAGCCTTATAGTTTTTATGTCTGTGTATCAGCAGGTTAATGATTTGCCTACACAAATGGTGTTGTCGTTTAAGCGGCCGTCCACACGCGTGTCACTGCGCCGGGTGCTTTCGATTCTATTCCCACATGGTACAACATGATAACACTTTGTGTTTTAACAAATTATTGTTTTGAACTTGGGTTATATTTGTTCCCGTTGGCTGAAAGACTATACACAAAACAGCTAAGATTCACAAACTTCCACCAGATGGTTGCTCCGAATCCGAGAGAGTCTGTGATTTTTGACGTCTTATTTTTAGTGGGCGCTCTGAAAAAATATAGTTCAGAAAATGGTTTTTATACCTTGCTATAAGTGATTGAAGTAATTTTGTAACAAAATTGTAACACTTTATTGGTATGGATGGATAGGGCTCCTAAAGTCATTAAAAACATACTTTAACATTTGTTTTTCATATTCACGTTTGTTAAATATTAGTATATCAATCTTAACTTGTTGTTCCTATTCAACATTTTAGTTACAACATTAAAGTTATAAAGGAAAATTTACAAAGGTTCTCAGGGTAAAATTAGCGGGACATCTTCCAAAATTAATATTTTAGTAGCCACATTAGTGGCTTCTAAAATATTAATTTTGGAAGATACACTAAGATATAATATAAGACACTTACACAGGGTGTTACGGAAAAACATGAGTTACTGTAACAAAACAACGTAGATTTCACACCGTATTCAATTTGTTTGCTAATATAAACCAGAGACGGCCTGAGAGATTTGTGTACAATGTGAGCAATGCTTATGAAAGTATGGAGCAGTACTCTGAATCATTTTACTGTCCACCAAAGCGCCTTTTACAGTCCATTGCTCGACATAGACCTCTCGTTTTTTGCGTCACAATATCTGGTAAGAAAAAAGGAGGATTTGGGCTACTATACCTCGGTTGCCAGGTGGTTTAGTATAGGGTTTAATATTGACTTTTCGCGAGATACTGTATGCTTCGTAAATTTCCTTAGTCGCTTCTTACGATACCCTTGTAACAGATTGACTAAGTAAAGCAAAGTTGCTAGAGATCACCACTTACTTCAGAGGTAAGATAAGAATATGATAAGATAGATAGCAGATAAGACAAAAGCTCTCGTTCCTGGTTCGTCTTTCGGTATTAGAATCGTCAGGCCATGTCGGGGGCTTTCTGGTGACCTATAACTAACTTCGAACGACTGAGTTCGCTACTCAGTCGCATGAATAGGAGCTTCAAAGAATGGAATGATAGACTCGATCGCTGTAAACCAAAGAATAGCAGTATTAACATTGCTTTTCACTCATTTGGTGATTAAGCGTGTTAGACGCCATATTACCATTTCTACTTCAATCAAGTTTCTGCCTCTGCTCTGCAACAGCTTCAACATTTTTTTATTGGTAATCGCCTCAGTTTCAGACACCACAAAAAGCGGCTAGAACTATAATATATCGATAGCGATAAAAATTCTTTTGTATCTTCTTTTGTATGTATATTCGTTTCTTGGCTCGCCAGTTATTAAACTAATCTGCTTTTTCTACTTGTCCTGTAGCTTAATTTTTTTATTTATCTCATGTTTCTATCTCTTTGAATCTATGGTAATAAGATTAAGCGGATTATATGGCTGAATTAAAGTTTAGTTACCTGGGTCAGACTACACGAAAATCTGAGTGCTAGGTAGATACGTATGATTCTTCTACGGTGTTATATAACAGGACTGTGTGCCTATGGTTGTAATATATTGTCATTATACATCTGATTGGCATATCGTCGCTGAGCAAAAAAACTAAAACTGAGTAAGAAAATACTAGAACTAGAAAGACACATTTTGGACAATGAGGTTTTTTATAACGTAGCTACTCACTATTGAAGGCTTTTTTAATATTTCATATCTATTTCATATCTATGGACGTAAACTAGTGGTGGAAACGTAGTTTGAAAATCTGAAAAAAAATTAAAGTTGTACTATGAAAATACTATCAACAGCTATTTTGTTGCACGTTTTATAATTTAATTACCTACGTACGAGTATTTTAAATTGTGTCGAAAGCTTTCCAGTGTGCTAAATAAATGCGATGTTACAATCAAAGGGATCTAGTGTAGCATGCAAGAATTAACTATTCATGGCACTTGCTCGTCAGGGTAATTTCACGGTGGTACGTATTAGCTTTACCTACTGTACAAATTCTAGCATACATAGATGTTATTTGAATTGCATTGTGGTAGTTGTAAATACTTTAGGTCATTACTGTATACTGTTTCTACGGGATACGAGTATATACCACGTACCTTTGTTTTGAGTAACCGATGTTTCGTTCCATTCTGTCAACTTCAAATTATAATTATCTGACCTTTTTTTTGAAGAAATCCTGTGTCGCTCCCAAAAATTATCCTGCTTTATAAACTTTTATTTATCAGACATAATGGACAGCTAAGCTCGAAACAACAACACGTGGATTCAAAAAAGGTTGTCTTGTGTGGGAATCGAACACACGGTACTAAGCGACGAGGCGACTCCTTCAACCACTAAGTCACAGGCGCAGTCCTGAATCTGGTAAATTGAATCTTGGTGACATAAACGGTTCCTGTAACATACACGTTGATTACTTTACATGCTAGATATTGTATTATTCTCAACTTTAAACATAGCTATAGTTGGTCCGGGCTTGTTTCAGTGTCATAAGCAAAATGAAAAATCAAAAGTGAAATATCGATATACATCGGGTACCGGGTCAACTGACATCGACCGAGGGTACTGACACATACTCGTATTTCTGTTCAGCAACATGCCATGAAACAAAATGGTGTACTACGTTTATAAACAAATATGCATGTATACTTCCCGTGCAGAAGTGCAAAGGGTTTTAGATACAACAAGCTCTAATGTGCGTTTTTGAACAGCTTTATTTATTAGACTGACAGACAGCGCTTTTACGGTCTGAAACATGCTGCAATCGCTGACATAGGTCAGTAGATTACTAGGTCTCACCATAAATAATTGTTAATTGAAGTAATGGACTGGGAATAAATAAAATAAAATAATTTTTACGTAAGAAATTATGCTTTTTTGGGATTTATAACATACTATATTATGTCTAATAACTAAAACTGGTAGTCTGTCAACTATATATTTAGGGGTAAGCAGTCGTTTGTTACCAATTTAAGTATTTAGCTCTTCCATCTTGCCTAGTAACCAGACATTTGGATCTCTTTGAGCACTGAGTTTTCTATTATGAGCAGAACAAATATATAACCAAGGTGAAAAGAAAGTAATGTAAATAAAAAGGAGATGGACATTACACAACATTATTATGACATCTCCGTGTCATCCGAAAGAAGAATGACAAATTGGGAAAATATTATAATGAAGTGGCAAAAAGACGACGATGACTCAAAAGCAGACAGACGGGCCAAACGATGGGTGGAAGTTTTTCCAAAAATTGAAGATATTACCTGGACAAGAGAGGACAGCTGGTATAGAAAAGATTTAGGAGAGGACTTTGTATCCACTGATTTGAAAATCAAGTGTTAATTTATTTTAGTTTACATAACCTTCATATTGATTAGTTCTACAGGGTTATTTGTAAAACACCGTTAACTTCTCAGGACTAACATCATAATCAACAACTTTTGTTACTAACATCATAATCAACAACTTTTGTTCTATGACTTTTTACAAAACGTAATACATTTACCAAAAACAAACCTTCAAGATTTCGTTGTGTCGTTCTTTCGTGTTCTATCTAACACATTTCAACTCGTGTATTTTGCTGTACCTACTGTCCTCGTAGTAGTAATACCACAGAATAGATAGTGGTAATACTTTAGTGTTAGTAACTCGCTATGCTATGGTTCCCGCCTTTTTCAAGTTCAAGCGCCCTCGCCGCCCGCACTCCTCGCTTTTGTCCTATCACTTTCTTTTGTTTCGCATAGACTTCGCAACATTTAGAGCGTGCAATTTAAATATTTATATTTTTGTATGAAAATCTGATGAACTAAAATATGATACATTTTTCACCGTTTTCGGGGCTGAGCCCGGCGACGACGACCATTTTCTGGCACCCACAGTGTCAAGATTTTCGCCCAACGATCCCCATATATACGGCTGACATGGCCCGCCCATTTCCATTTAAGGCTAGCAGCCTTTTTCCCACATCTTCAACTTTAGTTTTGTTTTTCGTATTATTCGTTCTTAATCATTTAAATGTAAGTATATGATTAAAAATACATTACTTTTATTTTGTATCGTTACTAAATCATGTTTTGTACTGAAATATAACCATAATGTTAAAATAACTTATAAGTGTAAAATGAAAATATAGGTTAATTCATAATAGGTAATAAATAGATTTTTTATTGATACATCCCACGGATTTAAGTGAAAAAAAGGCACATTGGCATCAGTTCCATGTGTGTTGGTATATAGGGACGGAGCCCATAGGTACATTTTTTCCCATAGTCCTTTAACAGTGTATTAAATTTCATAAGAGTAAACTTTTAATTAAGTCTAAGTATTTGAAAGAATTTATCGGTTCCGCAAAACAATAAAAATAATACATTACTTACGTAATGTATTTTCTTTACAAAGTAAATATATTACATTCTCGCGTGTTTCCAGCTCTTTGATACAGACTAAGAATAATGGATATCATATTTTAATTGCACCATAATTTAACAAAATAATTGTTATAATTATCTACTCGCTTAGGTATTTAAACTTTGTGGCCAGCCGAGTTAAGGAAAATCCGAGTTGTTGTTTTCGAACTTTTCGGTGTGGTAAATGTCAGCATGAAATCCGACAAGATGGACGGCATTAAGACTACATTAAATGGTATTTAAAAACAAAGTTCATAAGAAGGGTTAAATAATTCGTTTCCATTATGCTACATAATAACATCTTACTATTATTAAAAATGTGACAATTTATGACGACGGATGAATCTATGGACGTTTACGATGAATGAAGATCGTTTGTTACTCTTTCACGTAGAAACTACACAACTAATCTTGATGAAACTTGCAAATATATTGTTTATTAATTAGAATATTACATGAGTTTTATTTTGACCTGCTAACCAACTATCTTGTGAGCGAAGCTGTAGACAAAAACTAGTACCTTACAATTCAATTGGAAAAAAAAATTATCTACTCAAACTTCAAAAATCAAAGTACCTACTGAATTATACAGTGTGTTTTATAACCCCCTGTCCGATCCCGAAACCACATATTACTCACTTGCCAGGCATACTAGGAAAAATAATAAAAAAAAACAGGTCTTCATAAAACATCACAATTTATTTCCTTAGTACAATATTAACGAGAAACATAACCCCGAAATTAGGGAAAATTCCCTTAACTAACAACACTCCACTCAGCGGCGGTATCGTTTATGATTCTATTAATTCTATTAAAATATTGTCGGCTTTTCTTGTCAAAGGGCATGCCGCCTTTAAAATAGTGCAATTTTACCGTCAAACGAGCCGCTCGACACAATACCGAAACGCGGTAGATATTTTTACGTTCGATAGTAGCTAATATTGATTTAATACATTTTAACATGAAATGTGAGACAACATAATTTTTTCAAAGAATTATTACATTAATAATATTACGATATCGGCACATTAAGTAAACAAGACTTAAATAATACTTTTGTGTTACAGAACTTAGTAAGTAGATCATCGACAAAAGACTATGAACTACTAATTTCGGTAACCTAAATCAAATAAAAAAGCTACATCATTTTTATCTTATTATAGTTATAATAATAATTTAAAAACAAACAACAATTTTGCGTTGGATACATGCACATCTCGTACGGGGACAATAATAAAATATCGATAAAAACAGAACTCCAATAAGTGTCTTTAGTTACATCCCTAGCTGCCTATTATTTACGACTTCAATTTTCCTACTGATCACGCAGTCTTGCGCTAGGATTATTTTCGTTCGGACTTCCGGAATAACTTACGTTGTGAAATAGTTACGTCGGTCGTATTCAAACTCTCTAACATTTCGATGTGTTTAGGTAGGAGTGAATGCAATTCATGCAGGTGCACGTAGTGATAAGGAGGAACAGTTCGCAGTACCACGAGTTCTGCCAGTGCCGTCGGAGCGCGTTGTTCAACGGCTTCACCACCTCGTGAACTACAATGTGCTAGTTAGTGTGCTTTCAAATAGGTACCTTTGATGAAAAGGTACCGTAAGTGTCTTAACCTTTACGGTCGACATGTGGAGCATGATCGTCGTACGCAGCTTACAAGTAAGTTGATGTTTATAGGCATGAAAGGTAACCTGCCTCAGTAAGATTTAAAAATAGTAATTACCGTAAATACTGCAGAGCTCATAGCGTGACTAAGCCTTTGGATCGTAATAGTTTGGCAAAGTTAAGCACCGGTTGCACAGGTCATCACTTGGATGAGTGCCCACGTACTAAGAAGGCACGGAAAACTGAATCTAAGAATCGTAAGGCCATGTCGTAGGCCTTCGGGTGGTCTGAATACACGAACACCAAAGTTGGCTACGCACTCTCACGAAACAAACAAACCACGTAAACAAAACCTTCCGTTTTATCTAATGCAGTAAAGGTGGACGCACACCTATCCGAGCCGAACGCGTCGAACGAGTCGAACGAAACGAATTTTAGAAATGCGTGGGTGTTGTAAGAGGCGAAAGTGTCTAAGGAAAATACACGAAGTAAAATGCTCCTGTGGGAAGAAAAGGAACTCGACATGAAACCCTACACTGTCTGACCAGCGAGATACAGTAATAATAATATTCTACCACATTCACACAACACCATCTAGTCCCAAACTAAGCAGTGCTTGTACTACGGGTACAATGGATAAACATACAAATATACTTTTTTTTGTAAATACATAAATATTAAACATAGAAACACCCAGACCAAGAAAAAACATCCATGTTCATGCACACAAATATTTGTCTTGAGAGGGAATCGAACCAGCGACCTTTGACATAGCAGTCGCTTACACTCCCGCTACGCCAACCGGCCGTCAAACAGTACAGTACAGTAGGTAGATCAAATTATTACCTTCACCAAAAATGCTATATGACGCAATTTGGGACCGGCCTATAGTAGTCTAGCAGTTGATTGCAAAAGCCTGATAAAATAGGAAGGCTAGGAGTTAGGTTATTGCAAACTTTGTATGATTCGTTCGTTGTTTGACTGTAGATAATCCGTAAAGTATATGTCGGCGATACGCCAGGGTTATCGTGTCCAGACTCCATTATAATAAAAACACTCACGACGTAATATTAATTTCTTAGTTTATTTTCAGACGATTTCTAGCACAGAATTGAATGAAAATGTGTGCGACAGTCCTTTTTATAAACTAACCGTCATAATGTTTAACATGTGCCACTTCCTTTTCAATATATAATTGAAATTACTCTACAATTAATTATGAAATATAAATCAAAAATCAACATTAATATTTTAATGAATTTTGCACAACACCAAATGATTTATTTTACACGAATAACAAATTTACTTTAAAAACCCAACGCTGCTTTACAACATTCGTCAACAGATGGCGCTATAAACAGGATGTAAATATAAGCGCATGTTATTTATTACCGTAAACATAAAAATAAGTGTCAGAATGATGTTATTTAATACTAATTGATTTTACTTTGAAAGTTTCTGGAGTTATCTTGATAATTAAGCGATAAATTAAATACCCAATCTTTATAAAACAGTGAAGCAGTCACTACAGTGTCTAATATTCTAAAGTAGTGAAGTTCTCAGTTCTATGTTCACAAATAATTATTTAAATATCAATCTTAAATATTATTAACATTTTCGTATAATCATTATATGTTAATTTGCGCCCATACGGCCATTCTGATCCAGCGCGCTCCTCGCGCTGATTATTTATTTAACGGTTACAGAATAAACAGCATAACAAACAAAAATAATGAATATAAAAATTACATAAATAATATCATACAGAATGAACTAAAAGTTCTTTACAAGGCTTCACCTAGTCATAGGATCTTAGCTTATGGCATGCGTCACCCATCACGGGATCTAACAAACAGGGCTTCACCCATGACGGGATCTTAGCCAACTCGTGGCATCACCCACATAGGGATCTAGCGCACACAGACATCACCCACATAGGGATCTAGCCCACAAACGGCATCACCCATTACGGGATCTAGCCCACGCAAGGCATCACTCATTCCGAGATCTAGCCAACGCAAAAGGCATCACTCATTCCGAGATCTAGCCAACACAAGGCATCACCCATCCTGGGCTCTAGCCAACAAGACCAGGATCAAGGATACGCATGGTGGCCAGCCAGCGTTTTGGGAAGGATGTTGGATAGGAAAAACAAAATATGTCTCAAACACATAAATGCAAAATTTGTCTCATAAACTGATGGAATTAAACGAGTTATTTGTGTTAACAACAGATATAACATTAATTGTAATTGTACACGACAATATAATTTAGAGCAGTTTTGAGCACATTACAAGATGGCGAATTGCAAAAATCAAAGGTAAAGCAAAGAGGCTCAGTGGTGCCACCATACAATAAAAGTAACGACAACCTCATAATAATAAAGAGACACAGATTATGAATAACTGAAGAAGGCGCTAAATTTAAATTTATTCTAACACTCCTTCCAAATTTTGACCTTCTCAGAACAACTAACATCTAAAAGAATCTAGATATACATACATAAGCAATGCATAATATTTTACAAGTTATACACATAGTTTCACATTTTCGGTTTATCAATTACACCAAGTTTTTGTCTAAAATATTGAAATTTAACCTTACGTAAAGCTTTAGTAAATATATCTGCTAATTGCTTATCAGTACTAACATATGTCAAGTCCATGAACTTTTGTGCATATTTTTCCTTAATAAAATTGTACCTTACATCAATGTGCTTACATCGTTTATGAAAATCATTACTTTTAATAAGACAAATTGCACTTTGGTTATCAATATTAAGATTAATATGACTCTGATTATATTCTTCAATGTCAAGCAAAAGTTGTCGAACCCAGAGATCTTCTTTGGTTGCACAACAAGAGGCCATGAACTCGGCCTCAGTAGTGGACAGTGCGACGTTTGCTTGCCGTTGACTGCTCCAAGTCACTGCAGCTCCATTCCTCATGAAGACGTAACCTGTTGTAGACCTTCTCGTATCAGGATCGTTAGCATAGTCGGCATCAGAGTAACCTTCAAGAATGTTAGTTACTTTTGATCTGAAACAGAGTCCAAAGTGTTTTGTTTCTTTTAAATACTTAAGAATACGTTTAACCGCATTCCAATGCACTTTATCATAACTGTTGAGAAAACGTGCTGCTGTGCACACTGCATACATGATATCGGGTCTGGTCACTGTAGCAGTGAATATGAGAGAACCCACAGCTTCTCTGTAAGGAATATGATTGTTTTCACATTCAGGCACATTGCTTTTCTCTAAAGTGACACTAGGATCAGCTGGTATGCTATTAGTATTAGCGTCACACATGTTAAATCTTATAAGCAGTTCTTCAATGTATTTGGTTTGATGTATAAAGACAAAGTCAGGATGTTTTTCTATCTGCATCCCTATGAAAACTGATGATTTACAAATAGTTACATTGAATTCCTTCTTCAAATCGTTTATTACTTCAGTAAGAGCAGCAGAATTTCTTGACAGTAACAGCCCATCGTCGACATACAGTAATAAATATACTTTGCTCCCATTCGTGCATCCTGTATATACACATCTGTCAGCATGACTGTTCTTGAAGCCATATTTCTTCAAAACATTGTCAAACTTGGCATTCCAACATCTAGGTGACTGTTTCAAGCCATATAACGACTTAATGAGTTTGCATACAATGTTTTGTTGCACAGTAAGACCTTCTGGTGGAGTCATGTAGATGTCCTCTTCCAATTCACCATATAAGAAAGCAGTTTTAATATCAAATTGTATCATATCCATGTTTTGTTCTGCAGCAATAGATAAGAGTAAGCGAATTGAATCGTATCTGACAGTTGGTGAGAATGTCTCGGTAAAGTCAATACCACTTTCCTGCGCATATCCTTTAGCTCATAATCTAGCCTTGTACCTCTGTCCATCCGGTTCATCCTTAATACGGAACACCCATTTACACCCTATGACTCTAGCGCCAGGTGGCTTCTTTACTAACTGCCATGTGCTATTATCACTATGTGCCTTCAATTCTTCTTCAATGGACATCATCCATAGTTTAGAATCCTTTGATGAAAGTGCCTCTGCATATGTGCCTGGAATGACAGAGGGTGATATATTATTTGAGCATAGGTAAGATTTTAGTTCCATGTTCAAGTTATTTTTATTACGAGGACGAAGTGTAATATTGGACTGCTGAGGATACTTCATAGGCTTCTCTGGTATATAGTCAGGATCATCAGTATGTGAAAGATCACTTGAATCCACTGAGTTGATATATCTGTACTGTTATCTTCACTGTCTGAAAAGCTAGTTTCAGTCACACGCTCCTTTCTTTCTTCCTGTGATTCTGACATGGGTACTGGTATCACATTTTTGTTTATACTGTTTTCTAAGAAAATTACATCTCTGCTTTTTAAAACACTCTTTGTTTTAGGATTCAATAATCTGTAACCTTTACTATCTTCACAATAACCGACAAAAATAAGTTTTTGTGATCTGGAATCCCATTCCTTAACTTTTTCTTTGGGAATCTTTGCCATTGCATAACAACCAAATATTTTCATGTGACTTACATCAGGTCTCCTTCCACTCCATACCTCTTCAGGTGTCTTGTAATTCAGTGCTCGTGTCGGTGAACGGTTCACTATGTATGCTGCTGTCATTATTGCTTCAGCCCACAGGTTTTTCTGTAAATTAGCATTAATTAACATACATCTAGCTTTGTCAAGTAGTGTCCTGTTCATACGTTCAGACAAGTCATTTTGTTGAGGCGTGTAAGGAGTTGACGTTTGATGTTGTATGCCTGATGACTTCAGAAACTCTGTAAAGTTGTTATTTAAGTACTCGGTTTCATTATCAGTTCGAAGTGCTTTGATTGTAGTTCCAAGTTGATTTTCTACTAAAAATTTATATTCTTTAAATTTATCTAGACATTCAGACTTTGACTTCAAAGTAAAGACAGATACTTTTCTAGAAAAGTCGTCGGTAAATATGAGAAAATACCTTGCATTTCCCAGTGACTGCACCTCCATAGGCCCACATATGTCGGAGTGAACAAGTTCTAGCAGTTTTGTTGCTCGGGAACCTTCACATTTGAATGGGAGCCTGGTTTGTTTACCTTTAATGCAAGAAATGCAGGTCATATTACTATTTTGAGACAATGTTATACCTTCAGCATAGTTTTCTAGTTTCTTCAGGTCAGTGTAGTTGAGATGACCCATCCGCTGATGCCATAGATAGAAATTGTCCTTAATATTTTGGGATAAGCATGCTTGAACTGAAGCTATATTCAATCTGTACATGTTATTAACAAGTTTAGCTGTTGCTACTGCTTCATTATTCTTGTTGAATATAATGCAACCTTTGTGGTCAAATTTGACATTACAATTGTTTTTAATCATCTGACTGACTGAGAGAAGACTAGTAGAAAGATCAGGAACATAAACAACATCTTTTACCTGTATGGTACTGAAAGATCCATCCTTTTGTGGTACAATAATATGGACCTTACCACAACATTCCACTTTTAACTCTTTATTATTTGCAACACGGATACTTTTGATTGGTGCTTGTGAGACATCATACATCCAGTCTTTGTGCATGGTCATGTGCATTGATGCACCAGAGTCCACATACCATCCTGAGTCATAATTACTTGATGAGGCTGAAAAGACTGCTACAAAAGAATTGTCGCTACGTTTCTTGTTAGTCTTGCTCTTACAGTTTTTACTAATGTGGCCATATTTATTACATGAATAACACCGTGGCCCCTTGCTTACATTTTGCTTGAGAGATTGCTTTGCTTTACTTTTGTTGACATAGAATACGCTCGGATCAGATTGCTTGACTTCCTGTAACAGTTTTGTTTTTATTAGATCGGCTGTTATAGCGACACCAGAGCTTTCTATTGCCATGATCATGGGCTTATACTGATCAGGTAAACCTGCCAGTAACAAAGTACCTAACCATTCATCATCGACCTTGAAGCCGATGTTGCGAAGCTTGTGTGCTGTGGTCATAATTTTATTAACGTATTCTTCGATACCTTGACAATTATCCAGTGATGTTGTTATGAGATCACGAAGTAACCCAACCTTCCGAGTGAGCCCCGAGTCGTCGAACGCCCTGCATAAGTTATTCCAGACTTCCTTTGCAGTTTTCGCTTCCTGTACGTGAACGTAGTTGATCGGGTCCACCAACAAAACTAGTTTAGATCGTGCCTTGATATCCTTTTTCGGGTCAACAAGATCGTCTGTTATGCATTCCCATAGCTCCTCGTGCTCTAAATACGTTTTAACGGCAAACTTACAGCTCGCGAAATTTTCTCTGCCAGATAACCTCTCAATCAATGTCATGTGTTGATTATTTGAAGACATTTTTCCTTCGGTTGTTCGTTTGTAACAAATTCTGAAATATGCGTTGTGAAAAAATGCGTACAACACGTGGCGGCCGGCAGACTCACGAAGTGAAGCTTGATTTATCACTGAGTTTACGGCACAAATAACTCGTGTACTAATTATTAAAAGCGTACGGGGCCCATAACCTGATGGAATTAAACGAGTTATTTGTGTTAACAACAGATATAACATTTATTGTAATTGTACACGACAATGTAATTTAGAGCAGTTTTGAGCACATTACAAGATGGCGAATTGCAAAAATCAAAGGTAAAGCAAAGAGGCTCAGTGGTGCCACCATACAATAAAAGTAACGACAACCTCATAATAATAAAGAGACACAGATTATGAATAACTGAAGAAGGCGCTAAATTTAAATTTATTGTAACATAAACACATCAATGCATATGCATAAAATAATCATCATCGTTCGTCATGATCAGTTATATCAATACAATGCAATGCAATTACATAGGTCCAACAACGACAGTAGAGGAGGTAGAGGACTCCCCACATAAATCGGTATCTGACGAATCCTCTGCCCATACGGTCAAGCTGCTCATACAGTTGTTGATGTTGATCAACAACAAAGGTTAGCAAACAATGCTTGACTCCAGTTCAGTACAGCACTCATGCGGCATGTGTGCGCGTAGCCCACACACAAAACCACTGACGTCAAAAGGGGTGGGCCACCGTCATCCATACATATTAAACAGTAAAGGACCGCTCGTCCATCCTCTCTTCACACTAAGTCCAGGTCATCTGCTAGGATGTCGTCATCAACCTGCAACACTCAAAAGGCAGGTGGTGGGCAACATTTCCCACCCAAGTATTAGTTCCATGAACCTTCGTAACTGTAGATGTAATAAAATTCTATTTTTACAAAGTGGTGCGGTCTATTAAGCTATTTGTATATATAAAATCCTTGCGTTACTGACTGACTGACAGACAAGCTACAGCCAAAACTATAAGGCGCAGGAAGCTGAATTTTGGTATGTATATTCCTTGGGGATTGTAGGGGTGCACTAAGAAGGGATTTCCTGAAATTCCTACGGGATCGGGCAGAAACAGTAAAATTAAATAAAATGTGCGGGCGTAGCTGCGGGCGTCCTCTAGTATTTATATATCAGGTATGTTCAACCTGTGCATTGGTCTACAGTTATCTTTGCTACAACAGTGTTGGAGCCCATATTTTACGCATAAGGTAAAATACAAAAGACTGCATTTTCTCAGGTTCTGTCCGACAGTGCCATTTTAGATAATTAAATATAAAGTTATCAGGATACCATATTTTGCAGTTTTGATAAAATAGTTAAAACTTAATATATTCGAAAATCAGTTTTATCCACATCAAACAGGAAAACAAAATGGCAAGAACAAAGAGAGGCCTATGTTCAGCCGTGAACAGTCGGACTGTTGGTGATAAATATGAAATGATTTCAAACCATGCAGATCCAAGGATTTCGAAAATACTAGTGCTATAATTATTACTCATGTAAGAACATGCTTAATCCAATATTGAATATTTTAGGCATAGTGCAAGCTGTGAAATTGTTGAACTGTTTGCCAACTGAGCCATAAAAGGAATTTACAAGCTACCAATATTACAAAGCAAGAGTAGTGCCGTCTTATTTCTAAAAATGATTCCACTCAGTTAAGAAATTTACTACAATAAACCATAAAAGTTAATAAAGACACTCAGATAATGGTATTTTATAATTAATTCAACATTTTATTTGTTTATATAAATAGACCTTTCTTTCTGAAGTGAATGTTTTTATTTATCATTTGTCTACTCTTTCATTATGTAATTCAACTTTAATTTATGTAATGTTTTATTATTAATGTGTATACTAAATATGGTGGTGAGTTCGAGATCAATAATTTTATATGACATTATATTTAAGGGAATTTCCCAAATTGGTAGCGCCATCTACCTTCCCATCGAGAATTAATTATGTCAACGTCAATGGTTCGTCGCTGCTCGGCCAATCCGAGCAATCCTTTCATGAATCCTTCCCAAAACGCCTCGCTATTGGCCGCCCTGCTCAACGGCGACAAAGAACATACTAAAAGATTCGAGACGCTTGGAACTCGTGTCCGTCGTATACCGCAGTCCGCACCGCCATATAATTATAATTATTACCGTTTATACCAAAAAACGTAACAAACCGCTCGCGAGTGAAGCGATTTGTGTAGTGGAGTGATTCAAGCAGCTTCAATATACTTGAAGATACCAGGAGACTGCCCTTCTGAGCAGAAGAAGACTGCCGTGCAAGGTGAGAGCCTCCTATCCACATCACCTTTTCACTTCCTCATTTCCTAGTCGATAAGAACCGAAATCCTACAGTCCACAATATTAATAGTTTTCCCAAATCGACTGGGAACATTCGGTTCGCCGAAACACAAATAATGTTTATATTTATTTTAAACTGTTAACATGTGGTGTTAATGTAATTTTTATTAATTCATACACAATTAATAATTGTTTATCTGAAGAAATAAACTTAAACTGACAAATCACAACTGACTTAGAAATGAAGCATGAGTAGTCCATACAATTACTTTTATTTGCTAAGAATAAATACTGCTAAATGGGCAAAGAGTTAATATGGATTTTCACATCATGTTCTTTACACCCACTTACCATTATCCTAATAATCATATTCCTAACAGTCTTGTATCCCACAAGAGCTAAGCAGTAAGGTTGGCACTAAATTGTATTGGTTTATCTCTGGTTGTCATCTTGAATATAGATGTAACTAACTTTGCAAATGAACTCACAAATAAAATAAATTGTATTTACCAGGTATAACTATATAAGGCTTGGTATTTATAAAAGATTAGCAGTCACCTGGCTTAAGACTTTCAACCTAAAATGCTTAGAGGTGGACTATTATAGAACCTAAGTGAGTGCATAATTATGTCCATAAAGAAATCTACTGTCCAGATCTCATGTTTCTAGCTTCAGTACTTAGGGCTAAGCAAGGACTTATCATGGTTGGAACAAATCATTCTAAACAGGTATAAAATTAAACGACAAATATTAAGATATAAGCAAGGAAGAATCTTCGTGAATGATCACTTATCAACGGATTCCAAGCTAATATTAAATAAAACTAAGCAGTTAGCTAAGGAAAATAATTATAACTTTGTTTGGGTTAAGTTTTGTAAAATCCACGTCCGGAAGAATGAAACCGCTCGGTCATTTACCATTAATAAAATGGCTGATTTAAACAAGATTGCATAGTCAATATTACAAATAATATAGTTTTGTATAATTATAAGTTAAATTTTACATGTATAATAAAATATTGTAACTTTACGCCAGCATCTGTTGTCGTTATAACTTTAAACATAAGTATTTATAAAATGTTTAGCGCCTCTGACTCATTACGTCGTTCGACTCGTCTCTTTTGTTCTCGGACACCTGCTTTATACTTTGGCACGGTAATATAATCTAACAGTATTGTAATTCGTCGTCTTCGTGAGTTATATACCTACCAGACGCGCCGCATGCGAGCTGCGGCACGATAGCGGCTGCGGGTACTGTAGGCACAGTCCGCCCAGTCTAAGTACTCTTTCAGAGTGGAGGCTAGCGCGGGTGCTAGCGCGGGCGCGTGTAATTCAAATGTATGCAGACGCCCTTTGCGTTCACAGTGCGCGCGCGAGCCGCGCGTCTTCATGTGGCGGGCGCGCGCGCGGCTGGCGCGGGTGTTTCTAATGGCTCAGTCCGCCCGTATCGTTCAGAGTGATATAGCGTCTGTTAGGTGACTACGCGTGTGGTTCTAAACCATTTTGATTTACCCGCCGAAGCGTCGTCAATCATGGACATCAATACTGAAGAATTTATATCTGCAGTACAACATCGCACAGCTATTTGGCAAAGTAAACATCTGCAACATTTAAATAGGGCAGACATAAACAAATTATGGGAAGAAATAAAACAATTGTTTCGTCCGTAAATCAGCGTATTATACGTAAAATTCTCCAAATCTTTCTCTTCCTTTATTTAAATCATGTGTGCCAAACTTCATATATAGCAATTTCCATTTTAAGTATGAATTTTCCATTAATAAAAACAAATCTTCATCCATGTCTTCTAAATAAATACGTGGCAGCTCAAAGTTTGAGAACGACCAAACACATGTGCAATGACGCTCGAAGCTCGCTCGGCACTGTGAATATGCAGACGCCAAGACCCGAGCGCCCGCGCCCGCGCCCGCACCCGCTAGTGCAGTCTGATTGAGCACTAATGGGTACTCTGCTCGAGGCGCGTAGGTATAACTCGAGTTTCGTGCGTTTGTATGGAGTTACAATACTGTTAGATATTATTACCGTGGCTTTGGTCACAGCGTTGTTTACCTATTAGTTACAGGAGCCGGTTATATGTTTATCTCGCTCGCCCTGCCGCATACTCCTATGTCTGTCTCGCCTATAATCGTAGATCGGTGCCATATCGCTAAGTACAACTTTTGCTTAACCATTTCTCTAGTTATGTGTTCAATTTACCCACATTATAAAATGGCAACATTACTTGTCATATCTATATTTAATAATATTTTGATTTGTTCCCTTGATGTCGAGTCTCGCCACGTCGAGTAGCCGCTACGTCTACTCCGAAAAAAACACGCATTTATTCCCGCCTCGTCGAGTCGTTTAAAAAGTCTTTTTTATTACCGCTACGTCTACTTAACCGTTAAATTACTACCACAAAAAAATTTAGCCTAGTGCCTCCACGTCGAATGTATGGAATGGTACAGTCAATGAAACAAGTGATTTCAAATCATGTAATATTTATTTAAAATAAACAATTTTATTACTGTTAATAATTGGAATAAATAGATACGATTCATGTATAATGTACGTATATTAAACCTAAAACTGCGGTTTCAACCGCAGAAACAGTTTCTGCACTTTAGTGAGTTAGTAAATCTAAAATTAAACCCTTAATACTTAAAAATCAGGGCATATACATATAACAGTCATCGAGTAAGTGATATCAATAGAGTAACTGATAAAACTTACAATGGTTTAGTTATCAACTACTAGATCTGCTGTCACTATATAAACATCTGTCAAATTTTATGCTTAGCTAGTCAGCCAGGTACGTCGCGAGAAAGAGATAGTATAGTCGTGCATTTTTTTGTCTCTCTCTTCCGTCTTGTATGCAAGAAGGCGTCGACATTCGAATCGAATGACGACGCCTTTCGACGATTCGATAGAAGTGAACGGACGCGTGATCATGAGTGATGTCTGTGTTGTGAAAGTTTCAAATAAAGAAAAGACAAGGTAAGTTAATTTGATAATTTTGTACTTAAAATTATTTAGAAAACTAGTTTCATTGTAATATGTTTAGTAAGCTAGTAGTTTGTTTTGGAGTTAAAACCATTTACGTAATCTTGAAATGCACCAATGTTTAGACATGACATGAAGACATTTGGTGACAAATTGCAAACATAATATGCTATTAGCAAATCCTTAAAATACTCATACCTAGTTCCATGGTAAACTTCAAGATAACTTTGTTGTAAATTTATACAAACTATTTAAGTATGTACCTCATTGTTCCGATAGATTGTAGATAACACGCGTTATTTGTTAAATCAAAATAGCCGACTTTCGACCGTTTCATTAGTTAGATAAGTTAAAAATTATTAATTTATTGCTGCTAGGAAATGAAGGTGCCAAATAGTTTTAAACACCATTTATCTACAAACTAATTGAAGAAATCTATTTCAGCAATGGATTTCGTTGGAATATCAGAAATCTTAAGAGGGATTAATAATGAAAATATGGTCGATGAAGAATACGCTGTTCAAAGAAATTCAAGTGAGTTTTGATAAAAGCAATATCAAATTGTTATTACGATAATTATTTACATTATGTTAAACAAGTATAGTTATATTATGTTCTAACTTCACTAGAATCAAAACGACAAATCATGCCGAAGGGTGGCATAGTCGCCTTAATAAAAAAATTATGAAACGTCCAAACCTTTGTCTTTTAATAAGTGTTTTAAAAGAAGAACCAAGCAATAGTGATTTAAAAATTGAACAAAAAAGAATAGGAAGACTTGAAAGACAAAATTGATACTCATATATGCTTAGAGACTGAAAAAGACTGGGAAACATCAAAATGTTAAACTAAAATGATATCAAGCTGAGCTGAAATTAATAATTGAAAAGTAAATATTATGTTATTTTTTTTAAATTTTAAGTTAGGAATGAATGTTCATATATAATCTAAACGTATTTTTATTAGTAATAGCCTATTTTATTTAGCACATAAGAAACTGTGATTATTAATCACAATAGCTACAGAAGTATCTTTTATATAACTAACTAGAGGACGCCAGCAGCTACGCCTGCATTTTTTTTTAATTTACCCGTTTTGGCCGATCCCGTAAGAATTTCGGGAAATCCCTTCTTAGTGCACCCCTACGGTACCCAAGGAACATACATGCCAAAATTCAGCTTCCTGCGCCCAATAGCTTCGGCTGTAGCGTGTCTGTCAGTCAGTCAGTAACGCAAGGATTATATATATTTAGATTATAATAATTTTCTTAAGGGAACTTCGTCGTTTACTTATAACTGATCTGTGATTTACTGTGCTAAAACTAAAATAATTCATGTTATGTTTTTTTTATATTTTATAAGTTACTGCCATGATTGACAAAATAATTATAAATATTATGATTGGAATCACTTGTTTCATTGACTGTACCTTTCCATACATTCGACGTGGAGGCACTAGGCAATTTTTTTTTTGTTGACTGCGTGGCAATAAAATAGACTTTTTAAACGACTCGACGAGGCGGGAATAAATGTGTGTTTTTTTCGGAGTAGACGTAGCGGCTACTCGACGTGGCGAGACTCGACATCAAGGGAACAAATCCATTCTCTGTGTTCGTCGAGATACGTCGGAGAGCATAAAAACATACTTAGCTTATATCAGTAAAATGGGAATAAACTACATCGTTGACCGTTAGGAATATTTTTGGCAAAAATAAAGCAAAAAGAAAGCTATCTTATCCTTAAACTACACAGTGAATATAAACAAGCCTAAGGATTTCATATATGTACTATCGTAAGTGTTCTGTATCTCTCTTTGGTAAGGTGACATACACAACTTTGTGGATAAGGTGAAACGATTCATATTTCTTAACTGCTGATTTAAATCTTTTATTTCGGAATTGCGTGATTTTTTAAATACTTTATGTGCAATTTCATCGTAACCATCGAATAATGTAATTGTTCTTCAAGTAAATGTTGTAAAAAGGAACGAAATAGAGAAACAATGCTCTGCTACTTACTTATCTTTATTTTTTAAAGATTATTTTCTGTCTTAGAAATGAATCTTAAGAAGAATATATAAATGTTGTAAATAAAGTATTTTTTCTAAATTAATGTTTCTTGGAAATAATGCTTAAATAAGATTTATACGGAAAAAATTGTAACCGTAGCAAAATATCAATACTGAATACTTACTCAAGACTTTTAAAATACTTACGTAAAACTAAGCGTAAAACGCGGTTGTTTGGCATAACTTTACTTCTTTAAGGTGGTTAAAAAAAACTAAAATTCTATATTTATGATGATAATGATCCTTGCCTATGCTTAGAATATCTTAATATATAAAATCCTTGCGTTACTGACTGACTGACAGACACGCTACAGCCGAAACTATTGGGCGCAGGAAGCTGAAATTTGGCATGTATGTTCCTTGGAGACCGTAGGGGTGCACTAAGAAGGGATTTCCCGAAATGCCCACGGGATCGGCCAAAACGGGTAAATTTAAACAAAATGCAAGCGTAGCTGCTGGCGTCCTCTACTTATTAATAAATTCGTTCTACAGTCCAAAAACATCGCATCTTATCAAACAATTTTTGTTTTAATTACACAAAATACAATGTACCACACCTACAGAGGGAGATAAGAAGTACCTACATAATTATAGTATTGTGTCTACCAAACAACTCTATAGTACCGGAATAAGCCGGCATAATAAATCCGGAAGTCGTTTTGATAGTTAATAAAACACACAGGAAATATATTTTCAAATCCGTTTCCCTCGCAGATTGTTGTTTAAATTATTTTAGAAGACAGCTTGACAGCTTCAATGTGAAACGTGAAGCAACGATTAAAAATATTCACTTTATTAAGAGATGTTAAATGTGAATTGTTAATTTTCGCTTGTCTCGTGCCTCGGAGAGCACGTTAAGCCGATGGTCCCGGCTGTTATGAAGATCTTTGACAGTCGTTATAGGGCGTCAGTACCTATTAAATAAACTGACACTAGTCTAAACCATGCAATATCGCTATCCCTCCGGGTTGCGGCGGTCAGACAGACAGTCGCTCCGTGGAAAAGCTAATATTCCGCCAAATCCGGTTAGACTAGAAAGCGGACCCCAGGTTGAGAATGGGATAACGCTAAGAGAATGATGATGACTTTATTAAGAGATGCAAACCATAATACGTGCTACACTCAAAATCAGAACAACCATATTTGGATGAAAAATATCGTCACCTTATTATTTTTTAAATTATCTTTCACCTTTCAAATATTCATAGTACACACAGAACATATACAGCAATATTTATATGGAACAAGCATTCATTTATTATATTTATCAATGGGCATAGCTGGGCATCGTTAATCAAATAATTAACTTCGTTAATCGCTAACCCGTTACTAAAAAAGTTAACTTCGTTAAACGTTAAAGCGCTACTTTTGGGACGATTTAACGCAAGTTAACGTTAATCGTTAATCCGTTAGCGCATGGTAAAAATACTATTTTTAATAGGTAATTTTATAAGAACTGTTGGTTTGGGTTTTGAGAATTAACAGGTTAGGAACAAAAAAACGACGTGTATATGAAGATTGTGTAAATTATGTCATCCGGTATAGTGTGGGTATTGCCTTCATGAACATTAATATGTTGAAGTTCTCGTCTGAAAGCGAAGCTCGTTTTGGATTTAAAATATCTTTGCCCGTGGAAAAAAGACATTCAACTGCAGAGCTTGAGGGTATAGCAGTATTATACAGGGATATAAATCCAGGGGTCTGGTGACCGTGCAGGCCATGGAATTCGGCCACCTCTACGGATCCAAGCATTTGGAAAACAATTGTCCAAATGTTTGGATCCGTAGAGGTGGCAGGAAGTCAGTTCGAACAAAATTTGTAACCATATTCAATAAAAACATTTTAAAACCTAAACTATTATTTCATTATTCTGACACTGGCTAGGTAGTCTTTTTTGTTTTGTGATTACATATTGAAAGATTTTAAGGCCATGTCGTACATCGTAAGAAAGTTCGTATTTTTTTTAAAGTAATCGAAGTTCAAAAGTGCTTTTAGTTTTTATTTTATAATTAATTTAGAATTTCATATTTTGCACTCATTACTTCATTTTTAAGAGTTTTGAAGTTCGACAATTACTTTTTTGCATTTATTCCCAACAATTTATGTTTTTTTAAGAATAATAATACATTAGGGCATCCAATAAAAGTTATCTAGTGCCAATATTATGACTAAAAACTAAAAGGTTATATCGTTATAAATGTGATAATTCAGAAAAAAAATATAAAAAATCGTATCTCGAGTACAGGTACTCTTAGGACCTAGGGTCCTTGGGGTGAAAACTAGGATTTGCCCTCCCCTAACCCCAAAAATTTGTGTCAGTCCATGCACCAAACACCCTGTATTTAATAAACAGATTTATGAATATCTGTTCCCCGAGAAATGCCGCATTGTCGAACGAGTCTTTTGATTTCATGTCTCTCGATCTGGATACAAAATTAACATAATCACTCAAGTGTGGCCACAGATTTTCTTCTGTGATGGATCTGGAATCCAACTGCATGTTGTGGTTTTTATATGCACAATACACTGTTTAATATAGGTACACACTGCACAGACGTAACGTAAACTATAACGGACTATAAAATCTAAAAACTACGCAGTATTTGTATACTTAACAAACAAAACACTCGTTACCTACTCTAAACGCCGAACGTTAAAGGAAAAATTACACACATGACTGTGTCATGAAACTCATGAATCAAACTTCTTCGCAGTATTCTTTTCTCAGTTACATGCACCGGCAAGGCATATAGTTACATTTCACTTGCGGCACGCACCGTGCCACATTTGTCGACCGACCCGAACCAACTTGTTAGAACACGTATTGCACGGCGGCGCGGCACGGTGCGGTAAATAGTAGGTAACGGATTAACGGACTTGGAAAAATTTTACGGAAGTTAACAAGTCCGTTGAAACTTTTTTAAGTTAACTTAAAAGTTAATCCGTTAGTGGAAATGTTAACTTCGTTAAATAACGATTAACGGATTAACGAGTTAATGCCCAGCTATGTCAATGGGTTACATATTGTAAAGCGTTCTGAGTACATAGTTATATCTAATTGCCATTTAGCGCTGAGAAAAGTTGTTTAATTTCCCTGTGTAGGTAATACAATAATATTTACTACCTACTTCCAGTAACTCCACACTCCACACTTCTGAGAACCTTTGTGTCGTGCAGTTGTATGCATTAATTCTAATGCGTCATGCGTGGGAGACACTAAGGAAATCCTTTCTTCCTATTTCCCACAAGTGCTGATGTGTGTGTAAGCCGGTAGATGTAAATAAAATTCACCGTTCAACTGCGCAGATTTAATTCTACAAGTTTAAATTAGTTTTATAAAGGAAAGGTAAACAAAATCCACGCGAGACAACCCGTTGGCTAAATGTGGATTTTGCTTTAACACCTGGATTAACTCGCTTCATTGACTACTGTTTTTGCTGGGAGTTTGTTTGTGTGGAGTTTTATTAACTTACTTATTAGAACTCACTATCAATTAATTTGAACGCAGCGATAGCCGAGGGGAGATTCAACAGACTGCCATGCAGAGGGCATAGGGTTCGAATCCACAGCGCGCACCACTGACTTTTCGGCATTAAGTGCGTATTGAATTGTTATTAATCGCTTGTCCCGTGCTTCGGAGAGTACGTTAAGCCGTCGGTCCCGGCTGTCATGAAGATATTTGACAGTCGTTATAGGGCGTCAGTACCTCTAAATAAACGGACACTAGTCTAAACCATGGAATATCGCGATCCGAAGGGATCTTCGGGTTCCGGAGGTCTGACAGGCAGTCACTGTGCGGCAGAGCTAATATTCGGCCAAATCCGATTTGACTAGTAAGGGTTGAAAATGGGATAACGCTAGGCGGATGACGAATTAATTTCATTAATTAGAATCCTTCATATAGATAACATTATAAAGAGTTTTGTCTGCACAGATGGCGAAGTTGAAGTGGCCGCTTCGCAGTTTAACACTGTGGAATGTTTTGTAGGCTCAAACCCCACACAGAACAACGATTTGAATGATCCACACATTGTGGTGCCGAATCTGGGTGCTCTTTATGACCGATCTTTGTATTTTTGTCAAGTGCCTTACATTGAAAGTGCCTTATAGCAGCACATGTCAACTGGCTTTTCAGTTCAGAAAATAATATTAATATGCCTGTTTATCACATTGTAAAGGACGTAATGGTCTTCCGATCCGCCTCCTGTCATATCCATACAATGTGCCGATCGGCCGTCCGTATATTCACTGTCATTGTCTCTGTTGTCTGATATTATATTACCACTAGAGATAGATAAATGGTTATGGCCTCTAACCAAGTTATCCGAAGTGTTCCGACGCGACGCCAGTATCTACGCGGCCAATATAGCACATTTATTATTTTATATCTTATCCCCATAAAAAAAAGTTTTGTTCCCAGTTTTAAAAAATCACTCCATACTAGTAATTTTGAGTACTAGCGTCCTTGAAATTATGGGATTCTGTTGACCGAAGACAACAATAATATGACGAAGTGAGAACAACTTCGTATTTTTTCTAGAGTCGTCAACAAGCTAGTACAAATAAGTCTACGATATACGCAATACCTTTTAAATTCTGTCCACCTGGTTCAGAAAGAATGAAGTTAAGTAAATAGTTTTATCTTATTTTATTAACAAGATTATAAATAGTTATAAAAACCTTAAAACCAATTAAACGATGTGGGCTCTCTCCACTAGGCTTCAAATCCAATAAATTCAGTTTAGTACGCAGCTTAGGTCCCTACATGAGCCCTCCTGGGGGATCTCCACCTTGTCCTGGTGTTCAGTAACCATGGGTTGGACGCTCCACGTGGGCTTGGAGGGGGCCTGCGCAGGATGCGTCCAAGGGTGCGGGGGATAGTTCTGTCTGTCCCTCGTAGTCGGGTGTGATCGCGGGAGGAGAGGCGTGTCGGTGTTGCGTTGCCACGCGCCCTATCTCCCGCGACCAAATGGGGGCGCACCATTCTATGCGTTGCGGTGGGGCCGCAGAGGAAGAGGAGATGCTGTGTTGTCAGGTTGCCTCCCTATCCTATGCGGCCGCTGGGTGTGTTGGCGGCGGAGCCCAACAACTTCATCCGCCGCCAAGGAGGTTGTGGCCTTCGGGCTATCCACCGGGGTGCCAGGGTAGAATGCTGACGCGACCGGCTTTTTCTTTACGAGGTCGAAAATCCCTTCGGATCTCCAGCTCCTGGGGAAACGAGAGCCGGAGTATGTAGTGTTTCAACTAAAAACCACCTTGATTGCCGACTGAGGCACCCTACGTGAAGCAGACCGGGTACAGGAGCTATCCACTTTTAAACTACCACGATTTGTACACATATTAAAAATTATGTAACGGGTCTGAAGCTTGTTAATAAACGAAAAGAAAGATGAAATACCTTTCTATTTGTCCCAACGTTTTGGCATGGGTTACACCAGCCGTGGTCACGGGATGACTGATGTTCGTCAGCGCTGCCTCCGAGAAGTGCGGGTTTTAGAACCTACCCTCACTTGGTCTTCATAATTATTAACATTTATATGTTCGGAATGTTCGACACACAACACTAATGGTATCTTCACACTGGCGCGTAATATCACCTCGTCGGTGTCTACATTTGCTGATGACAGGATTCCAAGATGTTGATAAACGGTAACCATCCTCCCGGTTGAAATTTGCGTGCTTTTTGATTTCAACCTCTTCCCGTGCTATTCTTGAAAAATAGTGACGGTCTGTGGAGAGAACCTGGGCCGATGTAGCTCAATCCAGTGATTGGATCCTGACTCCAACAAATGCTCAGCTATGGCCGACTTGGTGGTTTGTCGTGGTTTTTGACGGCCGTGATGTGTTCCTTAACTCGTTCGGCGATGGTCCTTTTTGTTTGCCCAATGTAGGAACTACCACAGCTGCAATCCACCTTGTAAACGCCTGGTGTTTGAAAAGGGATGACATCCTTTGGAGTACGCAGGTAATTTGCTACTTTGGAGTACGGACTATATACAGTCTTAATGGAGTATTTTTGTAGTACCGTTCCAACTTTATCCGTTACTCCTTTTATGTAGGGCATGAACGCTGGCGCTCTGTTTACTTCAGTCAGTGTCAACCTTTTCCTTGAACCTCGCATATTGTGTTTGTAACCGTTTTGCTTGAGTACCTCCCGAACATGTGTGAGCTCACTGTCTAAAAGTTTGGAGTCGCAAATGCCATATGCTGTGTTTGTCAATGAAGCAATAACGGATTGCAAATGTCGCGGGTGATGATGTGAATTTGCGTGTAAGTACCTGTCCGTGTGTGTGGGCTTCCTGTAAACAGTGTGTGACAGGTTTCCATTTTCTCTCACCTTTATCTTCACATCGAGGAAGGCCAACGATCTGTCTGTCTCCATTTCATAAGTGAACCTTATATTAGGGTGTATGGAGTTCAAGTGACAGCACTTCTCGGAGGCAGCGCTGACGAACATCAGTCATCCCGTGACCACGGCTGGTGTAACCCATGCCGAAACGTCGGGACAAATAGAAAGGTATTTCATCATTCTTTTCGTTTATTAACACGATTCAGACCCGTTACATAATTTTTAATACAGGAGCTATTCAGTCTTCCTCCCATGGTGCCACGTTTAACCCATAACTAATCTCAGGAAAGGCTATAAGCCTTCACCTGCCTTTGCTGGCAGCATCCAGCATGCGAACTATTTCTAATCAACCACCAGAGCTCTCCATGCTCTGGCAGCTCGCGGTCCCGTTGGCGGCTCCCTGCGATGCCGCCCTTGTCTTCGGGCGGGATCGGACCTCTCCCGATCTCGCTCAGCAATCTCCTTTTGGAGCATAACAGCTTCACAAAAGGAGGCCACTGCACGTCAGCCCTTATCACCCGCCAGCATGGCAGCAATAACTGCTGGTGTAGACAGATCTCGTCCGATCAGGTCGACTAGGACTTCGCGCTCCCATGCCGGATTATCTTCCAAGGTCTGCTGGGCGGAGTCCAGATCGCCTGCACATTGTGCCGTCCATTCGCGTCCGACTCGCTTTAGATACTCACCGAAGCACCCGTGCCCGGTGAGTATCTGAGTCGATCGGTAGGTGACGCGACCGTGTTTCCTTCCAACTCGTACCTCAAGGCTTAGCAGAATGGCACCGAAAGCCCGTTGGCGCGCATTCTGTGGCAGTTCCAGCCGCGCGCGCCATAGCCGCAGTGCCTGTCGGTGAGCATTGCGCCGAATTTCGAGTGCGCCCTGGACGTTCCCGTTCGCTTCCCGGTGAACTGCGCGAGTTTGGTCATAGACCTTCGCGTCCGTGCCAAAACTGCCGCCGCTTCTGATGAGATTGTGCGGTATCCTCGTACGATCCAAATGGCCGCCACCCGCTACACGCTATTTAGCTTGGCTCTACAGCGTGAGGAGGCCGCTAGGCATGTGGCCCATATAGGCGCTCCGAAGAGGACCATGGATTCTACAACCGCACAATAAAGACGGCGATATTTTTCTCTGGGACCCCCGAGGTTCGGAAGCAGCCTTTGAAGGGCTCCTGCTGATCCGTGAACTCGGGGTACCATCCTCTCGAAATGCTCCTTGAAGCTCCAGCGGCTGTCGAGGGTGAGGCCGAGGTACTTAATGTACCGGCCTACTCGGACCTCCACACCACCCACTCTAAAAAGCGAGCTAGATGGAACCACGCTCTGTCGTCTGTGAAGCCACAGGGCCTCGGTCTTATGAGGCGCTACTAGTAGGCCAAACCCTCTATTCTGTTGGACGACACAAGCCACTCCTAATTCGGCGAGCCAAATAACATCTGTGAAGCCATGCCCTGTCACTGACACCAGAGTGTCGTCCGCAAATCGGACGACACTCACGCCAGAAGGTAGGCTGGTCCTCAAAATCGCATCATAAGCGAGGTTCCATAGATTGGCGTACGAGATGACGGTTCCCTGAGCCACTCCGTAGACAGGAAACCAACGCACACAGATCGCTATCTACACGCCGACTCACATCATCACCCACGTCAACTGAATTCCGTTATAACGTCGCTTACCGGCCGGGCATACAGCCTGTGTGACGAGGAACATTTAGATAAGGAACTTTCACATATAAGCGACGTTCTACACAAGAACGGGTACAGTAGGCGAATCAGACCACCCAGGCATACTAAGAAACACCTGGACTTCAAGGTTGAAAGACACCCAGCGTACTTGCCGTACGTCAAAGGAGTGACAGATAAGGTCGCCAATATCCTTAAGAAGGTCTAAGTTAAAACTATCTTCACTCCTTTTAAGAAACTGTCGCAATATATAAGATCGCCGAAAGACAGTCTTCCCTTAGAAAAGCCAGGTGTATACAAAATTGACTGCAGCTGTGGTAGTTCCTATATAGGACAGACTAAACGCTGGTGCGTTTAGTCTGTCCTATATAGGATGGAGAGATGGTTCTCTTGCCGGATAAAGGAACACATAAGGGCAGTCAAAAATAATGAACCACACAAGTCAGCCATAGCTCAACATCTCTTAGACTCGGGTACCGACCACTGGATTGAGTTACACAACCCTCAGGTGCTTTCGACAGAACGCCACTACATACCCCGAATGGTTAGGGAAGCTATTGAAATTAAAAAGTTCAGGAATTTCAATAGAGAGGATGGGTTTCAACTGTCGAGTATCTGGCATCCAGTGGTACGTCTATGTAAAACCCGTTAAAATAAAAAAGTCAAACCGCGAGCTGACGTAGTGAGTGTAGTATGTCGTGATCGGGTAGAGTGCGATAGTGAAAACAGGGGCAGAGGTGTTGTACGCAAAAAACGAGTAAGAAAGCGGGTAGACCGTTATACTTGCTCGTAACATTCATCCACCCGCAATACCCTCAGTACATCCGTGAACATGGCGCTTGCAACAGTGCCGAAATATCGGTTACTCCAAACAAAGGTACGTGGTATAAATCCCGAAAGACAATTTAAAATAAACTATACCTAGTGCTTACTAAGGTGGACCCCCTGTGCAAATTTCATACCTCTACCAATAGTTTGGGCTGAAGTCTTCAATAGTTTGGGCTGTGCGATGATATTTCAGCAAGGACAAGCATTTATATATGGCCGACTGAGATACCTATGTCTAGTTTGAGGAAAAATACTGCTCATCCTCATAATTATTTTCAATGCTCATTATAATATTTTAATTTAATATAACGAGAAGCTATTGACGTGACAACGTCTTATAAATTGGTTTGCCGGGTGACACTTCAAGAAACTGCGTTACGCTCCGCTCACGTTATGCGCTCACAATGAGAGCGAGTGAGAGGCACGCGTCCCGCCTAAGAGCGAGAGAGACAGACATAAAAAGTGAAAGGCACGCGTCTTTCATCCTTCTTCCTACTATACGAATGAATATTCACATTAAAATTATTTTACCACTCAAAGTCGTTGTCACGTAAAACTTTCGCCCGTATACCGACTTTACAGGCAACCAATTTTTTATTATCACACATAATATTAATGAAATAAGTCAGGGGGTGCTTCTGTCTATTGGTCTGTCCGACCATTAGACAGGGCTTCGGGTACGCGCTCCCGGCTCTCCGAGCTACTGTAGTCACTACCCTATATCCTTCCAGTGACTACAGTACCCCCACCTACAAACCCTTTATTCCTCATCATACATCCTATCCATTTACCCCGTTTCTCCTATCTCCCCTCCTTTATAACGATAACATTCCCAAGGAGGGTTGGCGTCAGGCAGGCGGCCGGCTAGTAAAATCCATGCCAAAACATATTTGCAGTATGGCCACATATGTTAAGGAGTGCGATAGGGTTAGGGCATTCCCCGCAGGCGACGCGCAGGGGCAGCACCCGGCACCTGCGAGAAGTATGCAAGGGTTGTTGCACTACTCCGGGCGAGTGCAACGTAAGAAGCGAGCCTGTGACGTAAGGGTGAGGTATGCAAGTTTGAATGTAGGTACGATGACTGGAAGGGCTAGAGAGTTAGCTGATGTTTTGTAAAGAAGAAGAATAAATGTGGCATGTTTGCAGGAAACAAGATGGAAAGGTACGAAAGCTAGGGAGATCGGAGAAGGATACAAGTTTTGTTATTGTGGAAGTGATGGGAAAAGTAATGGTGTGGAAATTGTGTTACACGAAAATCTGAAAGATGGTGTGACATGTGTAAATATAATTAATGACAGATTGATTGCTGTGAAAGTGATAGTGCAAGATATTATTCTGAATGTGATAAGTGTGTATGCCCCTCAGGTAGGATGTGATGATTGTAAGAAAGAGAAGTTTTGGATGGATTTCGATAGCATGATGACGGATATTCCGGAGAATGAAGAGATAATTGTGGGAGGAGATTTTAATGCTCATGTGGGACGAACAAGTGGAGAGTATGGAAGAGTACATGGAGGCTGGGGTTTCGGCAGTCGAAATAGCGAGGGAGAAGCAATTCTCCAAGCTGTTGCCGCTTTTGATCTTGTAGTGGCTAACACTTGGTTCCAAAAAAAAGGAGCAACACCTGGTAACCTACAACAGTGGCCACCATATAACCCAGATTGATTATTTTCTGCTAAGGCGTAAACGTATCAACTGGGTCAAAGACTGTAAGGTGGTACCGGGAGAAGACTTAGTCTCACAACACAGACTCCTGGTGGTCGAATTAAAAATTCGACTGAGCTCGAAAAGAACCAAGGAGCAGCTACCCCCAAAAGTAAAATGGCATATGTTAGAGAAGAATGAATGTGCAGTAGAGTTCAGAAATAGAGTGGTAGATAAAATGATTGAGATGGGCGATATGAAGGATTGCAGCGTGAATGAGAGTTGGGAGGAGATGAGTAAATGTAGGAAGTGCGTGGCAAAAGATGTTTTAGGAGAATCGAAAGGAAAACGTATGAAAGATAAGGATACCTGGTGGTGGACAGAGGCAGTACAGAGTGGCAGTACAGAGTGTGCTCAAGGAAAAGAAAGCAAGGTTTAAGGAATGGCAGCTGATGAAAGAAGGTAATGACTCGTTGAAAGAGAGTAAGAAAAATAAGTATGATGAATGTAAGAAAACAGCCAAAAAAGCCGTTGCCTTAGCTAGAACAAAAGCCCTTAACAATATATACGGATTAATTGAGAAGCCGGAGGGCCAAAAGTATTTATACTAACTGGCTAAGGCTAGAGAGAGAAAGGCGAGGGATGTATCCCATATCAAGTGTATGAAAGATGAAACAGGAGTGGTTCTTACGGATGATGTTAGGATTAAAGAAAGATGGAGAACATATTTTGAAAAATTAATTAATGAAGAGAATGATTGGTGCAAAATGCTTGAGAACAAGGCGAAGAATATTGGACTAGTGAATGTAATAAGTAAGGATGAGGTAAGACGGGCTGTGAGTGGCATGAAGAATGGGAAAGCATTAGGACCAGATGGAATACCAGTAGAAGCATGGAAAGTGTTAGGGGCGGATGGATGGGCGTGGCTGACTTTATTCTTCAATAAGATGTTTCATGAGGAGACAGTACCCAAGGAATGGTGCAGGAGTTACCTAGTGCCCATTTTTTAAAATAAGGGAGATGTCCAAGAATGCAACAATTATCGGGGAATAAAGTTAATGCCTCATAGTATGAAAGTATGGGAGAGAGTAATTGAGCGACATTTGCGAGCAGAGAGTGAGATTTCACCTAACCAATTCGGTTTTATGCCTGGTCGAGGTACGGTGGATGCCATTTTTGCACTTCGCCAAATTTGTGAAAAATACAGGGAGGCGCATAAAAATCTGCATATGGTATTCGTTGACCTCGAAAAGGCATATGATCGGGTACCGCGTGAAGTCTTGTGGTGGGCCCTCAAGAAGAAAGGAGTGCCTGAAAAGTACCTGAAGTTGATCCAAGCTATGTATGCTGAATGCCACACGCAAGTCCGGTCCGCAGCTGGAATCACAGCCAGATTCGATGTGGCTGTAGGCTTGCACCAAGGGTCAGCTCTTAGTCCTTACCTCTTCTTGTTGATTATGGATGCCATATCATCGGACATACAGGAAGAGTCACCCTGGTGCATGCTGTTTGCCGACGACATCGTCCTGGTAGCAGAAAGTGGACAGGAGGTGCAGAGCAAGCTGGAGGAGTGGCGGCAGAGACTGGAGAACGTAGGCCTTAGGATAAGCAGAACCAAAACTGAATACATGTTCTGTGACTTTGGCGGCCTCTCTAGTCCAAGCCCGGTTACACTCGGCGGTATACTCCTACCAGTATGCTCCGACTTTCGCTACCTCGGTTCACTCCTGAAACACGACGGCGAAATTGACCGAGATGTTCGGCAAAGGATCAACTCAGGATAGATGAAATGGCGACAGGTCTCGGGCACAATATGCGATCCTAAAATGCCTTTGAAATTCAAGGGACGCATGTATAAGGCGGTTATAAGACCTGTCGTATTGTATGGAGCTGAGTGTTGGGCTACTAAGAAGATGGATGGAAAACGATTACATGTGGCAGAGATGAGAATGTTGCGATGGATGTGTGGAGTTACGAGAATGGATAAGATTAGGAATGAATACGTGAGAGGTAGTCTGAAAGTGGTGCCTATAGACGAGAAAGTGAAAGGAAGTCGTTTGGCTTGGTATGGACATATTATGCGAAGAGATGATATGTATGTAGGTAAGCAAGTGATGAATATGAAGGTAGAGGGATGGAAAGGGAGAGGGAGGCCAAGGAAAAGATGGATGGAATGTGTGAGGATGGATATGAAAGAGAAAGGGGTAAATGATCAGATGACGGGCGACAGAAAAGAATGGAAGCGAAGGACGTACTGCGCCGACCCCAAATAGATTGGGACCAGGGCAAGAAGATGATAATGATAATATTAATGAAATATTTCACACTTTTGTTCAATAAAATTCTTGTTCAAAATTGTCGTAGATAAGTTAATGATGTCCGGGGAAACGTTCCCATTAAGTAACAAGGATGCAGGGCAATTAACAAGCCATTTGGGACCAATTAAAATACCATAAAGCTTTATACTTGGAAAGGTTGTACACAAATAGCGCTGGGGTATAGGACATCGCTCATAACTGTGAGACAGATTTCGATTAAAAAGTCATGTTTTGTGCTGCCAAACAGTTTAATAAAAGACACACAATTTATTACGGCAATATGATAACTAGCACCAAAAAATTTTATACTTAAAAATTATATTTCAGTTTTGAAGGCGATATCATATTACATTATCTTGCCAATTTCGCCAAGATAAACACAAACTTTTGGATGGGTGCCTTCCTTATTATAGAAATGGTTGAAATGTGTGTCGGGCACAAACACTATTGTAATTGTATGTTTGTTGCAACGGCGAGATTAGAAAAAAATGTTGGGATTGGTGCTAAATATTGTGCCAAAAGACGCTTGATTATAAAATACTTCATGTGTATTTCATAGTATTGGAACGCTTATAACGCGAATAATAACATTTATGCTAGCTGGTCCTGCCCTCCCCAAGTTGGTGTCTCCATACACGTACCTGAATGGGTAAGTAGACTAATCAATACCTGGATCCCTTTAACCTTTAAGTATGGATGTGTAGCCTCACAGGATCTGGACGAATGTTGGTTTCTAAGTTTTGTGAAGTTCCTCTTACTCCCCATACCTGAGCTACTCAGTAGCTTCAGTTTTAGTAACGAAACGATCAGTAAAGGACGAGGTTGCGTCATTCGATTAAAAACACGTTAGTAATCTTTATTTAAAAATGACCTGTAGCCTGTCAGGTTACACGTCCAAAACTACAGTATAAAATATGTATAATCTGGTATGTGGGGATACGGTAACAATGGATGATAAGTCACTACTACTCATAAAAAGGACAGCAAATGCATGTAGAATTCCTGTGGAAGCATAGAATAACAAACCACATTTTTGTCCCATATAACAAGCCAGTGTGCTTACAATGTTCTCGTTCTTAGAGAAAATACAGTCAAAAATCAAGCGTAAGTTGTATTATTGTTATTTGCTGTCTGAAGTGATGTTTTATTTTTTGGAGTTCCTTATATGTTAGAATTTAATAAAAAGAAGTAAGTTAATTTCGTTATCTTTTATTATTTTAATTGTTTAACTGTAAAAAACATAGCTACACCAAAGTCTGTCCCGATGGTTTGATTTTGTATGTTCCTAGATATTTAATAACATACGTAGATTATATTGTCACGTATTTTCACTATAACTAACCCATACTTCAAGTTAAATATAATTTTGAAGCTCTTTTTCATAATGTTGTTAAAAAAATAACAGTAGGAATTGTAGGAGCCCGTAAGACTACACGTCCACGGTAATGTCATAAAATGTGACGTCCATACTTTAAGGTTAAGTACACTCGCATTGAATAAAAAATATACCAATGTAAATCCTATTTTGATAAACAGGCGGACTTTGTATGTGTCGTCTACTCTGGGGTCCAAATCCTTGTGTGTGTAGGCAACTAGAAGAAATCCAACATGGCCAAAAAATCCAGTCTGGAGATAGGAACCAAAATTCTGGAGCACGGTAGTGTTCGAATAGAAGGGATTTCCCGAAATTCCCACGGGATCGGTCAAAACGGATAAATTTAAAAAAAAAATGCAAGCGTAGCTGCTGGCGTCCTCTAGTCAGTCATATAAATATTGATAGTACCTCTAGTTCCTGATCAACAAAGGGCCCATAAATCGCCAGGTCCCCTTGACATTCAGAGATACCCTTAAGTACACCCACAAAAGAAGAACCACGCCGTTACATGTTATGGGGTTCCATAACCGTAACCAAAACTACCGGCTATCCGAAATAAAAAAACATATCCAACTTTGTAACGAAGACCGAATAAAGGCTGTAAATAAATTAGGTTTCCATTTCAAAAAGTTATTTGAGTCGAAGCCCTCGGGGAAAATAAATCCAGAGGTGTTCTCTTCGATCAATTATTTTTGATATTAAATTAATTATTTATGGCATATTTAGTAACATTCGGTGTCACAAATAAACAAGACTACTTTCCAAGTTATATTGTTAGAATGAATTGTGAAACTTTAGCGATTTGATAATCATGTTTGTATTTTAGATTTTAATTGCGGCAATTATCTTCCTCTTGTCGTCACTTTCTTGGTTATGAGGTAAATAAACTTGTAACAAAATGAATAACGACGAGTATTAAGTAAGTATTTTCAGTAGTATTGATGTAAATGAAATCACAAGATGGTTATAAAAGTTTTGTTAAGCTTTATATAAATGTTTTCTCACTGAATCCCCTCCATGCATGTTTTTGCTCCTTCTTATGTGTAGTGCGCAAAGCGTGACTTTACTTGTATATAGACATATTAAATCAGCAAATAAAGGTTATTTTACGGAGGTCACCACCATTTTGATGCGTGAGCATTTGAGAAAAGGTGAAAAAGAATTGTAAGACCGCAAGGCGATCATTTTAATACCTATATTGGATTCAATGGAGAGCTGATATTATGAAATAGTGAAACAAATCAGATAGCATGTATTTCAAATATTTATTATACCTAATACACACATTTATGGCATAAAAATACAGACTTATATTTTCAAAAAACGAATTAAAACTTAAATACCTAAGTACTTACTCACTATTTCACTAAAGACTAATTTACAATTATTCAACTACCAAAATTTACATCAAAATACTATTTAACAGTAATATATTATTACGTTGATAAGTCTTAAATGGTACTTTAATGAAAAGGTGTCCTGTTATTTTAAAATAGATGCCCAAAATTCTTTCTTTGGTCATGCTGGAAGCGATGGCTCGTTTTTGAAGAGACGCACTATGGTTCGTCTAGAACAAGCTAGCTAGACAAAATTATTTTATTTGATTTTTATGTCTAGATGCGGTTAATAAGCAAAGATATAAGGTTTTTGGTACTTTTTTCAAGGCAGTTTGTCATTTGAGCTGGTATCATGAAAAAAAAAACATTTATCGGGCATATGTGTATAATATATTTTTTGAACATTTTATAAAGTGATTTATCCCTCGACGTCGCTATAAAATCTAATAACAGATGCATAAAATATCTAAGAACTAAATCTATTACTCATTATCATCACTATCATCAGATGAATCATCCATTGAATAGTCATGATCGTGAGGGGCAGAACTATGAAAAGTAGAAATCATATTAACATTTTGTTCCTTACAGCTAGGTGGGACAATTAAATCTAATACTTCAGTTGGAAGCGTACCTATTTTCTTCCGAGGAACTTCTCGTAAACCGTTTATTACAGGGTCAGATGTTATCAATAACATATTAAGTAAATCTCTATTCGTAGCCTCCCGTGATCGCTTTCGTGTGTTGTGCTCACGAAATCTTCTGCAGTCCTTATTCCGAGCTTCCTGTGCTTCCTCGGAAAGCTGGCCTATAGGTAGAAGGGACGATCTAATTACTTCGCCACTGTGCAAAAGTATTTTGTGGACAGTAGCGGGCATGTAATACCATGAATAGAGATTTACATAAAGTTGTCTAGTTTCTTGAGCTAAGTTAACGAATTTTTCAATATTTATATCATATCCCGATGATAAAGTGCGAAGTAGTATGCCAAATTTTTGTATTAGTGAAACATCTAACCCTGTAATATCGGCACTAGCCTCGGGATTTCCAAAAAATCTTCGCGCGGTGTTCCCGTCATTAGTGTTACCGAACCCTGGTTTTGGTTTGTCTACAATCAAGCCCATTTCGCTTTTAAATCGTTTTTTAATGTCATCTGAACGTTGTTTCACACTAGCTTTGTCTTCGGCTGTTCTTAACTGCCATTTTTTTATATTTAGTCGATAGCTAATGTGAAGCAAGCATTCAAAGCACCTTATCCAAGCGTGCAACGTAGACAAACCAAAACCAAGATTATCTTTGTCCGCAGCAAACTCTTTTGACAGATCATTCATCATTGTTGGAGTTGCCCCACAAATAAAACATTTTTGTGAGGAAGAAGTTTCGGTCAGAGCATTGCAAACTTTTCCGTCAATCATTGTTAAAAGCATAACATGTGTGACAGATACTTCGGTCTCCATCACCTTGCAGGTTGTCGGCAATAAAGCGTTTATCTCTTCTAAAACCTTATTGGTTTCCGAAATCGTAAAATCTTTCGTTTCCTTAGAAAAGATAAACTTTATTGGCCGACAATACATTGTAGAACAGGGCCGAGGATTCTGCCACACAATATTACCACTTTCATCTTTCAATTGAAGAGGAACGAAAGAAAATACAAATAAAAACTCGTCACTATCGTCACAATTAGTGAATTTTTGTTTGTACATACTATGACCGGAACTTCCATCACAACCCCATTTACTGATTAATGTGAATGACGTGCAAGGTAACAGACTATGAACAACTTCTTGTTGTGCTGAAACTAAACGTTCGGCAGTCTTATCAAGAATTGCCTGAACTTTGATTTCAGCATGCGTTTCATTGACTGTAATTTGTTCACCTGACGGGTAGCAGGCTATTTTAGCCTTTCTAACACTGTACATTGACGGAAACACCTTATGTCCAGCTTTAATACTCCACTTCCGAGTCTGCTTATAGCTATGGCTACTTGATTTACTATCAACGTAGTACGCTAAAGCTTCCTCACTTGTTAAACTCCTGGGGGCACTTTCTTCACTCGTGGTCTTGGTTATTGAAGGATCACTAGTCACATCTTTAATTTGACGTGCTACACTTCTCTGACCCGAGATTCGAGCTGACACTTCAGCGGCGTAAATTAATTCACTAGCACTTCTGGACTGTAATAGATCGTCTACACGTCGTCTCTTCGTTTTGAGACTAGAATGTTCAAAATCTTTAGTAGGTCTTCCGGGTCCCGGTTCTCCAGATGTAGTTGGCAGAGATAAATAAACGGACACATCGAAAGATATGTCAAGACCCTCCAGCCACGTCGAATACTTTTGTAGGAATCGCTCTCGATTTCTTCCACAGCTGCTCCACTTTTCAGCAAATTTCGTTGAATATCTTGAGATTAGTACTTTAATATCTCGCAGAGACTGCTCCGTAACACCATCAAAATTATATCTCAAAGATATAAACCGAAAGAGCTCCTCATTCCGCGTTTCCTTCGGGTGTTTCAGCCATTCTTCGAAAAAATCCATTCTTGAGACGGTAAAAACTGTTGAAAGAAAAAAATAAATAAAAATTAGTTGTGCAAATATATCGCAATGAATTTTTTTACGTATAACTACTAGACACTTATGAGAATCGTATATGATAGGTTCTACGGTGGGGACAAGTGGGGACATGTTATTATTTGACCGATGAATTTGAAAAAATGAGTAAAAAAGTGGGTGAAAATTCAAACATTTCATTTTATAAGACTAAAGAATGAAGTTCCCATGTTGAAAATGAAATAAAATATAACTACTTACCCTTACGTATACAATCCACCACAAAAACACTTTCACAAATTTCTTTTAGTGACATAAACAATGCTATCAAATATGATGTAAAAATGCAAATGAATGCCCTTTAAATAGTCAACATCTTATAAACATACCTTAATGACGCTCTTAATGAGGGTAGTATTGATAATTAATAGGTGTAATCCTCAATGTATAGGGGTAATGAGTTCGTAATAGTAATTAACTTCCAGGAATTTAAGAGTTGTTTTTGTCTAGCTAGCTTGTTCTAGACGAACCATAGTGAGACGATTTCTTAGACTCTCGTATTTAAGCTTTAATGTTTGTCACTTACGGTTATTTGTAGACACCACATGAATTAGAAGCACTTTCTATCTTTCCACGCACATTCCTTGTCCTGATTAGTTACCGCATCAGTCGTTTTAATTTCTACAATATACTTGTATTTTTCTATTAAATTTACTAGTAGTTGAATGTCTTTAATCTCGTATTATTCAAATTTGAGGAACGCTGGCATTGTTATTAGAATATAAGTTGTTTGAAAACGAACAGCACAATACTCACAAATTCTGCGAAAATACCACAGTCCAAACATACATAAACTAACAAGAACCCCGAAATAATGACAACATTGACAACCATCATTTTGACAGTTAGAGCAGGAGAGGCAATAAAGCTTTTGTTACCTGTCGTGCTCTAATTTCCTGTTCTGCTCTTACATGCACTTTTCTGGTATATTTGTTTCACCTCTCTGAAGTTAGTGACGTTTACGATGATGTTATTCGGTCATTTAGTTGCCCACGGAATAACTACACATACCTGATAAGTTCTGTCGTTTCCATATTTCTCGGCAATGTTGAATTTGGAACTGTTCCATATTGGAATGTGTTTAAATTTTGAATCTCAAAACAATTGAAAGTATTAAAATTAATGATATTGCTTAGTCATTTCTGTCAGCTTACGTACTGTTACAAACGCATCTTGAACCCTAAATTGCTAACATAGTTGCCTATCCATACTACTCATCACAAATCCCTACCAATGCCTAAATGTCTGTGTCAGCACTTTTGCCTTCCTTATTCATTCAGTCCCTTTCAACCTCAGTCTGCATCCATCATCTAACGCGAACAGTTCTACCATATCCTTAGTGTGTCAGTCTCAAGTCCTAAATCTTTGTACCAGTTCTAATTCTAAATTCAGTTTATACAAGTTCTAATATTACGTGTGTAACGTGTTCCAATTAATAACTTCAGCTAGTTCAAATATCTTTTTTTTAAAATACACTTTTCCGGTCCCGCGTAACATTTGGTGGCAGCGTAAAGGGATTTCTCAGAAATCCCCGGTCCGTCTCCGTATCTCGTCCCGGTAATACTCCGCCGTCTCGCATTCGTCTCTGCATCGCATTCGCCGTAGTTCGAGAATCGCGCTATCTCTCGAACCGTCCATCCGCCGCATACTGCGCGGTGAACCACACCCGAGTTCCCGAGTTCCAGTCCCCGAGTGGCCCGCAGACAGGCCGCTGAGCTCCAGGTTCCTAAGAAGGGACATACCAACTCTACACGAGGTGACCATGTTCACTCTCCTCATCATCGTCGCCAGCGTCCTGTAAGTGCAAACATTTTTATCCAGTGCAGTGCTATATTATTCCATTTCAAAATCGAAAGTACCCAAATGTGTGATATAAAGTGAACAAAGTCCACACAGTGCGTTACAATCCCATATTCTCAGTACTTCATCGTTATCAGTTCCGGCTGCCCGACCGTCGCCGCATCGAGCTACAACAAACTCCATTGTTACTTACATTGTAACACTATACCAAATCTTAGTCAAGCTTTGTACTATCTAAGTAACCCTTTGTTCTAATTCTTATTATAAGTTCTATATCTTTCCATTGCTTTTGTGTATTTCTGTGTTTCTTTGTACTATTTTTAGCTATGAACAATGACGACATAGAAGGAAGAAACCGTTCACCTTGACCGTATCGATATTAATACACTATTCAAATTCATTAAACCCTACGATGGGTCTCGCGATAAACTAAATTCTTTTATAAATAACTGCGAAAACGCATATCGATTAGCTTCAACAACTCAAAAACCGATCCTTTTAAATTTCATTCTTTGCCGGCTTGAAGGCAAGGCTGAATCCGCTGCTTCTATAAAAGACTTCGACAGTTGGGAGTCACTCAGCTCTTTCTTACAATCGCAATTCGGCGAGCGTAAACATTACGCTCACTTACTCAGTGAATTACAAGAAACTCACCAATCGCCGGGTGAGTCGGTCAGCCAATACTCAATCAAAATTGAAACGTGTCTCGCTCAAATTCTTACAGAAATCACTCTTTCAAATAAGAAAAAAGCAGAGCTGTCAGGAAAGACTTCCGTTATGGAAGATCTAGCCTTACACTCTTTCCTAATGGGTCTTATACCCAAAATCGGCAATCTAGTTCGCATGAAAAGTCCTTCTACGCTCAACGAAGCTATTAACTATGCTATATCCGAGGAAAAAATACAAATGCTACTATCAAAACGTAACCCTTATCAAAATCGATACTCACAAAAACCTTCTAATTCCCAAGATCGTCCTAAACCAATGGTCGACAACGTTGGTCAGTCGTCCAACTCTACGCCACCTATGTGTCGATATTGTAAGAACGTAGGGCATACCATAGACGTCTGTCGGAAGCGCGAATATAACAACAATAGGGCTAGGAACAACAACACCTACCCCCAACGCTCTAACCCGAACATGACTCGTCCTCCCCAACGTCCAAACGTCCAAAATCGGGTCCACTACACCCAAAACGACTCTACCTACGAGGAAGA